>JAOXJJ010000001.1:24442671-24464578 GCA_025769935.1 Phoenix roebelenii | reverse complement strand
GGGGGGGGATTTTCCATGCTTTTCAATTGCTTTTTCTTTATGCATGGTAAAGAAATGATGGTGGGTCCTCTAAACATTTGCATTATGCACCAATGATTTGAACAATAAAGGGGAAAGTGAACTAGCATCTGCACTTCAAAAGGTGGACACCCACCAAAAAAAAATATATTTTTAGCACCTCCATTATGAAAATTTTAAAGGTGTTTAAGGCCAAGTAGACTACCTGTTCTAATGCGGCCATCATCTCCACCCTGCTGCATCTCCATCTTTGTGTGCACTTGAGAATGAGAGAGTTGAGGGGAAGATGACATCTAATAAAAAGCCATCTCCACCCTCTTTTATCCTGCAAGGTAGCGGCAGGCGCGGCCGTCACTTGTTGACTATTCACAGGCAGGGAGTGACACTTGTCAGCTTAGAGACTTCGATCCTCGAGAGAATAAATGCGAAGGAGATGAACAACCTTTTGTGGTTAGCGACGTGGTTTCGTTAGAAGAGAAGGTGGCAGATTTTTAGCATCATCCGTCCGTCTTCATTGGGATTTTATTCAGACTGCATGCAACATCTTTTTCTTATCCCTATTTACAAATTGATCCATAGGAAATCGTTTTTCTTTGCAAGAAAGTCCTTCTGTTAGTCTCGCATCGCCTTGAATAACTATCTATGGTTCCTGATTTAAGTTGAACAAGGATAGGGAACGACTATCTTATCCCTGTTATCCTAATTCAGGTGTTCATCATGGATTTGCCTGTTTTATTCTTGTTCTACATCTAGTTGTGGCCATCACAATATCTACCAGTCTAAGGCTTGACTGGGCAGATGCGGTGGTCAGTATTTCTGTTGCAGCAATAAATGGAGGCTGTGGAAAAGGTCTGATTATAGGGACATCAAGCTTGTTAACAACTAGAATTCAGGAAACACATCATTCTTTCTAAATTTGCATGCACATCCATGAAGACTGCATTTTAGACAATTCCAAGATATATATCTAATTCGACCTTGAGTGGGTATGCGACCGGTTGTATAAGTCAAAAAAAGAAAAATAAAATCTAGAATAAATTCATAGGTCCGTTATTTCCTTTACAAATTAGGTGCATCACTTTTGCTCAAAAGAAAAAATGAAAAAGAAGAAAAATCATCTAGATATAGCTATCTTTTTTCATTTAAAATTACCATCTTCTGCGGTCTAGATACTGATCGAAATTGCCGAGCCTACACCAGCACTTTCTTACAACCAGAGTCCTCATACAAACTCCAGTGAAATTGAGATCCATGACTTAGTATATTCAGTATAATGCCACCTACAACTCGGCCTTAAACAATGTTACATGCTTGAGACGTTGAGCAATGTCTGCGACCGACCCGACGGCGGCGAGGAGCGAGACAAGGAGTGCAACCATGCTCATGCACTGGAGCACCACCCACTTCAGCTCTCCTCGCTTGATCTTGGCTTGAGCCATGTAACAAGTTGCCGGGTAGTACACAGTCAGTGGCCAGAAGGAAATTGCACCGAGCACTCCAACAATTGCATTGAAGAAGGGCAGCATCAGTGCTATCAACGTTGTTAACACTACGAAGGCCGATCGAAGGACAAGCTTGCATGGTGTAAACCGAAAGGTCCAGCGTTTGGAGAAGGGCAGAGGTATTGTGTACACATTGTGGCAGAAGGCTGATTCTGGCCATTTCTTCGCGAGCCATTCCTCATACTTGGCGTAGATCGGTTGCCCATACACCTGAAACAATCAACCAGAACTCATCACTATTTGTTTTATCTAGATAGCATTCACTTATATAGAGAAGATTACAAAAGGAGGCTTAAGATGTGAATGACCTGATAGGCTCCAAGTAGATGAATGAGGACTGCAATGTTGCCAATGTCCACCAGCCAAAAGGGCTCATAGAATCCGGTGAGGATGTTTCCAGGAGTGCCATTGCCTAAGGCTGCATACCCTATGCAACCAAGTGAAATATATAAGGCTGCTGTCACTCCAATTGCGTACAAGCTTGCTCTCTTCATTGTCTGGTTCTCAGGTGGGGGTGATTTCACAGTGTCCTTCATAAAGAGCAACAAGTCTGGACTGAATGCATCTATTAAATCAACTTAGAAAAAACAAAATACAAGGAGAGAAAATAATACGCATGCATATAACCAGTGCTATAAAATTTAGTTGTACTGACAATTCAATTCCACATTGTGATTGTTTTCTTAATGGTTAATTATAAACAATGAAAAAGAATTCTCGTGTTCGAGTATGCGTTAGGAGAGAAGTTTGATACAGGAAACACACTTCAATTTTGCATGTTAGTGTTGGACTTCTATCATTTTAATAAATTTCTACCTAATGAAAATTGGTGAAGAATTATTCACAAGCTGACAAAGTAGATATGTGATAACAGTTGCTAGTGTAACCCAGAATTGAGGTACCTGGATTTCTACAAGAAGCATGGCGTAAGTGTATGCGAAAGCTATATTTCCAAGAGCTTGTAATGAGTCCCATGTCTTGGTTGTTGCAGAGACACCATCAATCCCAACCTTAACTCCCAAAATCGTACCTCCAACCGAACCGTGAGAAGCAAGCTTTGATATGCATAAGAACAACCCGATAAACAAGTATGCAAACGACATTATGGCGGCGACCACCGAAATTAAGGTAATCTTCTCCAAGTTTGGGAATTGGGATAGCACAATTTCAACCAAGCCAAATACGATCATATATGAGGTTCCTGATGCATGGCAACTTGCATCATGCCCCTTGCGATGGAAGCAGTTTGAACGCGCAACAGCTCTGTCTTGTTCAGATCATAGTCGGTGCAGATGAATTAGTTAAGGGAAGAAGTTTGGAATAACGTAAGAGGAATCTAGTGTAACATCTCATTGCAGATATAAAAAGCTCAGCCTCAGATATAACAAAGATTGTAAAGTTCTCAGAATGATCTACAAGATATTCTCCATTGTTGAATTATTCATAAGAATAGTTGAAAGTTGAAGGGAACAAACTTTCAACGAAAGAATGAAGATAAGTTTGGCTAGGATTCAGAGTGTGCAAGTATAGTATCCAGGAAAGTAGAAGAAAACTACTAGAGACAGCACATAGTAAGTTAGCTAAAACTTAAGTCCTCTGAAAGAAACATACATTGCTAGTGAATGAAATGACTCACACTATGCTCATTGCAGAAATTATTGTGTACCCAATCATAGTTCCCCAAAGCATCGCATACTGCGCAAGACCACATATAAATACATCTCTGGGCCCTAAATAGCAGAGTTCAGTAAAATTAGATAGTATGAAACAAACCAATGGAACAGTAACTAAATGTTTGGTGATACCATATAAAGGAGGCTCTATACAAATCAATTACCGAGGCATGATCGCACGACATCCATGTATGTGTAGTTCCTCCTTCCATGGACTGGATCAGGAGTTCGATAGCAGTCACAAAGTAGAATGGCAGTGTAGTAAGTCACATAGGCACAAGCAATGAGAGCAAGAGGGCCAATGATCCAGCCCAGTTGTGCTACACTCCATGGCAACGTCAGTACACCTGATCCTATGACAGCAGTAATTGCATGCGTTGTTGCTGTCCACACAGTTCCTGCATGATTTCTTTTGAGATTAGTGAGGGGAAAAGGCTATGACGTGAGAGTGTCGTGTGAGACCCCATATTTTCAGAAACATGCCAAAGTTTTCAATTGTTTTCACTCAAAGATGGATCACTTCTTGTCAGAAAAGAAACTGAAATATTAACATTTTGTATTTCTTATATTGCTTTCAAATATACTTCAGAAAATCCTCGACAGAATTAGGAAGCGTGGAGATATTTGATCTTTTCAACCGAAAATAAAATCTCTAATCTATGCATTTGATTGATTCATTCTGCATCATTAATAAGTTAGGTTCAAATGTGTATCAAGTTTCCTATTCAAAAGAGAACGAGAAAGTATATCTAGCTGAACAACTGAAGTATTAATCCTCGGCATATTGATCTCTACGTACCCATAGCATGGTGATCCAATTATTAACAATTTGACTATTTCTCCTCTTATCAACAACTCCTGCCCAAATAAGACCAAATCAGACTCCAAAAACTTGGCTAATGCGCAACGTAGCTTTAATTTGTTAGGTGGCATTATTGGATTGCATCATGTGGCCTGTGCCTGGTCCACTTCAGGAGACCAATCCAAGTTCAACACCAATTTTATAGCCTGTGAGGAAATGCTAAAGGTATACAAGATTGAAAGCATGATGTGAGCCTAATAGTGTCACACCTGCCCGGTAACTACTAATGCCTTTAGAATTAATGTGTCACCAGACTTTGATAGAGAAATCGTATATTGATTTTAGAGTTACAGAAGCCGAGTGAAAAGTTAAAGGTATGCATAATAAAGCACACTTTAATAGCCTATTGGACTATAAATCTATAAAGTACCCATAGCATGGTGATCCCCAAAGTGACACTTGACCACAGTCAATTCATATAACCAATCATCAAGCCAAGATAAGGTAGCAATATAAAATCCACTCAGAACACATCAGTTCTTCAGAACTGTTTCTTATTAAATGGTAGACCGACTGATGGATAACCATAAGATCAAAAAACCCAGCTGATGTATCCACTAGGCTGCCATATACATCATGTTGGATGGTAGTCCAAGAAAAGGACTCCATTTTAAAACCAAAAAGGTTCCTCAAACGAGGTGGAGAGTCCACCTTATACTATGGAGAACATACTATCCTGCCTACTTTAATATATGAGACACTTGTGCCTGGTCGTAATCAATGAACAGCTCCCCATTTTTTCGAATGCTTGGTATCCTCTCACCATTAAGGTAGATTAAACACAGGCTACAATGGCTTCATGAACTAAAGGAGTGTAAAGTTTGATCTTGACAACCCAATGAGAGCAATAATGGTTCTACAATATATGAGGATATATACATTGAGTGTTTGCCAACTCACATAGTATGGGATTGGTGATGATGGAATAGGATGTGCAATTCGTTCCACTAAATGGTGCTTGGACGGCCCCTCAACTTTAATTGGACACTCCTTGATTGTACACTCCCAGTGGCATGTAATGGCATATATATATATATATATGGAATGGTGTGTCTCATAGTTAAAGGTTGCACACAGCATAGTTAAGCACACAGCCATAAACATATGTGAAAAAGGAAAACTTAAAAAACAAACTTGGAAAAAAGGCCTTTATGTTATCCTATGCAACTTAAATTAAAATTGTTATGAGAAATTAAGAGTATAGTCGCGACACAATGGCAATTTGGCAGGCATGGATGAAGCATGCAAGCACAACATATACAGATACATATCTACACACATGAGTTCGGATAACCAAGGAGAAGAGAGATAAAGAGAGAGATGATGATGATGATGATGATGATGACAACGATGATCCATTGCACATCTAGATGGTGCAGAAGGTTATAGCAACTAATTATGTATTTATGGACTCATGTATGTATATGATAACATATCAACCCCACTGAGATTTACTTTTATTCTAAGGAAAACAGATCATGATATATATTTTCTTATGATGAAGAAAATAAATAATGGGAAACAAATCATGACATATATCTTCTTATAATGAAGGAAGCAAATAATGGCATATAAGAAAATAAATCATGGTGTATATCTTCTTATGATGTTGTATAGCTGACCAATTTTTGTAATTATAGTATATCTTCACTATATCACTATAAGTGTAGCTATAATTGCGTAACCATTATTTTGGTCTCTGGTAAAACTATTATATAATGTACATATCTCACTTCACAACGGGTGGTGGGTGCCTTTAGCATATCACAATCTCTTCATTATGATACCTTAATCTCTTCTTTTTCTCAACCCAATGTTATTGTTTTTCATGGTATCCGAGCCAATGGCAGTCTCTTTTATTAAGCTCTAAATTTTCTTAGACCGCTGTTATTTATTCTCATGGCATCCTCGGGCTCCACCACCGCTATTGTTTTGTCAACCTAGTGTACATGGGCGATACGTTATCATTACATATAACAAATGATACCCAAAGAACACTTTTGATATGAAATAATTTAGAATTAGAAAGTGAGTCAACCTAGAATTAATGGAGCCAGCATTTCCAACATCTAAGGTTCGACACATCTCAATCATCTGGCTGACAACTCAAATGAATCAAAATATCAGTTGAAGACGGATAAGCCATCAATATGTATATATATATATGTATGAGAGTTAAGATAACAAGCAAGATAGCAAAAATCAGCTAATATAATTAAACTAGTATTAGCTACCTTTCTATGAAATTTATGTTCTGTTCTTGACAAGCCCAAAAAAAAAAAACATCTAGAGCGATGTATTACATCATATGGGCTGATATATAGCTTGAAATATCTTATACCAGTTCTGTATATCCGCCGAGATAACGAGAGCAAGCTGGTAGACACCAATATTATCGGGAGGTTCGATTTTGGATTAGATGGAAACCATGACCGGCATCTAATATCTGGCTAGATTTTGTTAGAGGTTTGGAGAAAATACCTGTTCTTATGCGGCCTTCATCATTCACCGACTCCATATTCGCTCTTCTTCTAGCTCCGGCTCAACCCCCCCTCTCTCTCTTCTATGCTTGTGTGTGTCTCGTCACTATGGGCAGGAAAAGAACTATGGAAGTAGAGCTCTTTATCTCTTTCAGCCACCTCAACAGGAGTTTGTGCCTATCTAGTTAAGCACACCATATTCATCCATAGGAAATGTGTAACAAGCCCCACGATCTCATCCACAATAAAGTACGAGGCTAAAGATTTAAATTCATTTAAATCTAATTATACGCACCATAATGGGCTCACGGTATGATGCAGTGTCTTCTAGTTTATATAGATTATAGAGTTTATTCTGATACTATTTATAATAATTTAGTTCTTCATCCAAAATGGCTAGAATTTCTTACTTTTGTATCCAACGCTTGTGATGCGAGACTAAACACAGCTCTTTCTCTCTCTCATTGTTGGCTTTTTTATCTCCGAGTGGCATCTAATGGGAGAAGTGGCCACAGGGCGAAACTGTGGGGACGTAATAAAGGTGGCTAGTTAAGAGCGGACAAGGAATTGGCTAGTTTTCTTTCTCCTTTCTTTTTTTGCTTTTGCGGAAATCGAGGCCATGGGAATTGGTGGTGGAACCCAAGAAAGAGAGGGACAGCTTGCGTGGCATCGCAATTGCTTGCTGCCATATTTGTTCGATTAATTTGACGGCGCAAAGCAAAAAATCTTTCTTCTCCCTCCTCCTCATCTCCGTTTTGGGTTCGATTCGTGAAAAACCAAAATGAAATCTATAATTCCATTAAAATTCTTCATTCAAAACTCCTGGGGGCAAAAAAAAAAAAAAAAAAAAATCATGTTCCATTGTAGCTCACCACCAGCTAAAAGCTGTCTGTTTACCTAGGCCATCATTGGGAGCCAACCGACCGCTCATAGGCTTTCATAAAAAGGAGGGGTGTGAAATATTTCCGTGTAAGCTTTCACTTCTTCCCTTCTTTTCCCTTATTTTCCTCTCACCTTTCCCTTTTTTCCGTCTCATTTCCAGACTTCTTTCTCATATTTACCAAATAAAAAAAAAAAACCGCTTATTTTTAGTCCCCCTTTTTTCCTTCTCCTCGTGTTCTCCTGTTTATTCCTTTTTCTATCTATATCTTTTCCCTCTCTTCTTATTTTACATCGTCAGCTATAATGTTTTATTTGACCTTACATAGATAATAAAATATATTATTTAAATATTATTTTTTATTCTTGGATTTTTATGATTCTTATTTATTTTTTCTAGAGGTGGGCTGTTACGTGCCTATGAAACCGCCCATCTCGGTGCAAGGGACACGTTTCTAGGGCTCTTTCTACATGGTAGATACGTTGAAAAGGGGGAGGATTCCCACTCATAGGGCCCCTTTTGCCCCTTTGATATATGCTCATGGCATTAGCTTACGTTGCTCTCCAGAACATATTCTGAAATGACCTTTTCGAATCGCAATACTTTGTCGAAAAGGGTATGATCAGTCCTATTAGTAACAATGTTTAGTTGCCCATAGCTATCAGTTCCACCGGTTGGATGGCAATTGCTCAAAAAACCAAAAACTAGTTAAAATAGGAGGCAGGGAGAGGCAAGATCGATAGTATCCACCAGGATAACAAAAGTCTAAAAATTTTATAAATAAAACAAATGTCCTTTAAAACTCGTTACCCATGATCTACAGCAGCAAGAAGCATACATATTTCTTTGCTTTTTCTAGATCAAAATCCTTTTTCTGGATCCCTGTGAAGTAAGTCAAAGTTATGCTATTTCCAAAACAAGTAATTCAACTTCAAATTTTTATAACAGTGAATGCATATTTTTATCAAATGTTTAGTGAAAATATTTTTATATCCATTGGTAGAGGACATACCAGAAGCTGCAGATGAAAGGATCCAAAAATTTGAAAAATGAACCATTTATGCCAAAAAAACAAAAGTAACCTGAATCTGCGAAGACAGAAGGAATGGAGGCTTCTTTTGCAAAATTACCAATAAAACATAAAAAGTAAAAATCATTTGTACTTAACCTAGTCCTTGCGTCGAGGATGGAACATGTTCATAATGGAGGCCAGAAAACCCCACTACAGTAAATTACAGATATGCAATCTGATTGGAAAAGAAAAATATGTTAAAAATGTGAAAAAGAATCTATGCCAGACATTGTTACGACATCATTCTCTTGTGGTAGATTGATGCATCATTCTCCATATCCAAGATACAATACAAATAACATGTAAAAAATTTTGCCTCAATGACCAAGCGCATACTGTCTTATATGAATGAGTACACAAGCCCCAGGGGTCAAAACTTTATGGTTTCATGAATGTTGCCAATGCAGCGTGGATGGGGCTATCTCGTACCGAAACATGTCGCCGGGTTAAAGAATGGGGTCCATTCCATGCAGACCTAACGTTGCTCGGAAAAAGGCTCCTGCATAACCACAAGATTGAATGGTTTTCTTCTTGCACAATATTCTCTTGCATTTTGATCAGCTGATTCCTCACAGAAGGTTCCTGCAGCCAATCAGTGCTAATATCAAAACACATGCAATATCCACCGACTCGTATGCCCCCCCCCCCCCCCCCCCCCCCCCCTAAAAAAAAAAAAAAAAAAAGTTCATGCATGATGCATTCAGAAGTACATGCCCCCTGTGTTCATTTGTAATGCATGGGTATACCGGCAAGCTTGTTAATATGATGCATGCAATTGTTTTTAAATCTTAAAAAAAAAAAAGAGAGAGAAGGTGGGAGGGGGAGCAAAAGCATTCAAAACCTACCCCTGGTTTCTTTTGCGCCTCCTCTGGATGATGATGGGCAACTGCTGCTTCCTTCTGCCGCACAACTGTGTCAACCGTCTGGTCTCCAGGTTGTGTTGCCTCCATTTCTTGAGACAGTGGATTAGAATCCTCTGTTCCATTTTCAACTGGCAATGAATGGTGAGGTTCGTTTCTGCCACTTGTGTCGTGATCTAGTTCCATTTCACTTTCTACTGTCTCCTTTTCTTGAATGTCCATCAGCTCAGGGGTCTCAATCGTCAGTTCATTCTCAACTTCTTCCATATCCACATTGGCATCAGTCTCTGGAGAGCGGTCCAAGCTCGAGGTAGCATCCTCACTGCAAGGGTTATCTACAGGAGAGGCTTCCTGCAACGTATGATAAATCAAATTGGCATGCAGATATCAAGCAAAACAAGAACAATAATAAGGCCTTGAAGATTAAACTAAGACATTTCTATTACACTCCATGGATAAATGGTAATGTTATTGATTTCAGCATTTTGAAACATGAGAATTCTGATTATGTTTCGTAATGTGGTTACTTATAACCACATTAAGTGTTTAGGAAGTAAAATAGATCGAGGAACATCAGGAGAAAATCACACTATTAATAGAAACTAAAAGCAGCATATGAAACAAGAATTCTCACCATTAACAGAAAACTTTAAGGGCCTGTTTGGTTAAAACCCAGCAGGATAGGCCAGGATCAGAGAGCCCTGTGAAGGGAGGGAGCAAGTGTGAGAGGAAGTGACAACGCCGATGCCAGTGCCTCCCTCACAACAGTATTAAAAAAAAAAAAAAGACCTCCCTAGGTTTTTATTATTCCCACTGGAAGTGGGCCATGCGACCACCAGGCTCTTTTCATCTCCCACTCTCTGGTTCTCTCCCTCCCTGCCCCACCCATTCCATTCCTGGGCTATCCTGCCAGATCATGCAAAGAGCTCCCAAACAGGCCCTAAAAGTGCTTTTTGATTGGCCTGCATCAGGATTCGCATTATAACCCAACTACAAAGTTGTGTCAGACAAATTGAGAAATTAAAAATTTAGACTGCTGTTTCCGAGCTTGTCACAGGTTTGGTGAGATAAGACTCCTTTCCCTATATTTTCAGCATGAGGACCAAAATTTCCTTCCACCTTTACCTTCAAAAAAAAAAAAGGGCCAAAATTTTCTTAAAATCCATATGGTCCACAATTACAGAATATATCCTGACAAACATCATTTAATCCGACAATTACAAATTCGACATCCTGACCATACACCGGCAGCCATGATATAAGGCTGTTTGTGGGTCAGTTTAGGTTGGTAACTGGCTTGGTCAGCTAATAATAATGTAGTTGTTAAAATTCAATGGTTCATATTCTAGATCATACGATCAGGAAAGAGGCCCCAAAAATAAGGATCTCATCCTTAGATCAGGATTAGTTAGGAACATACGATTTAGATCCATCTTATAAAACTATACAAGCACTTGGACTATAGGACTTAACTTTTTTGAAAAAATATTATAATATGTGATATATGGCTTTCAACTAATAAGCATTGCTTATGTAAAGTTAGCAAGCCTATTATTTCAGGTTCATGGAGTTAAATGCAAGAGGCTGTTTTCATTTGGAACAACCATATAATAAACTTGTTATTTTTCAAAATATTCTATGTAAAATGATAATTGAATGATAGGCTGCATATAGATACCTTGACTAATTCGGTACAACCTTAGCCTCATTGGACATGCTACATATGGATTTATCATGCAGAAACTGAACTCATATGTATAGCTTTTGTTATTATCCATTCATCTACCCTATAGTTGACTTATTTTTTCAAATTTCAAATTCTTTTACATTTCTTACCTTTTAAAAGAATCAAAATAACTTACAATCCACAATTTGGCCCACAACACGATCCAAGATAACCCCTCTACATTTTATGACAATCCCAATCACGACAACATTGAGTGTTCCAGTGCAGTTTGTGAATATTTTTCTTTCATTTGACCAAAATGCATGGCAGAAAGATTCATAAAGCCAGACTGGTATAATTACAAGAAAGCTTGTCAATTATAACCAAGGTTATAATTTATGACTCATGTCTTTTCGCTATGCAATGTCATGGGATTGTGGCCAACTCTTCTGACTTGTATGGCAACTTTTCTTTGTTTTCTGGTATCAGATGGTTGCTTTCAAACATATGGGCTAAGTCATACTTTGTCATAAACAAGAACATGCATCTGAACCTCCAAAAGTACGTTTCTGACACTTCATATTAAAGAATAAAAACTCACATAAGTTTTGAAAATGATAAACTAGCATCTCCTTCCAAGATAATGGGTCCTTCTTTAAAATTCAGAGCCTACAACAAAAGGGCTTCAACTCTTCTATTTTCCAATGAGATAATCCATTACTCTTCCACACAATAAGGTCAGCATACTATTCAAAAGATGAAAGGGTAAAGCCTATCTGCCAGCGCCATCAAAATAACTGGATACTGCTCCTCCCTATACTAATACTAGAACAAACTGCAACCATTTATAGATCTTTGAAAAAAAGAAACAAGTTCATGCTAACAAATGAGAAAAATTCACATTAAAATATGGTCACTGGCCAAGACCAGAAAAATTTCCTTGAAAACTTGATTACTTTAGTAGCCTTAAAAGCAAACCAAACAAATTGTAGTATACCTTAAGGTATGTTTAACCAGACAAAATTTCAAAAGTTATTTTCTGATAGACGTTAGAAGAGAGCTTCACTTTTAGCATCTCTCACCATGTATCTGATACTAAAAGGTCTTGACTGGATATTAATGTAGAGTCCATGATATATATAATAAGAAAAAAAATTGGAAGTTAACCCAGTTATCAAGATAAGCTTAACAACACCTCCATGAAGATGACTTCCTATTGATACCTATTTGTCATTTAAAACAATATCCAAACAACATAAGACATATTAAAATTTCTTTCTCTATATTTAATACTTCACAAAAGCTCTATAAATTTGTCATAATATGAGATTTATAACTAAGCTAATTCTTGACAGAAACTATACTGTTATATCTTTCTAGGATTCTTTCATCTATTAATGAGTTTTAAAGGGCATCTAAAGCTCTGAATATAATTTCATATTAACACGAATAATTATTATGAAATCCACCAAATGCTAGATTATGAACAAATGTCAGGAAGCAGTATGTACCAACCTCAATCCTGAACTCTTGGGGAAGATTAGGATTGCTTATAGCCATTTGGCTCTCCAGAACTGCTGAAATTTCTTCACGTTCCTTCCTACGGCGCCTAACAACACAGACAGCACATAGGCAGTCGCTTTTGTGGCGATCAATCCTGCATTAGAAAAACTTATTCAGTTTTAAAATTGAAATTTCTGCGATTCTATATACAATTACATAAAGAACCACAAAGAGAAGAACCTTGAAACCTCTGATTCTTGGACCTTTTAATTTGAAAAAACAATAAATTTCCACAGTCTTAATCATATCATATGTTTGACCAAGAGAGTAAAAATCCTCTGGAAATAACTACTGATGAGAGAGAGAGAAAGAGAGAATTGCTCCCATAAAGCAGTCAGTAGAAGATTTACATGTTGCGAATAGCGAATCAAGATTTGCCAATTTGAAATTCATCCTCCAGCAGAAGGCAAGGTAAAAACTTTCTTGATTATTTTAAAACAATATAATGATGGTATTACTGTTGTTACTAGTCTCCATCCTCTTGGTGTCAATTTCTCTATGTAATACTAATCTATTTGTTATGAAGGTTGGGATGCTTTGCAGAGGAACCTTCGTTAACACACTGTAGTATAATCTAGGAGAAGCTCCTACAAAGGTGTCTCAGGCCCTCCATTGAAATCAAGGCCTCTAAAAGGGTCACCGAGAGATAAATCAAAGATGTTACAGCCTTTTGAACTTGCAATTATTTGTCAATCAGGCTGCTTGTTGAAAAATTGATATACTCAGGAATTGTAAATATGGATAGTGGAGGGCTAAGACTAGGTTTCTCTGTACATAAAGCTCTATGGAAATTACAATTTTGTAATATAAAAAATTCATCATTGAATACAAAATGTTTTCCTTTGCAGTTGGTTACATTCTTTTTTATCTCATCATTGTCATCAGTCATTTCTTCTTCTTTCACATTTCACCCTCAATTTCAACTTGCCCGCTTTACTTTCTTCCTCTTCTTCATTTCTTGCTGGAAAAAAGTAAGAAGAAGAAGAAGATAAATAAGACTAAAACAATGATAACCTTACTTGCTCTAGGGTTCATTGACAATCTTGATTATGCCCAATAGTGTTAGAGATCGCTTGATCATTCTATTCTTACAAGATCTGACTAATCAAGGAGTAACCATAATCCTCCTAACAGAATTAATGAATGGCCGAATTAAAATGTCTCCTCTCATTAAAGCCGGAGAAGCAACTTACCCATAACGTCGACGCTTATGCTTTGTCTTGCTTTTTGGGTGCAACTTTTCCTGACCTGAACATGTAACATCCTCAATCTGAGTACTTTCAGTGGCACCTAAAAGAAAAAAGAAATCATATCATTGTTTGATTTTTTAGAAGAAAGACTTTTTACTCTACTACATTATCACAAAAGACTATATTAATGCATTATTATAGAAGTAGATAAGATGTTCACAAGCTTCATAATTAAAATTTAATAGCCAACTGCAAATATTTATACACAACAATTCTGAAAACAAAAAGGTCGACCAACCAGCTGCCTCTGCAGTTAAGCTAATATGGGTGACAATGCACAAAAAAGGCATCAGAAAGTAAACAATCAGATTACACGGCACAAACCCCAACATTTAACCAAATAACAAGATTTTGATCATAGTATATTATTGCAGATATCTTTAGATTTTTCTCTACCATGATTGTTCAGCAATTTACTCCACACCATTTCTCAAATTCCAAAATAATAAAGACAAAATGCAGTACAATGTTAATTCAACAGTTAATTACCAGCTAACATGCGCATCAAATGGTCCTAATCAGTCAGCATCTTCCAAGGACCCAGTTTTAACCCAAGATTCATTTGCTTGCATAAAAGAAGCACTAATATACCTAGAGAGAAACCTATTTTACTTGGCTTGGTAGTAAAGAAGAAACTAAAGCCCCTCCACAAGCAAAGGCATGGAGAAAACAGCGAGTATCACATCTCTAGACTTTCAGAAGGTAAAATTAGGAGCATGGATATAAATCGAAATAAAGCTATGCAAAGGAGAAAAAGATTAGCCTTCGGTATTTCTATTTCAAAAGACTTTCCAACTTTTAGAAGCCACCATCAAGTCCATCATTGTTGTCACCACCGTCATCACTACCACTTCTACTGCCATTTTAGCCATCATCCCACAACAGCCATCACCACCATTACTGTTGCAGACTTCACTTTGTCTCATATCCTCTTCTAGCTTAATGTGACCAAACAACATAAAATTCAGAATTACCTTCTCTTTGCTCTTTTGCTATTTCCAAGTATTTCTTTCTACTCTTCTCATGCAAACAAACAAAGCCCCTAGCTCCCTGAGATCTGATTTACAATTTCATTTTGGCCCTATCAGAAATACATCAATTTTGGTCACAAAGTATGGAGAAACTGAAAATGAAAATGTTCAACATTAAAAAAAAAATGGAAAGTATGAAAGAACAGGGAGAGAATTTTAGGCAAAACCTCTTAATTTGAGGTTCTAGAGCACGCTAGCAATTTCTTTTCCGCATGTGGTAAATATCTCTCTATGTCATGTTTCAGTCATTATTTTGATTGAACATGTAACTATCATGTATGAGATCTCACTGTACTATATATGGGTTATCACTTGAGAATATGATAAATATTATGAAAAAGATTTGCAAGCATTTATTCTGCTTACTTATCATAGGAACTCAAAACATGGGAAAAAATGGGGTGATGAGTGAGTTTTCTAGAAACAGCTTTCTAGCTTATGAACAATTTTCATACCATTTTTGTTGCTTGAGAATGAGAAATGCTGAAACTTCAAAGATCTTTTATTTATCTTGCCTTCCTCCATACACATGAGGTCCTGTTAGTCAAAAATAATTTCCTCCATATGCATGTACAGACACCACTTCCTTTATCATTTAACTTCTAATCTTTGATTAGAGGTTGAACTACTCATGTTTGCTCTTGGTTCCTATTCATTGAACATTGAGAGGACCATTTGTCATTCAAAACCTTAAAAGATATGACCATGTTTAACACACTACGTACTCAATCCTTTAACTGAATTTGCATCTGTTGAGAAGACTATCTATATTTAAGCAACTCCTTTGTTCCATTCAATGTTAAATAGCTTCAATTGAGAGAGAGGTGGGGGGACAAAAACTCACACATAAAATTAAGCCAAAGTCATAGAAGCCCAACTGCTATCATGAATGATTGAATACAAAAATAGAACTATTGAACTACAATTAAATTTGTTATAAGTAATAAAGGAGGAAAGCCATTTCCATACACAATAACAACAGATAGTGAGTATTATTATTAGCCAAAATGCATGTATCATACTCACCACTACTTGGCATATCAGAATACAACCCAGCTGCCAACCAGTACTTCATGAAATTCTTTTTCACCCGTTTCATAAGGTCCAAAATATAATCACCCTTGTTGTTGTACTTATAGCAGTTTTCCCATATATATTGCACATCTTTATAAACATCCTCTGAGTTCAAGTATTTATGGCCACGTTCTAGCTCATGACAAATAGTGCCAAAATCCATTGGAGTGTCTATAATATCAAAATAATCCTGAAACAGATATGTTATCATTGGTTAACTCAATGAAAGAGTATAAAAAGATATCTATTATATATGTATACATGCATGCAAGAATGCATCTAGCAAGGCAAATGGTCTGGTAGGTTCCAAGTCTAATAAGCACATTTCAAATCCGCTAAATAAACAGAAACATCAATTAGAGGTAATTGAGAGAACTATTGTCACTCAATAGCTAATCAGACTGAAATTTCCAAGGTCCATAGCCCGAAAGTATTAGTTAAGAGATTCGGCCAGGGCAACTTCAAACATCGAGCTGATAGACTTGAGAAATAAAATTTCGAAATGAATATGGCAAAATGTGATGTTGCAGACTTGCAGAGATCCGCAACCATGGCGTGAATGGAACCATGAAATTTAGGGCAATATATTCTTGAATGAGAGAGACTGATGGTCATTAGACAAACTGCACTAGCAACAGTAGCTGCAAGATAAAGTGAAGGAGAACACAAAGAAATGGTTTGAAGTGCCCCTAATAGCCCCCGAAAAACCCCCTCCCCAATCCTTTCTTCTTTATGCATCTCGAAAGAGGATACATCCTCCATATCTGAAGTATCTGATAATACTCACAGGTATCCCCAGAGCGTCAGGATTGACAGGGGCATTGAAGGGCACAGCTGCTTCCATTTTCATGACTTTTTTAATCACCTGAAACATAACAAAAAAAGAACCAAAATAAATAGCATAGGTCTTTGATAATTTCAGAAATTCAAACAAACATTCTACATACCACCAGTGCAGCATTCAACTCTTTCGCCTTGTAACGAGGGTCCCTAGAAGGCAGTGTTATTTCCCCTTGTTTCAAATTCCTGGGCATTGATGGACCCACATGTTTTTCATCATCTGCAAGAACCAAATTTCTCTGACCCAGTATCTGTGGACCATTTAGCTTATTGAGATTTTTGTCTTGCATGATTTCATTCGACAGACCTAAGCCCCTTGAAGATTTAATCTTGATGCTGCCACTTTTTCTTGGTAATTGTTCTGAAACAGCATTCTGCTTTTCTGATGTCTGTCCATCAGAATAAGTACTATCCTCCTTTTCCAAGGCCACTCGTGGATTACTCTTATCTGTATTACTTGGTGTTTGTGCATCCGAATAACTTCGATGAGGTTCCAATACTCTCGAGGATCTGAGTTTTACCTTAACCCGACTGGGCCCTGTTTTACCCGTTGATTTGTCATTTAGCATATCAACACCAATACTTGACATGGTGCTAAGCTTATCCGATCCAAGGGAAGGTGATTCATTATCCATTTCAGAATTAAGCTGACCATCATCAGCCTGATTCAAACAAATATCATCTTCTGTGTTTACGTGTACTGGAGACAAGGTTGGATTATTCACCAAACTCTTCTTTTTCCCTTTCTTATGACCTGCTCTAGGTCTGCGCTTGCGTTTCATGTCTTTCCTATAATTTGTAGGAATATGCTCTTCAGATGATGATGCTAAGCCAGTGAATGCAGCATCTTGGAGCAGTAGACCAGAAGTTCCTCTGTCTGGAGCACTATCAGTAGCTATTCTTGTACCCAAAGCCTTTAGCTTGATTTTCAGCACACGCTTCTCCATAACCCAGCAAAAATCACAATGAATGATGTTCCCATGATAATCACACCTTTTAGAGAGCAACATGCAACTAGTCAACAGAGCGGTACAGCAACCAGGTAATTAAATAGCACTAGAAGACAGAAATCTGCTTAATGACATTATTCCACAACAAGAGAAGCTAAAGCAATTACAATATAGTAACTTGAATCCTGGATATGCCTCAGATCTCTCATGTGATCGTGCATTTTTCTCACTTGAGACCTTTAACATAAAGACATGTTCTTTTGGTCATAGGTTTCCTAAATCTAAAACATGGAAGAATCTCATGATATTTCAAGCAACCTTCTCTGAAACATTTATCAAATTATGACAACTTTTCTATTGTTCCACATTTATCTAAATGATGGAAAAAGTTGTCGAAGAACCATCTCAACCAATCAATATGCATCAGCCAAAATTTGCAAAATATACTTTTGGTTGTGGAATAAAGGAGGGTTAAGTGGAACAAACAAAGGCCCCATTACTCTATTTATTCCACTTTATTGCACCAAATGCCAGAAAACTACAAAAACAACTAATTCATTCCGAGGGTAAAGTGGGTATATTGCCAGACTGGTAGAGCTACTTTTCTACCTAATAATAAGTGAACTATTCTACCATGCAGGTTGAAGATTTGAAGTAGTTTATTCTAGAGAAAATTGGGTTAGGAGTAAACCAACCCATTTACACCAAGTTAACACATATTCTACAACCAAACGCAGCCTAAGAGGTGTGTTTTACAGACTTCATCAAATACAATAAACTTGACTTTGAACACCGATCAATGTCTGATCACACTGCTGCAACCTAAAGTATCATGTTAACAAAAACAACTCCCTATACTCAGATGATTAGTTTGGATAAAAATCTAAAACAGTAAATGAATTCGAAACGATGTCATAGAGGAACCCACCAAACAGTGCACCTGCAATGCATGCCCCAAGTTTCAGGGAGCTAATAAACACATTCCCCTAATTTCATTCCTACAATCCTCTCGAGCTTTTAAAAAAAATTCAGGAAATACAGACTTATGATGAATGCAACTGCTAAGAAAGGGTGAACTAATCATTCCACAAATATGATGATAAACAACTCCTAAATTACCGAAAGATGCGGCAATGCTACAGCTGCAGAGCCACAGATAGATGTTTGTAGTATATACTAACGAAATAATGAAATGAATAAATCAGAATGTCTAAAGAGACAAGCAAATTAGACAAAATATGAGGTCTTAAAATAGTAGACGACTTCTGTCGACATATAAATTGATTGTTTTTGTTGCAGCACATCCCTGCACAGATTAATGGTAAATCATGCTGTAGAGAACGCAACACTTCGCTGTGAAAGTGGATTAATATACAAGGTGATCAGCAAAAATATTATGTTAGCCAACCCAACAAATACAAAAATTTCCAATTAAAAAAAAAAAGAATCCAACTTTGATATTCTAGATAATTTTCTGATAGATAATCGTATGGATTCTATCAAAAATCTGAGCAAGTTAAAAACACACAAGATCACTTCCAGGATTCAAACAACATACGATCAAAGACAAACCAATCATTCTGTATCATGTAACAAGCCCATAACAGTTATATGCCACTCTAAAAGAAGAAAATTACATAATTGAACGACCTAATTGGTACTTGAAGAACCAAAACGCCAATTAAAACAAAAATTAGATCTCTAAAACAGCGACCAGATGGTTCATATCAACAGTTTAACCTCCAAAACCAAAACTTTCACCGCACGCATCGACAGTCGGAATGACCTCGAGACAATTGAGAACTAATCCCACGAATTTCTTATCAGACGCACCTGACTTCTTGAAAATAGTCATGTTAAAACTACCATTACATGACACCCAGTCTAAGAAAAGGAAACAAGAACTATTCTAAAGTTAAAGAATCGATCAAACTCCACCCCGCAGTTGGCAGGGCTATCGATCGGAACAAGAAAACCTAGCCATGGATCCATGGTTCTAAGCGAAAAAAAAAAAAAGTAGGGTTTCGATCTGTTTTAGAAAGAAAAAGAGAGGAGGAGAAGAGATGTCACCCGAGTTCGCCTGGATTGCGGGAGACTACCGCGGTGAAAGCAAGAGATCGAGGCGGCGGCGCGAGGTGGGAGAGGGGCTGAAGGGGATTCGGTCCGGTCGGGCCCGGGACGAGCCGAGCCGATTGGAGATTACGATTTGGGAATTTGGGAGTCGGTTCCCTGGAATATACTTTATTATTTATATACAGGAGGTGTCACGTGTACTGCACGTGATAGTAAAATTGTGGTCCAAGTCGGACTCGAATCAAAATACAAGGATTGCGTATGTTGATCTGAAAATTAGGCCCTAGGGGCTAAGTTTTAGGTTCGGTGTGATTAACCCTCTCAAAACCTTATTCTTCCGAGGAAGACTAGTCCGAGTTTAGATACTCATTCCCAAAAGCGGCCCAATGCATTTGGAGGCCTAAGGCGAACTTATAAGAGGGATCTTTTTCCTTTCTGTTTTATCTTTGAAGACTTCCCTACAGCCTAAGGCGAATTCACTAACGGAAGTCTTTTTCCTCTTTGTTTTGTCTTCCCTATGGTGTGCCTTCTTTGGGCTAGGGCCTTAGACGATTGCCTCAATTACCTAAGGATTGGGCCAACTCTACTCATTCATCTTGACCTAGTCCTCTTCTTATGATCTAATCTTCTTCTCAAACCCTAAATCTCTCGAAACCTTAGTTTTTCGAGGGTCTATCTGATCCTTTCAAATCAAGATTATGTCATGATTAGCTTTTTTTTTTTTTTTTTGGTACAATGGTTGCTCATCCAACTCTAGTATAGATATAGCTAGTAGAGTCAAAGACTACAATCTGGTACAACTGCAAGAAAGGGCTCCTCTGGTGTGGTCAAAGAATCTCTTCGGAGTGTTGTGTAACATAAAAAGCGACCCAGTCTGCAGCTTATTTTGATTTTTGATCAAATTACGTTGTGTCATGCCAATGCTACTTTTCCATGAGGTACATTAACCAGATTTGCTTTCTCTTATTAGTCTTCCAGTGAAGTTGTTTTGGGACAAAGCACACCAAACATATTTTGCCAGATTTTTTTCTTTTTTGATGGTTTTCTTTCAAGGTATGCTTGGAAACCAAGAAGCTTTAAATGGTTACCTGCCTTTGTCATTCTCAGGCTACACCGAGCTGCTCTTTGTGTTCAATGGAGTGCTAAAGCTATCAGAGTAGAAGTAGTACATATGAATTTTTCTGATCGCGTAGTTATAAACATAAACTGTTGACTCCTTTTGTGTATTCGCTGATCTGACTAATAGCTTTCCGGAATCTTGAGATAGATATTATATCTGTTGTCTTTCGAAAGGCCTGGTGCCTTGCACTTCCTCAATCAATTTCAGCAACCTATTATTTGTTATTGTTTCTTTATGTTTTGTCACCGAACTACACAATAATTGATCATGGGATCAATGTCGAGCCTTGGCTTGCATTTTTTAATGGATAAATTATTTGTTGAGGTTGTGATTAACTATGTTAATCATGTTAACCAGGTTAAATATAAACAAGTTAAGCATATGACTCAAAATAGTTTAAGCAAGTCAAGTGGGATTGACTGCTTATTAAACAAATTGGGTCCATATTTCAAAATCCTAACCTATCTAATAGATAGGCAAGATTCAAAGTTAAGATTTTTTTAACGCTATCCATATCTAACATGACTCATATTAGATACAGTCCGGCTCGATTGCCGCCTGTATATGGAAGAGATATCTTGAAGATAAGGCACATGAAAAATTTTATTTTTACTCTAAAAAAAATTATTGTTATGTTCTTTTAAGAGATGATGGGAAAAGTTAAAATTAAATTATGCAAAGCCTTCGAGTTCATAATAATGTTTGGTGTTTGTATACGGAAAAAAAATATATATATATATAATAGCTTTTTTAATTTATTTACTGAGCTCGATCAATGATGGATTTGAAATTTTTTGTTGAAAAAAAGGCTTTTCTTTTCTCTCACCTTACAGCAACAATGGCACTTAAAACTATTGGTACATTGGACAAAAAGACAATAATTAACAATTTTATTAATTGTTTCCCTATGCCACCTCATGTATATGTTTTGGTCTTAATTCGACCCTTAACATGACCTTTTAGTCAAGAAAAGGTCCAAAATCAAACTATATC
>JAOXJJ010000001.1:24396371-24442571 GCA_025769935.1 Phoenix roebelenii | reverse complement strand
CCGATCTTATATAACAACCTAAAGCCTGATGATTACCCAATTATATTTGGATCCATTAAAATTGTGAAATTGGATTCTAGGTGTAACATATAATTTGGATCGGGAGATGCATAACCTGAAGACTACTTGTTGCCACCCCAATTGATGCATGTGTCCTGATTTTAAATCAATTCAAAATCAGATAACATAAAAAAGATGTACATGCTATTTCTCAGAAATATATTATATTCTGAGTGGTGGCCAGTTTTATCCAACTTAGTAACATTATTTTCTTGTAATATTAAGACATGCCCATGGTTTCAGCTCTCTCTCCCATAAAGTTCAAGTGAGTAGGTCCAATAGGCAACCTAACTATATTGTGATCCTATAGATTTCCATCCACCAATCAACCTACAAGATTTAGATAGACAACCTATCTTAGCTAAGTAATAACTAACACCAATCTAACCTAAACTTATACTACCCAACATGACTCAAGTAAATTTCAAATAGACAACATTGAAATGGGAGCTTGCTTCAAGTAAATATTATTCCAATCTAAAGCTTTTTGACAAACTATAATTCGAGTATTTAGAAATTTGGAAAATCAACTGGCCACTGATCTTAAATATAAATGTTCATTATTTTTTTTTAAAAAAAAGATCTTTTTTTATTAATAAAAAAAAGATCTAGAAACCATATAACTTCCAAAACATTAGCTCATGGTTCTTTTAGTTACTCTACATTGAAGAAGCCATATAACTTACACTGCCATGACATAAGAAAATATCTTACATCAACATCACATTCAATTGTAAACTCTATTTATCACTGATCTCTTGTAATCAACCACCCTAGAGGTAGGAAAGATGCAACTTCTCCTTATCAACTAATTCCATATGCAACTTCTCTCCCTGGTCTCTTTGATCAGACAAGTCATTCCCTCTTTAGTTGCTTTCTCCATAAGGTTCAAATGTACTCGACCTGCACAACAATCACCCCTATATCAATTAATGATAAAAAAGAAAATTAGAAATGTGCATGGTTGTGAAGTTACAATTTTAAAATTCTATCTTGCTTGAAGTTTGTTGGGGAAAAAAATAGTAGTAACATACCACATTTTTGTGTCCTAGGATCTTGTGCAATATATAGCCTTTTCACTGTATTGATGAACATCCTGCAAAATTTTTAACATTAGATTTTATATGGATAACAAACATATCCCTATGAAACAAAAATGTATGATGTTATTTTTTCGAAAAATTGTACGAAAACTTGAAAAATGGATGCAAAAGACATACTTCCAAGGTACATCACCCACAAGCATTCGATCTCCTTCATTGTCCTCATAAAGAAGAATATAACTAGGAGTAACAACCTCTTCTTCTCCATCTTCCTTTGATTTCTTCGAGTAATCAGCTGGATAGAAAATAAAACCAGCTCTATTAGCCTATAGCCTATTCACAATGGAGATTTAATAGGCTTTAAAGCTAGAGCACCACAAGAGATATCATTTGCATAGGATCAATGCTTATGCATTAACAAAACCATTAGAACAAGACTAGAGATTGGAACAATTAATGTGATGAAACAACATGCCTAAATGTTTTTAACAGAACAAATGTAGAAAGATCTAAGATGAGTCTATCAAACGAAAGAAACACACACACAAAAAAAAAAAAACATTTGCATTATTGCAATTTAGTATTAATCAACAAGCAGTGAGAGGATGCAACATTTGCAAAAATTTAAAAATTTGACTTGGATTAGAACTCACTAACCCGTCAAAAAGTTATGAAACATTTTCTGGAGGGCTTGAGAGAGCGATTCATAGCTATCATGAACATTTAAGTCAATTTTTCTTCCAACTGCATAGCCTTCCATATTCACCTTCACAAACATTGTTTGCCTTGCTACAGGCTCGTTGCTCGTATTCTCTCCCTCCACAGGTTTCATTTTCTCGATATCTTTTTCTGAATCCATTGCAGACTTTGATGCTTGTGGAAGCCCCAAGTTCCTCCTAAATGCGCGAATTGGAGGCCAGCCTACAACTGATGGTGAAGGATTTGTGGCCCTAATTACATTTAACAAGTATAATCATCAGAATCATGATAGAACTCAGTAGAAAAAACCCAACCAACATTGTTTAGCATAAAAGACTAAAAGATGGAGAAGATGCAGCTGCTACAAAATGTTATGGTTCATAATTTGAATATGGCGAGGGGCTACATGGCCCAAGTATTAAATTGGCTGGGCTCAAATTTGAATCCCTAAAACGACTAAGCCCAAGATATATTAAAAAAGGCATCCCAATATATGAGGCTTCTACTAGTATGGGGTCTAGAGAGAGCCAGATATAGGCAGCCTTATCTCTATGTACGGAGAAGTTATTTTCATATTTCAAACTCGTTACATACTAGTTGCAGTAGAACAACCTTATTGTTGTACCAAGATATGGTCTTGGCCCAAGATAGGGACGCAAAAATTTTGGGCTACCTCTGAGCTCATTTTAGACCTAAATCAGGATCAACTTGGAACAATGATAACCCTCTTCTAGTTTGGGCTCCGGTCCTGTGGCCTTATATTTTTGTAGTTCAATCCAGGCAAGCTTATCACCCTTAAAATACAATATATATAGAATTTTTGGGCTATTGTTGTTTTATATAGGATCTGTTTAGATGATTAGGCTGAAAATTCTATGAAATTCGTGAGTTAGACCAGTACAACAAATAAAATCATAAAATTCTAGACTGTGTTAGATCTATATTCATAAATACTAGTATATTTTTTTTTTCTCTTTATAATATTCGAGTTGGCTCATTCAAAAGCTATTTTTGGATATTTATGAATATAGCCTTGCTCCATCTATAATTCTATATTTTGCTGGTTGTATCGGCTGAGCCGACGAATTTCGTATGATATTCAGTCTGATTATCTTAGAAAAGAGGTCAAAAATAAAAAGACAGTAGAGGAAAGACGGCAACGCGTGGCTCATATACTGTTTGCGGGACCCACTACATGACAAGGACTATTCGTCACATTTCAAAAACGTACCCCACGATTCCCTGAGGCCGCTACTTTTTCATTATCATGCACATATTACCGTCACAATCCTCTCAAGAAAATCCCATGGATGCCATCGAAATCTTCTCACATGCCCAAGTATATTCTTGTTGTTATAGCCATCGAAACGAACAAATATAAAAGAAACTTATGGTATGGCGGCTCTGCCTGAGGCAACATCAACTGTTGCGGGATTTTTTTGGATCCATAGTTCCAACCAAGCCGAGCAGAGAAAGAGACTACGTTCCTCACAAGGTATTATCCGTTTTGGCAGCGCGATGGGGGAAGACATTTCTGGCCCGCGCATCCAGCGTTGATGAAGGGATGCCCTCACGGTTTTGCCCTTCAAAAGACGTCTCATGAGGAAAGGTTTTGGCCTCTCCATTATAAGGCACATGCCTTTTCGTTGAACGGTCGATATGGGACTAAATTTGAGCCCTCCCACAGCACCAACAAGTGACCCTAATGTATTAGAAATATCCTGTTTTCTATAAAGAAAAAACAAAAAATAAAACCTCCCCTTCCATATTTAGGAGAAAACTATAGTTTAGAGCAAGAGCATGTAGTTAAAAAAAAAAATCTTGAATCTCGAGATAAAACAAAGAGTTGGGGGTGTATTTATCGCACGAAATAAAAGATTAATATTTTTTTTGCCCAAATCTACCGATGGATCACTTAATAATTATTTTAAGATTTATACAAATAGATAAATAAAAAAATTTGGAGTGTTCAGAGACCTACACACGGTACAATCCAACCGAAAAAAAATCGATCATTTTTTTCGCGCGAAAGATACAAGCCGGACCCTAAAACAAAAAGGCACTTGAGATTTGAGGGATTTTTTTTTTTTTAGATGGTTGAATCAGGATGCTAAGCTAAGATTGGTTGGTGAGATATGAAGGAAAAGTATATGAAAAAACAAAAACTTTCAGAAAGTATATATATGTTCAAGGACATCTATGATCATAGGTCGCCGAGGATAGAAAAGAGAGAGAGAGAGAGAAAGAGAGAGGTCAAACCTTAGGACACTAGTCTTTTTATGGGCTTGCTCGAGAGCTGCCTTCTCTTGCCGGGCTGCCAGACTCCAAGGGTGGACAAAACCACTAGTAGTCTCGGAGAAACATCTCTTGGAACCTCCAATCCCCACACCACTCCTCTGGTGGGTGGCATGTCCATCTTGAGGGGCTCGGAACGTTGTGCTTCGACCTCCACCACCACCACCACCTTTCCCTTCACCAGGCTCAAACCCATTGTTCAAGGAGAAACCAAGCCTTAGCTCCAAGTGGCTTTGGAATCCATTAGCTGTTTCCTTAGCTCTATCTTCATGAACCCTTTCTCCCCCGCCCCCTTCACCACCTTCCTCCTCCTCTTTGGGTGGTGATTTCTCAAGCAGTGTAGCCTTCATGGGCTTTGCTTCTTGTTGAGATGGAAAAGAGAGAGCTTTGGTTAGAGTGTGAGGAGGGAAGGAGAGGATGGAGGACTTCACTTTTATGGAGGGTCGCGGCCTTTTTAGGGGTGAGGAAAATGTGGGGGAATAAAGGGTGGGCGTAGATGAAAAGGAGGGAGGCTTTGTGGGGACTGTGGACTGTGGAGGCCACTGAAGTGGGGTGGTGGGACCAAGAGTGTGGGAACTGTGAAGGGCAGGCTTGCTTTGTGGGGACTTGGAGAGAAGCCACACCTTTTTATCTTTTTTTTACTTCTAATCCACACCCTTATCCTTTTGAGTTATCAAAAAAAAAAAAAAAAAAATCTAAGTGGAGGCTGCCAAAGTTGTTTCCTTCCAACTTTATACAACCAATCTTATTGGTGTAATGGTGTACTTAACTACCCTGCACCAACCTAGGCATGATTCAAATCATCTCCCAACATAAAGGTAGTCAATTTGCACAGTGTTTTGGAGAAAATCTAATTGGACAGTTAAATAACCAATTGGTGATTGATATAATATAATAGTATATGGAACTTATCGCTGGAGGAAGTTGGGAAAAGATGTGCACTCAACTCATTTACAATGGGGCCAGAGTTACTGAGGTTGCCCAGTCAGAGTCATCAAACTCTCTCTCTCTCTCTCTCATAGGAGGGAGTCCCAGCACTACCTAATTACTGGCGGAGTCTTCTGAGTATTGCTTTGCATGAAATTTTGAGAGATAAATGCCCTCCTATTTGTAAATGGAAGGGGGCTATGACTACTGAAATAACACTTAGGTCATAATCGCCAAATCTATTGGAAAGAATCCATTCATCGTTACGATCATATATACATAACATCTACGTAAATATGTACATATATTCTCATAGAGTTGGGAAGAAAGCCAATAATTTCAGCATGGCTCTTTCTTTTTAACCCTAACAGTCAGGTACTAAATAAGTTAGTTGTTTGCCTGTCATTGGTCGGACTTGAATGTTTATCCCCCTCTAGTCCTAGAATCATTGCCTCTTTAAACCTAACTTCATGTGATGATTTGTCCGACAAAAATACACTATAGTATATGAGTAAGAACAACACATTGGTCCAATCACACTATAATCACAAGAATGGGAGTTATGACAATTACCAAGAGCTAGCTAAGAAGTAATATTTTTTTATTTAATCTCAGGCTGACTTTCTTGTTGATGGTAAAGATGTTTATACACAAACATGACATTTTACTCACTACAAAAGCTAGCTTCAAAGTTGGTTCAAAAGTTCATCTGCCTTCTTCTAGATTAATAAAGTCTGTTTACTTTATAAGCAAAGCTACCCCAATGTATAACAACACAGCCAACTGAGGCAATCCATGCTTACTCTTTAATTGTACTAAAAAGTATCACCAGATCACATGATTAAATGATGTCAGTGTATTACTACCAAGTTATGGTATCATACTCCATATAAGCGATTCGTGGCTACCGGTCTTCATCCAATTTCCTATTCTATAAGCCTTGATCTCTTTAGATATTATGGATTGCTTTACTTAGATTTGCGGCTCCTGGTAGGAATGCTATCATCATTCCTTCATGGTGTCCTCTGATACAAAGAATCTCTGCTTTACATGAAGGCCTTTTTTTAAAAGAAAAGCAGACATGTCATTCCATGAAAAAGAACATCTTTTGATCAATCAGGCATTATAATTCAGTTGCTTATGGTCAACTTTATCCTGAACATCAATTATGGATGGATTAAGGATTTGTTAATGCCATGGAATGTATACCTATAATCCTAACTTAAGTTCGATGTTCTACCATTACGACAAGTGTGCTCATTAGAGTGTGAAAGAAATCGCAATTCAGAGTATACAACCAAAGCAAATCTCTAGCACTCTATTAAGTAATGCATCTCATGAATTTTAAATGGCTAGTTTAACCCAAAGTTTGTTCCTTTTAGTTGTGATTGTTATTAATTGTCTCATCGTAACAATCCAGGACTTTACCCAAAATGGCTAGCCGGAAAGTATTATTTGGGTTCCTTAATCCTGTATAAGTACCCAATATCTACCCAGCGAATAACCGATGTGGGACTAGATACACATCCGCACGAATCCTTACACTCATAGTTAATGGCAGATCATATTTAGCGTAATTACTATGGAGTGCTTGTTGGGAATCTGACACCCCTTGCCTGCCTCAGCAAGGAGGTGGGGGTTTAGTTAGAGTCAGCCCTTGAGAGGGTGGGATGGGAGAGTTTTATTTTCAAAATAACATCTTCTCTTCTTATCCGTTGGAAATAGTTTTATTTTGAAACATCAATCGTTTGATTTCTTAACCAAGAGGAAGTTTGAAACTTTAACCGGCCAAATTTTTATATGAAGAGTCACTTCTTTCCAATTTTATAAATACAATGTACTTTGGGAGATCTAAATAACTTTTCCTTCTCTTCATTATTACAATCATACTCTTTCTCTCCCTTACAACCATACTCTCTCTTATAGATTAACAAGTGTGGATATCAGTATGCTATACTTTGGGGCGAAGCCTGAAGTGTAGAAAGTGTGCGGACCTAGGGATAATAATTTCCACAAAGTCTACATGTACAGTGGAAAAATAATTATCCATAAGAAAGTAAGCCTACCCGAATTTACTTACATATATCATTTTTTGCAAGTTTTCTTGAATTGTGTGCATGAAATCCACAACAGTAGCCCCTCCTAATCTCGTAAAATATGTGAGGTAATCACAACATATTTATCATTTAATTAAGGAGGGCGAGCTCATGGTGATGTATGACCAGGTCTCATCATGCATGGTATAAATTAATCAGATGGTATGACACAAGCAATTATGGATTGCCAGTTAAAAAATTCATGGAGTACTTAATCATCAAATAGAGCATCAAACCTAGCTTCCATTCATGACCAGAGATTACAAAATCAGAAGCATTTACCCTAAGCAAACGTTTCAACAAGAAGTAATCTCGCAAATTACTTTGATGGAATAGGCAATTCCAATTTAAATCATTTGATCCTTAATTTAAAGTCTCAAGTCATCTCACTAATCACCCAGCTGATGTGTTGCAATCCTCTTACTTCCTTTGAAATGGCATTGTTATTTGTGCTACAGAATGGAGCAAAGTGAAAGGTGCAAGACACTTGAGTGGCTATTTTTGAGAGATTTTTCTATCAATCTAGCATTGCTCTAATATATAAAATGCTAGATTAGATTTGGAACAATAAGGCCCCATTAAATTGCAGTAGCATACTCATTTGATTTATCTTGGAATTTATACAGCAGAACAGAGAGATATAAAGACATCGAATAGTGTTAGAGATGCAATTCAATGTGATTGATGCAAGACTTGGGACAAAAAAAATGATTGGAATTACAGAGTGATAGTGTTAGAGATGCAATCAACTCAGAAGAATATCTGCCTCCTGTGAATTACATCCAATCCTGCATCATTTCCAGTTACTGTCAGGTGTCTGAGAAAGCTTAAGAAACTAGTTGCTTGTCTCCCTTCTGGATCATTGGAGACACATGCCAGCTTCAGGGTTGATAAATAGACAACAAACTGTGGTTCATGAAAGGTAGCATCATAATGTCGATGCATACTATTGAAGCAAATATTGATTCGACGACGATTGAATAGTCTTGAAAGATGAATTACAATCTTGGTCCTCTAGTTGACTTGGTTGACTAAGTTGGCCAGCCAGTATTTCTGAAGTATGAAGGAGAACATTTAGACTTTGGATATAGATTCCAATTCACTTACTGCTGCTGCAGAGCTACATGGTTAATGTAACAAATGAGAACTCATCTTGCTATGGGGATCTTCTCATTGTCTATCTCTGGTCTGACTTTGGAGACCCAATCTCGCAAGTCTCCACAGGGATTGATTAAATGGCAGACCAAATGGCAGGGATAGAATTGCATGTGAAAGCAAAGCTCTTCAAAGATTTTGTCTTCCTTCCACTTACATAGATCACCCAATTCTACTTTGTGCTCTCTCTCTCTCTCTCTCTACAACTCACACACAAACAGCCATATCTGATAGTGAAAGAGGAGAAAAAAACAAAGAAATGCAAATTATTTGTTTCCTGGAAGCCCATTTGGTTGACAAAAGAGATACCATGAGTTCCACTCTGGATGGCTACTATAGATTAAAAGACATTCCAAAAGGCTAAGTGGCAGCCATCAAGTAGTAGCCTTGTCATATGGCTCAGAGCAAAGTGGTAAGGTTCAGACAAGGAATAAATAGGCTTTGCTCCATACACCCCTCACAGGTGTAAGAGTGCCAAACTTTTTCTTCGGCTTTCTTACCTAGATTGAAAGGCCCTCTGAAAAAACAAGAATCACTTTTAAGTTGAAAGAAGCCTTCTTGGTGGATAATAAAGGTGAGATGATATGATGGAAATGCTAAAGTGCAAAGGTGAGTCATGATGACATATAGGTAGGATGCATCTGAACCACCCTACAACAATCATCATGGATCAAGTGTGGATCCTCATCCAGTTTTCAAAGATGATGCCCACCTTTGTTTCCTCACAAGCCAACTTCTAAGACAACAATGCAACTTCTAAGAAAAATACTCTTTTTGCAGTATGGAAAGGTCTGCTGCTCAACACTCTTTAGGGCATGCAACATCCTGATATTCTCTTTCTTTGTTTTTTTTTTTTTTGTTTTTTTTCTGCTGGGCAGAGAAAAAAGTTGAATCAAATTGATTTGCCTTAAAAGGGACCAATAAGAGAGGCAGGTTACATATAGAAGACTTGAAGAAAATTAATCTGGAATCAACCATATAGATTTCATATACTTATTGGTTTCTCATTTTGTGCTGCATTCACTTTTACTAGATCCAAATAAGCATCATTGGCCTCTCAGTTTGATATTGTCGAGAGTAGGAAAAATATGAAGCATATGAGATTCACCAAATCTAAGTTCAGTCTCAAAATGAAAGAGAATCTTTTCGGGAAGCTGGAAGACCAGAGACTGGCAGACCAAGCAATGGAAGGTCGTCCTTCCTGAACTGCCACTGGATTGAGCCCAAACCGTGCTCATCTGCACCTGAACACTCTTGAGCAAGTAACAGGTCCTGAACCATAGAATTGCAAATGAGTCAAGTCTGGATCTCGCTTTATAGTGCCAGTTATGCTTGCCAATTAAGATGGCATGCTCTTCAAGAACATTAAGCCATAATCAACTTGCATATATCTAAGACCCTCATACAAATTATTTATAGAACTACATACTACTATGGAACCACCCACTCCATCTTCATTTCACTTGGGTGCTTCCTTCTGTTTCATGCAACATATGTGGTTCTTAGTAACTAGGAACCACTGAGAAACCAAGCCCCAACCTCAGGGCAATATGCAGTGAACTATCACCTGTGGGGGATCTCAGTAAAAAATGATTGAAGTACTTTGTCATGGACCACATTCACCAAAGGAGAGACCAAGCTTGGGGCGTGAAGCTAGATCCTGCTTGATGGGAAATCTTAGTGTCACCCCAATGGGAAGAGCACAAGAGTGGGCAAGAGCCTGTTGCCAAGAAAGAGCCATCATTTCGGCCAACATAAAAGGAAAAAAGATATGCACTTTTGGCTCGTGCAAGGTCTTCATCAAAGGCACTATGGCACCCCTCTTGGCACGAATGATGGGCATTTCTTGTCTATCCTTGACTTGTGGGGGAGGCTTATCTTCTGCTTTATTGTGTTCTTCTCCCTTGGTCTCTTCACAGTGCAGCCTTCTCTTTCAACTCATACCGCATTTCAGCTTATGACAATATAAAATCGAAGAATTAGAAGTCATTCAAAAAAAAAGTAAGAAGAAAAATGTAGAACAGAACCATATGTAGATGTAGAATGCAGACACTCTTTGGCTCTATGGGGAAGGAATGATAAATTGAGCTTGTAATTGGAAAGAGATGGAGGAACAAGCTAAATTTCCTCATCATACATAACCAGTGATCTAGTTGTACTGCTTCTGCTACAAAATTTTCTATGAGAATGTACTTCTTTCCCCTTTTTCTTTTTCTTGAGAAAAGCTTGTAACAACATTCATTCTTTCTTTCTTTTTTATTTTTTTTAGAACTGAAGCGACATTCTTTTGAGGTAGTTAAAATATACATAAAACGAAAGCAACGCACTCCAGTGTTGAGATCATGAACATTGACTTGATAGGTACAGTGCTCCAAAATCTTCTGCAAACTCAAAAGTCTTCTTTGGGAGACAGTGGGTTGACTTCCATAATGGAAGCCCTCCAAGTTGCTGTCATCATTTCCATCTAGTACAGAATTTCTACAACTTCTCAATTGTTGATAGAAAAGCCTAGTCGGGAACTGACATGCATGAATTGATTGGCATGTGATAAGCCAGGGGTAACAAAAGAGTAGCTGGTCAACTAACTTGCCAATCATCTTGAGTCACCAAAGATCATCACAAACAACTGGCAATTACATTGCAGTACATGGAAATCTCTGCTATGTACCTATGAGTCTATAACACACATGAGAACTGAGCATGTTAAAGATTAAAGTCTAAACTTGAAATAAGTCTAGCACAAGATCAAATTTACCTAGGTTCCATAACAAAAAATTGAAAGGATGCACTGGTATCATTAGCATCCCACAACAGAAAAATTAAAAGAACTGCGAGAAAAGAACGGGGCCAAAAATTTTCCTCAAGAAAAAAAGAAGGGAGAAGAAGATGAAGAGGAAGGAAAGAAAATAAGGCCAGTAATAAATGGATGCATAATTTTGACTATGAAGGTCTCTGCAATCAGGGATGATAACTCAAATGTTGAACTAGGAGCATTAATGTTTTTCTTGATTATTTCAATGAAGTTGGGTATCTAATAATAATAATAATAATAAAATGCTGAAGCTGGGTAGGTCCCCTTCCCTTTTTCTCAAAAATAAAAAGAATAAGGAGCATATCTTCTATTCAATTGTAGGAATGCTTGGACGGCTTGAAGAATAAAGCCACACATTTTTAACACGCAAATCTCGACAATTTTTCACACTCTGATTTTGAATGTCTTCCAAATTTCACCATGGAGCTGCATAAAATAATTAAAAAAGACTGTGCTTCTACAGATTATAAAGCTAAAATACCATTTATTGAGGGCTTTTCTTCTTTTTTCTCTGATATGTGTGTGAGTGTGACTTGTTCCTATCATTTGCAAAGTAGTAAGGCATGCTTCATGAAGAAAGGAGCAGTGACATAAAAAAAAAGAAGCTCCACAGCGGTTCGAGATACGGGTCAAAAATAAAGAAGCTTAGCCAAAAAGAAAGGTGAAGGGATTCCATCCACATGTTAAAAGGCTCCAAATATAAAAGAAGCTTGTCTCTCAATCATGGCAATCTATATATTGTGTGATGGCCATAATTGAGAGGGCCTCGCAAAATGTAATTGCTGACATAACTTTCTTTTTTGTTATTAAGTGATGAAGAAGATCTCATTTTGATGATGACAACAAAAAAACACGTGAAAAATGGATCAAGGCTCTCTTTGTCACAACCCAGGATCTTACCCAAAAAAACTAGCCGGAAGGTATTTTTTAGGTTTCTTAGTCCTGTATAAATATCTAAAATCTTCTCGACGAATAACCTATGTGGGAGTAAAAATACGCCTGCATGGGTCTTCATACTCTTAGCTATGTATCTTATGAATATGATCTAATACTAGTCTCCCCCTGGAGTGTAAGTCTAAGCCTTTCTAGACTTGTGTTAAGCTGTTAGGTTCATTTTCCACTATGTTCTATCTTGATCTTCTGTTATTTAAGAAGTTGGGATTTTCTGTTGTTTTGAAATGGATGAATCCCTTTATGCATCCCTAATTATTATGCCACGAGCATCACTCTATGGATAATTATCACTGTGAACCTTTTCTTCGTGCATTAGATAATGATAGAGAGATTCTAAAGCAGCATACTCTACTTAAAACATGGAATGATTTCAGAAGTCAGTTGGAGGCAAAGAAACACCAACATATTCGTGTCAGCTCAGGATGATCAACATAAACACATCATGCAAATGCAAAGCAACATCTAGATTCCACCACAAATGTTAAATTCTCTTCATTGAGGCATGTAAAAATCCCACACTGCCACACTTGATAACACTTTCAAAAAAGTTTTAGCAGCAAACAGTATCAACCCCATAGGCTAACTAGTTAGTCCAGGTTTATCCCTTTCGATCGAAAGAATGATATGTTGTTAAATTGCATTACTAGGAGCGCTAATCTTAAAAAGCTGATCGAACAAGGAAAAAGGAACCACCAGTCAAATTCCTCTGAATTGCTTAGCATATCAATGCATCTACTTGTCTTGAGAATTCTAACAGCTGCAACAGAATCATGCTAATTTACATCATCTCAAACCCATAATTATCTCAGCATGCAGTAATTTTCTTCAGTCTTTCCAAGATTTCCTGATATCATATAGTATCCTGCCTGTCATAAATATTCATGATCAAGCAGTAAGAAACTAGTTTAAAATTAATCCGAGCTCGGCCGTTGCTGCAGAACTTCATGCCAAAGTTCATCAGCCTTCTTTACCAATTCTAAAATTGAACATATTCAAGAGATCTAAAAGTTAGTCATTTCAGCAGCCTCATTAATCTGATGTAATTTAGCACGGCATCAATAACAAATTTATTGCCTTCTCTAAAAATCTTCTAATTTAACTAAATGTCTTTTCTTTTGCCCTCAAGAGTTTCAGACATCAGGATCTCAATAATGACTGCCCAGATCGAAGTGGGTGGCCTCAAAACTCCCTTATTATCATAAAAAGAAGAAGAAGAAGAAAATAATGACACTGTTGCACTGTGCTCCAGTGATCTAAAAATTTTTCATGAACAAAAATAAATGTTCCAACCGATGAAACATTATGGAAGTTCATAAATAATATTTCCAAGGTAGAGACCAAAATCAAAAAGCTCAGGACCATTAAGTACTCAAGAGTCTGTGTCATGAGTTTCAACTGCATCACTATTAAAGTACTGATGAGATGAAGTTGGATGAAATATATGCGAAAGTGAAACCAATTTTTATAAGAAATATGCGCAAGGTATGGAGATGGAAGTTAAAGACATGACCAACATTGCTTAGCTCTATGGTCCTAGCAGATTGAAGAACACTAACAAGCTGTGTTACCCTACAGATCATCGACATCCGCAGTTTGATGGGCTCTAAAAAAAATAAAAATAAATAAGAAGAAGAAGAAGAAGAAGGCGACGACGATAGCAACAGCAAAAACAAAAAAAAAATCTTCTGCATTAGTCTATGACCTAAAAAATTATATCCTACACTACGTGTACTATACGGCAGTGCACCATACTAATTATTTTCTATGATTTGATGAATGAAGTCTATAGAAATGAGCGTTTGTGATTGGTATGGTGCACTATAATATAGTGCATGCAGTGTTGGATATAATTTTTGCGAGCGAACCCGACCCGGGTCCTATCGAACTAAAAGGTATAAGAGATCCAGCTACCTTCTCGCATGGCCCCATCTCGAGGCCTGTAGGCCGAGGTAGGCCCTGAACGGAGATCCACCTAGAGCTGATCATAGGGAGCATTAAACAATGTTAAATTTAAGTAGGCCAGGCCCAAAGCCCGACATAAAATGAGTATCGAATAGAATTCCACCCCTATGTTGGGCCCAAATCAGTCTTGGTGCCGTGTTCTCCTCATGGGCCGGTGACGGGATCCCGGCTCCCGCCTGCCCTTGATACCTCGCCGTCGGATCGGAGACCCCATGAAGGGCCCAATAGCGAGCGAGAGAGAGAGAGAGAGAGAGAGAGAGGGGCGATGGGTTCGTTGGGTCTCGCCTTGTCGTCCATGGCGGCAGCGAGGCCAACGCCATCGTTGGCTTCTTTGCCTTCCGTTCCTCTCTCCAACAACAAGTATTCTGCCTCTCTCCACTCTTCTGACTCTTTGGAGACTTCAAGGGCTTCTTTCTGTCTTGAAATCAGCTATCGTCGCTGTTTACCCGCCGAATTGCGGTGGAAGATGTCGGCCGCCACCCGTTCAGGCCCGGTTAGTGTTCCGGATTTCGATGTTTCTGTCTCCATTCCTTAGATTTGGTTGGAGTTTATTCTTTTTGATGGCTATATCAGTTTTAATTTCATAAATTTTGCTTTTTCTAATTGAAAGATAGTGTGGGTTTTTTGAAATTGGAATTTTGTCTGCGGGTGCTTGGTTTGCTCATGAGCTTGATTCCAACTAAAAATTGGATTCTTTTTCTCTCTATCTGGACGGTACTTTGGAGCGGAAAGAAGAAAGGCAGTCTTGGAATTGATAAGGGGGGCCAATACTTTGGACAAAGAAGAAAAGCAGTCTTTCTAACATCAGTTTCTCTCTATCTGTTGTTAGTTCTTGACTCTGTTTGTGTGTGTGTGTTTTCAAATTTTAGGTTGTAGCAGTTGCGAAACCAGAGCCCCTGAAGATTATGATATCAGGGGCTCCAGCATCTGGCAAGGGAACACAATGTGAGCTCATCAAAAAGAAAGTAAGTTAAATATTTAATATTGCGTTATTAAGTTTGTGCTCCTGCTTGAGTCTGTTCTTCTGCACACAATAACTCATCTACGACTAAAGCACTTACTCATTGTAATCGTACTTGTGCTTGTGCATTATGAACTGAAATCTTTTAACAAGTGTGATCGAGTAAATTAATTTTGGTCACTCCAATTCTGTAATTCTTTTTCTTGGGCATGTTTCAGTTTAATATGTATTAAAAAGCATTTACTGCTGTAATTCATCTGCTTTAGCTAGTCAATACTATCTGAAAAGTTTTTTTTTTCTCTTATCAGAATTTCTATTTCAAGTTTGATTATTTCATTGCTGATCGAAAAATCATCTTAATAAGTTTAGGAAGTTCCTGTTTGTTCTAGATATCCATTGTCCAAGTAATATTTGGTGATAATAAGGGTATTTGTTTTCAATTGTTGTGTTATCGCCATATTTTGTGGTAGATGTAATTTATAACTCATTTGCACATGATTAATTCCACATGCTCGAATTTCCCCTTGGGAAAGACAGATTGAATCGAACGGTGCTGATATATGCAGTATGGGCTGGTTCATGTTGCTGCTGGAGATTTGCTAAGAGCAGAAATTGCAGCTGGAACTGAGAACGGGAAGCGTGCCAAAGAATATATGGAGAAGGGAATGTTGGTTCCTGATGAAATTGTTGTCACGGTATATTGATCTCCTGATCTGATGCTTTCGCCTCCTTTCCCTATTATCATGGCTCTTACTGGAGTGTTGTGACTTGTGAATGTCAGATGGTAAAGGAACGTCTTCTGCAACCAGACGCTCAAGAAAATGGCTGGCTTTTAGATGGATACCCAAGAAGCTTATCTCAGGCAACAGCTTTAGAAGATCTGGGAGTCCGACCTGACCTTTTCATTCTCCTGGATGTGAGCTCTTCATTTTACTAAAATTATTACTTTGTCAAACTGATGCCACATTTGATGCATGCTCTTAGTGATAGCATAATACTACTGATTTATTTCTTATTTTCTATAGGTTGGTTGTTTCTCTTTACATCCTAAATTCTTACTCCAATCAGATCAGTCTCACTTTATGGATTAAGATTTATCACTGTCTAAGAACATTTTTATGTCAACCTGCTAATGCATTGAATTCTTAGCCAACATAAATATGTGAAATAAATATTAAGAAACCTACCTCATAGTTACCCAATTCAGGCTTGTGCACCCAAAGAAAACTATGCAACAAGGTTGGCAGAACCATCCTGAACTAGACGGTTCCGGCTGATCTGTGCAAGCTTCACTTTAAAATCGTAAAAAATTTTAAGCGGCGACCGGACCCTTATTTCATTTGAAACAGGAGAACCGGCCGCGGCTTCGCCTGCCGTGGCCTCCGCCACCCTTCCTCTCTCCCTATACTCTCTCCCTCTTTTTCTCTCTCCCACGGTACCGTGCCCTCGCTCGTCGGTATGGGCCCAGCACGTTCCGTACCAGCTCGTACCACCAAAGAACTGGTATGGTGTCCGATACCGGTTCCTCCGACCTTGCTATGCAATGTTCCATTGGACTAATCAAGATTCTAGACAAGGAGGAAAGAAAACAAAAATTGATGCAAAGAAAAAAATATACCCACATATGCACCACTAAGATTCAAATTATAAGCTAAAAAGGCAATTTGCAACACAAATCACATTGCTTTCCCATACCCAAATGACTTAATTCTAGTATCGCTACCAAAATTAGTCAACATAGTTACAAGCATGCTGTTTGTTTCTCCTTCCTTTGCCTGGTCTTGAACATATCTGCTGTTTTGAGGTAACAAAGAACAGGGGATAAAATTTGTAACTTATGTAAAGCATGCCTCTTAAAGGAAAGATTAACTTTTCTACCTTTTTTTCCTCGTTAAGCTTCTAGCATCAACTTCTGTTGAAAGCATCATATAATTGCAATGTAATGCCAATTTCTATAGATCAAGAGAACTAGATGAGAAGTTTTATTGTCCTTATAACTAATTTCTTTTGCAGGTTTCTGAAGGGATACTTATTGAGAGAGTGGTTGGTAGAAGGCTTGATCCTCTTACTGGAAAAATATACCATTTGAAGTACTCTCCTCCTGAGAATGATGAAATTGCTGCAAGACTTATCCAACGGTTTGATGACACAGAAGAAAAGGTACCCCTTATGCCAGGTCATTGACTTAATTTCCTTCTTTGATTGTTCGAACTCTGATTGAGCCACCTGAACTATTTGCTTCCATGCATCATTATATACAGATAGATAACCAGAAGAACAAAAGAAATGTTCACTTCAGAGGCATCTGAGCATCTCTAACATGTGACATTTTGCATTTTTCTCTTTCCTTTCTGAAGGTAAAGTTGCGATTGAAGACTCACCATCAGAATGTTGAAGCTGTCCTTTCAATATATAAAGATGTCATGCTCAAGGTATGTGACATCTCTTTCTCTCTCTCTCTCTCTCTCTCTCTCTCTCTCTCTCTCTCTCTCTCTCTCTCTCAAATACACACATATGCACAGACACACGAACTCACTCACCCTGAAGATCAAATGAAAATTTATATGCGGAAATACTGATAAATACTACAGGCAATGCAATTCATATATCTGTTGAAGATCACATGGCCCTTTTGATGGAACAGAAAAGGCAGGCCTTGTGTGCAGATCTATTTTTTTCCTCTTTACTGATGGTCACTTGAATATTTATGGGTATATATAATATATCATAGATAATGCAATTTATTGTGGTAAGGTTATTATTGCAGTTCATATAGTGCTGCCTATCCTCTCTGCAGGTGGGTGTAAGGCTGCTTAAGTCTATCCCTCCCTAGACCCCGTAATAGCGGGAGCCTCGCGTACTAAGCCACCCTTTTTATGGTGCTGCCTATGAAATTAAGAAGGACAACTCTATTTGTGAACCCTGTTTCGCTTATATCTGCTTGATCACAACAAGCAAAATAGATCATTTGGTGTGTGGTAAAGAAGAGAGGAGATTTCATGGGCCGCCAAAAATTAAGAACTGAAAGTGGAGAGTAATGCAATGGTTTGAAGACCTATGACCTTGCATGTGCATCCAATTAGAAAATGTCAAAAAAAGGTAAATTTCTTTAACTTTGATATTTTTAATCAAGTGAAGGACTCAAACGGAAGCCAAGTAGTGGGTGCAAGGCTTGTTGCTTGTGGTTAGGGAACATTTGCAACTTCCTTTGTTATCAATTTATTCTATTGGTATATGAATACAAGAAAGATTTCCTCCTCTATTTAGTATTACTAACAAGGAATAAAGAAAGAGCAGGAAGAGCACTGGTTCTTGGTGACTACAATCAAAAGCAAAAGCATTAAAAGATGCTCTAAGAAAGTTAAAAACAAAGTAGAATTTGGCTAAAATAAGTTTCTGACTTGTCCAGAACAAATCTCTGGAGGGATGTAATTAAACACAGGAGCATGCTTCTTTATAATCCAACTACAGATCACAGGCTGGTCTGGTGTTAAGAAAGGCCATCCCTATGCCACAAATGCTTGGCTTATATTTGGGAGAGAAGTTAAAAAAGAAGGTGATAAGGAGACCCTATTTGGTGTGTAGGGGATTGGAGTTTGGCATAATAGAAATGCTGTCTGAACTGTAAAGCTTGGGTTGCAAGGGAATTCTCGATTTTTACCACACCTTATACATGCTATCTCGTAACGGAATCCTATATACAAATTCAGACACATGACCCTAAGCAAGCATGCCAAAAACCCAGCAGTTTTAGACGCACACTCTAAGGTGCACAACTGCTGAATTGAGAGTTGGAACGCTGAACTGATCCCCATATCGGGTGTACCAATACTCTGTCAGCATGATACCATTATGGGATCAAGTATCAAGATTGCGAATATTGGTTCCTTGTCTTATAACCATCTCGATGGATGACATTTTGACCTTTGTAATAAATTGTCGTTCTCCGACTCATGCAAAAATGTAAGGAAATATGTACTGAGTCCAACTGCAGAACTTCTTAAACAACAATCACCATGAGGTCAAATTTGTTATCTTATTTTGAGCAGCTTGAGTTTTTTCACGTTCAATGTACTCTTTTAACTATTTATTTCAGGTCAATGGGGATGCCCCTATTGAAGATGTATTTGCTGAAATAGACAAAGCATTATCTTCAATTCTTGAGAAGAAATCAAGAACAGATTCATCATCCATGGCTGCTGGTATGACTCATTAGATTTTTTTCTAGCACCCAGTCATTACGGATAGGAGCAGAATGATTGGCATGACATCACAGTGCGTTTTGATTTATTTGGTGCATGCATGAAGGCCCCATTCTACATTGCTGTTGATTACACTCAAAGAAATCTTTAACAGCTCTATGCATGTAAAGCTCATGTTTTTTTGTTTAAAGAAGACTTTGATTTTTCCATAGTTGTACATTTTGAGTTTTAGGATCTTTTCTTATATGACGCTTAATGTAAATGTAACAATTTTATTCAATCACATACAGGAGCACCTCTTAAAATGAATGTATTCAAAGATAGTACAATTCTTTATCTAGCAGTCTCAAGATCAGTCTATTAGTCATGATTGCTTTGGTTTGGTAACTGTTAGTCTGCTTGTGATGAATCTGTTGGTCTCTTTTTGGCCAGAAAGTGTTTTTCCCTGGTGTAATTGGCCCTGGAGCTGGCCCTAGAGTACCTTGAACCTTCCCTGCAAATGGTGGTCCTTTAGCTTGACTAGCGTGCATGGCTTTCGTTGCAGCCGAGATAATGGCTGGAAATCAGTTTCTATAATGTCAGGACTTAAGAACTAGCCTCCCCTTGGAATCTCCTTGCACCAGAATCTTCCCTAGCCCAAGTTCCTTAGCCAGTTTCAGCTCCTTCTACCTAATGCTAAGGCCTGGCATATAAACTCCTCTGGTAGCCCAGTGGAGATGAGAAGTGAGCGAACTTGTGGCCAAGACTAGGAGTGCCTTGAATGAGAATGAGATGTGGGAACTCTGTGCTCCAGATCTAAAGAGATCAACATGTAAATGGGTTTACAAGGTGTTGAAAGGGCCAGACAGGACAATTTATCCTTGGTGCCTTTGGTGAGCAAACCATCTACATTTAACTAAAGAGCTGCATATAAAAGAAAGCCGACCACAAGACAGAGCGATAATAGCAGCAGGTTCATCGTCAAATTGAAAACTTGCCTTTGTTTTCTCTCTTCATTGTCACAGCACCCTGCCCCGGGACAGTGGAGGAATATGCGGAAGAATAGATAAGAGAGACTCTTTCTAAGCAGTTACGAGATTATATTCAAAATAGTGACTCCGATGGGATCATTTCATGAAGCCAAACTATTATGTCTATTAGTCAGTGAAGCTATGTCTGTAAGCAGTGGAACAAAATCTTTGGCTGAAGGGATATGGGAAGCCTTTTTGTCCACTGACTGAATGCAAGGCATTCCAACCAATAGACAGGAGTCAACTTGTATTTCATTCCTATAAGAGGCAGTAGCAACCTGCTCGAGTTCTTGAGTCGGTAATAAATTTAGTATATCGTTCGCAGCCCTGTATTCTGCATGGTTGCCTTTTCCATCTTCCCTTCTATCAAATATATTCTGGTGCTTTATTTACCACTAGATGTGCAAATCTTTGCATCAGGTGCAAATCTTTGCATCAGAGGCAAATCTTTGCATCAGAGGAGGTGATAAAAAATCTTTTAAATAAGTTACATGAGATGGTCAATGAGATGATAAAATCTCCATTGCTTTAAAGAAAGGAATTTACTGACATTCAGATGCATCGGATCAGAGAATTTGGAAATCGCTCGCCTTGTCTCAATATAATTATCTTGTCAACATTCTGAACAGATCACATTACATGATGAATACCTTAGCTCTACCCCTTGCCTTCAAGTTCATTTTATTTTGTAAATTTGATTGCAGGATCATAATGTAAGGTTTACAAAAGCTTCCTGTAACTAGCAGTCGGAGTCCAGCTTCCATCAGGTGTGCTACATGTTCAAGTCCATCTCTGTGACTGATGTGCTCCCTGGAATGCCTGTTTTCTTCTTGTGGAGAGGAACGGATAATAAAAATATTGCACAGGTGCAGAAAACTATATTGGTCTTAACATTAGAAGGTAGTGGATCCAAAACAACAATTAGTGACTCGCATATTTCGTGATGTAACCTTCATCTTAATGACTTTCCCATCAACTTGTAATTCTTAAGATATCACCTTGAAGATGCTAGCTTAGTTCTGGTAGCCCATATTTGGTAAGAAGTTACAAATCTCTTTGCTTATGGGATTAAAAAAATTGTTCGGCATTGTTCGATTCCATGATCTGATAATACATTTCTGTAGCAGATCTGAAACACATTGCAATTTATCTTCATGTTTTATCTGACTTCATATATTTCTGAAGTCCCATGGTGTTCATGTCGGCCAACAAGAACTTGTTATCCGTGAGTCATCTTTTCGTCCATCATCTTGTATAAACAAGCAATGAAACAAGGTCACCTTGTAGCTCCAAAACTGACATGGCACTGGTGAGACACCTTGTGGTTTCTTGGTGCCTGTTAGATAAGTTGTTTTCCTGGTTGTGTCGACTATTTACATGGTTTTTGGTTGGTTCAATGCGATGCATGACATGCATGCAGCTACATGCCTGGCCAAAAATACAAGTTAATGGAATTTCGCAACGTTGTCGATTTTTACTGACCATACAAATCTATTTTTGGTATGATGATTAGTTTTGGGACAGTGAACTGAGATAGGGTCACACTGAATCGCACTATATGGTTGTGAACAAATTGGAGGATCTAAATCCTTGTATTCTAGCCACGGTTTTACTACAATGGAGATAGAGTCCATTGCAATTGAACCCTAATGCAATTATACATCCTTCAACCAATCCATATATTTTAAGTATGCTTTCGGTATTAAAATATATTTCATTGTCTCACACCTCCTCTTACAGATTAATCATCCAAAACAGCAACAATAATGAGATGAATCTATTCTATCCAATACAAGCTAACTCCATCACAAGTGTACCACAAACTCATACGTGAAGCGAAACAAACATCAAAAGGAAATATTTAGAGCTTCAATTGAACCGATGAAACATAGAATTACTAGTAACCATATCCAACTCGAACATAAGAAGAGAGGTATACCCAGCCCTGGCTTCTCTTACTAGTCTTGTGCAGCTTCTAAACATTATACTGAAGTTGTAAATCGATAAGAAGCATATGAGATTGTGCAGTTGGTCCAGCTATGATGGATTAACTCAGCCCTGGCATTCTCACCTGCAGCACCCAGAGCTACATGTAAAGGGTAGAAGTGGTCTGGCCAAGGGTGTGCCATCTTTCCACAAGGTGACTTCGCCTCGTAGTGGTTCACATCATCGTATCTATAGCAACAAGGAATTACACAACAAAATGAACCATCGACCAATGCAACTCATGGTTGTTCGACGATGTTAAGATAAATACTTAAACAACTACAAGCAACCCTTGAAGTAACAAAGTGATGGATAATGGTAAGGTACCTTCCATCTAGGAGTGAGTCCTTAAGCCATGTGTCGAAGTCCAGGGCCCACTTGACTATAGGTCCACCATCACGGCCAATTGTCCTCAAGTTATGTGTTGCATTCCCTGAACCAAGTATAAGGATCCCTTCATCTCTGAGAGGGGCCAATGCTTTCCCCATGTTATAGTGGTAAGTTCCATCCCTCTCTGTCTGAACAGAGAGCTGACAGACAGGGATGCTAGCCTCTGGGTACATCAGCATGAGTGGAACCCAAGCACCATGGTCGAGGCCGCGGGTTTTGTCCTCTTTTACACGGCCGAAACCAGCTTGTTCCAGCAGCTCTTTCACTCTCTTCGCTAAATTTGGTGCACCTGGTGCAGGATACTTGAGCTGGCACAACAACAATGATTTAGTTAGTTAGATGCAGCCATAGATTTGTTTTGAGGAGGACATCCTTGAGAGCAGTTTGACCACTCAGCAACATTAGTAGTAATATAGAGCTGTAACTACTTTACCTTTATACCAGAAGAAGAGTATTTGAGCAGCCATATTTATAAAGACTGAAAGAATCAAACATTTCTGACTGCTGTTCGATCTCCATGTTAAAAAAAAGGGTGGGGGGGGGATAAGTTTTTATCATTTGACATCATGTGCTGAATGCCGAAAGATTTGGGTGCCTCTAGTGTGGAAACATTTGTGAAAAAACACCAGCTAAAGAAGCCCAACACATACACAACTATCCATCAAAGTATAGCCTCATGCATGCATAATGATATAAAGACCAATCCAATGAATAAACAGACACATTGATGAGTGAGGTTTTCACTTTTCGGTTACCTAGCAACTAAAAAAATGACCATTTGCTGCAAATAATTAAAACTACTAGAAAATTCCACCTTTAAGATATACTTAGCTTGTTCTAAGTTTAACTGCAAGTTGCAGTGCAGATATGACCACAATAATAAGGAAGATATCAGCAATAACCATCCATTTGCTTATGCGTGGGTCAAAGCTTTAATTTGCTTTGAGATGGAGTCTCTTAATTCCTTATAATTTATTGATTTATCTTAGTCGAGTACTAAAAATGAACACCACCACAAAAAGAAGAGTAATTCTCTTCTTCTGACATGCTCCATCAATAAAAACTAAATCACCATTCATCATGACTCTGACAAGTAACTTCCTTGAACAATCAAAGATTCTTGTGGATTGTGTGCCTAAGTTTCCATCAAATGCAAATGCATAGTTATTCCTTATCATAGATCTCAGGGATTGCCAAATACTCCCAAATTACTCCTTCGATAGCATAGATCCAAGAGACATCTTATACATGCTTAACTCCATAAATGAAAGTTCCAAAGTGATTCGAAAACATAATTCAAGTTTGTGATGTCATTTAACTTGATAGTTCAAGGGAGAATAATAGGGGATTATGAGGGGAAACTCAATAAGCATCTACCAGTATTTCGGATAACTCACCCAATCAAACCCATGAATCTCTTTTTGACAGCAGCTGGTGCATCAATTCATAGACACCCCACCTGTCTCTTCCAACTAATTCCTTCATATGAAGTCAGCGGAACCGTCCCGAACCGCTTGGTTCGGAGCATTCCGATCTGTACCGGCGGCTTACCAGGACGGTTCTGGCAACCAAACCGAGACGTCATCGCTGAAGGAGAAAAAAGAGAAAAAAAAAAAAGAAGAGATAGAGAGATAGAGAGGGGGAGGGAGGGAGAGGGAGAGGAAGAGAGGCTAGCCCGAGGCCGGCCAATGGAGGCCGGGGAACCTCCACGTGGAGGAGGAGGAGGGTAGGAGAGCGGAGGCGGAGCTCTGTCTCCAGTCCCCTATTTCATTCGAAACAAGGGCCCGGAAGAGGGCCCTTTTATTTTTGCACATTTTAAGTTGAAGTCGGCAATGGGTTTGCCGACTTCACTTAATTTTTTTTTTTTTGAATTTTGTAATATTTAAGTGAAGTTGAAAAATCATTTGTCGACTTCGTTTAAAAATCGCAAAAATTTTTAGCGGTTGGACCCCTGTTTCGAACGAAACAAGAACCCGACCATGGCCTCCGCATCCTGCCCGGGTGCCGGCCCTTCGCCTCTTGCCCGAGTGCTGGCTCTCCGCCTCCTGCCACTGGCCAGCATCAAGATTCTCTTATTTGGAATGAGACCCATAGCTTTAATCAATTATCAAGATTTTTTTTAATATCCAGATCAGGAAATGGAAATTTCTGCAAATACCATAATTTTATAGAGAGTTTTTTACGTGAATACCCTCCTAAATATCGAATTTTATATGAATATCCTTCTAAAATTGATATTTGCATGTATACCATCGTAAAACATTTGTTTTGCTATTCTACCTTTTCTATTCTTATTTTTGTATATGTATCTACGTCATCTAACACCGTGGTTTCAAATTAAAATAACTAAAATATTCTTAATAGGTAGATGTGCAAAAAAATATTTATAAGACGATTGTGATAGAGGACAAAAAGGTAATTTTAAATTTTTATTTTATTTTTAACTAAAATATATATGGTTTTTATTAACGGTGTTAGAAGAATCGTTATATTAGGGATATTTGTGCAAAAATAGTGTTTTATGAGGGTACAAAAATAAATATAAATTTTAAGAGGATATTCATACAAATTTAATTTTTTAGAAGATTATTCATTGAAAAAAAAAATCTTTTTTATATTGTCTCTTGGACAAAGCAGTCGAAATTGTGAGTTATTTTTCCAAAAGATACAATCTAAGTTCCTAAAAATCATTTTACTTTTCCTTCAACATAATCAAACTGACCAATGATCTTCCAACTCAAAACCAACCAACCAGGCAAGATCAAATTTTTATAACCAAAACAAAACATCCGGACCAACCCTTTCCTCTCGAGCCCCAAAAGATTCAATCTTGATAAGTTCTTTTTCTTTTTCCGCAACGATCACGATGCAACAACAATAAGAGAAAGGAATGTGTGTGGGTGGGGATGGGTTTCACCTGGTACATAGGCTTGGGGAAGCCATAGAAGTCATAGATGGTGTCGTTGGTGCCCTTGATGACGTTCACCGTCGGAACCGCCGTCTCCCAGTGGCCGGAGACGACGAGGATGGCTCTGGGGACGGCCTGCAGCACCTTGGACTGCCACGACCTCAGGAACGGCCTCGCCGGCAAGCTCTCGTCAATGGACAGCGTCGGAGACCCATGCGACAAGAAGAAGGTATCCATAACCACAACTCGATCCCCCAGATCGAAGCCCCAAAAGCGAAGGAAATCAAAGCCCGGATTAGAGAAAGGGGAAGAAGAGAAGATAAAAGTCCTCTTTTTTATTTCCCTCTCGCGCGCGCGGTAGGTAAGACGTCGAAGGCCTCGGTGCGTGCCGGAGGAGAGGTTGGTTTGAGAATTTTATGGCAAGCAAACGTTTGGTGGCTGCCGACGTCGAACATACGTGGACTGGTAATGCCGTATTTACGGGCCTAAGAATGAGTCTTTTTTGATGGCCGGCATGAAGAGCCGACAAGAATCTAATCAAAACCCCCAAAAAAAACCATGACACCTATGATGCTCTGTCATTTTTTGAATTAGATATAAAATTTATATAAATAAATAATAAACAAATGCTAAAAAAAGAGACTCGAATCTTTAGTGTTTATTTTATTTTGTAATAAATATTTATATAAATAATAATAAATAAATGTTGAAAGATAACTTGAATCTTTGATATATGGTTAAAATGAGAAAAAAAGGGATGGGACAAAATTGACATTTTGCTCATAAAAATTAAAATCTTATTTTCTTTCCCATAGCACTAGAAATATTGGACTTTGATTGTCGCCATGATTTTTTTATTGAAAATGTCCGCTCTCCAATCCTCTAATCTATTGGTTATATTGTCCTTTTGGAGGATGTTGGACATCAAGCTTCCTTAATACTTTTCTTCCCCTTTATCCCTAGAAATAATAATCATGAAAATTTTTATATCAGTCAAAATCTGCCTGCGTAACCTTTCATATTTGTCCCAAAAAACTTTCTACATTATGACACATATAATATGCCAAAATTCAATATGGTACACCCTGCAAAATCTTCTAGCATCCGAATTCCCCTCATGTTTGAACATCTCATTCCACTAAATATCTTCTTAAAAATCTCGATCTCCAAAGTACAAAAATTTTATGAAAAAGGATGAGATCGCTATCTTGTAACTAAGAGCCTAGAGATAAAGCATCATTTTTTGTTTTATGCAACAACAAATGAGTTTTTGCATATCTATATATATATATATACACACATTCATGTACTTTTGTATGAAATGCATTGCACGTACCTCTTTGTTAGTTTTAGACTAATACTACTCTCTTAACTGTTCCATTCAAGAGCAGCTAGGTCCAACGTAATCATGATCTCATTCAAGCTCGACATGCTTTAATAAATGAGTCAATTTCAAACTCCAATTTTAGGTATGGTTAATAGATGCCAAATTGTGGAAATGAAATTCCAATGCGGGCTCAGCATGCAACTTTAGCTTTGAGTGGCTCACAAGCCCAAGTTTGAGCCAGGCGAGCTTGGATTGAGCTTAAATTTGCTGCTCGCATGACCAAGTGGAGCTCAACTACAATCTTACCTTGGTTTTGGCACGCGCATGGCCTTAACAATAGCAGTTCCATGACTCGTTTCTTGCTCTGTTAATGTGACTTGGCCTAACAATAAGCAACAAAAACTACTGATGTGCTCAGGAAAGGAAATCAATTATTGAAGTTCTCCAGAACTTCTCCATAGGCTGCTCCTGCTTCAATTTCCAGCACCGTGCATGATTTGGCATCCCAAAATTTCTGATATTCTCAGGAAATGAAATTAGAGCAGCTGATATTCTCTTGATAAGGAATTTTAGAACTAAAGTTCTTCAAAGCTTCTCCCATGAGCTGTGCAATATATCCTTTTAAGATGCTATATGACTTTCACCATTAACTAGCCATAATTAGTTTCAACTTCCTATGTCCAGGACAGCAACATGTCCTTTTCCTTGAGAGCATACCATGTTATCATCCACTGAAAAAATTATAATAACATCAAGGCAAGTAGCTCCAATAAAAATTTTTTCTGAGTTGCAGATTTGCTACCTCTTCCACATAAAAAGAATAAAAACTGAAGAGCACACCTGCTTGCCAAAGCATGAAGTCGACAAACAGCTATGTGCATGTCTTCTTCAGCCTTGCAGGAGGCCAAATAAACATCATCGTCCAAAAGAATGATCAAGACATGCAGGAGGCCAAATAAACATCATCGTCCAAAAGAATTACCTAGCTTTTTGGCTCTTTCAATTTTCTTTTCTTCCTCTTAGAATATCTGGAAGCATATGCCCTTAACCTTACAAGTATTGTCCTCTCGCTCACCCGCAACACCAGCGAGTGATACAACTTCCTCTCCTTTGTATGACAGCAACTCCTCAACCTGTTTTTATCATCCTCCAAGGAATTTGAACCGTAGAGGCTCTCTCTCAAATCAGCTAGCGAGACAAGTGCAGAGCAAACATTCTCTGTCAGCATTAACTCTTTAACATCCTCTGGTGCTTCATGACACAGATTGTTCCCAGGTGTTTTACTGCATTTGCTTTTTGTGATCTTAATCAAATTAGTGATGTTTGAAGATTCATCAGCACCCTCAAAAGAATCTATTAAATATCTCAGTTTCTCATAAGCATCCTCTGCTAAGAAAATGATGTAGAGAAGAACTAGAAGCTCTAGCTGCGGTTCCCCATTAAATGAAATTTCAAAGTATTCAGAGTTCTGGCTGGTGCAACCTGAATACTTTAGTTGCCTCCACAAAGATAGCCTTGATCTAGCATAGCGATTGGAGAAGCAGGCGGCACACCATTTAATGACCAAGCCTAGATCAATGTTAACGATGTCGTATGGGTTGTCAGGTTCTGTAAAGCCATATCTGTGAAGAAGTGCAGCATTACCCATAGAGCCATAAGTATTGAAAACCTGGAAGAAAATGATTACATTTTAGGTAAAATGAACAGTGGCTCCAAAGAAAGCAAAATAGAAAATGAGAAAATATGAAATGCAAATCTGATGTTTAACTTATCAACCAGACACTTGAAGGATGAGGCAGAGAGACGGAAAAAAAAAGTTGCATGATTTTTTTCTGAGGCTACAACAATTTTTGATTCAAAATGATAGGAGGGATTTTGCTGTAAAGACATGGAACATGTAACAAGGATACGTGCAATAGCAACATATTAGACGATGCAAGTAACTTGAACTGATACTAGTCAGGCTTGAAAGCTAGCATGAACTGACTATACCAACCAAACTAAAATACCAAGGCATTGAAAGCAACCAGCAAATTTGGAAAGCTTAATGGCAACAACTCCCAATTCTTGTACATATATAAGTACAAACTTAATCACAAAAATTGTTCCATATATGCATTTAACACAGCTTTCTCAGACATTGGACAGTGACATTCATGCCCAGTTGATGGTAAAAGTCTCGGTATCATATTGTATGATAATTTCCTTCTACGCCTGATAGAAGACTTTCATTGCTAAATGTCTGCAAGGATTTTGAAAACACATGGCTGGTGAACTTCATCATGAACCTATATATTGTTGCTTAAACTCGATCTAAGGTGTAAATCATTATGCAATGGAACCACAAAAAGTGAAATTTCACTTTTCTTGGTATAGATATGGAGATAACTTATCTCAAAGAATAAGAATGGAGATAATATGTGCATAATAACCTGTACTAATATTGAAGATTATCCAATTATTTGAATGCAAAGATTGTTCAAGTAGTAAGTCATATGCACCATTCCATGCCCAATGCAGCCAGGACACCCTATCAGTCCCCTCACATCAGCTGTTCACAATTTTATTTTTATGTGAAAGATAAATGTTCATTCACAAATCAGCAATACCAAGGCAAGTATGGATGATTTGAGTTTGTCTTAGCTAAGTGCTAAGGGCGTTATATAATTACAACCTTATTTCACATACTTTCCTCTTTTTTCTCTTGTGTTTTTTTTTAGAACAGTTAAGCAGAGCATAATCGCTTTCATTGAGCAAATGAGCAAACTTATTTCACATACTAAGTTACAAACAAATATGATCCCCACTTTCAAAGTCCTCCAAAACAAATGCTCCAACCAACTTGGTCGATGTAGTTGAAGCTAGGCAAAACCAGGCAATCCTAAGTCACCGTAACCAGCCTAATTATCTTATCAAGCTTCAAGGAAGAACAGGTCCTCATATTATGCAAGTACTGAGTAAAGCATATAATCATTTTATAATTTATGTATGAAAGAAGAATCAGTTGGAACTGAATACTAGCCTCTGACCCTGCCTCAACATCTCTCACAATAATCATTTCTAGGACTGTAGGATCCTCCCCTGATCAAGAGAAAGCAAGAAAGTTAAGTTTTTTCCAAGTTAAAAGCTCAATTCCTTAGGATGGGATAGAGTTCATATAGTAACCTGAAGATCTAGTACTTAAATCCACATCCGATGACTTATCATCAGCAGATGCATCACAAGTTCCCCCATCGCTTTCATCATCTGAGCTAGAGGGAGCCGATGTGCATGTAAAGTGAACATTCTCAGCTCCAGTCTTGTGATTGAAGCTGAAACATATAATAAATTAATTATACACCTACAACTACAAAAGAAAAATAAAATTTTCATGAAGAATATATTACATGTACAAGCTTACAAGAAAAATAAAGTTCACATATCATAAAAAAAAATCCAACAACGATGATTACTTACAGATCAGCTAAAGGCACCATTCCAAAGCCATGATAACCATCTATCTCAAAGGATCTTGATGAGACAAGACTCTTGGCAGAAAAATATTGCTCAACACCAAAACTATCCAGGTCAAGCTTTAAAGGTCCCGATAGAATAAGGGGCTCAATAGATTCTTTCCAGTCCTCATATAAAAAACACTTGTCTTGCTTTACTATCTGTCTAGATATTCACCAGGACAAAGAGAAAATAAAAGATGAGAATTCAAGGCCTTCATATAGGCTCTTAAATATCAGGACACATGAAAAATTGGACACAATGAAATAATGTGATCTGAAATTGATTAAGAAAATGCCTCAAATAATTAAATAGTTACATTCTGAAATAAACGATAAAAGAAACATTACAAAATTATCTGAGAAGAATCCAAATGCAATTTGAGATTTTTTAACAGTCCAAATCATTGGACTGAAATTACGGTAGCTAAAAAAAATGCATTATAACTTTATCATGCTACATTGGTCTAACTCTTATAAAAAGAAACCAATAGTACAAAAGGTATAACAGATAAAATCAAAGTCAGACCTTTCAGGTGAATACCACATAGCTATTCAATTCTTTTTCTTAAATATAAAATTATGTTTGTTCTTCGAGACAAACTGCTGAGCTAAACTTAAATGTGCGCGAACGATTTCTCCACTTCAAGAGCAAGGTCTGCAATTAAAACTTCAAACTTAGATACATGTAATGCAGCTACGAAACATGTTTAAAATCAGGGACTGTTGGGTTCTGATAGAAAATTATACTAATTCATCTTATAGCAAAATTTTGCTCATATATATGTAAAATATATTCTCCAATAATTGAACCAATCCTCCAGTACTGTATAATTAACCATTAGAAACATAAAGAAACTTCCAATGAGAAAATAGTGCAATCAAATATTTAAGAAATCTGCACCACTGGCTCCTTTGAGGTTAAGTCTACATTAAACCCTACCACCTGACTGATGTGAACTAAAAGGCAACCATTTTCTCTAAACCCAGATGATCCAATTACCATGTCAGCATGAAAAATGCCCCATGGTGCTAAAAAATAACTTAACTTGTTCAAGTAAGCACAACTGCTACCTTGTGGCGCTCCATACATCATCCCAGAGAGAAGGCCTATCTAGCTTAGATAAGAAGTTAGCAATACAGAACTTTACCTTTTAACTGGCAAAATAATTGAAAAAATGTCCCATCTTTCCCTGATAACTCGGACGATCTTATTTCCATGGCAACATCAAAACTCCCTCGTTCTACTTAAAAAAGAACCTAACTTGTTCAAACAAGCACCATTTAAACCTTGTCAAGCTTAGACTAAAAGTCTATTTTCTGACCGGCAATACTCTTGAAAATCCCATCTTTATATCAATCCAGATGAACTTTCTGCCATTACAGCACCAGAATTCGGACCGGGGTCTCAAAGGCACCATTTTTACCTTGTGGAGCTCCGTCCCGACGAGAAGGGAATCGACCTCCTCCAAGCTCCAGACGAGAGGCACGCACTCCCTCTCCGGCAGCAGCTGGAGGTATCCGTCCCACGGCGACTCGGGCCCCAGGCTCCTCTCGTACATGAGTGCCACGGTGAGTCCGAGGCAGCCCACGAGGCCGGCGCCCTCGATCATGTCGCGCGACCTGGAGGTACGGATGGTGAGGCAAGCAAGCTTGGGTATGGTGGACACGAGGTCCCCCTCCCTCAGGTCGCAGAGGGCCCGAACCGAGACGCCCTCGACGGCGGAGTCGGCGAGCTCCAAGGCGTCGCTCCAGTCGATTCCCTGGGACCTCATCCATCGCTTGAATGCTCTCAATCGCCTACCAGTGCCAAGGATTACGCCATGGATGCAGATCGATAGAAAGGGAGTGTGTGTGTGTGTGTGTGTGTGTGTGTGTGTGTGTGTGAGAGAGAGAGAGAGAGAGAGAGAGAGAGAGATTACCGGGTCATTGGGGTGGCAGAGAGGGAGGAGCGGCGGCGGCGGCGGCGGCGGCGCGAGCGAAGAACCTGTTTCTTCACGATAGGGCAAGAAAGAATAAGATTGATATAATGGATTGGACCGGAAATGATGGTTTTATGGTTTAGGATTTTCAGAGTTTCGTGGAGTCTAAAATAGTCGGTTTGGCTCAACCACCTTTTTTATTATCTTCCTTATTTATTCACTATAATTATCATAAAATTGAGAACTAATTTGCAGAGCAAATGGCATATACTTCTCTCACCTTAGCAAGAAATCAAAACTATTATCCATGTAAATCCTTATTTCTTACCCACTTTAAACGTGATTCCAATTAGATTTGTCACTTTATACACTTCCTCTTAGTTTGTAACCTTTGTTTGCTTAGATAACCAATTATGAGATACTGGAGAAGTTGAAATGGGAAAAAACACAGAGTATGAGCATGCCTTCTGCATGTGGGTTTGACCAAGAGTTTGCAATTTGGCATTGTGGCTTTTAATTGACGATGGCAATAGATTAGTGTTGATTGAATACTGCTCGATTTAAGACATAGACATTAGAGCAAACATATCAACCTGAATATGATCCGTTTATCAATTGGTCAGAAATTCAGAATAGATTGCAGCCTCTTTATTGATCGAGTAATCTTACCCAATTATGTAACCTATTTAATAAACAAACAAGACCGTATCAGGTCTATGATAACAAGTTAAGTAGATTTTAAAAAAGTTGAATAACTTTTAAAAGTCTAAAAGGGTTTAGTTGCAGTGTATTAGCCTAATCTAATCGTTACATGGCTTGGAAGAGGTTATATGAGTCAAAAACTTTATTTTTGAATCCGGTCTATTTAGTAAATAGATCAACGCTACAGCTAAAAGGGAAGAGAGGCGGCAATTGAGAAAAGATGGATGGTAGTAATAGCAATCAATGAAGTATCAAGCTCTTCATCCCTACACATCTCTTCTCTCAACCAAACTAATCTAAGCAAATGATGAGAAGGTAGAATATTGTGGCTATGATAAACAATAGCTTAATGCCCTAACATCATCTCCATACCACTTTACTCCCTTGCCTTTTTTCCAATCAACTAAGATGCAGAACAACCATTGAAAAAGTTTGTAGTCCATGAAATGTTAGTTTTCTTCTAATACTAATAATTCATGTTTCTTTTTCTTAATTGTATGTATCCATGGATGAGATCCGGAGGTATCAGCATTATTTTCTTTTTTTATATAGGAAAGAAAGTATAAGCATTCTTAATAAACCATCTACTCAACCAAAAGATGTTTAAGAAGGGTGTAAATTTGCTTTTCTAGATGGAATGCTAATTGCCAAGGGCAAAATTAACAATTCATCCTTTCAAATGAGCTGAACCCTTTTTTACAGCTTGCAACAAGCATCATATTTACACCAAGGGATATTGATGGATCAACTATAAATCAACTATTATATATTCTAGATCGTGTTTTCAAATCAAGCCTATTCAAAGTTCTATTATTGTTTTTTTGCTAGACCAAGCTAATCGGCATCTCTTGCTTACCCCTTTTTTTTTTCGATTTTAGCTTATTTAGAGTGCCAAGCTACCAAGAATGATCTTAACATCTATTCCAACTAGAGTTCCACATTTTTCTAAGATCAAGAGCATCATTATTATATTTAGATAACAATATTAAATCTTCAATTACTATCACACCCAATGGACCACTTCTCACGTGCTTCTCACGTGCCAAGCCTTGGTAGCAGAGAAAACGGGAAAGAAACTACCAGCTGTCATGCGCTTATTTGTTGCCTTCCTTGCCGCATGCGTGCGTAATCCCCTAAACTACTGTCGCTATCTCATGCATGCCTCTCTTTTGTGCTCTCAAACCCTCTCGCCCCCTCCTCTTTCGTGCTCCTCTCTTTCCCGCCCTCCACTTGAACGCCATTTTTTCTTCTCTAAGGTAATCATCTCTCTCGCTTATTAATTTCACCATAATAGAGTTCTCGACGCTACGAGAGTAGCTAGTGACTCCGTTTCTTGGTTGTCTTGTATAAATGACGCAGATTGTTTGTAGTAAATTCCTTACCAGCTTGAATTTTTGCATGGTTTTCGGCCAAAACTCTCAGCTTCTTGGGATTGTTTTTTTAATTTCTATTTGTTTCTTTTCTCTGGTAATTTATATGCACTCCTTGTGTTCTTTACGATGATTTCATCGCGTGATTGTTGCAACGCCATTTTTCCTAAAAGAGATTAAATTTACGCAAGATGAGTGTGAAGGTAAGGGCCGGTAGGGGTATCGGCGTAGAAGAATCAAGACTAGGACATAGATGTGGCATTGCATAGGTGATGATGGGGGTGAACAAAGTGGCGACTGAGATGCTAATATAATATTAATTACCTTATGCTGATATAACATCACCTTTCTTTATTTAAAGCTCGAGTTTGAGGCTATCAGACTTGCTGAAAGTTTTTTTTTTTTTTTTTTTTGAGCATAAATCCAGTATCAGACTATCGGATTAGAGGATTGATGTCCAGTTCGGAACTGGCCATGGAACATTCTTGTTTGACCGGATTGTAAATTGATGTAGATGGGTTAAGGCTTTTGGTTAAAGGTTAAGGTCGAGGAATCTGTTGCAGTCACTATTGGAATGATACTGCTAAGTATTGGGCTATGTTAGCGGAGGAGGAACAAGGAGAAGAATAAGGGAATTGGACACAAATAGATATAAGATCATCATCTTGCACAAGCTATGACATGCTGCTCCTGTCCATAGAACCAATGTCTCCTGCAGCTCGGTGAGACAGAAGTGACCTCGGGCCTCACGTCTTGAACCCGGTTGAAGTGAATACCAGAATCCTGTTACCATAAATAAAATAAATCATAGACATACCTCATTATACGCGTCGATATGTCCGAGTGGTTAAGGAGACAGACTCGAAATCTGTTGGGCTCTGCCTGCGCAGGTTCGAATCCTGCTGTCGACGGCTTCGGTTTTTTTTTTTTTTTTGCGATCGAACGGTCTGCTTCCATGGTTGGGCATCAAAAATCGTACAATATGACCACATAAAACTAAGCCTGTGCTAAAACTCGCTCTATTTTTTTCCGAAGGCCTGTTTCTTGGATGCCCTCCCCCCAAAGGTAAAAGGAAACCAAAGCGAGACGGAAGAGAAGCGGCCGAAAAGGAATAATAAAGAGGCTGAACGCCGAAGCCCGAAGGAAGGTCTAATCGTAATCGGCAATGGCGGGAGAAAAGAAGCAGGCCGCGATCCCCCCTCGCTACGACCTCGATGACAAGTGGGACGCCTGCCTCGATCTCACCATCCGCCGCTTCTTCTACTCCTCCCTCGCCGGCGCCTTCAGCGGTCTCCTCCTCTTCCGTGAGAGCCCTCCCCTTTTTTCTCCTATTTTTTTCCTTTAATCCGATTCGATCATGAGACCTAGTTCGATGCTTGTTGATGGGTTTTGAGGGAATTTTGAATTTTTTTTGTGGTTTTGTTGATACTTATTGACCCTTATTGTTGCGTTTTCGTTTTTCTTTTTCCTTTTTCTTGGAGGGGGTGGATATCTTCAGATGGTTATGTATTCTTCTTGTTCTTTAAGAATGTTTTTTAGTAATTTTTTAAATCTTTTTTTATATGGACGTGTTGACATTGATTAATGATTTATGCTTGTAGCTTTGCTGTTGGATTCTTTGATTATTTAGGGTTTCTAATGTTGGTTAGGCCAATGGGGATTTAGGTACCAAGTTATAATTTTGGTAGCTTTATCGATGTTCCCTTCTTCTTGTTGGCTAGGTTTTTTGGGGGATTAGGTTCTGAAAGTGAGAGGGTAATGGGGTAAGATATCATTGAAATTGATACTGTCATCATTGGTGGACCTGTTCATGAAGAATGCGAGTGAAATGATGGAATTAAGGATCAAAATAGACAGAAGCTATCTTCAATATGTGAGTTTCTTGAAAGATGAGAAGGGCATCAAGGCCCACCCTTGATTTCATTAAGTATTTGAAATCAAACGTACAGACAAGGGAAAGGAAAGTGGAATAGGGAAGAGTGAATAAAATACAAGAGTAGTAATAAAGTTATAGATCAGCTCCCTGATGAAGCAAAATGATGATTAGCTAGTTGCTGCTGAAGTGGATCTATTTTCTTCTCCTTCTTCTCTTTAATAGAAGAGGTCCAGCTTAAGAAGAGGCCAATGATTTTGAGTATGGCGCACATTGCAATATCTTGTTTTGTCTTTATATTGTCTGTCTGCTTTTCAAGTGGATGTCACTCTATACCTTTTCTTTCTTTAGTCATATACTTATATGTTCCTCATCAAATGAAGCTTTTTTCATAAACTGCAAGAAAATAAGAAGTATGCAGATTACCATGGAATTGATAGGAAATCGCACCCTCAAGTTTGTTATTAATGGATTCATCACATAAGATCATAACTTGCTATATGTATGGAGGTCCAAAAACTCTCTCTTTGGTTACCATTGGTACTCCAGAGGTACTTTAAAAAAACAAACTTAGGCATTCATTTTGCCTTACAGTGACTGCCGGTAGCTAAAGTAAATGCAACTCATGTCTGCCCCCGTCCTTAGTTCAGTTTATTTCTACCCAAGGATAAGCAATGAGGTTGATTTTTTCTTATGCTTTGCTTGTTGAAATGGGACCAATCAGGTTCCAAATTCATTTGTTGGAGGTACCATTTAGGATAAAACAGAATTTGGTTTTACCCACTTCATTACACTTTGCACAATTATTTTCAAATCGACCCTGTTGAAAAAGGTTATCATCATGTACAAATAAGGATTCTCTTTAAGACAAGTACTTGAGTGAAGTATGACTTTCTAAGGGACTTTCGGTCTCCAATAAAATGACTTGTACATTCAATAACTAAGGTCACTTTAGATGTGAAGGACATGATTTTACCAAAAAGAACTATTGGCCTCCACCTGCATCATATCTTTGAAAGGAAGAGTTCGATCAAAGTTGGATTGGTCAAGAAGGATCCTTCAATATAATGTAATTATTTCAGAACAAACATAGATACGGTAATATGTGACTCATGCTAGTTTTTATCAATATACCAACTAATGTTATTACAGAGATATAAATGGTTTGTACTTTGTAGCCAAAGTTCAAGTTCAATTGTTCCCTTTGGTGGGTGAAGCAAAAAGGTTTTGTAACGCTTCTTACTTTGTTGATTAGCTTGAATTTTCTTTTTCCTTCTTTCTTCTTTTTATAAGATTGGAACCTTGCAGATGCCTGGGGCATTATTGAAAATGAAAAAGAAAGAGAGTCAAATACTCGGTTTATTTGCATTTATAGTAGATGTTTATCTTTGCCTTGGTCCATCCCTTCTCATATTCTTGAGGAGATTTTCCAATGCTTGAGTCATCTGTATATGATATTAATGAGTGGTTAGTAATGCTAACAAAAAAACAAAGAAGAAAAAGAAAAAAAGAAAAGAAAAAGTTTCAGAGTACAAATGTTTACCACTTTGCCAATTTTCTAATGTGCATATTTGCTCTCAGCTATGATCAGTGCATTGGAGAAGTCAATACTGTAAACTTGGTTTTTGTCTGATCTCTAAATTTCTCATTGAACTGGTCATATCATGCATATGAGGTTATCAATATGGCATGCAATGGATTTAATACAAATTTTAAAGGGATGATCAAATCGAGCATATGTAAATTTAATCTGAAAATGTAAATGTGGAAGAAACAAAAGATTTGATTTTGTCTAGGACTCTAGATTGATTTGGAAACCTAACCCTGCTGTTCCACCAAAAAGAAAAGGGAAAAAAGGAACCCCCACCCTTCCTCTAGTTGTAAAGTCTTGAAATTTAACAAGTTGCCATGTTTTTGTTGGTTCAATGCTTATCTTCAGATACAGCAATTTGTCTTGGTTACTTGTTTTCCATTAAAATATATATTTTTTTCTTGTAGCTTTCTTTCCATTCCAACACTCTTCTTCATTCTTAGTGCATGTTGCATGTGCCTGGAGGCTATTATCTTTGTGCCCATATTATTGTAATGCGAAGAAGATAATGTTTACTGAAAGAGAGAAATATATAGAAATATTACAAGAAGTTAACCTACATGCCGAGGGAAGTGTAAATGGAGATCAACTAAGGAAAAAGCTATAAAGTTTTAACTCTCAACTTCCAAATTGATATAATGAAAGTAAAGCTGGCAATAGGTTGGGCCAGGTCTGGTTTGGAACAAGTTAAAACAAATTTTCCTGCAAGCAATACTCAACCCGACTCAACAGTGAGTCAATACTACTTGACCTGGTTGACCAAGTGATCATCATCTAGGACGGTGCTAGATAAGCTGTATTTGCCTACCTCACTGAACTAATCCTAGCTGGATCCAACCCAGTATGATCCAACCTGACCCATTAGTGCTAAAATTTCTTAACCAAAGAAAGGAAAATCATTCTTTTAAAATGTATTGCACATTGCCGCACATGGGCCTGCATATTCATATACGATCACTTGACTGCACAACATTGCCTATGTACAGTTATTATATGTGGTCATACTGCAAATGGACTGAAAAGGTGGTCCATGTAGCATCTTTCGGCTGCATATATATGGCTAATATGTGAGCTTGCTTAGCATTCTGAAGTCACATATACAACCCATTCTTACGTGGGCGCGAGTAGGGGAAGCGGGTTTTAGCTGATGGTGAGGTTTCATGTGGGTTCCGAGTGGGCCTAATATGATTATTGGTAATATTAGAATGTTTTTATAATTATTGTTATTAGATATTAGGTAGTAAGCAATAGGCAAAATTGTTAGTTATTATTGTTGCTAACATTGTTATTATCCATCCAAAAATAATTGCTATTATTGTTATTATACTTAATGTAATGTGTTTTTATACAGTTAAAAAATAATAACCGCATATGCGCTATCTGGTCCTTTTCATTTCACTGCTCGCATGCTAGAATTTCCTTTTAAAACACTGGGAAAAACTAATGAATTGACTCAATTTTATTAGGTCTAAAGACACAGGTGTTGGGCCCTTGTAATTGATGCATGGAAGGTTATGATCACATGATAGGAAGCCCCCTCCCTCAAATTTGATAAATGTACTCCTGCTTTAGGTGGTGCAATTTTCTTGTTCCCCTTGAGCAAGAGTTGAACTAATGGGGTGCATTTTTATTGTACAGAGTGCCTCAAGGATGAAGGCTTAAGATCTTGGATGAATTATTGGAGTAATTCGTCTTATAATATCAAAGACATTATAAACTCTGTTCTTGATAAGAATAAAATTACAAACAGAAATGCATGTTCTGCTTAGAAATGTGAATAAAACATGTCACTGGAAAACTCCTTTTTGTTCTTTTCGGAAATCTTAGTTGTGTTTTTTTATCATGGAAATGCTATGATCGCCTAGCATCGAGTTTTGTTGGTTATTGATTTTCAGGCTACTTTTGTAACATTTGAAGTAGGTGTCGCTTGTATCTTTTGAATAATTACTTGTTTTCCATATATTATACTCTTTGCGGGCATTTTGCTTTAGTTAAAATGTCTATATCTTGCTTGTTTTGTTTGCTTAGGGAGTCCAACAACTCGATGGGCATCTGTAGCTTTTGGTGCTGGAGTGGGGATTGGAACAGCATATACTGAATGCTCTTACATATTTGATGGTTCACCTCCAAAGTTGTCTCCAAAGGTTTCAGCTGTTCCTTCTGGTTCTACACAAGTAAATTATTTTTCATTTCTCTATAAATGCTTAATTTAATGCTATAACTATGCACTATCTCTAAATTTTGTTTAAGCTTTTTTGGTAGGAAGAAGACAACAATCTGTTCATTGAGTAGGCTTGCGTTAGTTGTCTGTTATAAGATAGCTAGTTGTGGGGCTTACGAAAAAAAAGGCAAAAAAGTAGGAAAAATAGGTAGAAAAGATGTAATAGAGTGTAGGCAAGTTTTCAAGCGAAAGAGGGAGTCTTTTTTGCAAGCTAGGATAATTGTGGCAAAGTGACATTATTCTCAAACTTATTAAGTTCTTGAAATCTTGAATTTAATATTGGGAAAATGAGTTTCCTAATTATTATGAGGTAATCAATTTAACTAAAAATGATACAATACTAGATGAACTTAACAATTTATTCACAAATCATAGACAAAGCAGTTGTTTTGAGAAATTCACAAATTATGAGCTAGTGGTGCTATATGTTGCTGGTGATAGGTGTGTTTTCGTTATTGCTTCTCTTTCCCCTCTCTCCCATATTTGTCTCAACATGAATAAGCATTTAATGTCATATACATTCTTTATTTTTATTTTTGTTTTTCTACAGTTATAGTTATCTGTATTCTTTTTGGGATCTTGGTGGATATTGTTGTATCAGTTTTCAAATCAAGATCTTTGCCTCTAAATATGTTTTTTTCTGAATGCCTTGGTTTTGAATATCATATGGTAAGATAACATAGTTGTTGATATAATGAGTCATAGATTAAGACTGTACCAGAGCTGTATTATTAGAACATGAATTTCATTTTTTACAATCCCTTCTGCTATCACTTACAACTTCTCATCACGAAGCTAATGTTTGGAAATGTTCAAGAAAATGCTTTCAGAAAGGAGCTGGAGTTTCTACCAACAATGTAATAATTCTTTTCAGAGTACTGGTAGTGTGGTGCTTGCTTTTCTTTCACTCTCTCAGTTGTGTTACCCTGAACTAACAATTAGGAGCCTTAACCTCAAGCATGGCCTCAGTGCTTGAGGGTAAGGCTCATTCTTGTTCATAAAGGGATATATGACATCCCAAGTTATCATTTTATTTCTTTTATTGGCAATTTAGTTTCCTGTTGCCTCTCCTCTGGCTTGACTCAGTTTATCCATTTCTAGAGAAGCAAAATTGAATCTGTTTCTTAAAACTTCTTCCAACAAAGTCTGCTTAGGCGAGGATGTGTTTTCCCTGTAACTTTGATTGTTATACCCAAGATATGGTAGGAAAATTTGTCCTTTTTGTTTCTTCTGCTCTAATTTTTTCTTTCTGCTGGGTGCTTTATCCTTGTATCTGCATTTGATAATGGTTTTGAGGGCTTTCTGTACATAATGGAAGATGTTTGTTCCTGTGACATATGCAAGGATTTACACTTTGACTGTGAACTGATTCAAGAATAAATAAACATAAGGACTCTAGATCATTCAAAAAAATAGAAGAATGAATTTTTTTTCATAGGCAAAGGAAAATTACAAGATAAATATATAGATAGATACGAAGCACGAAACTGCTGACTTTTTTATCAAATTGATATGAGAGAGTATATCAAGTAAAAAGGAACATAGAATGAAAAAGAACATATCTACTAAAAATTAGAATTTTGAAGAAGTGTTCAAATGATGAATTATGTATTTATACAAACTTCTAAAAGATAGATTATTGTTTAGATTTTATTTAAGGATAGACTTGGGTGTCTTGCTGTTTTGAAAGGAAAGGTAGAAGCCTGTGGCCTTTAAAGATTTGAGCATACATCATCAAATATAAGTGAGAAGTTGTGGAATCTAGGAACTAAGGTTTAGGCTGTGAGAAATGATGAAAAGTAGTGAGTTGTTAAGAAAACTTCCAGCCTGCTGGCCAAAACAGGAATATTAAGGTTCTGATATTTGGGTTCGTTGTGAAATCATGGAAAGCTATCTTCTTTTTGTGGTGTTGCCTTTCTTTATCAGTGGATAATCATCCATGTAAAATATGCAGCAGAAGCCCAAACAAGAAAATCAGGCCAACCATTATTATGACCCAGTCCAACGGTTCCAATATAGATATGATATACAGCAGCTAATCTCTATTCTGATTATGTTAGAAAGCACATGCTAAAACTCTAGGGCATCTAAATTTCCAAATAACTCACCACATGATCTGCAGTGGGTATCTCAACAACACTGACAGTCAATAGGTGATGCTTCCAAGAAAAATTAATCAACTTAAAAGTTGCAGAGATGGCGAAAGAAATGGATGGTCAGATGGTTGATATCATTTATGCAGTTGGTATTACTCGAGCAAAAACGGGTAGTCTTTACTGAAAGGTGTGATTAGAATTTGTAGATTATCTGGGGACTAGGTAATGCTTATCTGAGTTGTGGATAGAGAGGCAAGGTTAAATTGGCTACTATCATGATCAAAACTTGAATTGTATTTGAGTGGGTTCAATAATGTCAACCTACGCCTGATCCACTTCAACTTGGATCATGTTGATCTTCATAGTTTTATTAATGACCCATTGATTTTTCCTAGTTCAATCAGGTCAAAGAAATCCAAACACAAGCCATGAGGAACATGTATAAATTTTAGCATATTAAATTATATTCTACAAATATTGTGCATGAAAAGAACAGATATAACAAATATACACACTAAAAAAAGATTAATTCAGAAAAAACATTTGTTTTCTTTTTTTTTTTTCAAGAAATGTGGTGGAGGTGCCGGAATCCTAGTTCTTTGCTGATGAGAGGAAGCCAGCTAGCTGAGGCAAGTCAGATTGGCAACAAAGCTGAGTTATTATTAACAACGTAAACTGATGATTAACTACAGAAAGTTATGGATAGTAGCATTCTAGGTTTTTAGAATCTCATAAGGTTCAGGGTGGGCAAGAAAAGATATTGTATTAGTTTTCGGTCTGTTCAGGTTTAGATCAGCTTTCTTATGATAATATCCCATCCAAATTTGAAATGGGTCCTTTTGGATCCAAGCTTGATGTGGATGTCATTGGTTTGGAATGGAAGAAGTGACTTTCAGGTTGATCCCAGAGTGGAAATGGGTCAATCTGATCCATTTACGACACCGGTTGTGGAGCTGTGAAAAGAATGCAATTTGACTACGAACTGGTTGGTTAGGATGTCAAGGAGTTAAGATGTAGCTGATGGATGGATAGAAGAAAGTAACAATGTAGCAAGGCTTGGGAAAATGGATGTCAATAAATTGGGACATCAGAACAAGGTGGCCTAGAATAAGGGTTAAGATTTGTTTGTGTTGGTTTAATTATATTGTTTCCCAGATGATAATGCTCTAGAGCAATCCTATCTTTCTGAATACTCACTTGGTAAGACGGAACTTTTGGGGGCTGATCTGAAAAACACTTTCACTCCTTATTTGGTCCAGCTGGGTAGTTAACAAAGATTTAATTCCTTGCACCTTGAAGATGATAGCTCTGTTATTGTGCCTTTCCACATAAATGGGAAAGTTTGATAGGCCTTTGGAGGTTAAATAAGTGGACCAAACATCATGGAGTACTCCGATACATGATTCCTTGCTTGTAATGTTGCTTTGTTATCAAATGAGCATTGTTTAGCTTCTTCTTGAATACCGGGCACATTATGCATTTTGTGCTTGCCCATAGATGTAGCAGCTTGCTTCGATGTAGCATGACTCTTATGTACCATGATCACTGATAACCTCAACAAAATTAGAAAATGCACATATTAACTTCAATCTGCTAATTTTCGTTGCTGTTCATTTGGTCACAAAATAGATTATCTATTTTTGTGAATGCATAAGCTTATAAACCATGTGAATCGGATAAAACTTCAGCAATGCCTGACTGCCTTCTTTTTTGTCCTAGGAGGAAAAGAAGTGAAAGCATGCCAACGGAATGCGAGAACCATAGGATGGAGAAATTGATTGGCATTAAAGAGCTTGCTGTTGCTTTCTTTTTGTTTCTCGTGTATCTGCAGCATTTTTCTATGGTTCCAATACATGTGATACTCTTTTTGCCGATTCCACAAGAATACTGTAACAGTTGTGACTTTGGTTGATTATGGAGAGCAGATAATAAATGCCTCCCATGTAACCTGGTTACTGGTGGTACCTATCTCTGCAGAGAATATTTTTGAATATTTATGCCACATAATCACAACTCTACAATCTTTTTTCTTTCTTTTTTTTTAATTAAAGAAAAAAGTCATTTCCTCAATTTCTGATGGGAATATCAGATGGAAATTTCTTTAGCGGTGGATAAAATACCCATTGAAGGCAATTAAAATCTGGAACCTGGTGATCAATTTTTTTGATCAGCTCCAGTAGAGGATCTCATACCTTGAATTCCTTGTAAACTTGCAAATTTGGGTGCATCAACCTTCAGCAACAATTATCCTCTCAAGGAGATAAACTCCTTTCTCCATTTTTAGTGATGATCATGTGCAGAAAAAAGCCACATTGGAAATCTATCCAGTGATTTAACCAATGAAAAAATCAGCCCGTTTTCTGGTGCGGGGGAGCTTTAGTTATGGTAATACAGACGCTCAACTTGGCATTACCTGAGACTTGTGACTGATGAGCACTAGTAGGCCTCACTGACCTGACACTTGCGAGAGCTTATCTCAAGGGGATTTTTCTTTAGCTCAAATAAATCTGACCCCCTGTGGACACAACCTGGTTGGATTTTGGTTTGGTGTCTTGTTGGTCGAGCTAGATTGATCATGTCGGATCAATTGATTCAGATCCACACTAAAAGCAGGAGGAGATGTATCAAATAATATAAATGATAACAAATCTTCAATTAAACTGGAGATCGCATTCATTCTTTTCTTTTTCATGCACTACACATGCCAAAATTTGGTATCGCATTAGTTCTGTCCCAGCTATTTTTTAAGTTTCAACACCTCTGATTCTCTTGGGCCAAGTTCATTATGTTTTCCTCGGAGTAATCCTTCTTGAGATTCTAATAAATGAATTTTCTATGGAAATTTCCTAATGGTATATTCTTCTCAGATTGGATGAATAGAAGAAAAAGGCAAAACTCGAGCAAACGAGAATATAAGAGCACAATAGGCTTGCCCATTATCACTACAACAATGGCTTAATAGGAAGAGCAGAAAGATTGCTGGCCGAAGAAAACCCATAAGTTCGCAACATGAGATGTCCAAGGCAACAGTAAAAATAATTTATAGGCGACAACTTTCAAGGAACTAAGAAGGGCTGTTTGTGTTCAATATTCTAACAAATGAAGGAGGGAATATTTAATCCAATTGCCAGGTATGTGAAGGGTTATCTGAATCTAACCTTGCTCTTTGATGAATATTCTAAGACAGAGAAGCCACTTATCTTAAGGAAAATATGTGATAATGTGAGGCTTCATGACATGGCTTTTTAGGATTTGGCCCAAGTTTAAAACCAGTTCAGCAATTTCACAATTTACAAATTGTAAATTGAGAAATGCAAAAAACCCAGGCAGGCCAACATCTCTTTGTATTCTAAAGAAAGGAGTATAGCATTATGTACTTTGTCATTGCAATCAGCTCTCTCCAATGTCACTCCTAAAGCATTTTCTGCACTTCAAATTTGCTTATGTGCAACCAATCCAAAAAAGAAGATAACAACATCCCATTCAAATAACAAAAACTTAAAATGATCTAAATCAGTTTATCTGGTTAGATAATTAAGTTCCTTCACCACCAGCTACCATTCACTTCCAATGTTAATTCATCAATGCTATGGATCATGTCCGGGTAAAGATAGAAATGCCAATTTTTGTCAATGAACCAGAGAAATGGCTAGTCCAGTCTTTACATGTGCCATTTTGTTCTGGTTGTTATTTGCAGAAAAAGACTGTGTGCAGAATATAAGAGAACCTACAACAATTTATGAATATAGAAACCATTACTATCCATCATTTTAAACAGTAAAAGTATTCATGAAAGTTAAGGCTTTCAAAAGTTAAGTAGATTAGTGATCATGAAAAAAAATAAAGGTTTAAAGAAACTCAAATTATGATAATAAAGATTGAACCAACTTCTGTGTTTTTACCTCTTAGCTGATGCCCTTCAACTGAAAGCTACCAACAAACCTGTCTCATGGACCAAAAATTCCGTGGTTCCAAACGGAATAGGTAACAAAGCGATTTGCTGCCTACTGGTACTAACACACATGGAGTTGGAAGGGGCACAAGGTACTACTACTAGCCTCCCTTTTGTACCGTCCCTAATATACCCTATACCGAATAGTTGGGTCAAATAGTGCCAGGTACTACCACTAGCCTCCCCATTGGCACC
>JAOXJJ010000001.1:24383928-24396271 GCA_025769935.1 Phoenix roebelenii | reverse complement strand
ATCCGCGGTTCCTAATGGAATAGGTAACAAAGCTACTTTGCCGCCTACTGCTACTAACTCACCACCCCCCAAAGTTAAGCTGGTACTTGTTGTTGCACCAGGAGCTGTTACCCCAGGTGCCGAGAGCAATGAACTCAAACACCTCTTGCAACATGAAAGGCTTCTTTCTGTGCCCAAAACACATGCATATCAAGAATGATACATGTCTGGAAAGGTCTGCATGCACAGAGTTATAGCTTTGACATGAATTTATGCATATAATATCAAACTTTGACACCAAAAAGAATTTTATCTCATCAATTGTGAACTCGGCATCTTAATAAATAGGCATTTACTCCATTACAGCAACACCGCCAGCTGCCTTTATCTTCTCTATGATGTCATTGGCCTCCTCCTTGGTGACACCTTGCTTCAACAAAACTGGTACCTTTTCTACTAAATCCTTGGCCTCCTTCAACCCGAGACTGGTGAATGTCCTAACCTCTTTGATCACCTTGATCTTTGCAGAAGCATCAAACTTCTCCAATTTGACATCAAATGCTGTCTTCTCTGCTTTCTTCTCCTCCGCCTTGTCTGAAGAGGCCCCCACCTGCGGGCCAAAATTAAAACCTGCAGAAGATATTGGTTGTGGCTTGGGTTGCTTCAGCCTGTCCAAGAGAGTAGGCCCAATCTGTTTCAGCTCTTCCATTGGGAGCGCAACAATGCGATCAGCAAGCTGCAGAATTTTGTCAGATGGAGGGGGTCTAGGTCCATATGGATCATAGACTGCTGGGTATTTGTAGCTTTTGGACTTTAAGTCCCCCGATGCAACATTGGCACTGAAGAGGCGATGTTGTAATACTATAATTCTCTTGGACGAGGCAGCAGAAACATGGAGACCTTTTAAGGTATTAATGAGCTTCATCCTATCACTATTCCCTAAATATGAAAACCAATCAAGAAGAAACAGGAAGAGTGATATAATCTGCCTGAACAGGCTATTTACAATGTCAATAACCTTTGAAGATTTAGATTCTCTGCCACTACGGATCACCACCTGAATAGTGAATTATCTGTGATAAAACGCAAATTATTAACTGCTTGAATTAAGTAGAGGGCATATACCCTTCATATCAAAAAAAAAAAGGAGAGATCTATGCAATTTGTACTTTGTACAGAGAGGGATTCAATGAAGAGGAACCATACAATTATAGATAAACCATATAAATTAAAACAAATTCAATTTGTATTTGTCCGGTGATGGATACATGCAAGGGATATTAGGACATTCGATTTTAAAGAGAAACAGCTTAGAACAATTATATAAATCACTTTACATCAAAAGCAATTTGAATCTTAGTAAATAAAATGTAATTTAACAGAAAAACTTCACAGCAACTATATTAGGTATCCCTTTTGTGGCTTAGGATCAAGTCCATACATGTAAAACCATCCCTCATAATAGGAGTCTATAGACTTGTGTCCAGTGAAATCAGATCTCATCGATTACCTACCTACCTACAAAAATGCAATTCACTGAAAATGATCCATAAATGATTTCAAAAACAAACAAATTGAGGCTTCAACATTTCGTGAATTCTGTAGCGTGACAGTGAACTCCTTCTAGAAACTGAATGCACTAAGTGGAATTTTGAACAAGGAAATCATTTCTTTCAGTTGTAGCTCTGCATGCCCACTTTGCATCAGAGTTAACATCAAACGTGCACCAATATTTTCATTAGAAAAATGCTTTGCCGCACCACTCTTGTCCCCGAGCAAAGTGATTGGAGATATGGTACATGGGGCCTGCCGATCACCCACACGAGCCCCATGTACCGTGCCAATACCCGACTTCCATGGGGAACTGGAAGCCACTGGTGCTCCAAGAAGGAAACGGATTGGTGCGAAGCGGCGCTCTTCTAATTAGAATCATAAAGCAGAAACATTGATTCCTAACATTGCAGAGAGAATCATTCAATTTAACTTTTGTACCAGAGATCGTAGCAGGCCAAGCAGAGTTAGGCACAAATAGGGGTTAAAGCTGTAAGGTGTTGAGTGCTTATACCCAATTAGAACATACCCACAACTTAGGGATTGGTACTTGGAGCTCCAAGAATTAAACCAATGTCTTAAATTCCCAGCAAAGCCAGAACATGAAAACATACAACTCTAATTTCAGGACAATGGTTTCAGAAATATTTATTCCACCAAATACACCAACTATTCATTCTGATATAAATTATTACCAGCAAGCGTCCACAGCAGCACTAGTCAACGACCACTAAAATCTAAAACTTTCATATGAATAGAAACTAGTAACAACAAGTATAGTTAGTTAGGCATTTCCCCGAACGGTGAGAATGCATGGTACGCTCCTTAAAGAAAAGATTGCCGATTTCTTGTGGTTAGAGAGACGGTAATACAATGTTTGATTAAGATTGAGCAAAAACGAAAGAGAGATGATTTGGACGCAGAAACGGGGGGAATCATTGCGAGGAACGGCCGGACAAATTGGAGTAAAAAAAGTGAGAAAGGGCCGCTGCGGTCTTACCAGGATCAGGAGGCGGCTTTTGACGACGTTCAGGGAGGCCCGAGACGGCTATGTCCTGCTTTGCGCGACGGAAAGGAGATGAACGATTCGGTTAGGGATTGGCCGGGTTTAAGCCTCTTTGTTTGAGCAAGGCTTAAGCTGAATTGGAAGGATAAAATTGGAATAAGAAAAATGTTGGGAGATGAACTATCGCGGTGGTAGTGCATACATCATATATTATTTCAAACTTGCGATTGGGCATGTGCAACCTACATGGATGGTTGTGATTTCGTGAGATGGATTAGTCGTTTGCTATGATCTAATATGGAATAAAAACCTAGAATAATTCGTGATATAACTATTCCAAATGGGTTAGGATGGATCCAAGGATGGAAATGGACAAGCTCGAGTTGAGATATAGGTACTTGAGAATCAAAACTGAATTGTTTACTAAGAGCATGTTTAGATATTCCTACAAGATTGAGCTGAAAATTCTATAGGAATCGGAGCTATAGTTCTTGGCTCAAAAGATAAATGAATGCATCTTTTAGCTGTTGCTCTTGTTTTTGAGGGGCAAAAATAAATTAAGTGCCCGACAAAATGAAAAAAGCAACCGTCCATTTTTTACTCTCCACCTATCTTTTTTATCAAAATCTAATTTCTATTCATGTTGAGCCCCACCACAAACCCTCCCGACAACCTTCCCAAAAAGTAAAGCATCTATCAACCACTGTTATGAATACCCCTGCTGGGGTAATTTCATTCAATCCTCTTTTTCCAAACAATATGTATCATTTGTATCATTGTTTTTTTCTATTTTGTTATTTTTTCTATATCTTTCTACATATATGTATTTTTTTCTGTTTATTTTATCTTCTGCATTTTTTTGTTGTTTGTTTTTTTTTTGTTTTTATGTTTATTTCAAATCATAGATCTTCTTGTGTATTCTGTCTTTTTTATACATTTTGCTTTGTGTTTTCTTTGTGATATCATTTTTCAATAGTTTATAACTCTTTTGTATGTTTACTGCAACCAATTTTGTTTTGTACTCTTGTTGTTAGGTTAGTTAGTTTTTCAATATTCTGTTTTTTTTTAATTCTATTTTTTGCTAATTGTTTTATAATCTAGCTGACATTTTTAGTTTTTTATATTTATATTCTATTTTTTTTGAAAAACCCAGTTTGATATTTTCTTTTCTATATGATTTATTTTTCATCTTGGTATTCACTTTCATAAATTTAGTTTTGTATTTTTTTGTTTTATTTATATTATCTTTTACATATTTGGCCTTTAATTTTATTTTAGTTTATTTATATTATATATTTTACATATTTATTTGTTGAACGAGTCATCCAATGGCCCCAACCTGCAAGCCTTCATGGTTAGAAAGTTTCTAGAAGAGCTTCCACAGGGGCTATAGTCCCATCTCCTTAGTGTCCGAGTTGAAGACTTGTTATGAGCATCACTTTTAGGTCCACAAGTTGTCCGAAAATCAGGAGATTTTAAAAGCTGCTAGGTTGGATCTCCATTCATTGTTGGATCAACTACTTGGTTTTGTGCAGTCTTTTGGCAAAATTTGATGACACCAAAAGAGGACATAGAACACAATGCTAAATCTAGAATGAAGGCTGAGTAGGCCTTGCACAACATTGACACTGATGCAGGGAATAAATTTTGTTTTTACCAACTAATGGCCAATGTTGTGAAATCAAACAATACATATAGTTCTGCACTGTTCATCTATCAGACAACAGGTTAAAGAACAGAACATAAAACACTCATGCGAACAATGACAATAACTTAAAGAGAGAACTTGAGGAAGGCAATTAATTGGGTTCCCATGGCTCTACCTATTTCAAGCTAGGCACTTGAGATACATCATCCAGCCTGAGACTTGATTATAGTATTATAAGCTATAGGCATTAACTTTTCACCCACGTCGACACCCACATCCAAACACGAACACAAGTGGACAGCCAGTAGGATGAAGCGCAAGTCTTCTTGTACTTTTCTTCACGGAGAATCTTGATAGAGAAAAAATTAAAGTCTTTCACTTTCTTCACTCCCTGGGAGCAGTTCGGCTTTGACCTCCAACGAGACATCAATGGAGGAGACCAAGAGAAAGAAGAGAAAAGAGGAGTGCGAGGAGGGAGCAAATTAAGAAGTAGGGAAGAAAGGGGAAGAAGATGGCGATGATGGCTTTTTCTTCACCCAGACAGCCGAGGAATTTCTTGGACAGGATCTCTTTCGTGTTATAAATGGAGAAACCCAGGGAAGAACAGCCAAAAAGAAAAGAAGCGAAAGAAGAGGACGGAGAGGATTAAGACAATCTGGAGGAGCTTTAAAACTGGATGTTGGGACGGGAGCCTATGAAACAGGTCAGGTTGCATTCTTCTTGAATGATGGAGTTCCTAGTTTGCTTCTTTTTTATATTCTTGTGATCCTTATATGTGTTAGATAAACACCGTATGAGGGGCTAATGTGTTTGGTTTTTATTGATTTATTCTTGCACCTCTCGCTTTCGTTTTTTTTTTGGATGCAGCATTCTCTTGAGATACCAGTGCGCTGACATCATTCTAGCGTAATTGGTGCTGTGGCTAATCAATGAGCTAAAACGGATGCTGATGGGTGGACCCATAATAACATTGCTGCAGGGATTACCATAATAAAAATCACGTACGATGTTGCCGCATGCATGCATATAGTTAGATATATAACAAGAGACCGAACACTTGTTATACTATATATATGACTTCGTATTGGAAACATAAACGATCGAAATACTTCCAACTAGTTTTCAACTAATTATATAACAAAGTATAACTAAAATCTGCACAATCTAAATCTAAATCTGCAGACAAATTACATGCATATATCTCTCGATCAGATAAATGCAGTTGAAATCATCAGCCGCACTGATCAAGGTCAAAATAGAGCCGATAGTTGAGACCACGAAGATCATATCCAATATTTCTGTTCATCTGAAAGTAGGTCCCAATCATATTGACGCCATCAGTAGGTGCGATGAGAAGGCAGGTCCTTCCATGACCCACCTCGGCATATATTTGAGACTTCACCAAGCCAAGCGCCAATTCACCATCAAAAGAGACTGCCAGCGTCGGCACCAACTCCACCACATCCGGAAAGGTTCCATTGAAGCACAAATCCCAAGGGTCATTTGGCCGGCGCGGCGCCTCCGGCAGGCGAGCATGTTCCCTGACCTTGGACACCACCAGATCGAACGACGGCTTCCTCAAGAAGGTGAGAGGCGTCGACGAGACGAAGACTGTCGAACATTCGCCTCCCACCAACTCTTCTGTGAGGTTCAGATTCTCCGGGCCAACGCCCATCCCTCTCAAGGTGGGCGAGAAGAACTGCGACGCCTTGCCCACCGGGCACCTGGCCAGGGGGCTCGACGTCCTGCCGTTCAACCTCGCATCCTTCCCGAGGTGCAGATCGCTGGAGCTGTTCGCGAAGGGGTTATCCCAATCCTTCATAAAGCAGTGGGAGAAGGTAAACTCTTGGGAACTAAATCTGAACACGAGCGAGAACATTTCGCTCCCGGTGAGGCCCACCATTGCCGGAACTAGTCTCGTATAAAAGGAGTCGTCGCTGCTGCAGCCAAAAGGCAAGTGAGTGTAGGTCACGCCGTTGATCGTGAACACGTCGGAGGTGAGGATGCCGCTGGTTGGGACGTCGTTCGCGTAGGACCGGATGTACTCGCAAGTATCGTTGCCGCTGCATTTATTCCTCTCGAGAGCAAGGCATTCGTTCGACGAGCAAGAAAAGGTGCCGCGTGTCGAGGACTTGGAGGGGTCGTAGAGCGGGCCCGGAGACGGGCTGCAGCCGGGACACGGCACGCACTGTGTTCCGATGAAGTCGCCCGCCACATCTACCATCCCTGTCACCCGCACCGGAGGGGTGCCAATGGTGAACTCCATCAGGTATCCTCCACCGACCTGATCGAAGCCGGCTTCCTCATCTTCTACAGCGAACGGCGTCAGCGACTTGCGGCGGCCCTCCAGGGCTGCTTGAAAGCGGTCACGGTAGGCAACCGAGCGCCATTAGATCCTCCGCCAGTACTTCTCGGCCGTGGTGGTACTGCTCGAGTCGAAAAGAGGCGACTCAAGGGAATCACGGTGAATGAGGCGGATGCGCTGCTGGTGGGAGAGACATGGGAGTACGACGAGGAAGAGGAGCAAGAGGAACGACTTCGTTGAAGGTGGAAGCGGAGCAAAGGCCATTGGGGGACTTCGAACGTTTACTTCGCTGCGCAAGATATTCAATGGTTGCTCTGCTTAGTTTAGATGTGGGGGAGGACAGTGGCATTGCTTCTTTTTTTATAGCATCCAATGTTACCATAATCGGATCGCCATCTGGATAAGGATTATGCTGATGCGTCAAAGTGAGTTGGATTTTAATTTCAATCTGCATCATCGTAGGGATTATCCGGGTGAGTTGGCCTTTGCTCTTAATACATGCATGTGTAAAACTGAGTCATCATTGCTAGCCCATTAAGTTGGATTTTAATTTCAATATCTGACATCATAACTATTTCTAGTAGATTGGATTTTAATTTTAATTTTTATCCATTAATTTTAAGGCTCTGTGGCCCTAAGATTCGATTAAGCAACACTATACTAAACAGGAGCTTCGTGGCCAAGAGATTTTAAAGACGGCAACCAGCGGCTTTTTGCACCACTATATAAATGATATATAGAACATAGCATTTTGCTCGGGTTTGGGTCGTTCTTTCGTAAGGAAGAATGAATGATTCTTTTCTACAATGCCAACCGTTAGATCATACCCCTTTAGAAAACTCCTAGGTTTAGCATTTTTTTTTGTTTTTAAAACAACTTTTTGTACTCTCTATCTCATCACTAGATTTTCTTTTTCTTTGTTTTTTTTCATTTCATTACTACCACTAATATTATGATCCTTAGCGGAATGCTCGCATGCGGTGTAAACACGAACCAGACCACAGCATCCTTCAGCTTGTTTTTCATACCAATCCATCATGCTTAATCACAATTCTAATTTTTCATCCTAATCCATAACATGGTTAAATCCTACCTTTTCTGCCTCTGCCTCTGTACTTAGTATCCTTCATTATAGCCAAACTCTTCTTAATCCAGCAAGCATCACATGACTCGCATCTACTCTATTTCCATTGGAACGTGATCTATATGGTGTTTGCTCTTGATCGTCAGCTAGATTCTTGAGATACAGTATAAACACAAGTTCATGGACATACGTACCAGAAACATTTATCAAAGCATATTTTTTCTCCAAGTACCATCAACTCATGTCATCAATAGCTTTCTCGAACTCGCAGGAAATATTAGAGGAATGCTGCACAGACGAGACAAGTTTCGCATGCGCAAAGAACCAACTCAGCATGCACCGTATTGAAGCCAAAGTCATTAACAAATGAAGTCATCTACAAGAAGTCCCCTTTTACAGAAAGAACCATCGTGGAAGAGAGATTTCTCAAAAGAGAAAAGAATGAAGAGGTGAAATACTTCAGAATTTTTCTTTAACACTTGCCTCTTGGGAAAACCACAAGAATTACATAGAATTTATAGGACTCCTAGGTATATATAGAAAATCCAAATACATGAACCGCCTAAATGCACATTGAAAACCCAAATGCATGTACATTAAAAATTCAAATACATTAAAAACCGAAATACATGAACCACTACTCTCAAGATGACCCTTTATATATTCATGAACCTCTTAAATGCATATTAAAAACCGAAATACATGAACCACTACTCTCAAGATGACCCTTTATATATTTATGAACCTCAGCAAGTTATTGTCTTCACGGGCTCACCTTTATATTAGAAAAAAGGAAACAAAAAAAACCCTGAACCACAGGTCAGGAATCCAGGCTACTTTGCTATCCAGTTTGAATTTAAAGCTGTTTAACAAATGGAAAGCTTATTCCAAGTCTTATCCTTGCCTGGTAGGAAAGAGATGGAGGGCAGAAAGCATGGTTTCATCAATTCGATATCTAGCCCTTCATTTGGTAAAGTTTACACAATTACTAGTAATATTGACCGGTGCTACTCTCCTCCATGTCACTGATTGAGGACAGTGAAGCTAGCAAATTTCTGCCCTCCATCTCTTTCCCCCATGTCACTGATCATCATCATCATCAATTTGTCATACACTGTATAAAGTTAGTTGATAGATTAAATGCAATAATTCATTTTTGGGGAGGTGAACAAAAAATACATGATTGCTTTAAACAACCAAAGTCATGTAATATTTCCTAGACTATGTAATGGAATAGCTTTACCAACAAAAAGATTGCAAAGCATTCCATGGGATGCCCAGTGTATCAACTTGAGTTTATTTGAGTCCTGGCTGTGAAATGGCTTGTCAACTAGATTCCAAAGCTTGGAAAATTTCTGTGCATGCATATGCAACTTTTGCCAAAGGCAGCCAGCCCCTTTATTCTACCATCATTTAAGAACAGGATCTTACATAGTTAAGCATTTTATTTTTAATCATTGAAACTCAGATGGACGTATTTTTATGCACGATATACTATGCTTATTTGTATTGTACTGCTCAGTTTGTGCACAAACTAGGACAATTGAAACTAATGATTGGGAATAAAATGGTGAATCAACAGAGACTAGTGGATGTAAAATGGCAATTAGTCCAAAGATGAGGGAATAATGCCTCACTTTAAAGAGAATGGAATGTATTGATCAAAGTGTGGAGCCAATGGGAGTCCCTCGTGGAAATGGAGATAGTATAATAAGTAAATACATTTACTAGTATAATCGATAAAATCCATTTGCTCCAAATTCCTATTCTGATGCATCTCTTCTTACATTGTTATCCCAATCAGGTTGCAACACTTGCCCCACTTAACAAAAGAAAACAACCTGCATACTCAAACTTAAGAGCAACATGGAATAGTAAAGTTTCCTATTTAGCATGGATTAAGTACACCTGAACTATTGGTGCAGACACAATGAATTCATAAACAAGCGAACTATTAACATAATTTTTTTTCTTAAAAAAACTAGATTAATTCATACCTTAAAAATTTTGCCGGAGAGATGCAATCTAGAATTAGTTTATAATGATAAACTATTGATACACAAAAATCGCAAGTTTTTTTAATTTATGTAGAGCAAAAAAACTCGGGCTTGTGGTATTAAGGAGCCTTATTTAGTACTTCATCCCATGCATTTTCATACGTTGGGAAGGCTTGGTTTCTCTGGGCACCATACAGTCTCAGACAAGAAGTTAATTATAACTAAATTGAGTCACACTGTTTGAACTATTTCATAAAAACCTTAGGAATTTTCATCAACAATGTGGTGTCTGAATATGACTCATGATATTGGTAACTCGCAGCTAGTTTTGCAAGCCATTGGAGGATCATCAAGTTGAAAATTTTGTTTGTATGCATGTTCTGGCATGAATGTGCCGCTTCTCCTTCTTGACAATAATAAGTATTTACTGAGCAAAATTGACATATAATGAAACAAAACATATGGATTTCTTAAGTATGCACTAAAAAAACAATATAATGAAACAAAACATCTCAACTTTGAAATTGGAATGAGTGCAAATCAATTAAGGGTTAAAAAAATGCATACCAAAGATCAAGCAAGGTCTCCAATGCTCTTGTTTCATCCCTTAGACTGCAACTTTAGACTTTTCCTTCATGCTTCTGCCTCTCAGAATTTGAAGGAAGAAAAGGAGATCGGAGAGAGGAAACCAGGAAAAGAGAGGTGTGGAGAGGAATGTTGGGGAATGGAGGGGAGAAAAGTAAACAAATACGATATCCTTTATAATGTGGGAAAGTATATGAATATAGCGACTTAATATTGGATGGACATGGATTTAATGGACCACATGCTTGGTAGTCTACCAAATCTAGCAAATAAAAAGTTGTCATGACAACTTTCTTTCATGTTAGCAAATTGATAAGAGAGACAAATATGCTAAGCCTTTCAATTTTGATGGAAAAAATTGATAAGACTCTTCTTTTCCCTAAAATTTAAAAAGTAGACGAGTGAGCCCAAATTTTGATATTATTCTTCATAAAGATATAGATCCATCTATAAGTGATCTAGAGGATCCCGCTAATAATGCTTCTCATCAAAAGACTATTTTTTTTGATTTTTTTTTGTCAATGAACTCATTGATGGTTCCAATGAACTAGAGGAATCAATAAGGAACTCACATAATTAACAAATCCGCAATAGCACACAATGCTTCTCCAAAGATATTATTTATTAATTTTTAGTTTTGTTACATTTATTTTTTCTATAACCTACAATTCGGTGCATACTTATCCTCAAGCTCCTAGCAGATTGGAATAATAATGTCCGCTAAAGTTGATCATGACTCTAATATAGATGTCACTCTATAGTAAGTTACCATTATCAATTGCAGCTTTTTTAAAAGAACAATATAAGGTGATACTCTTTTGTTTATAAATATATCCAACACTAAGTTTCATGAGTGACTATATCTATCGCCACCTTAAAGGAAAAAAGAAACAAAAAATGCATTATATATCACCCTTAAGGTAAAATATATTTCATCCCATAGCCAAATTGCCATGGTCCAATCTAACAACTAATTGGAACTAGTGCCAAGTATTTACTTTCCTTTCCACCATGAATGTTGGTGTCCATGATGGTAACATCAACCTTAAGGTACTTTATTTCATCAATAACTAGCTTTCTTCATCTCTGCACATGAGTAATAATACGGGGCCTAAACTTGATACCGTGAAAAGCTCTCCATAACCGAGGCACCAAGGGACAAAAATAGATCTCCCTCTCTGCTCCTTATCTAATCATCAAAACCTCTTTATTTTAATTCAAACTTTAAACCAATATCTAGTTTCAATTATCAAAATCAATTCTGCTTCAAGCTAAATCATGAATGTTATTAAGGCGAGCTCAAATTCAATTGAGCCAATTTGTCACCACATTTTAGTTGTTTATCAATAATTTGTTTTCCTAATGACATTGGAACTCCTTTGAAACATTGGCAATAATATTTTTGTTCGTTCCATGCACTGATATTGATACTAAATTCAACAAATACTTTTATATAATTAATCAAAATTACATAGACATATTTACTCATTTAATAAAGCTTTAACAAATATTATCTAAACAAATTATTGGGTTCGATCTTCTTATTTTGAACTCATCTTCATCTTGATTGGTCTCGATTTGCTATCTAAGCTACACATGAGAAGGGGGAGACGAGTGATACTCAAAACTTTTGAAATCTAATGGTTAGTTAACAAAACCCTTTTGAAACTATGACAATTTTTCTAGCTTCAAATTTTTTCCCCCATCACAGATTTTTGTGCAGAGCTTCTAGCCTAATGAACTTTAATCAACAGGACATGCAATGGCATGTAACATGTCCGAATCTTGAAGTCACAATCATCCCTGCAGTAGAGATAAAGTTGGCTATTTATATATTAACCACTAGGAAAGGTATTCTCGTTTCACTTATTGAGAAAGCCCGCTCCGCAAAAACGTTTCCGTTTCCCATCCGGGTTCCGGATGTCGGGAATGGAACGTAATGACTAAGGCCCTGTTTGGGGAGCTGTGGGCAGTAGAGCTGTTGGAAGTAGAACTGTCTGAAGTAGAGCTGTTATAAAAAACTGTTTGCTGTTTGGTAACTATATTTGTAAAGTGTTGTGGCACTTTAACATATATTTGGTAAACAAACTGAGAAAGTACTTTTGTATAACAAAATTACTATAAAGGACATTACATAGTATTATACAACAGAACATAATAAAACATAACATATATTAATACATAAATA
>JAOXJJ010000001.1:24330264-24375152 GCA_025769935.1 Phoenix roebelenii | reverse complement strand
AATTATATTTTTACAATTATAATAGCAACATAATATTGTATTTTATATTTATATTATGAAATTTTTTTATACATTAATTCTATTTGCCTTATCTTCCTTATCAAAATAAATATTTTAAAATAATAATATAATATAAGTATAAATAAAAATATTAGAACTATAATAATAATTAATATATTTTTATAGGATTAGTAATTTTACTGTCAAAATAATAATTGGTCTATCGAAACAATTCTACATATGAATTGCATACAACTACTGCGGGCTATTCATGCATGTTTTCCTATGATTTATTTAAGAATTTCATTTTGTCGTTGCAAAATATATGGAAAATACCACGTGTAGTTTTTATGTTATATGGTCAGTGATTTTGGATTTTCATGACATACCAAACAGGTTATTTATGGATAACTGTGGTTCTTTAATCACTGGAATATAGCATACCAAACACAATGATTTTAGATCATCGAAAATCAGATTACCTCGGGATGGGGATCACTAGTGGTCTAAGATCACCATAGTGATTCCATTTGGGTCGCCAAATGCCACCATAGCATAAGGCTTAGTCTACACTTATGCCTGTTTTGCACACACCTGATTCTACACACCTATATTCGTTTTGCATGCATTTATGTGTTAAGTGTATACGTGGCCAGGGACAACTTTAATCAGCTTTTGGAATCAAGGGTGGAATAAAGCTTTCAATCAACATGCTCTAAATATCAAATGCGAATATTATCCCTTTTTCAATCATTGCAATTGATAGATAGTGTTTCTCTCATTTGGACAGTGGAAATGTCTATACCATGTTATTCACAAGGAAGATGAGTATGGTGAAGAAAAATTGTTTACTTTAGTGTAAGCCAAACTGCAAACATGGAGGTTGCTTTTTCTACATCAACCTTGAGAGAGGTGCCTTTATGTAGACTTTTGCTTTGAGTTGTTAGATTGAGGCGATTTGTCATCCCTATAAAGGAATATAAAGAAGGACGATATTAGGAACTTATTTTTGGCTTGTAATCATGTGAGGATAAATTTTCTTCCGAAGGTTCAGCAAATGAGGATTCAAGGGTTACTTCTCTAAGTATTTCAGTTCTTCTCTTTTGACAAAAATTTTCTTTAATATTTGGAAGTCAATTTGAAAGTCCAATTTTGGAAAGTTAAGCATGGGCATGGTAAGTTCTCAGGTGACATTACTTGCACATCGTGATAATTTTCTTAAAAGAGGGGAGTTGGATGAAGTTTTCAAGATTTCTGCTGAAAAATATCAGAAGCTCCCCTTAGTTTTTCCCTTTCACCTTCTTCAAGGGGGTTCATTGCCAACTCCCATGGCCATACTTTGACAATGCATTAACTATTAATGGCTATCATGAGTTTTCCATCTTATCTAAGAGGTCAAAATGGGCAAATTTCTGATAAAAGTACGGTGATTTAGGGAGGGTGAGAACAATTTTGTTTTGGTTCCATTTTTCTTGCAGGTTATGGGAGTTTTTAAGTGACAAAGATCTTTCTCTTATTGTACTTTTGTTCAATTTTTATTTTGTTAAGCACCTTTTGTTCTTCCTTTTTTGCTTGTACATAACATAAATAAACTTATATATATATATATATATATGTACATATACACGTATCTTTATTATGATTGGATAAGATAAAAATACTTAGGACTTAGGAGATACCTTCATAAAATGGGTCTTATTTCATCAGTATAGGGTTTGCTTTATTGATAAAGGATCCACATTAATTAAAGAATGCCATATTACATGGTCTTCAACTAGATATTAACTTTCTATGAATTGATTCCAACCTTTTGGGCAAGAGAAATTTGGGAAGAAGATATGTTTATCATGGAACCTAAAAGGCTAGTTCATGGGTTGGGAGGCTTCTGTCAAACATGCAGTACCAAATCTCATGAGTTGGAAGACTCGCATCAAAATATTTAATTAAATATATATAAGAAGATGTTGCAGGCCTTGTTTTATTTATAGGGTTTTTGCATACATACCCTCCTAAATATTGGAATTTGCACGAATATCATTTTAAAATTGATATTTGCATGTATATTCTCATCAAACACTTGTTTTGTATGTATACCCTTCTTTTTCTTTTTTTTTTTCGTATGTACCCATGCCCATGGTATGCTGAACCGGCTCGTACCGGCCGGTTCAGTGTGTACCGTACCAGTACCGGGCCAACCGGTATAGTTTAGCCGTGAAAAATGGTTTCCGCTCAGTACCGGTGCAAACTGGACCGGTTTGCATTGGTATGTTCGGGGTAGTGCGCCCGCGCGCGCGAGGAAGAAAGAGGAAGAAAGAAGAGGAAGAAGAAGAGAAAGAAAAAGAGAAAGAGGAAGAGAAGAAGAGAAGAAGAAGACTTATTGTTACCGGGCCTCGTCGGGGTGATCCTCGTTGGCGTGCTCGCCCTTGCTCGTGGGAGTAGGGGAAAAAAGAAGAAAAGGGAAGAGAGGAGGAGAGGAGAAGAAAGGAGAAGGAAGGAGAAGAATCGGAAAAAGGAAGAAGTGAAGGAAAAGAAAAAGAAAAAGACGCGGCCGCGTGCGTCCTGCGTGGGGGAACACATCCTGTGTGTGAGGCCTTGCCCGTGGAAATGCGGGGGAAACGCACCCCGCGCACGCGGGTAACGCGCCTGGGCGTGCTCCTGTGCGGCAAACTGGGTCGTTACTGATTCGATATGGCCCAAATCGGTATCGACTCGGTTCGGGTCGACACCGGTACGCCGATCGGTACCAATTTGGTGTACCTTGCCATTCCATCTAATGCCATTAAGAAGTTAGTGGTTTAAAATTAAAATGACGAAAATACCATTAACAAGAAATCATGCAAAAAAATCTTTATAAGGGTATACATACAACTAGCAATTTTGGAGGGTATTCATGCAATTTCATATCTTTAGGATGGTATACGCGCAAAAAATTCTTAGATTTTTACATGAATGCCCTCCAAATTAATATTTACGTACATTTCCTCACAAAACACTTTTTGTATGAATACTTTTGACATAGCAATTCAGCTAACGTGTTTAGCCAAAATCATATTCATTTAAATTAAAAATTAATTAAATTTATGAAAGTATCTTTTTATTTTTGAAGTAGGTAACATGTTAATAGGTCTCACTGGAACTAATATCTCTACCTTTGAGAAATTTTTCGATCTCCCTTGACCCTCTCTTTCACTTCTTCGTATGGAATCAAAACCATTTTTTCGACTTCCTTCTCCACTATAGATAATCCTTGTTATATCCTTTTTTTTATAGGAAGATGGTCAGAACCTGCTTTTAGCTTTATGAATTATTTAAAGAAATGTATTGCGAGAGATTTGCAACGTTTATCTTTTACCGTATGAGATTTGCAATGCATCTTTTAGAGTTGAAAAAATTCTCATGTGTAGGTTGGTGGCTGATTTAAGATTACTGTGACAAGATGGGCTCCATACACTAGATATTTTCTTCTTTAGAAAATTGAAGCTCCAAAAAAAGTAGCTTAAGGTACACAACGTAAGGGGTGGCCTTCTACTACATGGCTGTGGATGTTAATAAGTCTAAAGAAGTCTTTCAATGATTATGCTTGGGGATGATTGATGTTGTTCTTCCTCCCATGAGTATAGTAGTAGCAAGAAAGCTTGATCATGCATTCTATCGTATGCCTTTAAGAGATTCTATTTTTTTTATATTCTAATACATGCCCTCGTATATGCATCTATAGCAATAAATATTATAAGCTATGTTTCGATGAAACAAGATATAGCAGTTGTTATAAATGAAGAAAAATAAAGTAGAATAATTCCATGATTATTGAAAGAACTTCCATAACTCTTTTTGTTATCTAATTGTCGAATCAGTCTTTTTCTTAAGTAATATTTTTACGGAAAACATTGAGAAGTAGGTACCAGACAAATCTGAGTGTTAAAACATGTTGAAATAGGAAAAAAATAAAATTAGATTTTTTTGCATGTAAACCCTCCTAAATATGTGAAATTGTATGAATACTCTCGCAAAGTGTTATTTGTATATATACCCTTATAAATGTTTCTTTTTGCATATCTATCCATTAAGGGTATTTCAGTCATTTTTAATTTTTAACCGTCAATTTCTTAGCGATGTTAGATGGTGGGGGCATATATGCAAGTAAAAAAGCAAATAAAGGGTATACACAGAAAACAAGTACTTTATAAGGGTATACATGAAAATATCAATTTTGGAATGATACTCATGCAAATTTTAATATTAAGGAGGATATGTACGCAAAAAAACCCTTTAATCATCACTAAAGTGTATGTTTTGAATTATGAAATTTTCCTCCATTTTGTTTGGTTACACTTGCCTTTTGTCATGAAAACATCATTATGAATGCAAAGTTGCAAACCATAAGATTGATGTCCTATAGTCAAATGATATCAAGCTACTTCAAATGAATGAATTTCTAATATTGAGTTTTTCTTCTCTAGATTATTGATAGCTTGCTAATGAATCCATAAAAGAACTATGTTTAATTCATTCGATTGTGAAAGCAGATGCAGAATATTGTTCTTCACAGAAATTTGAGGCTATTGATATGTAAATACACTTCTGTTGATCTAAACAGTATGCATATTCGCATTCTTCACCTTCAAGGATTCTGGAATTTTGAATGTTTTGTTTTTAATGCATCAGGGTGACAGTAAACTTTGGGAAGCAACCATTCCTTTTTGACATTAAGGTATACAGCATCTCTTCCAGTGGTCTGTTAATGTTTTGGTGATGCTTGGCTTTGTAACCACATTTCCTTTTCAGCTGTATGAAATTTGGCATTTTTGGATTAACATGCAAGGCAATATGCTATTAGTTTGCTAGTCACTGTTGCTGCTTTTTTTTCCTTAATAAAATGTGTCCATTTCTTTGTAATTAATGTTTTTCAAATAAAAATATGCACCATAGTCATTATTATTAATCCAATCATATACTAATGTTATACATACTTGGTAGTCATAATCATTGAATTACAGACTTGTGTCAGTCAATTATTCTTTTATCATATTTTTGGAATTAGTAATTACACTTCTACTTTGGTGATCTAGCTGGATGGTTTACTATTTGTGAAGCTAACTTGATGTGTTTCTTGATAGGCTGTATCAGATTCAGCTAATTTGGCTAGATCTTGTCAAGAAACTAAACTTGTTGAACGTGCATGACTATAATATCTTTTAAATCTCCTGTTAACAATTTATAGACTATAGTAGTTTTCTCCTTGGATGAATACATCTGTTTCCTTTTCTCCTCTTTTTGATACACATGCTTGTGATCCTCAAAAAGTTTTTTCATCAATTATTATATATTGGCCAGGCTCTTGAGTTGGAAGAAAGGTGGAAAGAGCATGTGTTGATCGAAAAAGAATATTTGACACCTACTGTTAGTTTTCGGTATGAGCCTGGAACTATGTCAAATTTCAAATTATCTCTTATCAGATTTAGTAAAAGTGTACTGGCATGCCTGAATGTGATTTTGTAATGGTATTTTATGTGATGATTGATGTTAGGCAGTAACAGCTGGTTATGCCCTCTTCTGTGACTATGGTTGTTCCATTTGCCTTAAGCCCTTAATTATTTTATCCTAATTCTTGACTACATGCATGATCCTGCCATTAAGAATCTTTATTTTTCTGTTATTTTATTTGTCCATTGTTGTCATTTTTCTATGCTAATTCTTTTACTTTAATGAGTAATTCCAACTTGCTAATATATATTTTGATTATTCATTGTTTTTGCTACTATATGACCATGACAAAGAAGCTTGAGATGGTTATTTCATTCTAAATGTGTGATATCTGATTATGAAACATGACTTTTGATGAGATAAACTACTATTTTGTCTATATAATATTATAATGCCTGCTCCCTTTTTGGCGGGAATAGACTGATAAATCAGCTGTCTGTTGAAAGTCATAGTTACAAAATTGTATATCATTGTTTCGAACATTCTATTTCATAAGCTTAACATTTTAGCGAGGCAAGTGTCTATTTGTCTGAAAGTGGAGTTGTTCGAAGATGTATGCGCAGCTTCAACAATTCCATGGAACTGAAAAAATAATCTAGACCAAGTAGGATGTGAACTACTAGGTTTCTTCTCTTCCATGTGAAAGTTAGAGACTACAAATATAAACGAAGATCTTCTAGAGGAAGTTAGGCTCGAGGTTGTGGGTAGTTATGGTGATTTTGTATGTATTTGTAGGTGTAGCTAGTTTGAGGCTACATAAAGTTTGCGTTAACTGTTGAAAGCTTGAGTTGGTTCTATTAATAGTGGTGGAATTCCAAGTGGATTATAATCAGGGATGACATTGTCAGTCTATCTTAGACCTAAAATTTAGAAATATCTAAATTGTCCGGTCAATTTGGAAACATCTCGGACCAAATTCTTTATTATTTTTTTTAATTATTAGTTCACCTAGCTCTAAATCATGCATTTGATTTACCGTAAGCAACTATATCTTCCCTGCTAGACTTGAAAATCTCACTCATGATTGAACTATTGAGATTTTGGAGTATTGATGGTATAATTTAACATGAGAAACATTTTTTTTTTTTGAAAAAACTAAGGAAGTGCTTTACTTGCTTAACAAACCAATAATAGCAGGGTATGCTATGCTGGTACCAGGATCCATATTGGTTGCTCGGTAGCGTGGTTCGGTATGGTACCATGCCGTTCCGTGTCAGGCCTGGATTGACACAGTAGCGGTAGCGAGGGATGGAGAGAAGGATAAGGAAAGACATGAAAAAAGAGAGAGGGAGGGAGAGGGAGAGGGAGGCAAGGAGGGGGAGAGAGAGACGGAGGGGGAGAGAAAGAGGCCGAGGGAGGCGGTTATGGAAACAGGAAAACAGGAGCCGGGGGCCTCTTTTTTTCCGAAGCATTAAGTGAAGTTGGCAATGCTTCGAAAAATAACAAGGGATCCCTGGCCCTTGTTTTGTTCGAAATAGGAGAGTTGAAGGGCTCCCTCAGCCTCCATCTGCTTATCTCTCTCTTTGCCTCCCTCTCTATCTCTTCCCTCCCTTCCACCCTCTCATTCTCATTCCCCTTGCTCTCTATCTCTCGCTTTTCCTCTCTTTTCTTCTTCCCACCGCCCTCGCTAGTTTTTTGAATCGAGGGGCAGAATCATGCGGGTTTGCTTCTGGTACGACTCAAATACACCCTGAACTTGGAGTGTTGAGGTAGTACAACAAACCATGAATGATAGGCCTATTAAATGGACAAGAGAGAAACACCCCATCCCAAAATTCAGAGAGAGGTGAAGGGAGTAGGAGAAAATAGGAGAAAAAACTGTCATTCATTTGACTCGAGCCCAACTCCCTTTATTTCTTTGCTTTATACTAGCGAAGAAAAATTCAAACAAAAGCAAAATAAGGTAGAAGAAAAAGTTATGGTTCCTTTTAGTCAAATCCAAGCCTTCTCTTAATAGGGAATTGATGATTTTGTGTGGGTAAGATCTAACGAAGCCCAACTTGACCAATAGAATACACAATTGTCCAATATCTGTCCTAGCGATAAAGTTAATTTAATGAACTTTAAATTGAAGTCAAATCCAAAATCTTTATGTATATTAGCCTATTGAGCCCAAACCAACACTTCCGAAATCTGCTAACCTCATGATCGCAACCCAATCTAATTTAACTTGACAATTAATCTTATCAATGGAACTATAAGTTAACGCCTTTTGTTCTCTTATTTAAACTTTATTTAAACTTTACCTTGCTTTAATTTTCTATATGCCAATAATTGATATCTCTCTTTTTCAATAGTCTATATTTTTCTATGTTTTAATACTCAATTATTTAACATCCCTCCAGTGTCAAGGGGGTATCTTGCTTTTGATCTAACCTAACCTCACAATAAACTCCACTGACTAGATTTTGTAAAATACATGTCCCTGATCTAATTTGACGTAATAATTAATTTGTCTAATGAAACCATAACATAATGCTTTTGCTGTTATTTGTTTGAAGTTTCTCTTACTCTAATTTAGCAATAATTTCTTTTATATACGTCAATAGTTCAAATCTCTCTTTTTGTCCAAATTTTATTTCTATATTAATGCTTATTTTTTTATTTCCTTCCCATGTCGCGGGGATATTTTGTTTGTATTTATTCAAGGGGTGCAGTTTAGGTCCTCTACTATGTGGAAACGTAAATCTCCTCTTCACATATCGATATGACATGTGGGATTTAGGATTCCCAACTTTGATAGAATGTAGTGGGATTTTGATCATATTACATCATGAAAATCTTGATTCCTATTCCTCATCGCTTAGTCTTTGCTGTCAACCATGCCACCCCACGATCTCCAATTACCTCCTTCGACTCTCCCCATCCCTTAAAGAGTCAGTCCCCTGGCTTAGGCAGCGATGGAGGAGTATTGCTAGTGGTGACTAGTTCTCAAGTGGAGGCACAGCAGTGGCGAGATCCCAGTGCACAGCAAAGTATGTTATAGTTGGAGCTCATGTTGTCGGCGAGGTAGATGGCCCTGGCGGAAATACCAGTTATGAGAGCAGGGGAGCAAGGGCCCAAGGTGCTAGCGAGTGGAACTGGATGGAAAAAAAGGGGGTGGGCTAGTTTTTTTTTTTTTTTGTGTGGAGGGGGGGGGGCAATGAGAGGGACAAGGTGGCTAGAAGGGGAGACTGCAAGCCATAAATGAAGAGAGGCAGAGGTGGCTGAGATCAGTGGACAAGTGGGATTGGGAGCAGGGATGCGACGAGGACAAGGAATTGAGAGTTTTATGAAGTAATGGGGTTAAAACCCCTTATTCTCTTGTTAGATTCCATCGAAGTTGGGAATCCTAAAGCCCACATGTCATATCGATATGTGAAGTGGAAACTTGTGTTTCCATTTTGTTGAGGATCTAAACCGCATCCTTATTTAAGCTGATATCAGAAGTTATCTATCATTCTTAAAGTCTCACCCTAAGGCTATAAGTCATTGGCATCCAGTAAGAAGATCATAGATCATACTAAAAAAATTCATGGGAAACTGACTGAAATCAATTCAAAACCTTTATAAAAATTTATCTGAAGTAGAAGCACTGGATTGGACATTTTGAAGCCCATATCTTTAAGTCAATGTTCAGTCAAGTAGTATTTGTAAGATATTTAATAACTGGTTGTCAGGCATTAAATGTGTGTTCATGATTGTGGGACATGACTTGTAGAATTTTTATGCCTCATTACTTAATGGTTCATGTATGTGTCCTAGAGTTCAGGAATGTAGTTATTTTTGGTCTTTTAGAAGGTTCTGATTTATTAATGTAAAAAATATGAAGAGTCATATATTGCCTGCATAGAGCATATTGCAGAGAAAGAAAGCAATGAAGTATTGATATGAAATTTGTGTTAGTGTTTATCTGGAACTAGTGGTTGATTCCACTCAAGATCATCCTTCTACTTTCTTCTTTTTTTTTTGATTTTCTTCGTCCTTTTGATTGAATGCCCCCACAGCTTCGTTACCAATTGACACAAGTTTAGGTGCTTAACAATAACAGGCATAAGAAATTGAGATAGAGAAGAAGAAAGCAGGAGAAGGATTTTATCTAAGTTCTGTGATTGCAGTAGGTTGTTTCTTGCTACTGATATCTAGATCTAAGGTTGGCCAAAACAAAATCAAGATTATTCTTGGATCAAACACTCTCTGCAGAACAAGGGAAGGTTGAACTTGGGTCTCTAATATTCTATAACATGGGTTGTTTGTTGCAGTATCAAGGTCAATCTTGGACTTGTATTTTCTAGGTACTCTATGATTAACTTCAAAGTTAGCTTGAAATCAGGATTGAATTTATAATATTTAAGCTTTAAGATTACGTTCCTAGAAAGCATCTTAACCTGTCTTTAGAATTGAGGTCTTAAAACCTGATTAATGATTGAATTGGAAAAATGACGGTGCTAGGGGTTACTAATTTGGCTGTCATGCAAGAAATGAATCACGATGCAATCATTATGTGATAGGTTAACTAACGACATATTAATTGTAAACAAATTATAGATGTTTTATATATAATGAGGAAAGTTTTATGACAACTCTCAGCACTTTTTATGATAATTAATCACAAACAGCATCACAATGATCATGTGTAATAAGACGTGGTTGCTAATATAAAGACTAGTATTAACTGTATGTAATGCTCAATAGCCCATTTGTAAATATTGCTTGATTTTGCTTGATTTCTACAGAGTTCAAATTAGATAGAGCATTTGTCCTCGAGGGAGAAAAAGGAGCTTAGTGAAATTGATTGAATGGGTTCTACATGGTCCTTTTGATTAGCCAAGAGTACCCATACCCAACACTTAAACATGGTTATTGATATGCCACTCAAACATGGCTCTGTAAGAGGAAATTCTTAGATATTAAACTGATCCGACAATTAGACACATTACTGTACCTTACACACTAACCTAAGTCCATGTAACAAAAATGGGGAGTAAGAAGCTGAGAGGAAATGAGGAAGAAGAGAGCATCTAAAGATTCTAAAATCCATACCAGTTGTTCTTAATTCTTTCATGGAACATTTAACTAAATACAAAGCCTAAGTGCCCGAGGCATGCAGAATATATTTCTTTAACAAGTGCAAAATCAAATGCAGACAAGGTAAGCCATAAAAAGTTGTATACTACCTAGTTTCCTTCAGCATAATACCTTGTTTCCTTCTTTTCTCCCTTGTGTTTTCTTCTAAAAGAATATGGAAATAGGAAACTACAAGAAATGAGACCAAAAGTGAACGAGGGAATATGAGGTATTGGGAAGAACTTAAAGGAGGAGAGAGAGGTCTGCAATCGATTGACCATTGCCAGAGGTTGTACGAGAGAGGAGTTAGCCTGTCGTTTCTGGAGGCCACATGTCCACTACCTGAGCCATCAATGGCTGGTGTGGAGCATCCATGCTGTGGAGAATGAGAGAGGAATCACCATGGAGCGACTAAGATCATGCCTAACCCCAATTCATTATGCTATTTTAAATAAATTAAAATCAGTCTGTTAACTGAAATTGTCAACAGTTTGAAGAAATTGCTAGTTTATCACTGGTTGAGATGGGTTTACTAAAATATGTTAGAATTTATGTGAAGTAGCAGGGTTTATCCTGATCATTGACTCACCTTTGTTGATGATTCAACCAGTTCAACTTGCTGGCCTGGTCCAGTTTTGTAAAATCATATTTAATATCAACATTAAATGTCAGCTAAGCTACCATGTCCTTAGAATGGGCTGACTCAGTGTGTCACTCTAGTAGGCATGACCTTGATGCTATGTTTGGTTTGGGAACGAGATAGAAGCTTTTTAACTCATTTATTCCATCTTATTCTGCCAAACACCCACTTCAACACCTGGTTAAATCATCTTGCCGGGAGGGTAGAATAGTTATCTTTTGAAAAATTAGTATACAATAAATGCTCTACTTCCTCTCCTGACCCATTTAACCTAGTTAACCTGAGAACAATTTACTCCCATAAAATGTTGGAATAGTTTAACCCTCCTTCCCTCCCTCCAGCTTATTGTATTTAACCAAGTTAGTCCAGATCTTTTCTTCTCAAACCAAACCCAGCTTATGTCCTTAAATTTGACTTCAAGCCTGCCACTTCCTGTCCTCTTACATTTATGGGTGTTCTGCAAATAAATGTATTAAGTTCTCCAATCAAAGGAGCATAAATCCTTGTAGAACTAAATTACATATCGTGCCTGTGCTGTTTATCAGACAGCAAGACATGTGTTATCTGAATTCCCACTTGCCTCATTCTTCTTCAGGCAATCTCGTCTCTATCTCGATGCCTGAAATTATATAGGCTTATTGGCCATGTTTCTAAGTTTTGGAGTGGTCGATTTTGCCTGTAGAATATCATACTTATCGCAGAATATTACAAACTCATCGACATGTGAACATGCTAGACTACCGGAAGGCTTTTGATATCCATTGACTGCCAGCAGTAGTCCTGCATATTCAAAGATTGACAGGTTTTAATTCTGACATCATAAAGTCTGATCTAGTATATGCTTGACAATTCTTAAGCCTTAGTATATTTGAGATTCAAGCATATAATGCCTCCTGTTTCATTTTTCCATCAAGGTCGAACTTTTATATATTTTCTGATAACCAGTCAGTGGATTTTAGAATTTCTAAATTTTTATCTGTTGTTGGTTTGTTATCATCTTCTTCTGCAGTTTCCATCTTCAGCTAACATAATTCTGAAGGTTAATCAGTATACAAGTTTGTATCTCTTCAGGATTATTCGTTCCTATTTGCTTCATTATGGGTATCAGGATACTCTGGAGTCGTTTGATGCTGAAAGTGAAAGTATGTATCCAGGAGTAACTCAAGAAAATGGCATTGAAGAACAGGAACGTGCTTATGCACTTAAGCATAGAAAGATATTGCGTCAGGTCAGAGGGTGCTGAATATTTGATGCATTTCATCATTACTTATATGAAACTTTTATCTCCTTTCGCTCTCCTTGTTTACATATATACTAGGGCTTGTCACAGTTCGTTTCGCCTTGTTGCACCGTCCTACAGGTGGGTTAAACAGTAATAGGAAGAATTAGGTGACGAGATTGCCCTCTAAAGTTCCAATTGACCATATGGCCATCAGGAAAGATATTGGAGTGGTATAAATGAAAAAAACTACATAAATGAACAACATTGTTATTTCTCATATTCATATTACATAATATAATAAACATAAATAATACTATGTTATATAATATTCTATAAAATATTAGAGTTATATATTATTAATATATTATATTTTAAATACTTTTATTAATAATATCTATGGCATATGGTAGGTCGTTTAATATTATGAAATATTGTGTAATATAACATGTCATGATATAATAGAATAGAAAAAATGCTTTTATAAAATCTAGAACTAAAAAAATGTATTATAAATAAATAAATACATGTGGTTATTTAGGATGGTTTGTAGGAACATGGTAAGTTTTTGATGTCATTGGTCCTAAATTTATCTTCAGGGATAGCTCTTCAAGAAACATTGGTATTAAGGCTATGTATGCAGACATCACTTTTTGAAGGGTAAATCTGCAAAAGCCGAATGTGCGGGCAAACACACACATGAACAAAAAACCCTAAAATATGTATCAAGTCTGACTTACGTTGTTATATAGTGTTTGATGTTCAAAGAAAAAAGTATATTCTTTCCATAAGAAAAAGTCAAATGGAGAAAATAAAAGAAAATGAAGTATATACACTAAAATATTAAAAATAATAATAGTTTCTCTTTCAGCTGTTGGATTTCAGTAGCCAGAAACTGTTACTTAGTGTGATCTACCTGCATTGGGAATTTGTTGCTAGGGATGTTAACTGGGCAGATTCGGTGCGGTTAGTGGAAAAACCGGAACCGAACTCCGCTATTGCCCCTGAAACTGAAACTGAAACAATTGGTTTTTGAAATAAAAGCTATAACTGCCGCTGAAAAAACTGCAAATTTGAAATCGAAGCTGAAAACTGAAAATTGTTTAACTTTTTTATTCATTTCTAAATTTTCACATATAAATAACCAAATTAAGGATATCATCCATAATTTTTATAATATAATCCATAATCTAACTGATTTCATAATATAATATTTTGGATCTACATAAAACAGACAGGGTATTAAGGGTATCAAATATCGGGCATGTTCGATTTTGGTTTCGGTTTCGGGTTAAGGAATCATTAAAACTGTAGCTGAAGTCGAAATCGGATGGTTTTTAATTTTAAAACCCATCACCAAAACCATTCCCATTTAATTTCGGTTAAAACTGCCCTATTCAGCTTGGGGACGGGTAAAATATTTAGGTATCTATCCCTATTTCCCTATTCGCTGCCACCCACTTATTAAGCATTTTCTCCTCCTTATCCCTTTATTTTTTTGTTTTGAGAGACCTGCTTTCCTGCACCTACTCTTGAATCCACTCTCCCACCCGCTCCTGCTTAGGGCAACCATGTTTAAGACAATCTTGTGTATGACCGTAACATATCAAGGTGATTGAGATGGTATATACCATATAGTTTCTATTATCAAAAGGTGATTCCATAGGCTGGCAACTGCATAAACAAGTTGGAGGCCAACAATGAACAAATTGAAGTGTTATTGGAGTTACGAGGTACCAAATGGCCTATTTGACTTGGATGAGGTGTTTCAGAAGGATCCTATAGTAATTTATAAGCAATATTATGCAAGGGCAGGACCCATTGTTGGAAGAAATCTCATATAAATTGCACACTAGTCTGAAGTTTAATGTGATATGTTCTTGGTATTTAGGACTTTCATTTGGAATGTGGGTGCTTGGTTTGGATAATTTCTGCAGTGTTTTTGGCTCTTCGCTCTTTGGATACTTATCAATAAGGTGTCAGACCTGGCCTATCTAACTGTGCTATCCCTCTTGAAGACTATATAGAGAGGACAGCAACTAGCTTAGGAGGTACAGCATCCACGAGGCCAAATAATGTGAGAGATCTACTTGGTCTTTTTGGGACTTTGGTAAGGATTTGTTCAGAAGCATGTTTGATTTCTTCTGGTCTGGATATCTTCTCCAGGCCAATACCATATATGTATTTCTTGTATTTAATAAAAAAGTAGGCATTCTATTCTTCTGCTTTGTCATTGTATGCTTGTTGCTATCTGAAAACATTTGTTGAACTCTGTGTTATTTCTGTGAATTTCAACTTGTCATGTCACCATGTGAGTTCCAGAAAGTGTTACATTATTTTTTAAGGATGGGATTATGAGAGGTTTTTCATGGAGATTAATGAAAGCGCCTCTGTGTTGCCTAGCGGGCAAGGGATGATCATGTCTTTTTGCATTTGCTTGGGTTATGCTGCTCATTTTAAGGATCCAGCCTCTCTGAGTGAGGCAGTGCAAGCCTTCAGTTGGCCTTGTAAAGAACAGATGATTCTGTATTGGGGCTTAAGTGTGAATTCTGATTTTAAATCCACTGATATACAAGTATAGTGTGATAAGGAGAAAAAAAGATTTTTTTTCATTGCTATTTTTTATTTAATATGTTCAGGCTTTTATGTTTATCAGTTATATGTTTGAGTTAAACTGCGATCCTAAAGTTCTAGTTTTCACTTGTGTAACTTGCTGTAGCAAAAGCTAGTCAAACAGTACCATTAATAAACTATTGTTGTCTCTTTGAAATGCCGTGTCATGTATCCTGATCAATTTTTTTTTATCAATGCAGCTTGTCCAGAATGGAGATATTGATTCTGTATTTCAGAAAATTAAAGAATGGTATCCTCAAATTCTGCAGGTAGACTTAATGGCATATCCCATGTACAGAAAGGAACTATTATGATCAGTGGATTGTCTTATTCACTATATACTTTCTTCTTCTAGCAGTTGTCTGCGTGTGTATGGATTCATATAAAGGAGAATGCATTGTAAAAGATATATGCATAAAATTGAAGGAATTAGTGATTATATATCATCAATTATTATGCAGTTAAAATTTTAAACTAGGAATGACTAAGTGAAGTTCTGAGAATCCTAGTCTGCAAAGTGTAATTTAGCTGTGTGATCAAGAAATCAATAATGCACCATCCACTTAATATACATAAAAGAGCCCCCTAATATGCTGTGAACAATTATCTTGTGTGAAATGCCTGGATGATTAATGGAATTTGTAAAGAAATTTAACGATACAACATCTAAGACCATATGAGTAAATCATATCATTGTTGTTAAAACCTTATGATCCTGACCATATGAGTAAATCATAATTGTGTTAAACAATCCAGATCTTATCCTTGGTCAGGATCAGTTAGTATTGTGAGTTAGGTCTATATTAAGCATCAAACAATCCCTTGAATCACAATTATGAACTCGATCATGTTATCTACATATTACATCTTTGCCCTGAGTTGAACTTTTTTGGCACGCCCTAGATCGTGCTCAGCTTGAGAGTTCTGTACTGACAGATTAATTGTAATGGCATTTAGATCGGATGTAGACTCTTATATGTGTGGCCTTTTCTTCTTCACTAATCTACTTAGACTGACTCATTTTTTAATTTTAGCATTTTTATATTTTAAAAAATTTTGAAAAAAAAAATCTTATGATTCACCATCCAATCTAACCTCTTTACAATTTATGAGTCGATCCCAAATCTAAAAACATTGTGTCCTAGAGTCTGCAAAATATTCAGTCTTTTAGATGCTTGGGTTTCTAATAGATGTCAGAATTATAGTACCAAACAGTGGAAACAAAAGAAAAAAAATCTATGCTATTTTAGGAAGGATACTGGAGGAAGATATAGATAAGTTGGTTATGCATGTATTTGGAAGGAATTGCACCAGTCGACTGGTTGGCAGAACAGAAATAATTACAGGAAGCAGCTGCCATTGAGATTTAGAATCGATCAATTTTGGTCTTGTAGCATAGTTAGGTATCTTTACAACCTCTCTTCCCTTCAGCTACACACATAAAAAGAGACTAATAACAGTAAAAGTAAAGAACCAGCGGAAATAGCATTTCCACCACAAAGAAGTTTGCTTAGTAAGCTAAAATTGTGTACATGCATGCATACACACAATCTCAAATTACACATGTTTTTGACATTAACATATAATACCTACCCTGCTGTATGCTATTATCTATTATTCGGTGAAGAGAAGTCTCTCTTTAAGTGCTTGCTTTAAGGATTTCATTCTGTTTCCTGCATCTAGATTTAATAAGTGCTATTTACTGCAGTCCTAGAATTCCGTCATGTTGTTTATTGCTCTTTCAATTATCTTATTGCAAGGCTTTAATAGTTTGCGACTTTGCGTACTTTTGAAAAATTGTTATTAGATGTAATCGTGGGCTAATAATTTTCAGTTGTATCACCTGCTGTTTTTTTCCTAGGATTGTTATTAATTTTTTTACAAATTGCATATTATGCATATATGGCTGAATTTAGTTTCTTGGTCAAGAACTCATCAATTCTCTTGCTATCTGCAGAAAGACATATCAGCCATTTCTTTCTTACTTCATGTCCAAAGGTTTATTGAATATCTTCGGGTAATTTTCTACTTAGGCAATAATTATTTAATGTGAGATAATGTTTTGCTGTGCTGGTGTATCATTAGCTCTTCTCATTTTCTAGCTTTAAAGTTTATAAATGAATAAGTTACTCTATTAGCTTGTCAACACTGTTCTTACCTATACTTGTTGTGCTATGTATTTTCACAAGATGCCTGCAATATAATTTTGTTGCATCTGTCATTTACTGAGTATTTAGTGCCATATTGAATATGCAATACAAGCCCATAACACTTGCATGTCTTGATTCATTTATGTGCAATAAGATGGGGAAATAAGAAGCCTGATTCTTGGAATGGAGGATTTGTTATGAGGGTTTGAGCTGTTGATCTTCGACGCCGGAGACAAAAGTAGATGATTTAGGGTAGATTGCTTCTCAAACGAGACACGTCAATTTTTCCATTCCAGTACTAGCTTGCTTCAATGCAATGATTTTTGGATATGAAACAAGATTGGGAGAATGAGCTTCTACAAACATTTGCTAGATGGATCACTTGTTACTTGATCAAAGCAGTAGTTGCTTCTTCAAGTTATGTGTGCTCAACCTGGATGTTAGCTGTCTCATTTGCTATCATTATGTATGAAAATCATTAACTAATTGAAAGATTGGATGTTATCCATTTTCTAACATGTCAAAACCTGTAGACTGGTAAAAAGGATTGCATCAGTTGTGGCGTTCGTTGATATGGAGAATATATACTTTTGCATTTTAATTAGAAAATGAAGAAAAATTTTTCCTCGCCTATCTTTGGCTGCTTGTGAGGATGCTTCTGTTGGACCTATTTAACCCCATGCCCGTTTGCCTTTCTCCCAGTGCTGATTTCTGCTTCATGTTCAAGTGAGGAATTTTAGGGTTGGAAGATTTGATTGATGATGAAGGTAGAAGATGGAGAGAAAGGCTCTTAGTTTTTCAATAAGCTGAATGTCACTTTCTTAGGTTTGTGGGGAGGCATCCCCTTCCAAATTATGTAGATTGTCCATTATAATCTGGGGTAATTTTTGTGGATGTTAGTTGGGTTAATTGTTTATTAGGATAAGGAATATCCTAGAACTATTCAATTGAGTGCTGAAGTCAGTTGGGTTAATTAGATTATTTATCTAATTTCTGCGCCACTCTTATTTAATATTCAAAGTACGGTAGTTTGTAGTCTATCATTAGGTACACTAAGATAAAAAGTGACATGCTAATGTAAAGTTAATAGTCATGGTTCAGTTTACTAGCCTGTACAGGCTTCTACCTGGCATATACATCACCATACCAGTGGTGGACTGATACTTGGCACGGGAGGCATACAGAGTATCAGTGCCACAAACTGACCAGTATCAACAATGTGCCGGAATGGTACAGGTATGGGTACCAAAACTGGTACTGCAAACTTTGCTAATAGTTATTGGCTGCAAGCTTTGAGCATTGTATGTTTGTTGTAGGATTTACATTTTCATGTAAATGTAAATGTAGCTGACCCAGCTAGTTTGGGATAAAGGCTTAGTTGAGTTGAGTTATATGTTTGTTGTAAGATTTACAATTTCCTTGCCTTTTATGATATTCTCTGCTTTAAGAGTGTAAATATCATTTTACAAGTGTTTTTAAAATGCTCAAAGAAACAACACATATATGAGAAGAATAATCATGTGTCTAAAATGATTAAGAATGAAACATGTATCGTAAAAGTTCAGATCATGTCTGTTCATCATTGCAGTGTTACTAAAAATAGTTTATGCTAGAAAAATGTGTATATGTATCTTTAAATACTGATGGATCTACCATCAAATTTTCTGTGAGGATGCAACTTGTCTCAATACAGTATGACAGTTTATGTACAATCCCAACGACTGATAAATTGAGCATAATAATATGTGAAACTTTACAATCTTGCTCTGATTAGCTGAAGGAACACTATTTCGAGTAAGTGCAGTAGCATGCCAGTGAGATCTTTTACTTTTTGTGTTTATCGAGGAATATAGAGGTTGAGTTGATGAAGTAATATCACATTGCCATTCAAGGAAATGTGTATCTTACAGTATTTTGAATGCTATAGCATTAACTAATTTGGAAATAGAGAAGGGTAGGGTGAAAAAGTGCTACATTACCATTACCCAAATGGGAGCAAATAAAACAGAGGGAAATAATGAGGGTGGAGTAGACATTTTATGAAATCTATCAACTTTGAGGGTAAAGATGAAATCTTAAATCACCTTTTCTTCTTTTACCCAGTTATGGTAAATAATATAATTTAGCAAGTTGTGGTTGAGGGTCTTTGAAGAATTAATTTATTGGGCTTAGCTGGGTGTGCTTATGTGCTTTATCTCCTCCTTGACTAAGGAAATTGTATATTTGTGCTTTGGTTGTGGCATACTAACCTCAGGAGGTTTATGGCAAAAAAAAACAGAAAACCCTTGCCTGGAGTGATAGAATCCTTTATTTCAGCCATTATTTACTGCCCTAGTTTTCATATTGCCATGTGCATGACAAAGAACTTATCAAACCATAACAGGAAATTTAAATCTTGGGTACACCTATTAACTACCTACTTAAAATGAACTTATTGGAGAAATGCTGCATCACAAAGAAAAACAGAACTAGAGTGGAATTTTCTTGTTCAGGATCTAGGACGAATAGTCTGCTTCAGATTTAATTTTTAATTTCTGATATTTCTGATACGCAGAATCAGGAGCTGGTGGAAGCTGTGGATTATGCTCGTGCTGAACTGAACAGATTCTTCCCAATTAAGTCTTATGTAGATCTTCTTGAGGTACTGTTTAGCAGTTGGTTTCTGTTCTGTTCTAGAGCTGAACATTTTATCCACTCATATGCTCTTTTGGATTGCTATTATTATTTAAATCTTATTAAGTCTTGGTGGCAACACTTTTTTTTTAACTATTTTGCTGATATTTAAACTTTAAAGCACATAAGATAGTCATAGAAGCAAGGTCCGCCATACCGGTATCCCAACCGGTCCGGACCGGTCCGGATCAGTTTCATACCGGTTCTCCAATGATAAGCTATCCGTATCGGATTCCACGTTGATCCGGTACCGGTCCCAGGTACGTAGCGGCCGGTACGGACTGGTACGACAGACCAAGCATATAAGACTTTATAAATTTAGCAGTTAAAGCTCATAGTGTGATAGTCAAAATTTCAATAATCTTGGAGGTCCATAACATGAAGTTCCATATAAACTGAATCTTTAAAATTCAGCCGAAAGTTTCATGGCATTGGTTTCCTAGCTGTCCAAAGCAGGGAATTTCAGCATTCTTTATTTTAGCCCACTGATCGGATTTTATGCATTTGGAATTTGCTTTGCTTTTATGTGCATGCATTTATACACAACAATTTGGATATTATTTGTAAGGAATCCGGCAAGATTACCCCTTTCATACTGCTGATTAGATGCTATAATTTGACATTCTTATTATAATCTGGGGCATATATCCATTTTAAATGTCTCTAGGAATGCGATTTATGATGATGATTTAAAAACAATATATTGGAGGTTGTTTCTGGCGGCATAGCTTTGCTTTTGAAATTATATGGAAGTATTTCCATGAATGTGAAATAATGTCTCTAGGCCCTCTCATTGTTGTAATTTGAGATGGATCTTCTTTTTATAGTTCTTTTTACCATTTTGCAGGAGACCATGTCATTGCTGGCGTATGATGATCCTCAGAAATCATGTGTTGGATATCTTCTTGAGGATTCCCATCGGGAATTTGTTGCAGATGCTGTAAATGCAGTTGTTCTATCAACAAACCCAAACATGTCAGATGCCAGGAACCATATGTACTCTTGCCTTGAGAAGTTACTAAGGCAGCTGATTGCTTGCTGCTCAGAAAGAAGGGCATTGAATGACAACCAAGGGCAGGAATTTAGACTCCCGGTGGAACTAGAAATCAGTCATGGAGGTAGCTAAGTGTATACAATTTTGAAATCTCTGCAACCAGTTCAATCCTGACTGCCTTCATGCTGTTCTTCTGATGACTTTACTGCACAGTTTCCTTCTAAATTCTTTTCTGTAAAGCTTTATTTACTGCTGCTGTCAGCCCTCTCAACATGTAAAGGTGCACTTTTAGCTCCATGACTGAAGTGCTGAATTTGGAAATGAGGCTTAGGGAGAGCAGACTGCTACTGAATTATCCCAGTTCATTTCATTTAGCTTCATGGTGCTCATTTGTGATGTGGGGCTAAAAACCTTGTTTCAAGAAATTCTGTATACTTGGTGTTTAAGATATAGTTGCTGCTACTGATATTAGTGCAAGATTAGGTGGGTGCTATCTGTGGACATTCTTGTCAATTTCGCGCTTGTGAAACTTATGGGGAGGGAGGGCATTTCACAGGGAACTATTGCTTGGACTACTGTTCTTATGATGTTTTAAAGCTACGCAGGGAAACTGCAATCATATTATAGTGATCAGAGACATGAGAATGACCCACCCCGATGATGTACAAAATCCGTTAGATTACCCTCGCACGTTTCATCTCCGACCTCGTTTGAAAAAATGCTGTTTGCGAAATACATATATTATGCAACAAAGGTAAGTGGGCTCCAAAGAGTACTTTGTTATTGCTGGATAGAATGCTCTCTCCTCCTGCAATGCGAGGAAGATAATTTTTCATTTACCGAAAGATCCAGAGGAGAATTTCTGAAGAAAATTCGAGGTAAATGGGATGTTAACTTTGGTGATAGAAAGTCCACAAATAATGAAAAGCAGGATGAAACCCAACTCAAGGGATGCTGGTGCCTGTTTTGGGAGCAAAATCCGAAGGCATGGAAAGGGACGCTGTTATGTCAGCAATAGAAGCTCAAGCTTCTAGCAGTCAAAAATAATGGAGATTTCATGTCCATTTCCAACCATAATTCAAACTTTCTGCAATTCGATATTGAATATAAAAAAATTCATGATCATTGATCATCAGGTTAAGATCGATGTAAACCAACTTCTTCCATTCTAGATTTCTATATATACATATGACATGCAAACTATTGGACAATTTAACAGGAGCACGAGAGCCAATAAGAAATCCCATGAAATCTTCTGTTCTTAGAGATTGTCTTCCCAATTTTTCCTCCTATAAAACCATATTTGATGCCAGCTTTTGATCATCTAGAAACATGATGAGTTGGAGAACCAGCATTTCTGAGACACGAATGGACATACTTGATTTGCTAATAATTGGATTAATTAATTAAGTTGCTAAACAATGATGCATTTCTGAGACACGAAAGGACATACTTGATTTGCTAATAATTGGATTAATTAATTAAGTTGCTAAACAGTGAAGTCGTGATCAGTGTATATTAAATAAATATAAAACTATAGAACAAGTGCCCGTTCTGTGACCTCTTCAACATAGTGGTTGGCAAATCAAGTATTTTGATTTGGAATTAAGAAGGTTGTGGTTCAACTCCCACCATGGTCAGTCTTTTGATTGTTTTTTTTTTATTATTTTCTTGGCTTTTGTTTTAGCTGTAGATTTTATCTTGCTTTTGTTTTAACTGAAAATTATTAAAGCTAATGTATGATTTCATGCCTTTGACTTTTCTTTAAGCTGCAAACCATCATATGATTATTTTTGCTTGGCAAAACATGCACCAACGTTGCTTTGTGCTTTTGATTTTTTGTTTTAACTGGAAGTCATTGGTTTTTTGGATTGAAATCATTATAGGAAATTATTGTTTTTCAGCTTGAAACTGTTATATGATAATTTTTTGGCTTTGCTTTAGCTGGAAATTATTGAGCTTTTTTCTTTTGGCTTTTGTTTTAAATGAAAATTATTAAAATTAATGCATGGTTATTTTTGCTTTCTAACTTTTTTAAGCTGCACTTGACAAAACGAGCACCTATGTCGCTTTGTGCTTTTGATTTTTTTTTTCAACTGAAAATTATTTATTTTTTGGCTTGAAATTGCCAACTTTTTGTCTTGGTTTATTATATGTTTTTTTTTGCTTTTATTTCAGCCGAAACTAATGTAGGACCTTTATTTTTGGCTCTTCTAATTACTTTTTCTTTCTTCCAACTTTTTTTTTTAAAACTAAAAGTTCTTACATTATTATTTTTTTGGGTTTTTGTTTAGTTGAAAATTGTTGAAAGACTTTTTTGGGCTATTGTTTTAGCTGAAAATTATTGAAGTTAATGTTTTTTTTTTTTTTTTTGCATTTTTTGGCTTTTGACTAAGAATACATTTATTTAAAATTTTCTAGCAAAAACAGACATCAACATTGTTTTAGCCAAGTGGTTAAGGTGTATGCCTGCTAAGTATATTTCTGGTGCTTTTACTATAATAAGACGCATGCTACATGTTCGAGGCACTTGTGTATGGAAAGAGATGATCCTCACAAAAATAATTTTGAAAAAAATCCTAATTTACTTAGAATTTTATAATTTAAAATTTTCTTAAAAATCTCCTTCTAACTTTCTATAGCCCAAGGTTTTGGTAATTCTAACTTTTCCTCAATAATAGTGCATCATGCATAAATCCAAAGAATGATGGAATTTAGAGTGCTTTGAGATCTATGTGGTGGGTGATCTAATGGTGGATTCGTGTAAATAAAAATGAATCTTTTTTTCTTACAAATGATACAACTGCAAGGAGGTATGCCTTCCTCTCTCTCTCTCTCTCTCACTCTCTCCCTTTCTATCATTGAGAGGAGTCTAATCTTGCTTATTTTTCACGCTCACCCCATCTTACCTAGGCTAGCTCGCAGGCCTCGCACTTGCTAATGTAGGATTGAAGTAATGACCAACATTATTCGGAATCAAATTCCCAACCTTTGCTCAATTGCAGAGAGGCAATATCAAGTGAGCAAGTGGTGGGTGATAGGAGGGAAGGAGTACGCCTGGAAAACAAAACTTGCCAAATTAGAATGAATGCCGTGTTGAATATTCTTAAAACAAAAGAAATAAAGTTTAATCTTAAATCAAAAGCATCCAACTATTGTCGTGTTTGGTAGCGTAGCGTATCTTTGTGAAAAGATGTGCTCTTCTGCTGTGTTTTTGAAGGAAAATACCCATTTGTATTCGTCAGGAAGACGCATGTTTTTGGAGAAATTTTTATTTCTGTGTCTCTTCAGAAAAGAAAGTGTCTATCCGAATTAGGTACGTATTAGTCTGAGAAACAAAGAATTCTAAGGGGAGAGGAAAAAAAATAGAGATGCCTCTTGGAAACAAAGAACCCCTGAAGGCACGAGCACTTGGGATTATGCTATATATAAAAAAATATAAAATATATAAATAAATCTATCTTATCTTATCAGTTTAAGTTTTTAAGATAAGTAGTGATTTTAATATGGTATCAGAGATATTCTTTAACTTCATTATTAAAAATTTCATATGTTGGGCTCACCGATTAAAAAAATCTGACCATATATGGGAGTGTAAAAAAATATAAAATATATAAATAAATTTATCTTATCCTATCAGCTTTTCATAACCCCCATGGTTTTGATGAAAAGGGTTGCGTGCACACAAGACCAGATATCGTGCGCAAGCGACTCACACGGTTTTGGCCGATAAAAGTTCCCGCCATTTAAATCGGCGAAGCAACCGCTTTGACCCTCCCTTCCTCCTTGGCGATGCAACGGTCTTCTGGCCCCTCCAGCCTCATGGGTAGGTCTAAGCCTCCCATACCTTTTTTTTTTTTTTTTGGTTGTTTTTGTTGGGAACTCTAATCCGCCATTCTTTCTTTCCTCTTCCATTTCAGTCCTCTCTCCTTTGCTCGGCCAGCTCCTCCATCGATTCCTAAGGTACCCCGTCTCAATCCCTTTTTCCCTTCAAAAAAGAAAAAAAAGGTTCGTGCAATCCTAGTTCATAATGACAAAGTAACGTTTTTTGGTCCATTTATAACTGGATGAATTATGATTTGGAGCAATACAAAAATCGAGCCTCAGACTGTTTCGATTCATCCGCATTTCATATTGCCGTTGCCGCTGCATGGATTTATTTTTGTGTGGGTATAAAAAGACAGTATTTGCAATAAAAAGCACTTTCCCCCTTTTTTTGTTTGTGTAATCTCTGCCTCTCTCTCTCTTTTTTTTTTGATGATAAGGGAGGCTGAAATTCAAGATAATCTTTGTAATGTTCATTTAATAATTTCTATGGTTTAAGGACATAATTTGGCATTATTCTAAGATCTTTCACCTCCTTGAGTTATAAATGGTTCGCAGATCAGTCATGTTCTTATGCGTCTTGTATCTAACTGTGTTTCTGTTTCCGTCTATTAATTTTGCCTTAAGTGATTTGTCTGTTTACGGATGAGATATATGATGGTGTAGGACGGCTGCTTTTGGTTAATAATCATGCATTCTTAGCTTCTTAGACACTGTTTTATTTTTTACCCTTTTCTTGTTAATTGGTAGCAAATATTATCCCTTTAAATTTTGTATTTCTTTTCACGCACAAAAACCTTGAGGACATCTAGTTTACATCTCTTTCACTTTGCGGTTTATCTTGTTTCAGGCTTTCAGCTGCCGGCGTCGGGAGTGCTGGTTGTGCGAAGCTGGAGATTGTTGCTTAGATGTCCCATTCCGGTTTAACACAGTATTTGCTAAAAAGTTTGCTTCTTCAGAGAGTAGCTCGACTCAGTGAACTGTCTATTGAGGTATTTGGTATCTTGAAACTGATTAATTGCAATATCTTAGACTTCTATGGAGGTTGCTTGGTGGTAAATTTTGGGCTGATCTAAGGAGAGGGAGGCCATCTCTGTTATGTTTTAACATACAGAAGTTGAAAAGGAAAAGAAAAGAAGAAGAAATTTGTGAAGAGCATCTGCACTCACATTCCTAATTTTCACATTCTGATTGCATGGGCATTGATATCTCTCTGCTAAATTACAGAAATTAAATAAAGTTGTCAGTCTAAGTTTGAGGATTAAAAGGTATGAGAGATGGGGTAACTTTACTTCTGCCCTTTGCCAATTGACTTTTTTGAAGGAAGGAATATATGGTGTTACCCCTTATCAATGTACAGCGGATCAGTTCAACACTCAGAGAGTATGGGAAAAGGGTCGACTGAGGTTGAGAATGTCAAGTTCTTGCACGGTGACTTGGACATATGGATCTTGGAAGCTAGATCACTTCCAAATATGGATATATTTACAGACAGGATGATAAAATGTTTCACTATCTATGGAACCTGCACAACGCCCTGCGGGAAAACAGAAAAGCTCAAAGATAAACACAAAGACAGGCATAAAAGTATGCGCAAGATTATAACCAGCGATCCCTATGTTTCTGTTTGTGTTGCTGGAGCAACAATAGCTCAAACTCGAGTAATTCCAAACTGTGAGAATCCCAAATGGGAAGAACACTTCTGTGTTCCTGTTGCTCACCCAGTTTCAAAAATTGAGTTTCAAGTTAAGGATAATGATGTCTTTGGAGCACAACTTATTGGGGTAGCTGCAATAGCTGTAGACAAAATTCTGACTGGTGTTACAGTAAGTGGTTGGTTCCCGGTAGTTGGTCCATATGGAAATCCTATGAAACCTTATCCTGAACTGCACTTATCTTTGAAGTTTAGGCCTATGGAAGACAACCCTTTATATAAAGATGGAGTAGGAGCTGGTCCAGAATACTTGGGTGTCCCTAATGCATACTTTCCCCTTCGTACAGGAGGGAATGTCACCCTTTACCAGGATGCTCATGTTCCTGACAACATGCTGCCTGCTATCCAATTAGATGGGGGAAAGACTTATGGGCACAACAAATGTTGGGAAGACATTTGTCATGCAATTCTGGAAGCCCATCACCTCATCTATGTCATCGGCTGGTCAATCTATCACCCAGTGAAGCTTGTGAGGGAGCCAACAAGGACATTGCCTAATGGAGGGGAGCTATCTCTTGGGGAGCTGTTGAAGTACAAGACGCAAGAAGGAGTACGTGTTGTCATGTTGATTTGGGATGATAAAACCTCACATGACAAATTCTACTTGAAAACGGTAGTTGTTATTTCATCGATCATTACATGAGATTTTTGTTTGATAATTGATTATCGTTGCCAGTGAGTGATCTCATAAATATGAGTCACATATAGAAAGAGAAGAAATTGAGACAGAAATTTCATGTCAAGTCTTATACTTTGTTGCTCCATATGTCCTTCCTTTTCAGGTTCTTTCTCAGAAAAAAAAGCTTATTTATGTCAGATTGGAAGAACCATAATAATCAATCCATGCATATGGACTAGTCAACATTGTTCACAAATTTTACAAAAGAAAGACCCTCATTTTCCTATTTCCTATTGCTTAACTTTATTGTCAACCGTCTCCTTGGAAGAGAACATGGATTTTTTACCTGTTGATTCGCCTTGGATTGCAATGACAGGAATTTTTAATCATTCAAATCTCTGTTTTCATGTTAATTTTCAAAATTTTTAACTTGTATCAGTAATAATGAGATTGCTATCATGATATAAGAATTTTAATGCATTTTTTTCCTGTGTTTTTTTTTTCTTCCAATGATTCTTATCGTTTCTCATTTTCTAGATATTGTTATACATGAAATTTGTTCCATTTGAGCTTACAGCTGTCTAATTTGAGACAAGTTGCTGCTTTTTATGTGCTTTACCTTTTTGCTTCATCCAAATGAGAAATGGTGTGATTGAATAAAGCTTAGGCTGAATGCAGGATGGTGTCATGCACACACATGATGAAGAAACCCGGAAATTTTTTAAGCACTCAAGTGTTCATTGTGTGCTGGCTCCTCGTTACGCCAGCAACAAACTAAGCATTTTCAAGCAACAGGTGAGTCTGATGTCTTTCTATATGTAACTGAATAAGATATGAACTTACGAGTAGTTTTCAATGGTATACATGTCATATACTATACTAGCCTGATCAAGTGTTATTATTGTCAAATATACATGCTTTGTTCTATCTTAATTGTCATTTCTACATGAATCTTCTAACATTTAACATTTTGCTAAAAATTTTATATAGTACATTGAAAGAAATATCTAACATAGAAAATATGGAACCGAATGTTACTAAAAATTTTAAAATATAATTGTCATATACATATATATTTAGATAGCATTTGGTTCTTATGCTTCCCCATGAAAATTAATAATGGACCTCCCAAATTGAAAATCCATTAAATTGATCATTATCTACAATGTAAAGAATATTGTAAGAAACTAAAAATCATTTAGTTTGGAGGTCACTTGATCATGTATGAAGCAAGCATATATCTATATGTGTGTATGCACATATCTACAGAATATATATGTGTGTGTGGACACAGACACATATAAACAAACCAGCATTCGTACATATATACATACATACATATATATATATATTCATGTATATATGTACAAGTATATATGTATATATGTTTGTTATGTGTTCATGTCATTTATCTTGTGCTAAAATGCATCTTTACATTGTGAAGGTTAGTAAATATCAAGTTGATAATGAATAAAACAAAGCTTTCCTTTATTAATTATAGACTTGAGAAATGATATGTTGCTGCCACTAATACAATTTTTTTGTTTCAGGTTGTAGGAACTTTATTTACCCATCATCAAAAGTGTGTTCTTGTTGACACTCAAGCTGGTGGAAATAATCGGAAAATCACTGCTTTCATTGGTGGTCTGGATTTATGCGATGGTAGATATGACACACCTGAACACCAGCTCTTCCAAAATCTTGATAGTGTTTTTGTGAAAGATTTTCATAATCCTACATTCCCAGTAAGTATGTATTTCAATTTTAACCAACCCTTGAAAATTCTACGAATTTGTGTACAATGTAATGCTGATTTATAATCTTTATAAAACCTGATGTTGATAAAGAGACCAAATTTTTGTTTTTCTATTAGGTGATATGATGAGATCGCTGTCTATTATCAGAGCAATACATGCATGTAAACTGACATGGACTCGGATTAATTTCTCTAATTTCCATATGGAACTTTTTTTTTTTGTTGATAGAACACTTGAATCTGAATTGCAATAGTTTGGATGATTGATCCTCCAACAATCATCAATTCTACATGATTTTTGGGAAATTCTAATTCTGAGTCTCTAGTCCTAAGATCATTTGATTTTTTCTAAGGGCAGTTTGAGAACTGATCTAATGCAGTTTCTCGATCCTCATCTTTATAATGACTAGTAAAAATGATCCATGCAGGAGGGAATTTTTGTTAAGTATGAAATGCAGCAAAAGAACAACAAAATTCTCAAGTTTTGGGCTGAGTTATTGTTCTTATAGCTTTGCTTTTTGAACCTGATTCCTATCCTATGAACTAGCTTCCAACCTTTGTCTGTCTTAACTATTTAACTATAAGTGTATATTTTTCATTGTATCCATTACTTCATGGAGCAATATCATTAGAAACTGAAATTTCTGACTTAGTGAAAGCAAATATATGATAGCACCAAAATAAAATGACAGCTAACCTTTCCTATCCTCTGCTATTATTATCCTCTTGTTTTTATTCTTATAATGTCTATTACTGCATGCATCTTAAATTATAGTTAGTTCATGTTGATAAATAATGCACAATGTAGCTTTAAACATGGTGTGTTTACTTCGCACATGCAGAAGTGAAACTATGTTTATGTTGACAAATAAATACAAGTATAATTCTTGAACTTCGCTAAATTTACATGCAAATGTCTGAAACTACCTCCATGCAACTTGTATCTCATAGTTCCCTGGGTTCAGTGTGGGTCCCACACAAAGTGTCAGATGGAACCCAGTCAGCAAGGGCACTTTTGTGATGCATGGTGCATGCAGGTTCCTTGTACCTACAACAGTGTGTAGTTTCTATATCCCTCGCAAATCCTGCAACCTAAAATATCATAGCTTCTCAATTACCAAGACTTCACCCTTGATATCTTTTCTGCTCATTTGAAACTAATTTTTATGTCCAACATTCATGCATTCCCACCATATTGAGCTATCCCTGCCACATTTGAACTTAAATGTAAATTTACGTTCCACAAATGTGAAGATATGCAGAGTGTTATGGTGCACATGTTGCAGCTTCAATAATGAGCATGTGGGTTCTATTATGGTGCTACACCAGCTGTTTTTCATGCAAGATTTATGCTACTTGAACCTTATAAAGTTTTCAAGTGTGCCTATAGCCTATAAGCCAGCTAACATGAAGTATATTATTGTTTTTTCAGAAGAGAACACTTAAGGGAATAAGTGATACTCGCATACTTGATGCACCTTACGGAAATGCCTTTGCTAGGTTCTTTCTAGCAACTGCATTTGACTATATTCTTCGTCATTGTTATCTTGAAAATGCTATCTTTATCTCCCCTATCCCACAACCTTCTGCATGCTCACTAACTGGCATGCATATGCATGCTCACATAATAATGCATTTGAATTCTTAATCCATTCTCCATTATGAGTAGCCTTAAATTTTATTTCAGACACCATATGATTTTCTAATACTTGACAAGTCATGAAGGCCTAAGATAACAATATGATACAATCATTGTATGCTTAAGATCACCTATGTCCTAATAAACAATCACCAAGTTCACTGCCATGGCAACTGCTGTAGTGAACTATTGCACAAATCGAACAATGAATCTTTCTTATTGTGTCATATGGCTTGTTCATGTTGCTTATCAAATGCAAGGCGCATTAAAGAGTCATTTGGAATTTGTTGAGCATTTAAGCAAGAGGATAGGAAGGCCTAGAATATATTGGTTGAAGATGTAGGATTTGAAAAGTTACTGGTGTCAAGGGAATGGAAGAATTATAAGGCTATTTCATATGACTGGAATAAGACATTTTCTTCCAATGATACTATTCCCAATGAGTCAATTTGCAGAAATTCCTGCTACACTTTAATATTGGTCTTACACTTTGCTTTACATCTATTTTTCTGTAATATACTTTGCTAATTTGCTTTGCAAGTTTTTACTTAGCCTTAGCAACCTGATAAACTCGATAAAATTATCTCAGTTCGAATTGTGGTGATATTGAGGTTGTTGTCTAAAGGGGCTTATTTATCTCTTACATTGTCTTAGGGCACATTGGTGAGGCTTTATATTGTTAAGAGTAACATATCAAAAGGTTCATGTGAGCTCTGTACCCCTTTGGATTATGCCTTGTATTCGTATTTCTGCGATCAAATAAGCAAAAAGTGGAAACCTTTTTATACTTCTGCATAACATTATAGGTATACTAAAATTACAACCTCAGGTATGGTAAGGTGTTCATGCTATTTGGCATGTGGAAGATTTTATCAATATTAAGTTCTGCAGTCAAGTCCATAAATAACATCTGCAACCCTTACATAGAAAGTGCCAAGTGGCTCAGTTGTTAAGGTTACTTGGTGTTGGATACCACTAACCTGGGTTTGAACCTTTGCCTCACCCTGATTTCTGCAATCTTCCTCCTATCCTATATATATTGATGGACTTTACTCCTCTTGAGAGGAGATGGATCTACTCTTGTCGACTCCAAAATTAGTAATGGGCATCTAAATCAAAGATTCACACCATTGATCATGGTTTATACCACCAAAAATATCTAGAAATGCAACATCATGTAATTGATGGTGAGATACTATTAAATTTTTACTTTCATTTGTTAGGATATGCTCTATGGAAGAAAAGGGAGAGATGTGAAGATATATGTCCTACAACTAGAGCTAAAGGGATGTGGGGGAGGAATGCCAATAATATATTATGTGATTGATGCATTTTACATTGGCGAGTTGAGAAAAAAGTTATATAGTAACAATAAGGTCCATTATAGTATCTTAATGCTGGAGAACTAAGGGGCTCCGAGAAAGCAAATTAGTACCAAAAATGAGAATGTTGAGAAATTTAACATGAATGCTTTTGGTTGAATTCTTTTCATTTTTTAGCCACCGCTGCCACTATTTTCTTTTGATGAGCCCTTAACATCCAAAACAAAGGAGCCCTTATACTACTTACTAATTTTCGAATTTGTAAGTAATCTTTACACTCCTTACTAGTTTTTGAACTTGTCAATAATCCAAACACTCCTTACTTTTTCAACTGTCGGTTATTTTACCGTGACAAAAATGATTCTATGTTTTTCTTAAAATAAAGGACCGAGCATTTGTGCTATACAAATTATGCTTTATTATGAAAAGTGGTTCCATGAATGTTTTAATGAAAATAATTAGTTTATGAAATATGAATATTATCATGCCATTTAGTTTTTTTCCACCTACTATATGTGTATATTTTAAGAAAAAAATAAATATTTTAAAGGCTCTCAAATAGCTATGACAAACTCATTGAAGTGAGGTCGGTCAATACCCTGGAGCTAGTATCCAACGAAAATGGCCCTCTGCCAATGGGTATGAACGATAAAGTTAGTAATGAATACGAAATATGATACTTTGTCCGCTACGATGATGACCTTGTCATGGGTACAAAGTCACCACAACATTGAAAGTCTGTGAGCAATGTTTTGCATTATAAATTGGCTAAATGACTTATGATTTATGTTATACACTTGGAACTATGTATATGAAATGTTCATGATTTCTACATGCATGATTGGACTAATAACTTATTTTGTATATTACTATTATGAAATGTTCTATTTTCCAATGAAATCTATTTTCTCTAAATGATGCATTAATTCATGTAAAAACTTATGCTCGATCTGGTAAGGTAGTATAAGGTTTACTTTCTAAGCTATGTAGCTCGTATCTCTTTTTATTTTCTTTTCAGATGAATAGGACTACTAGGAATGAAGAATGGTTCATGCTTGGAGTTAATACTAAGAGGCTTTGCAGTTAATAATTTTATGGATTTTTGAAATATAAATTTTGAATATATAAGAATCTTAGGTTTAGAAGCTCTGTACCAGTAACTTGATTCTTATTTAATTGATAAAAGACTCTAGAGTCTAGACCATTATTATTATGTCTTGTATGAGTTGAATTTTCATACAAGATGCTATGATTGGCTTTATGTTATCGTGGGAAATACCTTAAGGTAGCATAGCTATGTTATATCCCAGATTTGGGCCATGACAGGAGGTACTTTAATCTTTGTAAAAAGATTTAGGAAGAGGAGGGAAGGTCTAAAAGACTACGGATAGAAACTTTGATAAAGACATGGAAAGTTTATGATAGCATTTAGGATGTGCTCAGCAGGATTTATGGCAAGCAAAAACAACATAGCCTATGCAAATAGCTGGGATAGAGCTTGATGATTATAATTGTAATAGCTTGTTCCGGTCAAGGATGTAATTCTTACTTTTCAACTTTTAATGGACATGCTGTTTCAGTGATACCCTTATAGTATATGATTTTTTATTCAGTTTATGAGATTTTATTTTTATTTAAAGTCATGTAACTTTAGAATAAGTGAAGAATCAAATTCTGCAGTTCATATTTCTATTGAGGCTATACATTATCATGGAGTTCTGTAGATTCGCTTTCTCCTGACATTATTTTTAAAGTTCCTCATACTACGTTAAAAAATTTTCTTGTCTGATTACATTTGCAGGTTAACAGCTATGGCCCAAGACAACCATGGCATGATTTACATTGCAAAATTGAGGGTCCTGCTGCACATGATATACTAACAAATTTTGAACAAAGATGGAGAAAAGCTACAAAATGGCGAGATTTCAGACTTAGCAAAGTCGCACATTGGCATGACGATGCCTTGATAAAGATTGAAAGAATTTCATGGATTATTACATCCTTCTCCGACAAGTCTAACACCAATGTTTCGGATGAACAGAACCCAGAAAATTGGCATGTGCAGGTCAGCTACAATACAACTTTACCTTGTCATAGTAGGGTCTAATATTTTGGTCTGATGTCTACACAACTCCTGCTTGCTAGATCTTCCGGTCAATTGATTCAGGATCAGTCAAAGGTTTCCCAAAAGTTGTTCAAGAGGCAGAGTCAAAGGTTAAGATGAAGAACTCTGTGATTTTCTTAGGCAAAGGCTTCTATTACATATAAATTTTGGAATCTAGCAGCTACTATCAGAAGTCATTAATTAACTGCATGTGTAGTTATAATATGTTTATAACTGTAGTGGTGATGTTGTACTTATGTTGTGCTAAGATATTCTTTTTTCTGCAGAACCTCGTCTGTGCGAAGAATTTGAAAATAGACAAGAGCATACATAGTGCATATGTAAAAGCAATAAGATCAGCACAGCATTTTATATATGTAGAAAATCAATATTTTATTGGTTCTTCTTACTGTTGGCCATCATATAAAAATGCGGGTATGTATACTCTACTTAGCATATCTTTTTCAATTCGTTCTGCATATTCAGATGAAACATGTTAGGCTTGTTTTTCTATTAATATTTGCACCAAAGTCCTTCGATGTAGTTTATTGCTGGCAAATTCTTGTATAGATTTGTGGATGACCTACACATTATCTATTAGAAATATTTTCAAAATTTTAGAACTGCTTTCTCATGAAAACATTTTTTACACTCAAATTAGTTTGTTTTACATATTTCCAACTATTTTTCTATCGACGAAAACAGCTGTGGTCTTGTTAATTTTCAGTAAACAATTATTGTGTTAGATGCCATTGGCAACTTTAACTAGTGGAAATCGAGATCCACCCCTTTGCCCTCCATTCTAGTTTTGTCCCTGTTGACTGAATTGTTATGCCTGATCCTTGGTTTTGTTGGTGATTTTTTGTTTAATCCCCGGGCCATGTGTAATCATGTACAAAAACAGATATAAAGCACTAACAGCATAAAGGAGTAAATGTAAAATGGTAGTCAAACTAATCTAGTGAATTCTTTTATACTGTATGTTTTTGAGAGCTTAAGAGCTTATGAAAGCAATCATAAACTCCAATATGTTCACTCCTACCAGAAGATTTTAGCAGACCAAAACATATTTGAATTTTCTTATACCTTTGCCTGAATTTTTGAATGATATGATATCATAGGCCTTATCATCATTCTACAAGTTTTCCATAAAGTTGCCAAAGACTGGTGTCATACAACATCCCAGATGTATAATCATGAATTCATGCTCATTAGTCTCTTACTCTCTTCATTCTTTCATATAGTGTAAAGAAACAGAAGTAACAGTGTGTGGTATTATGTTCATCAACTTCTGTTGAAGCTTCATTTTCTTTTTTGATCCCATCGAAACTGCAACTGCATATTCTCTTTCGGTCTATTGGTTCTTATTCACTTATCGTCTAGTGTTCCTCCATAATTTCAGTTTAGCTTTAAGCTTGTTCTCTTCACATCATTTACTTCTGTATATTTGCAAATAATACAGATCATTTAACATCATACTTAAATCATCTTAGTAATGGTCCTTACTGTTTACTTGCCTCACCACAACTTCTAACCCTTGTCACTACTTCCACATAGATGTCCTCAATGAACCTAATAAATTATTTGTGCACAGCTTTCTTCCTTGATGACCATTAAACTATAAATAAATAGATTCATAGAGTTACATAATTATCTGTAACAAATTAGAAAATCTGGATCTTGGATTTTTTTATCTTTCTTCGAACTACATGATTTGCAGATATTATTGCATTATTTCTGTGAAATAGGAGGAACAAACCTCCCTATAAGCAACCAAAATTCGATATATGATACGAAATCTATGGACCTTTCTTTTAGATCTTATGTTCAACATGAGATTCTTATCCATAAATGTGAAAGCACATAACTAAGCTTTGTTAAGTACCTTTATTTGCCACATAATTGATAATGCATACACAAAAAGTAACCATTTGTTAACTGTTGTATGCAATCTATATTTAGTTACAATGTTCAATATGCATTTTTTTCCTTTTTCTGAGATTGGGGGGGCTAATCCCCACCTTTTTAGGCTATACCCACATCACTCCTGGGGGTCTGACTCCAATCAGAATCGAACTCCCATCCCCTTGCCCAAGTGGCAAGAGGAGATAGAATGATACCATCTGAGCAAGTGCTTGGTGGTATGCTCAATATGCAAGTTATATATGTTTTTGACATTGCCAATGGTTAAGCACATCATAACTTTTCTTTTACAAAATTCCTTAAGCTGTTCTGTTCTATGATTATTCACATAGTGTTGCATATTCTTACATACTATATGTATTTATGTGTATGCTCTAAGTATTTATTTTTTGGTTATTTTCTAAAAATAATTAAGTTGAGATTCCTTTTCTGAAAATTTATGATCACTTTCCTGATTTACCAATTTTGTGCCAGCAATTAGCCTGTATATGTTGCAGATTTTAATATGACCACACTTAAAAAATAAAATTGCTAACCCCACTATTAGGTTTCAGTCTTATGTAATCTACACTCCTTAATACAATATTGGTTCTGTTTCTTATAAATATTATTATTATATGCTAATCCAGACATACTGTACTTATTATGTTAATTGGACATTTTGGAAGTTATGTTGTTTACATTTGTCTGAAGCAGGTGCAGATAACTTGATACCCATGGAATTGGCTTTGAAGATTGTGAGCAAGATCAAGGCAAGAGAACGTTTTTCAGTGTATATTGTAATACCAATGTGGCCTGAAGGAATTCCAAGTGCTGCTGCCATGCAGGAAATCCTCTTTTGGCAGGTTAAATTATTCTTATTGTAAATTGGTTTTTGCCATCATGTTTCTCTTTCCAAAACCAAGTAGTTGAAGTTTATATTAAAACCTGAAAAATAAAAATGCAATATATTAGAGAGAAGGACATTGTATCTTTCTTGGGAACCTCTAACTATATCGAGTTTTGCAAGCTTGAAACATCTCTATAGATAGACTTATGACATTATGTTGTAGCTATAACCTGTATGTAAGGGCAAGAGAAGCGTGTCTACATTCTTTCCAATGTCTCTCACTCTCTCCAATGATGGGTGAAAGAAAAGACGTTGCACTGGGCTTCATGAACACAATCATCCCATGCATAGCTTCCAGAAGAAGGTTTCTTAAGAACTAATCTTGCAGAGTTCCAGTCTTTGCCAGAAGTTCATAGTCAAATTCTAAATTCTTGGCTATTTTTCTTTGTTTTTGTATTCAATTTAGCAAAATGATTTGAAAATCATTCTTCAATTTAGCAAAATGATTTGAAAATCACAGTCTATGTCTTGCACTTCTTCGAAGTACAGAAACTGATACTAAACAAAATGGGAAAACATTTCTTTTCTGATTGCACTGTTTTTTAGAAATTGCACAACTCACGAGGCATATTCTAGTTAGTAAATTAATGTACATGATGGATGACAAAATCTTAGCCTACAAAACAAGGTTAGCCTAATGGTCAACAGCCTATTATTATAAGCAAAAATCTGAAATTGCCTCACCAACTGAATTGGCTCTCTATGCCTTCAAGTCTTCAACTGTTCATTTTATTAAAAAATCTTCAAGGATCAATAAGATATAGATTTCTTATTGGATAAGTTAAATAATTTTGACCCTCTTACCAAGCCAATCAGGTTCAGATTAGCATATTTAAATTCTATTATCTGCGTAAATAAAAAGGCTCATTAATTGTCTAACCGATTGGCAATTCCTATTAAATGACCACATTCATATTCTCTTATGAAAAGAATTGTTTATTGAATAATTATCAAGGGAGGGAAAAAATATTTTTCCTTCAAGTTGGAGATGTCAGCACATCAATAAAGACAATTAAAACCTAAGCCGAATGAGCTTGCTCACCAAGATGAATCTCCTTGTGTGGTTGAGTTTCTGCATACCAGCTTCTGAAAATTCAGTTATACTAAAGAAAAAGATACTTTGTTCCCTAAATTTCAAAAAAAATTGGCAAAATTTGCAGCAGTTGGCAATTTTCTGGTTTGCTGGGCTTTTGACAATATTCCAATAATGTAAGTGGCAACAACATGAGAATTAAGTAAAGAATGCATTTGTTAAATTCAAATATGGAGTTTGGCTACAGATGTTCCAATCTTCTGAAATTTTCTTCTAAATCTCATGGAAAGCTCAAGGTGAACCAGATATTAATACCAAATTAAAAGATCCTGAAAGTGTAGCAAGTAAATCTGATATGATGTAGAATGGTATGTGTCTAACAACACTGAGGTCAATGATTAATATCTGACATTTCATTCTATTAAACTATTAATTTTCATAAATATGTGAACTTCTCATATTTATGAGAGTCATGAAATCTGGAGACTTGCATAATATATTATCTGGCATTTGTAAATTTGCAATCAGATAATCAAAATTATATTCCTTTTAAGTAGATGAAATGAAACAAGTGACACTGAGCTGCATTTTGGTATCTTAGTTGATGCTAGTGATTCTCTACTATAACAATATATGTTCTAGTAAGCTTCGAGGAAGGCACTTTGTCCCGTTGCATTTAAGTTACATGATCAACTCGACCTTGTTTGCTTCTTTTTCCTATCCTCAATATTTATTTGAATAGAGTATTCAAGGCACTCTGTGCCCTAATGCAAGCTTTACTTCTCCTTTCTAGTATCTCAGAGCATATGCCATTACTCTATTTGCTTTCTCTGATGACCGATGATAAGCTGGAAATACATAACCTCATGTTTGATCATTTACTGACAGGGACAAACAATGGCTATGATGTATAAATTTGTTGGTGAGGCACTCCAGGAAGAAAGTCTTTCTGAGAAGTATCATCCACAGGATTATTTGAACTTTTATTGTCTTGGAAGGCGTGAGCCTATACCAAAGGAAAAAGCATCTTCACCAAAAATTTCTAGTGATAATACTGCACTCGTATGTTTTTTCCTACTCTTTTCAGCTTTGTGCTTGAAATTTGTTTCTCAGTTATATTTCATTAGGTGATTTCAAATTGTAACAAGTAGAGATATATCATGCCAAAAATATGTATCTTATTTTGATATTTAAGATTTTCCCTAAATGATAAGCAACTGCAGTTGAAAAGCTAGAATGAAATGATCAAGATTTTTCTATGGATAAGACTAACTACTCCAGAAGAACTAGCTTAAAAGTCCATTGATATGTTTTCATTGTTCCAGCACTATGCATGTATATGCAGCTTATGTTTTGATGAACAACAAAATAGAGCTGTTATGTTGCTGTAAAGTGTTTTCTGAAACCCAAAATGTAGCAACATTAAATATGTGGGTGGTCATTATGAGGACTTGTGCCGGCGTGTGTTTAGTCCCACATTAGTTGCTCGTCGAAAAGATCTTGGATATTTTTACAGGACTAAGGAACTCAAAAAAGTATCTTCCGGCTAGCTATTTTGGTGAGGTCTTGGGTTATGACAAATAGTATCAGAACAAACTCGGCCCATAGCCTATGTGGACTAAGAGACACTGCAGTATGGGTTCAAGGAAACTGACCACAGGCCGATCGTGGTGCTTGTAATTAGATTTGATTGAATTTGAACCTTTAGTCTGACGAGGACATCGGAGCTTGAACAAGAAGAGTATGTAAGAACCGTGCAGGCATGTGTTTAGTCCCACATCAATTATTCGCCGAAAAGAGCTTTGGTACTTATATAGGATTAAGGAACCTAAAAAATAGCTTCCGGCTAGCTATTTTGGGTGAGGTCTTAGGTTATGACAACCATAGTCATGTTTATGTAACCTGACTTTTCATCAATTTAGCTTAAATATATTTGCGCAATATAGTATTCTTGAAGTATTATATGTTGATTTGGTTGAGATTTACCAAATTTCTCATAACTTTTTGCCTAACAACTCTTGGTATGGTATGCTAATGTCTGTAGCATACTTTACTCTTATTCACTAAAAAGGACATTGTAACAACTTGGGACCTAACCCAAAAAGGCTAGCCATAGGATATTGTTTGGTTCCCTAGCCCTGTATAAGTACTTAAGATTTATCCAATGTATAGCCAATGTGGGACTAACCATATTTCTATACAAGTCATCACACCCCTCCTTCGTTTAAGCCCTGGCATCCTAGCTAGGTTAAAGGTCGAAATCTAATCAAAGGTCGAAATCTAATCAAATCCAATCATAAATATCAAGATCGGCCTATTAAGCCCCAAAAAGGTCTTTGCTGAAATATCTCCTAGTCCACATGGGTTATGGATCAGATCCATTTTGGTACTATTTGTAATGATCCAGGACCTAACCCAAAAAGGCTAGCCAAGAAAGTATTGTTTGGATTCCTTAACCCTATATAAGTATCTAAGTTCTTCGTAGCACACAACCAGTTTGAGATTAAACATACGTCAATACGAGCTCTCATAGATGTAAGTGTTGAAAAGAGAATACTACGCTTACTGACCTACTTTAAACTATCTCAACTTCTTGCATTTTTTTCCTATGAATTTAAGCCCTTGATCTATTTCTAAAGGTATATATCTCATTTATGTATTCTTTACATCACACGTAATTTTTTTAGTTGACTATTTGTCTATATCATTTTAATTTAAATAGTCTCTCAAATCACATAGGCACCAAAAATAAAGATCACTTTGGATATACATTATATAGACATAAGACTGTTTAGCTAGTTTTTTTTTTCTTTCATTACTTAGTCTTGTGAAGTTTGGCAACAGAAATACAATTTCTGTTTTTTTGTGTTTATACAGTTGTAGGAAATAGTCTTTTAAGTAAGAAATGGTAAGCTTTTGTATCCCATTTCATTTACTTAATGAAATGAGAGGTGCCTGTTGACACCATCTTCTCAAAAGAAAAGGAAAAGAAAAAAAAATGTTATGAGCTCCAGTATTAGCTTAAGTCTATTTTAGGGTTCTTGACATGATAGAAGGCTTTAAGATATGTTGTTTTTAGATATTACATGATTAGTTATTGTATAGAGGAAACATAGTGTGCTACAGTTGGATAGATATTTGTCCAAGATAAGATTTGTTAGTACAGGTTGTTAGGTTATTTTGACTAATCTAAAAGACATAAAAAGAAACTATTTGGATTTTGGGCATTGATCTTCATCAACCATTCCATGTCTAAACTTAAAGAATGATAATATACCGATGATTCTTAATTATTTCAAAGAAGATGTATCCTATTATCTATGAGATTTGATTTAACTACATATAGATCTGAATCATGTGTTTCACTTAAATGTTATTTTCAACTGCATTCTTTTTTTGTTGGAAGTTAATTGCTATTGGTAGATATTTTAAAAATTTCATGGAACAGAATTCTAAATATACTTTTACAGTTTTACTTACATATTTCTCATAAAGTACTAAAATCAAATGGAATTGGTAGAAACCAAGGAAACCTTGTTTTACAACCAGAACAAAGATTGCAATCCTCTTGTATAGATTCAGTATGAAACTGGACCTGGAAAAGAGAAATATATGATATTCCTTATTGACAATAAACCTTAACCTCAACTAACAAACTCATTCTTTTAGAGGGATTAGGAGAGCTATCAGCAACTGTCACTAAAGTTCAATCTAGTCTGTAACTAGCTTTCCACCTAACATCAATGGCTAGTTCGGTCAGCTTTTTGGCTAATGCAACTTTAGGCAGGAGAGAGATTCTCATGAAATAACAGAGCTGGTTACAGCATACCAAATTTAAGTTAGTGGCTATGCAAGTTAAGCTCTTCCATATAAGAGCTACCCTCTATTGTATGCTTTGGAATATGAAAAGGTCTGAATGAAGAGGGAAGAAGGCCAGATTCAATATTAAAAACATGTTCATCTTTAAGGCACAAACTTGACATCAACAAGGCACAGCAAAATACAAGCCCACTATTGCCCCATCAATATAATAATAATCCCAAGATAATTCTGCAATTTGCTCTAATCTAATGTCAGCCCTCTACATGTCAAGCTCCTCCACATGGCGACATTTGGAGAAGAGAGAGAGCACCATCAAATCTTCATTCCAACTGGTTGGTAGGGAGATTCACTTTGTTCCATTACATAGTTATAACTCAAACAACTAGAGCAGAACCAATATTGCCCAGGCTCTCCAAATTCATGGTTTCTGGACATGTCAATCTTGAACAAGTGACAAACTTCATACCACTCGTTGATACTAAAATCATCCAATTATGATGTCTTCACCATAACATATCTACTTTCAGAATTTCCACCTAAAGTTGTTAATTCTGAATCTCTGATACAATATTTAGCTTATTGATTTAGAAAAATTAAGTAGCAACTCGTCAGATTGTTATTCATTAGATCAATAACATGCAAATGCACTTGTAAAATAGAGACAACTTCATGTCAAATTGCTTAAAGGTCCTTATGGAAGATTCATTCAGACACCTGGACATGGACACCCTTGTCATGCGTTGAAGTAATGTTGTGGAACCCTCCAAGCATTGCTTAAACTCAACAAATGTAAACATGAAGAGGAAACAAGGCAAGGCTTCATTTAAGCCACTTCATTAATCTCTGAGTCATGTATTAAGAATCACACAGCAACTTCTATCACCACATTGTGCTATTGACAATATCAAGAATTTCATAATTTTACTTCAAAAGAACTTTAAAATTGATAATTTTTTGAGAGAACTTCTGGTCATGCATTAAAAATCAGAGAGAACTTCTATCAGCATATTGCATTATCAACAAAATAGCATTTGCATGTTTTGAGTGATTTTGGAAGGCTCAACACTTTCTTCAAGCTACATGCCTTGGAGCTTGAGAGGGCAAACTGGATAGAATTTTGTTATCTTGTGGTCTATTTCTCTTTTGTTTTCTCACCATAAACATATGTTAAATTCCCTTGTTCTTGAACCATTATCAATCCTCGATCCAATCATAGCAGAGTTGGATCTTAACTATGTCAGAGTAACTTGTGCTTTCTCTCGGTGCAGCATATGATTTTCTATTTGAAAATTTACTATCAGTTATGCGATGCATAGATTGGTTCAGACTCGGAACTCTCTCATCTGGACTTTCTTTGGCTGAATCTTCTGTGCTTATTTTAAGTGAAATGACATTATAATTCAATCAACAAACAATACTTTTTGCATAGTTCCTTTCTAGTGAATTTGATGAACCAATGCATCCTTCTCCGCAGCGCTCGGCTCAGAAGTCACGTAGATTTATGATATACGTGCACTCTAAGGGGATGATTGTCGATGATGAATATGTGATCATAGGTTCTGCCAATATTAACCAGAGATCTATGGAAGGTTCAAGGGACACTGAAATTGCAATGGGTGCTTATCAACCACACCATAAATGGGCTGGAAATGGCACTCATCCACATGGACAGGTATAAACATTTTTTGCTTTTTTTTCAGAAAAAAATACACTATACTAAACTTGCACTTGCAACACTAACTTGTGTTAGTAAGGGTTCCTTAACTTCTCGTCTAGTTGTGATTATTTACTTGCAAGACTAACATTTGACGAAGGAAAGAAAACCCATTTCTGGCTTGTATCTGAATCCCTAGATTATTAATTCTGGTTAAGGATCTGGAAATCATGCCCTTGCAAATCTCAAATAGATGTGTCAACTCTGCAAGATCATAGAAACTGGCTATCTTTTCAATAAGAAGCATTCTCTAAATGTCCAAAAGCATGCAGTTTTTTTTTCGGTTGAAGAAAATATAAACAAAGAATAATTCTGGGAAAATTAACAACCAACAAATTACAATTTGAATTGGATTGCACGAGCTTTTCCTTAATCATTCAATTGTGTTTCTGCATGCCAGTAGTATCTCCTTCTATTCCGACGATTCCAAATGACTCTAGAATTAATAAAATTTACTTTTAAATTCTAAAGTTACTTAGGGTGCATATTTCATTATCACTTGGTTTATTTTCATGTTTTAAAAATCTTTAAGTTACATATGGTAGTTTCAAATAAATCCTTAAGATTTTTCATTGCATCACGTCTCTCATCTCAAGTTAGTTTCCCATGCCAGTTTTAGATTAACTATGAAAATGCTCCAAATTTCTATACAGGTTTATGGGTACAGAATGTCTCTTTGGGCTGAACATTTAGGCATGGTTGAAGATTGTTTTCATGGACCACAAAGCCTTGAATGCATCAGACGTGTGAACAAACTAGCAGAAGATAACTGGAACTCTTATGTGGACCCAGAGATTAAGGAGATGAAGGGACACCTAATGAGATACCCAATAAAGGTAGAGAGGAATGGAAAAATTGGCCCTTTGCCTGGGCATGAATGCTTTCCTGATGTTGGTGGCAAGGTTCTTGGAGCACACTCTACTCTTCCTGATGTTTTGACGACATAGTTGTGATAAAGAGTGATATAAAAGAGATTTTATGTAAGTGCAAAAGACCATCCGAAGCTCGCTTATAGGATTGAATCAGTGTATATGCCTATGCTCAAGGATTTTGCCACACCCAAGAAACTGTTTCAATGGTGGAAGGAAGGCAAAGTTTTAAGTTCAAACAGGATGCAGTTGCCACTATATGCAACTTGTATTATTCCACTAACAACTCAAAATATCATTGCTGGTTCTTGTATTCATCAATTATTGAACTGTAAACTTACAATCATGATGTCCGAAAGTCATGTTCCAAATTCTCTTATCACATTGAGCTGGCATCTCCCCAGAAAAAGAAAAAAGGGAAAGGAAGAGGGAAGGGGGGAAAACAAAAGCAACAGATTTTTTTTTTCCCAGGGAAAAAGGCAACAGATTGAAAATCTAAGCTGATGTGCTGTGAGAAAGATATGTCGTTATTGTTGAATTGTAATAGTTGCAGCCTTATTTAAAAAAAAAAAATTAAATACAGACTATGCACATGCAAAAATTGAAAAGTAAATAGTTCTCTTGTTGGATAAGCCTTGTATTCAAATTAAAGATAAACAGCCTATTTTATTGAAAGCTTTATTTGTAAATATATATGTATAGACTATGTATATGAGTAAAAGTGAAAAATACAGAGTTTCTCTCATTTGATCAGCATTAGATTCAAATTTAAGTTTTTTCGTCTCTTCCACACACTCTAGGCAACCACTCCTGATGCTACCTCTCCCCCGTCTCACCCCC
>JAOXJJ010000001.1:24316357-24327954 GCA_025769935.1 Phoenix roebelenii | reverse complement strand
TATAATTTCTAAAGAATAAATATATAAATTATTTTTGTAAGGATATATATTCCGTTCCGAAATTCGAAGCTTTCAAACCCAGACACGAGCAAATGTTCATTTTGATCCAAATTTCACCACCACAACCGAGGTCCAGCCCCAGAGCCCCGAAGACTCCCTCCCTCCTTCCCGCCAGAGCAAGCACTGCTGCCACAATTTAATTTTGGCCTGCCCTTGGGGCCTTCACAAGTTCGACAGCATCATATTTTTTGACTGTTAAATGATATGGGGAAGTATTCTTCATCTCACAGTCTTTGCCCACAGCAAAATGTTTTTTTGAGCTAAACATGTAACAACCTAAGACCTTACCCAAAATGGATCCAAAATTTTCTCGACAAATAACTGATGCGGAATTAAACATATGCCCGCACGGCTCCTCACTACACCTCCCGTTCAAACATTAACATGTTTGTCAGGCTAAGAGTTCAAATCCATTCAAATCTAATAAAAAGCACTACAATCGGTTTGTGGTTAACTTCGATGAACCCGTACTACAGTATTTCCTAATCTACATAGGCTATGGATCAAGTTCGCTCTGATACCAATTGTAACAACCCAGGATCTTACCCAAAATAACCAAGCGGAAGTTATTTTTTGAGTTTTTTAGTCCTATATAAGTATCCAAAATCTTTTGGCAAATAACCGATGCAGGACTAAACACACGCTCTTATAGGTCCTCACATTACGTGTAGCTTACCTCTTCAATATTCTTGTAAATCATAGATCTCTGACAGATGGCAAATTCTCACCAGCCACATGCTAACAACACAGATTGAAGATTTGGATGGATCTCATTGTCAAATAACTATCCTCTCGTTGAGTTATTTTTCTCACATCATAGCTCTTGCACTGTTCTCATTCTTCATTTACCATAATTTCATTCCTTTTTTTTATGTCTTGGATTCACATCACATTCCATCTTTCACCTGAATCTTTGGAAGGAAACCTTGTGCTTGGTATATCTCCCTCTAAAAGAGTAACCCTTAACTGTGGCTTGGGATGCATTTATCACATTCTGTTAATCCAATGACAAACACAACAGATTTTTTATCTTTATGTATGGCTTATTCTGCTTCTAAAGCCTCACAACCCAAATTTTGACCATTTGGAATAACTATTTGAGTTGGCTATTATCTTATAATAAGGGCCCGTTTAGATGTATCCATGTGTTATGTTCCCATGATGGTGAGAGGGTAACCAGCTCGGCTGCAATTGGTTGTCAATCCCCAATAGCTAGAAGCTGCGATTACAAAAATCCAGCAAAAGCGTGCTCTTCCACGTTCCTAATGGATCAAGATACTGCAATTGGCGGCTCCTTAAATTCCCCAGATTTCCTTGGTCCATTCCCTTTCTTCCGAGTCTTCCCATGCATGCATTGTTACGCACAGGTTGGTTAATGAAGCAACAAAACAGTTTTAAGAGAATCTACTGTGGATCCTTCTACGGCTATTGCCATCCACAACCACTCCCACCTATTTGCTGTTTCTCTGACGAGAATGATAAATAAACTGATATTTTGCAATATCGCCATTGTTAACTTATGCCAGCAACTTAAAGATCCATCGTATATACATTTGGTAAGACTAAATGCATAACCAAATGCATACTTGGTGATGGCGACATTACATCCAACACCACAATTAATAGCATGCAGTAAACTAGCGTACACTCAGGATTTCATACGACCGTGCTTCATTTTGTCGCAACCGCAATCTTATCACCTGAACTAAGCAACAATATCTATTGGATCCCTTGACCCATCCATTGTCTCTCTTGAGTAAGAAACTTAGACCCAAATCCAGATTCAGCTACGAATCAACATGCCATCTATTATTCTATTCAGTATCATGAAGCTTTGGAGTTCATTTTACATCATGAAACCAGTCCTGCAGCAAGCCTCAAAATGAGGTCAAGTACTGAGAGACGAGTAATGAGATTTTTTTCCCCTTTATCTATAAACACCACTCCTTCAATCCCACTAGCTCAAACCAGTGAAAATTGAGCAAGACTAAAAACAAAAACATCAGCCTGAACAACAATAAACAGGTCTAACCTCGAGTAAAACAAATTTAAAGAAGAAAAGAGTTAGACACCAAATATATCTGAGAAGATAGCCTCTCACATGGTCCTCCAGCTGCTGTTAATATCCATCTCAGAAACCAAAAATATCTCATTCACTAAAATCAGTGCTGCCACTCTGAGAGCTACTACCAGTACAGCTGTGCAGCGATAACCCTCTCATATGACCTGTTAAACCCGAACCATCCATCTTCTTTTCCTTGAAGAATCTCTCCCTCTCCAAGTGCTTGGCTGGTGGAGGTGGTATGGAGACTGCTGGCGGTGTAGTCTCGGGATCTGATTGTAGGCATACAGGTCTTGGCTTATTGTCAGGATCAGATGGCTGTATGCAGAGTGGCCGTATAAGTGGTCTCTGCATCTTTTCCTTTGGAATAGATCTGAAAGAGCCAATGGAGCCATCTGAATGGTCCTCAGCACATGCTTTTCCTTTCCGTATTCTGTGCATTTAGTAGACAAATAGTACGTTATATGGAAAAATCAGCATAAACCTCAAGCATATCAATACTTTTGAATCCATGAATCCAAATGCTCCCCCCATATCTATACTCTCTGCAAAATAGCCTTTTCAGCTAGCAGTATAAAGCCTTGTTGCATTGCTCAGAGAATGTGCATCCAGCAGTGAGAAGTAAATGCCCACACGATTAAATAAAATTAATTAAGTAATTGGAGCAAACCACTTATTTTAATCAGCATGGATGCATAACTCCATTCACACGTATACACGTTTTGGTGCACATCCACATGCACACCCAAGCCAGCACCACACATGCAGGCAAGCATTATTCATTCCTAGATGTTGCATTGCCTTTTTTACTTTAGGATTGCAGCTCCTCTTATCATAGTTGGCCCAACTAGAGAACTTGTTTGAGTGTTTTCTAATTTAAAGCTATGAATATTGCTGGAATATTGCACACGCGCATGACCGATGAAAGGAGTGTTTGGGGGGTGGGGGGTGGTGTTGTTTAGAACTAGGGTGACTCTGAAAGGAATTGGCTCCATATTGTGTGAACGGCCAAATGCTCTACAACATGCACTGGAGTCTAAATGTTAGCAGAAGTTACTGCCATTCCGCTATTTAATTAAAATAAACACAATCCATCAAATCCTCTATCTTGAGATGCTGACTCATGCCCCACAACCAAAAGAATGTTGATGCATGAAACAAATAAATTCGATCAACACTACAGTACCCCACTTCTCTAATTCATACCCATTTAGATTTTCTGCTGCTTCAACCACTAGAATCTCCAAGTTTGAGATGGCAGGGGCATGCTTCTCTACTACATTATGGCAGTAGGATCCAAATGGTGGAGCACCATAAGAAGGGGTTACCAGTGGTAAAGCTCCAACTTGCCAACTTGGTGGGTTGACCATGGACTGTGTTATATGGGTTCAGGTATAGGAGTTGGGTGTACCCAGGAGGGGGATCCATCTTATCCCCAATTCTTAGGATATGTAGACTTTTGGGCACGGATACATGGACACACTGTACATCACCTGATCTTGTAGGGACCTATTATATTTCATTTTAGTCCTCTGTACACACTAGTGCCTTCTATATATACATTTGTATGCATATTATATATGCACCTATGCTTGTTTTATGCATACTTGTTCTTTGTCTTTCTACATAGGGCAAGGACTAAAAATTAAAATGGCCATCATCAATATTGGTTTCAATGAAAAAAAATTTGATTAATAGGCCCTTATGATGGGATCATAACCATCCATCAAACAGACACAAACAAACATATGCATGCCTGAAGCAATTGAATGGTCTTCTGTCTACCACCAATATCCTCTACCCAACGTAGAGGTACAGGTGCTATCCACCCAACCCAGTCCACCTCCACTGTGACAACCCATTCCTTGCACCTCTCTCTCTCTCTCTCTCTCTCTCTCTCTCTCTCTCTCTCTAATTTCTTTCAATTCCACTACTCCCTTCTCTACCTTCCCATACCAGCTTCTCAGATTCTCTAAGTGTCATGTCCAAAAGCTCAGCAACATGTCAGACTTAGATCCACACCTGTACCCATGTTGTGTTGACATTGGTACAATGGAGTAAACCAATAAGTGTCAATGCTCTATGGGGACATTATCAGCTTCATTAATTATTGTTGTCGAATAGTTTAGTGATGCTAGTTGCCAGAATTTGAAGTGAGAGAGGGGTGGTGGGACATGAGGGAGCAAGAAGAGGGCTGTCAATGAAGGAATAGTGAGAGAGGATTTGGTTAGGCAAACCATGGTACCGCATTGAAAATACAAGGGTGGGGGAGAGCTGCGGGCGGAAAAGGATGCTTTTAAGTGCATCTCTAGGGCAAATCATCCTATATCTGATCCCCAAATTCTATTAAAAGAAGTCTTATCCAGCTTTACATTAATATATACTGAACAGACACATGCCCCAATTTATTGAAGGTCTACATTTTGTAAAGAGCAAGCCATAAAACATCTTCAGACTTTGGTGTACCAAACAAGATTTATTAATCTAACCTCAATAGGTTAGATAAGGCTTACTGATTGAAGTATTAAATATTCATCTTATCCGCAATATAGACAATTGCAGCATTATGCACTTGCAGTCTTGCATGAGAATAGATGCAAAAATTTGGTTATCCAATGAACTGCTATGAACCTAAAGGGCTATCCGTGCTTGCAATAATTTAATCCAAAATGTGCAAATCATGTGCTCTACTAAACAGGTTTTTGTTCAAGCAATAATGTGCCGACTCCAAAGCACCTGAAACACACATCAAGTATGATCACAATCAAGGTCTGCCGAACCAGGCCGAACCGCTCGGTTCAAGCAGTACCAAGTCGACCTGGTGCAAAACTAGGTCGGTTTGTCATTTCAATATGGTTCTGGCTCGTAGCCGACCCAGTGCGAAACTAGGTTGGTTCGTCATTTCAATTCGGTTCCGGCCCGTAGCCAACCCGGTGCGAAATTGGGTCGGCCCGTAGGGGCCGGAACCGGTCCATTTTGAACCGAAACTGGCCAGAACCGGCTGGTTCGATGCCGACTCGGTGCGAACCGAGTTCCCACCGAGTCAACCTGGTTTCGAACCGGGTTGACTGTGGGCCCAGTGTTGTCCCGGTTCCGATTCGGTACCGAACCGTACTGACCGCCAACCGCTACAGGTTCTAGTACCGGTTCGGCGGTCCTTGATTACAATAGGCGAACATTAAAATGAGAATACATAATTCGACTAATGATTCAAAATTTTGGCCAAAATGTGTTGGACTTTTAATGAGTCAAACATTATTGAGCATCTATCTACCAAGTAATTTAGGTTGTTTAACAATGTTTGAATTGCACTAAAGGTTCATAAACTCCATTTTCATTTCAGCTTTTCAACTGAACCAAATAAGATTTGGTTTAGGTAGTTTGTCAGTATCGGTAGTTTCAATACTGCTTTCAACATTTTCATTATTTAAAAACTATGAAGGGCCTAAAAAGGTAATTAATACAGAAAATATCAAAAAAATGTGACATGTTTTAGATGGCATTTAAGATAATTATATTATTTCAGACCTTCAACATTCGGTTCTAGTCTTTTCACAATGAAACATTAAAAAAAAAAAAGAGAAAACCACAGATCAAGTGCAATATATTATTTTGCTATTTCATGGATATCAGAAACACAGGACAACAGAAACAAGTATGACATGATTTGCTATTTCAGCTACATGAATTTGCTATTTCAGCTCTATGATAACCAAATTCACATGATTTGGTTTTCCTATACTTGCTTTATAGCTAGAATGCTTCGAATCTTCTTAAAAATTGCAAAATCTAAGTTTGTAGAGAAAATGTTTCCTGAAAATCAAAGAAATGAACAAACAGGAAACAATGATGGCATAAAAAACACATACACACAATAACTTTGGCTCCATGAGCTGAATTCAGATGAAACTCTGAAATCAATTCTATTTCCAGTTTATCTGCGTGCCCAAATCAGAAATGTATTGGTCTCAATTTGAAGTCCCGGACGAACTTCAAACCATGATCATATTGCTGAAGTTCTTTTCACTAAATATAATTCTCATATTGCATGCTACAAGCTTTTTTCTTCCAGATCTCTTGTTTCAATCATTTTGATACATTGTTTAAGTTCCCCGTAAAAAAACTATTCAATCATATTATCGATATATTTTAGTTTAAAGCTAGTTAGAACAAGCGTAAAAATCAACATGAAACCATAAAAATAAATGAGAACTCTGCCTTTGTCTAATTTGACAGCAGATCTTGGCAACTTAAAGGGTTGCAAGGACATGTTGAAAGTTAATGATGTTATCTTAAAAGGCTGTAGCTTGGCTTGCACTAACAACATTTATTAGTGCCTCCAGCTGATTAGCCTGTTGGTTGAGGCACCAACACCCCATTCCCCTGGGGAGAGTGAAGACGGTCAGATTCTCTGTACAGGCGGTACAGCAATGGCTGTGTCAGCAGAACCCTATCATTTGTACCATCTACTCAATCCATGAGGCACTTCTTAATCATGATATGGAAGAGATAATTATAACCTTAATGGATGGGTTTACACATTGTGAAATTACTTATCACAAGGCCAAAATCAACCAAGAGATATGAGAGGTCTAGCCTGAAATTGCAATTGTGAAATTGCCTGAAATTCCGGTTGGTTCAGCATACCTTGGTTTGTGTGCACCGTAATACGTTAGTTATAAGCTCAAATGAGTGACTGTAATTTATGCTTCATGAGCAGTTTCTAACAGGTCATTCTTGATCTAGTTACAGAACCCAGAATAAATATTCAGGTGGTAAAGATTTTGTGTGTGAAATCGTCATATTTGCAATGACAAAAAATATATAATTAATGAGCTCTATTCTTTGATTTTGAGGTCAATATTTATGAAACAAAAACATGACCATACCTCCGATAAAGACGTTCCACATCCTCTTCCTCTTTGGCTTCTTCATTGACACAGGGAGCTGCAGCAGAAGTAGCACAAACTGAAAGGAGTGTATCATGCTGAGTAAGCACCTTATGAAGCTGCTCATTCAATTCAATGGCTTGAGTGACCACTTTCTCATCCCTGAGGAAAATAAAAGATTTTTTGATAGAGGCAGCAACTTCTTTTCCATGATGACTGGCAAAGTTCTATTTAAATGATAAGAGATAACACTATTGGGGATCTAAGGGTCAAAGAGAACAGCAAAGGAAAGTAAGCGGTTCCACACTACTTTGGCAGGGTAATCTGCTAACTCATATGCATTTTCAAGGACATATGAGAAGATTTGTGGCAGCAAGTGCCAATATATACGGAGAAGAAACAAGCTCATCTCCCTTAATTTTCAGCGACTGCAGTTATGAGTCTATTCAATATAAAATTCCCTAATGATTTGCAGCATGCTGCAAAGAATCAAAAGCGTAAGTTTCACAATTATTTTTAAAGAAACAGCCATTTTCTGCATTTTTCTTTTTTCAATAAAATGGGAAAAAAGAAGACAAAAAAGGATTCGCCCCAATTAAGGTACGAAAGTTGCATTTTACCAACTTTGGTCAAGATAATCAGTACATAATGTAATCAATTCATCAGCGAAGAAAAGCCTAGCTCCTCAATCAAAGCTATCCCATGCAGGTCCCATTCCCATGGGAGCTAATCAGCTAATGGAAACCCATATCTATCTCTCATCTGATCCCAACACCTAGATTTTGGAAGCTCACCTATTCCTCCCTCCATCGTTCCCATCAATGGATCAATCCCATGCCCCCCAACTGTGACAAGTGGTGACCATCGAACTGAAGAAAGTGAGTCAAGAATGACCTCATTCCTTGCTCAGTCAATAACCGGTCCAAAGGGATCAAGTAGATCGATTGACGTAGCCGGTTATAGACATGGAAGGAAAATAGGAACTTCCTCACCTTCCTCAACTGCACGTGCTTGGATCTTCGCATCTCTCAACAGGGTGGAGAGCCTAGGAGCCAGGAATCAGACTGAATATGAGAAAAGAAATACAATGTTGGCCTCGGATAGATTAGCTTGGATTGAGTCGTCCCTATCCCTATCAGTTGGGTGCTAATGCCCTCAGCCAGTATGGGGCCAACCCAGCTCCCCCGTCCCCTCGAGTGAGTTTTGCTAGTCAAAAAGATAGGGAAAGAAGGGAATAAGTTAACATTTCATGAATTTATGATTGTTTGAGGCAAGAAAGGGAATGGATAAATGAACCGAAAAGAATTGGGGTAGATAGGTGGCATCGGCCGAAAAGGATTGGGGTAGATAGGTGGCATCGGCCTATCCAACTACTTTTCGACCAGCCCAGCTGCTAGTCACATGGTGAGGCTCAACCAGTTGCTTCAATGACCTTTACAACCTTATTTCTTTGAATCCAATATGACAGAAGAAATATCAAAGAAAAAGATACTCTTAAAGAAAAATATAGAAAAGATAACTTGGTTGTGTAAAGCTTAAAAAGAAACAGCTCTAGACCTCCTACACAAAAGCCGCAAACGACAAAATAATTCCCTGCAAATAATATAGCTTCCATATATACCTTTTACGTATGTATGCTGCCCTTGGTTTCTATGATAGTATTCATCAAGGTTGACAACACTACTCAAAAATATTTGTCAAAGCAAATTTCCCTATTTTTAAGAGAATAACTGGTTAACAAAGATTTCGTGAATGAGTGAATCCATTTGCAAACATCCAATCACTGATAAATGCCATCATGGATGCAATCCCAATCAGCATTCCCTGATTCATAAAATATGTAAGTTACAGCCTCCAAACGTTAACAGATATTGTGGTCGATCTCCTATCACTTCTAAAAGCACCTGAGAGCAGAAGATTCTTTTTTGTATGTGTGAGTGAGTTCTGCAGAATCCTTCCTATGTTTGCAAAGATTATCTGATTTTAACAAGAAGTAATTTACAAGATTATTCACTGCCCAAGGACCAAATGCACCTCATAAATTAGCAGATTAAGTAGAAGAGTTCACAAACAACATTGTCCGGCCAAAATAGAGATCAAAGTGAATCTCTACCACTTCCATGTTTCAAGTTTTCAAGCTGTTCATCTTAAAAAATATGCCCAGAACAACAGATATTTATTGAGAGGTTAACAATAAACAACATGACAAAATGATAGTATAGTTCACAGGATACCAATTAGATGACATATTTTCCAATGTAAATGATAATACACTCCAAGCATAATTTATTAATGTTGTTCTTAGAGGATCCTGACAACAGGCAGCATAATTAACAAATCTATAAAAAATAAACAGAAGAAAGGATCAACATATTTGACCATTAAGCTATCTTAAAAGTGACCCATCTGTTGAATCATCAAGTAAAAATGCACAAAGGGTACTGGATTTTATGCAACAGATCCAGAGTAATAACATCCATAAATTAAAAAGAAATATAAAATATTTTCAAATATCTGAATAGGAAAAAGTATAGCTAGGGCCATGGCAGCAAAATGAAACTGAAAAAATGCCCTCTGAGAGAAGGGACAAGGGAAATAGAAGATATAAAATATCTTACCGGGAGGTCATTACCAGGTGCATGACTCGCTGTTTTTGAAATGAACACTGTTCTACAAGATCCAATACAAACTCATCAGCTGATCCCTGCAATGGTAAAACTAATGCTTGTAAAAATGAGTTCATATACTGTAAAAGCTCGCCCTTTATAAGTTTTAAGCTTTCCGCCAAGTTAAGAAGAAAGCATATCATGGACACATATTCTACCTTTGCTTGCTAACACTTGATTATATATTTAAAAGTTATAATTTTCCAACATCAACTGTTTCATAAAAGAAATATAGCTAATATCAACAAAAACGAGCAGAGAACTTTGTAGCCAACATCCTGAGGAAGTTATTTATTAACATTCATTTGAGAAGCCAACATCCTGAGGAAGTTATTTATTAACATTCATTTGAGAAGATAAAACGAAGAAACCAATTTCATTTCAACCATACCTCTGGATGTTTAGGATCCAAAGCACTTAGCACATCCCTCAGAACCTCTAAGACACTAGTTGCTTTATGAATTACACTGAAATAATACAAAGATATTAAATACGAAACGAGCATAAGATGATGATGAAGATGTAAACTTGTCAGCATTCAGAACAAATAATAATATCCTTTTTGGTTACATTGGCAACACCTTCTAAAGACTAAACACAAGTGCCAAGTTTCTCCAAGTTTGTGGTGCTACCGCCTCAATAACCAAAAATAGAGGAAACTTCTTAACATAATTTATTATAATTAATTATCAAAAAAAGTGCTGGCGTCACAACTGAATTACATGGATGAAAGTACTGCCTTAAATAAGAACATATTTTAGAAAAGATCTAACCAACAAATGCCCTGTATCGGTCATGTACATTTTCACAGATTTTATGAAAATTTCTCTCTCTGTTATATATCTATGCTTGCAGGTATGTCATGTATTAGATCCAGGAGCAGATACAAATGCTTGAAGCCTTGAAAAACAAGAGGAAAACACTCAATATGAAGGCATGCACAAAAAGTATAATTTTAACTACAGTTAGCAGATAATACACGTTGATGTTGTTCATCATCAATATAAATTTGATGACGTGTTGAGTCCTAACCTGTTTGTCATTTTTTTATAAAAAACCTATTCGTCATTTATTAGTACCAATTGTCGGTATTAATTCAATTGTCATTTATTAATTTCAATGTCACTATTAATTCAATTGTTCAATGATTCTGACTCATTCCACATGCACTTTGAAAGCTGTAATGTCAATAGTAATTTGGTATAGATCTTACACATGGTAATAAGTATAAACCACAATATTTAAGATAGTCTATTTCCTATATTTGATACAATGACAGATTGGTAAGAATGATGGAATATATATGCATGTGTGTGTATACATGTACATATACATAGAAAGGTACTTCGCATATTATCTATAATGACTTCAAAAAAACTAACAGGTTAATATATATATATATATAGTGCAGTTAACAAAATACTTGTTCACTAATACTGCAGTTATCAAAATACTTATTCCTTGTCAAAACTTCAAAATTAGCCCAATGGCATTTGCAGAAGTCTTTGGCAACATCATCCTTGAGTAAACTCCAAAAAGGCAAGCATAATTAAACTCATTTTCTAAGTTCCAACATCGTAATGGTATCAAGATGGTATATATAGTACATATAATGCATATACTAGGAGACCATTACCAAATATATCTACTATGTCTTAGCTTAGATATTGCCTCCCCCTTGCCTAATCCATCAAGCATCCACTGAAAACTACCATAAATATTTTGAGACCAAATTTTACTCAACTTTCTTAATATCATTATTTTTTATTTCTTGATAATTGAATCTAGGCTTCCTACTTATCTACTAATAAATAATGGGAAAAGCCCGAGGCCTTCTTTACGTCTCTGGTCTCAGAACCTAAAGCTCTGCAACTCCCAATTCATGCACCCACACCCCCCCCCCCCCCCCCCCCCCCCCCC
>JAOXJJ010000001.1:24238954-24316257 GCA_025769935.1 Phoenix roebelenii | reverse complement strand
TCCCCCCACCCCCCCCCCCCCCCCCCCCCAAAAAAAAAAAAAAAAAAATCACATGCTCCCTGATGGGTCCAATCAAAAACCAAAAAGAAAAAAGAATATGGTGCTCCCTGTTCTCTTACCAAAAAGATGCGCCCCAGCCCCACTACTCACAAGAAAAAAATAATTTATTTCCTTCATTGCATAGAACTCTCATAGATTCAAAACACTTCAACTAACATGAATCCTATGTAACTCGGAGGTCTTTAAATAAAAATAGCATCATTATTAAAAAGTATTATCCTATGTATTAAAAAAAAAAATTGCAGCCACCACACGCAAATTAGATGTGCAGGGCTCTAGTCTCATATAAATTGAAGTATGCTATTTTCATGTTATGATGCTTACTTATGTTTTAGTGGATACCAGCTATTTGTCATCACATATGGCATGTGACTTTAAACCAAAATCCGTGTTACATCGTTGTGGATAGAAGTCAACCTAGAGGCTTGTTTTTGGAAATTTCATTATCTTTATATCATTCAAGTGTTGAGACAGAATCCAAAATTAAAAACTTTTTTTTACTTGTCTGGTGATTGAGCCAAGTATCTAAGTATCAGTACTGGTACCTGTATCAATGCCCGTCTAGTAGTGTGACTACGATATGCAGTTCGGTACCTAGTGTTGTCTGGAGGCATACCGAGTACCAGTTTCCTGCCAACCCAATTTGGTAAACCTGGCAGAACATGGACCAGTACGGTATAGTACTTAGAACCATGCATTGAGCTAAGGATGGTGGTAATCAATGATGATGATGCTGATGATAATCTGTTTGTTCTCGCACAAGAACTCTTTGAACTTTTCAGTTAACCAGTTTAAATACTGTGACCATAAAATAGCAATAATGACATTTTTCTTTATTACTTGATATGATGGATTGAATTGATTCAACAAAATTAATTTGTTTGGTTATTCTTACTATATTCACCACAGACATGCATGCTACCACAGCATATTGAAATGTCAAGATTTTAGTTAATTTATGAGGCACAAGAACTATCAGGCAAGCAACAATAGAATGTTTGTTGACCACATCATGGCAATTACTAACATCTAAAGACAGTTCAGAGGCTCGTCCTGTGCCTACAATTCAATACTACCACTCATTCTGATCCACCTCAATTTGCTCACATACAACTGAATGTGCAGCAGAATAAACAAATGCTGCTTAAGGGGTAGGTTAAGATGATCTAGCTCTTAATATTCCAAGCTAGTATATTTTGTTTTGTCAGTACAAAAGCCTTCAGGCAGGCTGAAAACCTACTCAATAGAGGAAAACTAAAAAGGATTATGGAATCTGCTTTGAGTCTTAGCAAACAAATAAAATCAACTCCTGGTATGGGTGTACTTTATCATTGATATGCAAGCACAGTCAAAAATGTCTCATGTAAAAAATTTAGGCACCCTTTAGCAAAAAAAAAAATTAGGCACAAGCTGGACTTCTGCAACCAGCATCTGAAATCTTTCACATAGGCTCACCAAGTGTAAATTGTGCAAAATCTAGCTTCCTCCCTCAAACCTGCTAGTGATACTTCCACCACAGCTTGAAGCATCCTTATTGTTTCAATAATGAACTTGCTTTGTGAAACCTATATTATACTATCTTGGTATTCAATAACCAACCGATCAGGTCTTGTAAGCTAGATATTTTCAAAAACAATTACTTCCCCACTTTAACATCTGATCCAGGTGACTGGCATGTGAGTATTGATAAGCCAAATTACGAACAACTTACAAAATTCTTTAGATCATACGTCTTAAACAAATCAATCATGCAAATAAAGAATGCCTTTTTCCCCATCTCATTCTTATCAAAGTCAACCTTGAATCATAATTTCTTGATGAATAAAAAATGACCAGCTTAAAGTACCTCGAGTCAGGCATTATCTGGGTATTTGTTTGTTTTACACCATTTTCATATTTTTGAGGTAGAGATTCTTGAGAAGGTAAATTTTTTGCTTGGACCTTTGAAGCAGGTTGTTCGGCTGGTCTAACACGAGGGCGTTGTGGAAACTGTACCCCAGCAGACTGGCATAAATAATATATTTCAGTAGAATTCAGTTTTGACTAATGAAATATACTTTTAAATAGAAAAATGATGACTGCTTAAAATTAAACATGTAGCAAATGTGGCATGGTATACAAAAGATAGTAGCTTATGGAAGTGTGTGGCTCAGATGTCTCATGTTAGGCTACATAAAGCATTTTGGGCTCATTTTTCTAGCTACTCATGGTCTACTGGTGGGGTCTACAGGCCGTGTCAACACATGAAAAAGAGCACACGGCAGAACCACACATGGCTTCTGTCTCTTTTCTCTGCCAGTAAGGGTTGACAAATTGGCTCAGAATGTTGCATACCTGTATTCTATCTCACAAGATATGTAAGCTGTGTCCTTTATAATAAGCATGAAAATTTGCATCATCATGTGTCATGAAAACTTGAAAGATCGCACCCCAGTTAAATCTTCTATATGTTGTCTAGAAATTTTAAGTCAGAATACAGTGCCAAGGAAACGGTTGCAATGCTTGAAAATATCCTTGAAAAAAAATAAAAGGAAAAAAAAAAGAATGTGATATTCTTCGTATACATGAAGTCATAACAAATTATAAGTATGACGCATTGATCTAGATCAAGACAACATAAAGCATGCACATATATATGGATGCATGTGTGTGTTTATATGTATACATGCGTGTATAGAGTTTGTGTGTGTTTACATGCATACATACAGAGAGAGTGTGTGTGAGGGAGATTGCATTCCATAAATAATTATTTTGGTAAATCATTCCATGGATAACTTTGGTCAAACCTGTTCCTCCTTGCATCCTCTAATAAGAATTATAGATCTTAATTAATAAAGGATTTCTTTTAAAAAAAAGAGAGACCAGACCCACTCAATATAGACTGCAGAGTTCATTTCTTGTTGGCAGCAAATATCTAATAGGGTAATGCTCAGAATTTAAAACTTTCATCTGCAGCAAACTGGAATATCTTGCTTAGTGGCCCAAAACATACTTTTTCCACTTGGAGACCCAGTTAGCAACTGCTTCAGAGAAAAGGATGAGCAATGCCCAAAGCAGCTTAGATTTAGATAGATCCAGGTCAAAACAACAAGAAACTAGTAGAGGATACATGTTTCAATAACCAATTTTGGTACAAATGTTTGGAATCCCAAGCCTTGAACACTATAAAATGGAAACCTAACATTTGGCAGTAGTCCTTGATTTAGGGTCAACAAAGTAGAATAGGGGAGAAATTTCGCAGGCTTGACCACAGGAACTCCTATTACAGTTCAAAAGTTTCTAACATTCCACTCCCAACAAACTCTGCAACCGGTACAGAAACAGCAACAGCCACCCAATTAATTTGCCATGTTTTCGGTGTGATTCAAGTAAAAGGAAATCTAACTCATCGACTTGCGCAAAACAAATGAGACCACAGAAACCAAACAACGTCTCCTTCAAATTATTCTTAAAAGGCCAAACTAATTTTCAACTGATATGATAGCTACTGCAAATAGTTAAAGGCTCTTCTTCTGCCTCACTTACCAGGTGAAGGTAGGGGGTGGCGGGTATTTGATTCCATATGAGTTTGATTAAATCAGTAGATGAGATAAAGCAAATGTGCAGAGAAGACTAAGAACAAATAGATGGAAAAACTCAGTTCCTTCCATGTTACTAGACCTCTTTTAAAGATATTAGACCCCCAGCACAAAATCCAATTTATAGATCATGGGGCTTCATCTGTCACAGAACTTCTCTCCAGTGGATCCCAAAGTCATGGAAGCAGAGGAAAACCCCAAGCCTCCATCAAAATGTAAACCACAGAAGGAGATGAACAAGAACATTACAATATTTATTCTAAAACATCTCAAATGTACAATTAAGTTTTCACAAAAAGACTTTTCATTGGACAGTACAATTCAACAGATAATAGTCACAATGGAAATGGAGGTTAAGGATGAACCACCATAATAAGCATAGATCACATGGGATAGAAGGTACTCCTAAGTTTATGTAGTATTATATCAGAACCTACCACCAGGTCATAGTATGCAGTGTAATACTGAGGGAACTTTCCAGAAGCTCCACCAAGGGCTGTCTGTGTAGCATCCAGAAGAAGGAATATTCTTTCTCGGACTGGCAAATCTGTCTGTAACAGAGTAAAGCATGATTTTTGAAAATTTCAAGCATATCTAATATGGAACTAAATAGGGAAGAGTTTCCAGTTAAATAGATGGCGATTAGATGCCCAGAAAATGGGGACTAACCTTTTTCTTCACTATCTTCACTAGTATCGGAAGAAGTCCATTATCTATCACATGTCTATGAATATGCTCTCCACAGTTATTCATAAGCATTTCTAGCAACTGCAACAAAAATAGAACAACTTAGTCAGGAAACTGCAGATGTGCATTAACCTCAAATGAACCATGGCAACCATGGCAAGAAAGTTCAATTTCTTTGTTAACAAAAGAGTTGTTTTGATCCAAATGGTTGACATGTTAAAATGGGGAAGCAAAAGGCTAAAATAAATAGTAATCAAGTCAAAATAATATCATTTGAGAGTGTAATTATTTCTCAAACTCTTATAACAATTAAATGACAAACTTCTAAAAATTGTTCTAAGGGCAAAAAACACATTTCAGGAACTTAATATAATTTATTTTCTCATTACAAAGACAAGATAAAGGGCTAATCAAACGATCTTTACTTATAAAGATAAAATAAAATTAAAGACAGTTTACTGGAATCTCTCTTGAACATCCCAAAGAAATATAGGATAAAGGACATAATTCTTGCCCCCTGTGCCATGGTCAGAAGACCCGCTGATTCATTTCCTAAAACAACAAAAAGAAGCACTAAGTGTATCTTCTAATGCCCATTTATGATGGATGTGGTAAGACAAATCAAATTCCTGTTATAAATAGGTATCAAGTGTTGGTGTTGAGTTCATTTCTCCTCGCAATGGTCACAAATGACCTTCCTGATAATAATTAAAAAGGTTTTATGTTACATAGATTGTGTGGATTGATGATAAAGACTAAGAAACGCTAAAGTGCTAACATGGAATTGGATGAATGAAAAGGAAGTACATGAAGTGCTATATTGGGACCCGTTTGGGAATGTTTTTGAAGCGTCCATTTATGTGTGCGTGTGCCTGTGCCTGTGCGTGTGCGTGTGCTCTTTACTTTCTTGCTTTACTTTATTTTCACTACTGTGACTAAAATAAACTTATTTTATGTAAATTAGAAGTGCAAAAAAACATAAACTATTTTCACTCCATCCCCCAACTTTCCAGACACAACACCTCTCTCACCTCTCACTGGCACCAATATGTTGCAGACAACTGTTTGACTGCCCAAAGGCCCCCAAAAGTTTTTTTGTCTATTTTTCAATAATTACAATTTTCTTTTTTCTTCGTCCTCTTCTCTTCTCATGCTATTCCTCTTCTTCTACCCCTTTTCATTTGAAAAGTCATTTCTTCTTCTCTTCTTGCTCTTTTGTTCTTCTTTTCAAGTCTTTATTTTCTATTTCTTCACTATTTTCCACCTTCCTGCAATCTATTATTTCTTTTTATATGCAAATATGATAATACAATTATAGCTTACGTGCTTTATATTTTTCTTCAAGGCTTGTCAAATTTGTACTTTTCAGATTTAAATTCAACAATTTACATTTGGTAACACCGATCACTCTTACACTTGACTTGGACAATCAATACATGATAAAATCATGCGTGGTTTTTAATAATATTAACTCCTATAGTGATATAATGGTGTATTTGGTTATTTATACATATGACTTGAAAAAAAATGAGGTTAATTGTGTTATGTTTAGACCTTTTGCGTATTGTTTTGCCCTAAAGATAGATTACCTAAGTCACTAGTCAGTCCACCTAGGCAACTCAACAGTGCCTGGACAGTTAGGATCCCTACCAACTCAGGGCCACACAGCTGCCTTGACAACTCTGAATTATCTTCTTGAGATGTGGTTAGCTTGCATCTCACTTTAATCATAGTTTTATGAAAACAATGACTAGGCAATATGAGACCTGCATAATGAGAAAGATTAAAGGTGTTTTACTTGGGAACAAATATGGTGAATGTTATGCTAGTTGCCAATATATCAAACTAGTTTTGGTGTCTAACAAAACCAATGGCAATAATCTAATTTCGGTCACTAAAAAACTAAAGCAGCCACTTATTTGGTTATCCAGAGCTTTGTTGTATAAACCATAACTCCCTAAATTTAGGTTCCCATTTACTTCGCTTAAAAGTTTAAATGCTTGCCAACAATTGAATGACCATTTAAAGTATAATAGTTAATGTACAATATCCATTATACTATCAGACATGATCATCTGATTATAATGTCATATTTCATTACATAGAGGGAAAAAGGCATGCGTAGCAAGATAGAAGCATAGATAAAAGGTGTGAGTAAATTTTGATTCACAAGATAAAGAGAGAGCATAAAAGTTCCCTGTTTATTAGCGAACATTAAATAAAATCTTACTGGATTTTGTGGGTGGCAAAAAGAGGATTGCTTGCTCAGATTTAAGGATCCAAAGAGATACTATATGAGTAACAGCACTGCTATCATGATTTGCAAATCCAGTCGATCATCTTAATTTTGCTGTTAGAACTATATCCACAAAGGTAACGAACTACCACACATTTAGAAGATCTTGTACACAAGATTAAAAAAGGTTCGCGTCCAACTTCTAGTTTATCAAAAATGTATGGACAACCATGATATTCTAAGTAAGATAAAAAGCCCAAAAGCTTGGCACTCACCATGGCAGCAAAAAGTTGGGTATTGGCATTTTTGTTCCCCAGTCGTTTTTTGATAGATTTGATGATGTCTTTGGCTTGCCTAGTAATCCAAAAGAAATAAAATTTGTCACAAAATGGAAGTAGAAATGTTCTATGCATGACGATTGATGAATTTTTTTTCCTTTTTCTTTTGTTTTTTTTTCCTTTTTGGGGGGGACGGTTGGGGGCGCGCCAAGGATTAGGTCATGTCAGTGTGATGCTAGCCTGTAACTGGCCATTCTTGGCTAGCAGCTGACACTATGACAATGTGTCATGCCAGTAATGCACTAGCATGGTACTTCTAGAACTTTGCCATGCCATTTCACCATGTAGAGCAGCACCTCACCCCATGGATAAAACATAGGGCAGAGAGACAGTTGTTTGATTGATTTAACAAGTTCTTTAAAAGACTGTAGGTGGTAGATGGGTGGCCAAGGGCATGCATAGTTCCTACGCACTAGAGAGAGCCTAGGCAAGCACCCAGAAGTCAAGGCACCCCAAAAAATTAAATTCCAAAAAAAACTATAATGAAAAATCTAAAAAGAAGTTATAACCAAAATCGAATCATAACATACAAATAAGATGTTGTAGGTCAATGGGCAGTACCAACTTCACAGCAACCAATATTAATTCAAAAGTCAATCTCAACTTCCATATTCAAGCATGATGCAAAACATTAAGGAAGGTGCACAGGTAACTGTTTTATATAACATGAACTAAATGAGAAATGAAGACAGACAAAGAAAGCTTTCAGCATAGAGTAAGGGATCCATAAAAGAAAAGTTGCATGAAGTAATCAGAAATAATTTTGAACAATAGAGCACAATGAGCATCGGCAACATACCCTGGATCACGAGCGACAAGTTCACAAATTTCAATGTTTTTCATCCAGTCCATATCTTTTAGTTTATCACTTGTTGCCACTTTGACCATCTCAGCAGCCATTGGCCCTCCCATGAACCCTCAAACACCCAACTTATGAAGACAAATCAGTTTCAAGCCAAGAAGCACTATTTCCTGCAAAAGTCACAAACACGAAAAAAACTGTAATATAAAAAAGCATGCAGATCGCATACTATTACAACGATTAAGATATTCAAAGACCTCAGAGCAGTATAATTCCAAGAGTTCATGAAGACAGAATCATATCGAAAGCAAGTCTACGAATGAAGAGGAAAACACAATAAATTCATCCTCAAAACTTCAATAATTTGAAAAGGTAGACAAATTCACTTTTTGATAGCACATAAAACAGCCAAACTATAACCAGGAAAAACAAGATTTTCCACCACACGCTGAGCAACGCGAAGAAACACGATTCAAAATGAGTGATAGATTTTAAGCTTGCCTCGGATCGCAAACCAGAATTCAAAAGAAACAAATCGGATCAGCTGAAAATTTTAGCAAGGATCGCCAAAGAATACAGCCTGATAAAACTCAATTAGCCACTCCAAACTACAATTTCCAGAAGTATAAAAATTTAAGCATCTCAAAGAGATCTAAGCTCTAGTTAATCCCAACACCAACAAGGAACAAAAGAAGAAACGAATTTATCGAAATCTAGCAAAAAAATACACAACCCATGGCCCTCCAAAATCGCACCATTCTAGCAAGAACAACACCACCAATCTCCAAACACAACGAAAAAAGAGAAAAATGAAGGAGATCGCTATCTCCAACAAAGAAAAGACCCCGAAGAATTGCGATCCCCCGGATCAACGACCAAAAGGATCAAGAGATTAGTAAAGGGCCCCGAACTAACCCGAAAAGCTTTCGCATTCCCTCCGCTAGGGTTCCGCACGCTCACTCCTCGCTCCCTTCCTCCCTCGGCCAGAGATCGAAGAGTTTCGAACAACTAGGGTTTTAATTCGAGCCTCGCTTTTTTTTTTTTTTCCGGAGACACAGAAGGATCGAAGGGGGACGCAACACCGCCACAGCCCCACAAGAAGGAGAGAGAGAGAGAACAGTGAGAGTGAGAACGAAATAAAAAGAGGGACGGCGACAGCTATTGGACAGGGTGTTCCCGGATGTTTCGCGCCCCGCTGGGGGATGCTGCCGCCGCGGTCCACCGGACGCGCCCGTAGTCTCACGCATTCCTGGCCGTCCGATCCGGGATTCCTCTCTGGAACTGGATTATAGCCGTTGGATCGGTGGACGCATCGGCGGGGCCGGACATGGGGGAGTAGGGAGTTGCACATGGGTCGGCCACTCGGTCGGGGTCCACGTGTCGAGCTGCTCTGGATAGGCCCAGATTGGTATGGGAAGGCCAGGGAAGGTGCCTCATTATTCGTGCTGATTGGGGAAATGAGATCATGGCATTATGGAAGTGGATTTGTTTAGCGTTTCGAAGGGCTTTGGTGCGCAAAAAAAAAAAAAAAATTGGGTGCATTTTATTTTTTAAGCAGGTAGTTAGAGTGAGAGAGATAGATGTGGGTGTATCTTTCTTCTGTCACTTAGATTTGCTTGGCTGGATAGAAGTGGATCGAAATCATGAAATTATATTGGTTTGGTGTTTGAGAGGGATTTGCTCTGGTGAAAGTGTCCTATTTTGCCGTTCATCGAGAACCACGATGGTTGCATGGGTGTGGAAGAAAACTACAGAGGTGTAAAATTCGTCATCAGAAACCATGATGCCAAACTGGTGGCAGTGGGAGGCAGCAAATTTTAGACATATTCGTTGTGTGTGTCGAGCTCAGAGCTGCATATGAGGGTGTAATAACGTATGCGAGATGAATGCTGGGCACGAACGGTACCTCCTCGAAAGAGACTCAACCACAGTGATCTAGTTGGTCCGAGGTCGAAGGTGTGCTACTGAGAAGAAGCCGCTACTCCATGATATCCACAGACTACTGGGGGAGTGGCTTCTATTAGGCTACGCATGTTTATAGGGAGGCAAACTGTGTCGCTGTCTAGGTTGCCTCTTTTGCTGCTCATCACTTCGAAGAGTTTATCTAGACGGATCACGTGTCTGCACTGGAGCCCCTATGTAGCCTTTTGTTTTCTGATTTTATTAGCCGCATTCACACCCATCAAGTGTGAGCCGCCTTGTACAAAAAAAAAAAAAATCCTATTTGCATCAAATTTATATTAAACAAATATTGAGCGTGGTATCAAGTCCTAAGTGGATGTTCGGGTTTCGTGAGCTCCTTTACCTATATGCCCTCTAAACAATTCATTAATGGTATAGCCTGAGAGTGTAATTTAACTTTTAATACAAAATTGAAGGATGTTAAGAGTAAATATATGTTACATGTGGGGTCGATTATCAATCTCGAGTCCATCTGAGTTCAAATGGAGTTGGGTTAGTAAAAGTAAGCCGTTTAGTCCCAATATGTATCACATGACCGGGATTGGATGGTACCCAAAATCTTTGGACCCATGCTAACCAACAGGTCCACTATTCCATACCAAACCGGTCTGCAGGAATCCTATTTAACCATCTCTCCTTTTTTTTCTCTCTCTTGGGTATATAACTTGTTGCGGGATTTTTTGGGCCCCGGCAACAGCATAGCCCCAACCGATCCGAGCAGAGAAAAAGACCGCATCCTTCACGAGGTATTGTCTGCTTTGGGCGCTCCGGCCCGCGCGTCCAGCACTACAGGGGGAGGCGTTTCCGGCTCGCGCGTCCAGCGTTGACGGAAGGATGCCCTCACGGTTTTGTTCCACAAAAGGGCCCTCGTGAGGAAAGGCTTTCAACCTCCCCATTATAAGGCACAGACCTTTCTGCTAAACGATCGATATGGGACTAAATTTGGACCCTCCCACAACACAGCCCCCAGCGGGAAGGTCCTGTGCCGATTTTTACCGAGCAGCCCCCCGAGCCTGAGAGGGGGGGTGGGGGAGGGTACCCCTACCTGGCGTACCATCTGTTGCGGAATTTTTTGGGCCCCGGCAACAGCATAGCCCCAACCGATCCGAGTAGAGAAAGAGACCGCGTCCCTCCTTCACGAGGTATTATCCGCTTTGGGCGCTCCGGCCCGCGCGTCCAGCACTACAGGGGGGCGTTTCCGGCCCACGCGTCCAGCGTTGACGGGGGGATGCCCTCACGGTTTTATCCCACAAAAGAGCCCTCGTGAGGAAAGGCTTTCAACCTTCCCATTATAAGGCACAGACCTTTCTGCTGAACGGTCAATATGGGACTAAATTCGAGCCCTCCCACAACATATCTAACCACCCATCTTTGATTTATGTGAAAAACAACAATAAATGGCCGCGATATCGCTAATATATTATGATGGGCGAAAAAACTAAATAAGAGAAACTCTAAACTCACTTCAATATTATATACATACGTACATGCATATATACATACATATATGTATGCATGAGTGATCTAGGCAGATTATCGAATTTGATGTGAACCATTTAAACCACTACGAGTAGGGATGGATAGAGTTTAGGAGCGAGATCTACCACATCGAAAAGCCAAATTACATGTCAAACTTTTGGAGGTCATAACTTAGCAATACAATGCCTAATTGCGATGATCTTTTTTTTTAATCAAATAACTTTCTGGTTCTACGATGTGACGCTATCTTGCAAAGGGTACGACTACCGATCAAGGCTAAATTCTATCTTTTGGGCTCCGAAATAAGTCAATTAAAATAAAGATTTTCTTTTAAAGAAAGGCTTTGATGGAGCATATCTTCCAATTTAGGAAGAATTAAGCAGAGTAACTGAAGGCAAAGTTTATGAATTAGTCGAGATCTACATCCCATAAGATTTAATATTTTTATATTTATTTCTACTAATCATCTCTATTATGTGAAAGCTGGTTTTATTCAAACTAAGATAGAAATCCGACCTGAATTGTGCAATGACGGATGTTACTACTATAAATAGAGATTATGCATCTTAGTTCTTGAATCATTAATGAAAGAAAAAAAACCTAAACACTACTTTAACCAAATTTTCTACTTAATCCTAAATATTTCTGAGATATTTAAGTTGAGCTGGTTGAGAGAATTTTGTCTCTCCTCAATTGGACCAGTACATAGATACATACTGCCGCACTCCTGACCTGAGATTGCGAGCCAGAGATCATGGCAACCACTATATACTCATAGAAAACTTTTCCTACAAGCATATATGGCATCTCATCACGAGATCTAGCAATAAACATAGATCAACATGAGAGCATGATTCACCGACCGGCTTCAAATCAGCTGCCAAAAGTGCCATTAACAACAGAAGGGAAGGATTTCAATTTGGCCCACATCTTTCCAAAAGCACAAAGCTCCTTTTGATCACAGAAGATAGACTAGTCATTCAAAAGATGCATAATTTTGTGAACAAAGGCTGCTATAGAGGTGCTCCGATCGAGAAAGATTCGATCATTTCGCACCTGCCAGCAAATCCACACAACAGTTGCAATCAGCATGAAGGCCGTTTGATGCAAATCCTCAGGGAATTGAGATTTTCTCCACCTTGTACAGATATCCCATAGATCTCCCCCAAGGGTTGTAACATCAAGTGAATAAGAGATAGCACTCCAAATTTCAGTGGAGAAGGGCAAAAGGTAGAGATGTGATTTTCAGATTCCACAATGCAATCTCATAGACAGCACCCTCCTAAATACTTACCTAAATTCTTTGATAATACCTCACTAGCACTCAATTTGTTGAACAAGCCACAAGCAGCACTTTGATTTTTGAAGGGGCCTTGACAAGCATTAGAGCTTCTGACAAGCACCTCTGCCACCTTATCTCAATTATTTATGCAACCCCAATTGCACCCACAAGTATTGCTTTGTCACAAGAACAATGAATGGATGTCTATGATCTCCTCCACTGCTACTAATCAGCTACTCACAGAATGAATAGAAATTACCCACATCAGGAGAAACTCAAACTGATCTCTTTTGTCACTATACCATGTGAAACATTATTCTTATTGGAATTCAAGTGGAGTCTTTTTCCACCATTTACCAATGAGTTGTCAAATCAACTAAATCCAAAATACATTTGCCTGCATGCCACCATGCTCACCCTCCTAAGTGGGCTTGCAGTGTCCCACTAATCAACCACCTTCATAATTCTAAGGATAATCCAAAAGATAGCCATGTTTTCCTGTCTGTCTTTTAGAATGTACTCTTATATTCCTTCCTCGGAGAGGATAACATCTTCGTATTTGGAGGACAAAATACTTGGGAAGAGGTAGGCTTCATGGTGAGGAAGGGGTAGTCAAAAGAAGGATAATTCATAAGGAATGGAAAATGGGAAAGCCCTCAGTTCTCAGGCATTCAGCTATCTCCTTGAAGGGAACATATCAAATTCATGACATAGATTTTCCTATCATAGATTAGTTATTTAACTTCTTACTATGTTCTCCTCCCTTCAAATGAAAACCATAATAGCAAAATCATATGATGAGTATTGCAAATTTCTCATGCTGTTTCAGTTACATGTTATAGTATCTACATCATTTATAGAATTTATTACACACAGACTAATCACTCTTAATGCAAGAATAATGAACCATTTTGTTGCTGTAATTTAGTTGACTTGCATGACCATGGTACTATGTCTGAACTCTGAAGTGTACATCGAACTTGTATCCATGCTGAATAACGCCGTTAGGAGACCAGCATTGTTCTGTATGTTGACTACAGATGTGCTTGCATTTACATGAAATAGTATATAAACCCCAGATTCCTTATCTAATCCATGACAACATGCAATACTTGCGTTTTCCACGATACTATACATGCATTTATTTATTAAGTAAATTATATTTTTGATTGTACTTATGTTTCAACCTAACATGCATGATCTGATTTTTCAGAAGTGATTACTTTGCAGAACTAAGTAAAGGTGGGAAGTGGAAACTTTTCCTGCCTTCATCATGATCAAAAGCACCTATGTGATCCTTCAGGGCTCCAAAGATAGGTACTAAGTTAAGGGCATCTCCTTCCTCTCTGCTTTTTTCCATGTGCATGGCATGTATCTTTTTCAACACCAAAGGATATGGCGTTTCCCAACTCTTCAGAATTGCTTCATTTACCCAAGAACAATTATGCATCAGGATCAATATTCTGAATTTTAGGAGGTGGGCCTCCTTTAGATTCAATATTTTTCGACTATTAAAATGAATATTTGAAGTAGATCAGCTGCTGCACCGACAATGACTTAATTGGTGCAGGCAAACCAATGCCTGACACAAGCTTGTCTTCAGGTGATGCCTGGAGAAATTATGCATGGGTATGGTATTACAGTGAAGAACTGCAATATGCCCATGTTTTGCATCCAACCTAAAACAAAGTTTGAACTTCGAAAAAAAAAGAACTTTTTGTTATAATGTTTATGTCCATGTCCCAAGACTTATCCTGAACCTACCTTGTACCTATTTTTCCTGCACAAATACGTTTAACATGTTTTGAACTCTTATTTGCAGAACACTAACCAGATATATGCAGATGCGTACATCACAGACATCGTGCACGTCCAAAGCAGTAGTTATCAAAAACTCAGAAGAAACCAATGCGATGAAAAATGAGGGAAAGCGAAAGAAAGTATGGCTGCTCAGGAAAGATTGCATAATTGTGAAACTCTCAAGGAACAACTTATATCTTTTCCTCACTTTGAAGGCCATGCATAAGGAAATAGCAACATCACCAGGCACAGTTTATTCCCTATCCTAAGAGCATCCAATGAGCACAAGACAACCACACAACTTGCGCTTCGCTCTCTCCATCAAAGTGGTAGGAATTCAAATAGTATATAGATACTTATAAGGATCTCATTGCCAATAATTCCAACAAGAAAATGCGATGATGTCCATTATAGGGCTGGACCACAATTTTAATTAGCTTGAATTCGGTGTTTGGATTTGACCTTCAGTAAATATACTGAAAGGCTAAACCCGTTTCAAACTCAGGAAAGATTTAGCAGAGGAAGAAGGGGTAGACTGCTTTGATTCAGTATGCCGACATATCCAATTCTCCTCGGCATCACATTGCTGTCGATCTCATCCTTTCTTCTTCCCACCTCTGGTCTAAACCATGAAGGCCTTGCCCTCCTCTCATGGCTTTCAACCTTCAATTCTTCTCCTTCCTCCTCTTTGTTCTCTACATGGAATCAAATCCACCAAACCCCATGCAGATGGGCTTTCATCACATGCTCCAGAAGTGGTTTAGTTTCAGAAATCAATATCAAATCCATCAACCTTCCCACCACCTTCCCCACTCAACTCCTCTTGCTCAATTCCCTCACCACAGTTGTCCTATATGATACAAACATCACTGGGGAGATTCCGGCAATGGTCTCCAACCTGACTTCTTTGGTCACTCTAGACCTCAGCTACAACCATCTAAATGGAAGCATACCACCTGAGATTCGAAAGCTTTCGAAATTGCGCTCTCTCTACTTGAACTCGAACTCATTAAAAGGCCGAATCCCACCAGAGATCAGCAATTGCTCGCAGCTCAGACGGTTGGAGCTAGTTGACAACCAGCTGACCGGGACGATTCCAGCAGAGCTTGGCAAGCTTTCGCTTCTCGAAACTTTTCGGGCAGGAGGAAACGCAGGACTCTTTGGAGAAATTCCAGTCAACATTTCTCAGTGCCAAGGACTAGTCTTTCTGGGTTTAGCAGACACTGCAGTCTCTGGCCATATTCCATCCAAATTTGGAGAACTGAAGAATCTAAGGACTCTTTCTATATACACAGCTAATCTCTCTGGAACCATTCCGCCACAAATTGTGAATTGCTCGGCCCTTGAGAACATTTTTCTTTACCAGAATCAGCTCACGGGTGAGATCCCAGCTGAGTTAGGCCTTCTGAGAAATCTAAAGAGATTGTTGCTTTGGAAGAACAGCTTCAATGGTAATATTCCAGGATCACTTGGTAATTGTAGTGGTTTGACTGTTATGGATTTCTCCTTGAATTCTCTGAGCGGCGAAATCCCAGCATCCTTCTCAAATTTGCTGTCACTAGAGGTGTTCCTACTGTCTTACAACAATATCTCCGGCAAGATTCCACCTTCCATTGGAAATCTTTCCAGTCTGAAGCAGCTAGAATTGGATAACAATAGGCTCTCAGGTGAAATCCCGGCTGGTATCGGGCAGCTGATGGAGCTGAGTCAGTTCTTTGCATGGCAGAATCAGATACGTGGGAGCATACCTTTTGAGATAGGCTACTGCAAAAATCTCCAATCCATGGATCTTTCGTATAACCTCCTCTCTGGTTCGCTACCAGATTCTCTATTCAGCATCAAAAGCTTGAGCGAACTCATGCTGATCTCTAATGGGCTTTCTGGTGATCTCCCATCACACATTGGCAACTGCACCAGCTTGACCCGGCTCCGGCTTGGAGTCAATCGGTTTTCAAGCAGAATACCACCGGAAATCGGGCTCCTGCACAGTCTGAGCTTCCTCGAGTTGTCTGAAAACCAGCTCTCTGGTGAAATACCACCTGAACTCGGCAACTGCATCCAGCTTGAAATGGTTGATTTGCACGAGAACAGGCTTCAAGGCATGATTCCTAGTTCCTTTGAATCTCTTCAGCATCTCAATGTCCTAGACCTTTCAAGGAATAGAATCTCAGGAGCAGTTCCTGAGTTGTTGAGTAAGCTCAGATTTCTAAGTAAGCTTGCATTAAATGGGAATTGCATCACTGGTTTGATACCCAAGTCCTTGGGTCTTTGCAAGGATTTGCAGTCCTTGGATATAAGCAGCAACAGACTCTCTGGCCCAATCCCTGACGAGATTGGTCAGTTGCAGGGACTTGATATAGTGCTGAATTTGAGTTGGAACTATCTCTCAGGCCTTCTTCCTCAAGGAGTTTCAAATCTTTCAAAGCTGGCCAGCCTAGATCTTTCGCATAACATGCTGACAGGATCATTAGCCATATTGGCTGACCTTGGAAATTTGGTTTTTCTCGACGTTTCATACAATAATTTCTCGGGATATCTCCCTGATACTCTGTTCTTCCGACAGCTTCCAATGACATTTTTTTCTGGTAATCAACAGTTATGTACAGTCCATAACGACTGTTTTCATAGATACCAAAGAAGTCATCCTTCAAGGAGGGTCATCCTTCTCCTCGTTATTGGTCTTGCTTTGACTGTTGTTGTAATGATATTGGGAACGTTGCTGATGCTAAGGGCTCAGAAGCCGGCCGCAAATAATTTGAAGAAAGACGAGGAAATGCAAGAATGGCACTTTACACCCTTTCAGAAGTTGGGTTTCTCTATAGATGATGTTGTAAAGGGGTTATCGGATTCTAACATCATTGGAAACGGTTCTTCTGGTGCAGTCTATAGGGTTGAGACCAGAACTGGGCTTATGGTTGCTGTGAAGAAACTATGGCCAGAAAGGAATGGGGAGTTCCCAGGAAGGGATCCTTTCACTGCAGAAGTGAAGACTCTTGGGTCCATCAGACATAAGAACATAGTAAGGCTTCTGGGCTGCTGCTCTAAGAGAAATGGAAGTCCTCAATTGCTCTTATTTGACTATATCAGCAATGGAAGTTTGGATAACTTGCTTCATAGAAGCAGTAAGGTCATTCTAGAGTGGGATTCCAGGTATAAGATTGCACTAGGTGCAGCTGAGGGCTTGGCCTATCTCCACCATGACTGCAATCCTCCGATCATCCACCGGGATATCAAGGCCAACAACATATTAATTGGTCCACAGTTTGAAGCCTATCTTGCAGATTTCGGACTTGCAAAGCTCATGGATGATTCACGTTACAGAAGACCTTGTAGCATGGTCCTTGGTTCTTGTGGTTACATTGCTCCTGGTAAGCAAACGATTCTAACTTCCTGAAACTTCTTCTATATGTCTAATTCTATCAGCTTATCATCTCTCATCATGTATTCAGACTATCACTAGTTTTTTTTTTTTTTTTTTGCTTTTTGGTGTATAGAATACAGTTACAGTATAAAGATCACGGAGAAGAGTGATGTTTATAGCTATGGTGTTGTTCTTTTGGAGATCTTAACTGGGATGCAACCAGCTGATGATAGGATTCCAGGAGGATTCCACATCGTCGAATGGGTCCGGAGGGAGTTGAGAAGACCTACTGCTAAGGCTGCTGACTTACTTGATGAGGTGTTAAGGAATCAAACAGATTTGATTGTACAGGAAATGGTTCAAGTGCTTGGTGTGGGTCTCCTTTGTGTGAATGCAGTGCCGAAGGAGCGTCCCTCCATGAGAGATGTGGTGGCTTTGCTCAAGGAAATTAGGGTTGAGTATCAAAATCTCATGGATGCTGATGGAGCTTATAAGGGTGCTGAAGACAGTGCCAGAGCAGCAGCCTGCAGTAGCTTTTCTAGATCCTCGGAGCCTCTGAAAAACTCCTATTGATGCCAGTCATTAACAATTTTGGCTTCCTAAGGCCATGTATAGTTAAATTTACAGGGTCCTTTTCGATTAAAAAACAAAAAACAAGGCCATGTATAGTTTATGCATCATAGTTCTCCTTACTTTGTTATATATATTTTCTGCATCATTAGGGGCTCTTTATGGATGTCTTGTGTTTGACTTTTTTGTAAAGCCAAGAGTGCATGAGCTGATATTGCTTCAAAATTTTAGCAATTTCTCTGGATGTTGGTTTTGTGGAAAGTAAATCGAAACTTAAGGGATAGCGCAAGACAAGTAGCTTGCAAGGTTGCTTCTAGTTGATCAAGGGTTAAAATTAGGTTTGATTTCATTTTATAGTGAAAATATAATTTAGGAGCCTTAAATTTAAGCTTTGTTGTGGATTATGGAATACACTATCCTTCACCTGCTAATCTTTTTCTTCGTTTCTCCTATAATTTCATTGTGTATCCATTTTCCAGACCCTACGAAATACCATGCTGCTGTCTCATAGCATAAGCCTATCATTTTGAGATTGCTAAATAATGTTAAACTCCATATACCTTATGTCACGCCCCAGATCCGAAGCATGATATAGCCGTGCTATCATAGGATATTGCCCACAATAACGCGAAGCCTACAATAAAAATTCATATAGCACGATAAAATTAGTCTAATTTCATTTACTAAACAAAAAGAAGCACGTAAAGAGCATCTAAATCTGACATTTGAATATTCTCAAACACATAACCGAAACTTTATAGACATAACTACACCACCGAGCCCTTCTCCAGACATAAATACTAAACCCATAATCCTTAATATTCAAAAAATCATTAACTATAAATTCATAGTTAATTAAAATACTACAATTCTACTACAAAATCGTTAAGCTTGCTAGTGTGAACTCCAAGCTTGGACCATCCTTTATTCCTATTAACCTTATTTGTCTGGAGAGAGAAAAATAAAAAATAGAAGTAGATGAGCGACACAACCCAGTAAGTAAACATTTCACTACCTTACTGGATCAAGCATAAGGTTTTTCACGTCAATGCATCATTTAAGAAAAATAACAATTCTTACAAAAATAAAGTATTTCATAGTACAATATATCAAAATAAATTATAAATCAAATCATGCATGAACAAATCATCCATATTTCATAAACATGATTCTATATGCATAAACAAAATCATAAATCATGCTAATTTTACAAAGTCATAAATCATTTGTTATTTTGCAATATCATAATTTATAATAATTCTCTTGGACTAAGTACTAAGGTCATCTTATACCCATAACAGGGTCATAATCAATATCATGCCAACTACTATAACCTGCTGACAGGGTTGTATGCCAAGCTACTATAATCTGCTAGCGAGGGTCGTATGCTAAGCTACTATAACCCACCAACCAAGGCCATATGCCAAACTACTATAACCCGTTGGCGAAGTATATATGCCAAGCTACTATAACCAGCCAGCAAGAGCCGTATGCCAAGCTACCATAATCCGCCAGCGAGGATCGTATGCTAAGCTACTATAACCCGCCAGCGAGAGCCGTATGGCAAGTTACTATAATCCGTCGGCGAGTGTCGTATGCTAAGCTACTATAACCCGCCAGCGAAGGTCGTACATGGCTATTTTAGAGCCCATAGCCATTTTTTAAAACAAATATTCTTAAGTAATATTTCCTTAAATCATACATGAATAAATCGCTAAAAGACTATAAAGAGTCTGTAGTCTATAATTAAACCTTTAATAGTAGAATAATTATGAAATTATTCTTTTCATAACAAAATACAAATTTCATAAATATAGAGTTCATAGTTCATAAATAGTGCTTAATGGTAAAATGATCATGGAACCATTATTTCACAATAAATCATGAGTTTCATAATATCATATGCTCGATCATTGATTTTAAGAAAATATAATATCATCAATATTTAATATTATTTTTATATTTTTATAATATCAAAAAATAAGTGAAAATTTGAAAATTAATAAGAAATGTCAGAGTTACTTACATCTTGTCTTGGATTGTCAAACTTCGCTAGGCAACAACTAAACATATTTAAAATATTAAAAGTATAATTAATTTCTATTCGATGATTTTAATCAAATTAAAATAATAAAAAAAGAAGATGGGTGGTTGGGTGATAGTGTTCGGTAGCTCCGGACAAGTCAGGTCTAAGCAACTCAATCAATAAATTATAAGGTATGGACTCGATCAGGGTAAAGATTATTTGACATGATTCATCATCAGTGGGTTCTAGGGACATTTAATAGAGCTGAGGTGATCAGTCTAGTAAGCAGCCCAAACACTATGGCAGTTTACAGCCTCTTTTCAAGAGTCAACTTGAGTTTATAGAGCAGGTTGACAGGACCCTATACTAGGATCCATAGGTCTTCTAGAGAGAGAAAGAGGAAGAAGAGAAAGAATAAAACAAGAGAGAGGAACAAGAAAGAAAATAAGAGAGAGAAAGAGAAGGATGTCTTTCTCTCTCCTCTTCTTCTTTTCTTCTTCTTCTTTCTAGGCAAAATAGAGGAGGAAAGGAGACGAGCTAGTGGTTGTGGTCCGACGAGGTGATAGTAGGCAGTGGAGACATGAGATGGAGGGCGGTCGGCGGTGGCCGGCCGACCAAAATCAAACCAAAAAACAGCGCCGAGAAGAGAATTTTTTTAGCTTGTGTACTTGAATCTCAGCCCGCTCGCCAACTAGTGGGGATCTGGCTCCGGCTCGGGGTCGATGCAAGGAAGGGGCCAAAGCACACGACGACAAACGCCGACGGCAATGATGGTTGGGAAGAGAGAAAAACAACAAAAACAAGGGACATGACAGAAGACTTTTAATCAATTTTTGGTCAATTCTTCGACTGGTGATGGTGCTTTTGGACCATGGGAAGAAGAGGAAGCTAAGAGAAGAAAAAATCGAAGCTTTACCTTAGCTTCGACGGCATCTCTAGCTTCGATTTTTGGCGGGCATAAGAACGGAAAGCTATGGACTCGATGAGAGAAAAGAGGAAAGAGAAGCGGTGGCACTCGACGAAGGTGGGGGCTCTCTCTTATAGAGATAAACCGGCTCAAACATGGAAGGATTTGGCCTCCTTCCATCTCTTCCTCCGGGCAGAATCAGGGAAGAAGAGGACTCCTGTTCGGAGTCCAACTTCACCCTCTCCCACGCACGGGGCGTGTGAGCCCTCGCTCATATGGGCCTGCAGCCCAATTCATGTGCAGGCCAGTGAATGGACCGGGCCCTCACAGATACAATAATTGTTTCCTTAGTTTCTTTCTTCTTGCTTTCCTATTTACATTTTCTCTATTGCATATGCCTATTATATCTTTGGTCTCCCGTCCACTTATCTCCATCTGTGGCTTCTTGGTAGGGTTCCTCTGTCACAGAGTTCTTAATGAAAAAAGTTGGCCAACCAAGGGACCATGGTGTTATCATTCACTGGATCTTGGTTGTCAAGGGCCACAGAGAACAGCGACGGCCGGGAAAAGAACAGATAACAGCTTGGGTCCTCGTCCCCAGCCGGTGATGCTTATGGACTTTAAAGCGAGAGCTCATGGAGTCTCATGTGCCATGTCCTACTCCTTAGTTTGTCACTCTCCTTTGTGGTCCTATTTACTTGCCATGCTCTTGCTTTACAGTTGGCTGGCCGGACCCGGCCAAGCCGCCGGCCGTATTCAGGTACACAAAAATTGACACACACGAAAAAAAATACATGCTGTATCTTGAATTGTATTGGTTGCTGCAAAAAATCTTGAATTGTATTGATTACCGCACAATTTTTTTTCCTTTTCCTTTTTGTTTTAATTTTTCTGAATGTAGAAAGTGAATACAAGTTATGGTGACCTCCATAACAAGTGATTGCTGTTCATTTTCCAAATCTTTGGATAGTTTTTGTGTTTTATTTTCTCAGTGGTTGCAGCAGAATATTTATCCATTGAAAGCTTATACTCTTGTGAGGGTGGTAGGAGGGGAGGTGGGGCTTTTGTCATCATGGGCCCGGATTCGAGAGTTATTGTTGCTTGGAGGTGCCAGATTTTCGAGGTCTCAGTCCCAGAGGCTGAGCTGAGGGCGGCCTGGTCGGGGCTAAGCCATGTCCGACATGTCCTAGGTGCTAGAGCAATCCTCCTTGAGGGAGACTCAGCTACAGTGATAACTGAATTATGGGGAGCACCGGCGGTGTGCACGGATGCCACCCCCTGTTGTGCGATATCTAAGACATGGCTGAGGGCATGGAGTTCCAAGCCATATGTCTTTAGAGATGCGATGGGGCTGCGGACTGGGTGGCTTCGTATGTAGCCGACCGCTCCGGAAGTACCCTATGGAGTGGAGAGAGGGAGTTGCCTATGGTACTTTACGATTTGCTGCTTTCTGATTTTATTGGATGCATTTGTACTATGCCTATATGAATCATTCAGTTATAAATAAATAAATAAATAAATAAATAAAAAGTTAACTCTCGTAAGAACTTCACCATTCCATTCCTGCATCCCACTACTAGCGATCTTGTTGGCCTTACAAACCTAACACATCTCATTGTTGTCGACTCTGTTAATCATACTTGGAGATGATGGTACTGAGTTTTAAATTATTAACTACTGGTGTTTCGCACATGCCATGCACATGAAGGTGGAGTCCAGGGAGTTGGAACCTTGGGGTGGTGATGTGCTTCCCATAGATTCCATTATAATGGTAGAGAGTGATACATATTTTTGAGGCAAAAATAAAAATTTATATCACAATGTAATCTAGACTCTGGGAAAACTTCCAAATGCAGCATCCATCAGGAAGTAATGCTCCTTTTTCATGTCAAGGTTGATAGTTTATGAGCTTGTTAAATTGATGGTATTATCCATTAATTCAGGTGAAATAATTAAATGAAAACCACCTTATTGTGTGTCATGCACTTTACTTCTACAATAATGATAGAAAGTTTTTCGGTAATGACCTTGATATGCTCTCTTGTGGTGCCAATCAGTTGCTATAAAAAACTAATCAACTTTTTGCAGAAAAAAATATACTCAATAATTTCTATAGATAACTTGTCAATCTGGGATTGAAGATAAAACATGTGGTCACTGTATGATGTTTCATGAATTATTATATTCCAAATCTTGTAGATGTGTAATTTGAGCATGCAACAGAGAAATCTTTATTATTACTCTGAAAATAGTTGTCTAATTTCTACTTGCAATCTATTACTTATTTGCTATATCGCATTCTTAGGCTGCAAAATAAGTGAATGCCGCTATAGGCATGTGGAGTAATTATAAATGCTTGCATTCGAATATTGCCGTGCTAAAACTAGTGTATAATTCTCTCAGTATTAGTGCATGTAATACCAGAACTAGTGATTTTGATAATCCACAACTAGTGGATATACAGCTAGCATTAATCCTTATGATAGCAGAGAGATGCATAGGGAACTTTTTGGGGGGATATTTCATAAGAATTGTGAGATTAAACTGCAATGATAGAAAAGGTAAAAAATTTTCTGTAATAAAAAAAGTAAGATTGACCATGCAAAAATCCCTTTAAGCAGACACCAGACGACTAAAAGAAACCAACCAAATCTGACCAAAAGGGTAAAGAAGATCCACCATAACCCTCTTTCGAGGGATGCCACCATTTCTCTGTCAGCCTAAAATATATCCAAGGAAAAGAACATGATCAAGCATACCTAGTCTTGACTTGTACATGGTTAGGGTTTCAGCCCAAACACAAAACCATTCTTCTCATCTGTAGCTATGCACCCCATGTTGTCTTACAACAATTCGGCCACACCTGAGTTTTCATGATGCTGCTCTCCATCATATAGATTCTTCTAAGTTCCAATCAAGGTTTATATGCTATCGGAAGTATCTGTGTAAATCTAACTAAAATCTGAGAGAGCTTATAGGTTCCTCTCTGGAAGGAAAGGCCCTTCGACTAGAAGAATAAAGCTCAACGAAGTGATGCGACCGCGACAGTGGTTAATATTTTGGTCTTCATAGCTGGAGCAGGGCTTTTCAAGCATTCCTAATCCAATATGCAGCAGATGAATGATTAAAGCATCACAATCAGCACCCAATAACTTTTGCTTATCAAGGGCCACTGTCTAGGCATGCGGCCGTAATTCCTCATGGATATTCTTCTGCTAACATGTTAGTTTAGCAATTATGTTTCTTTTCCTATTGAAATCAGAAGTAAAAGCATTGGTCTGAAGTCTGAATAAACAGTTTCTAAACAATCGAGAATTCCATGATCAAATACACAGACCAAGGCCTAAAGTCCTTAAAATACCAGTGATGCAGGCATTTTAGGTTCCACTGCTCAAACTGAGTCATCAACTACACTCATGGATATGTTATTAAGATATGGATATCATGCTGCGGTACATGTTTAACACGATGAGACGGAACAGTCCAAAAGAACCTCAACATTAATCATAGAGAATGTTTGCCATGCACTTAACCACAGTAGAACTATATATATATATATATATCAAAAAACAAGAATTAGCAGTGCCACACTACAGGCCACCTAGTAGCAAGAATAAAAGATAGGATGTTGTTAATGATAGTTGAGAATCTTATGCCCTTATTTTGTTCACCAATAAAAGAAGTGGCATTTAAACATGGGAAGACAGAAAACAGCAGGAAAAGATCAAATTTGTAGTTACATGAACCTGCTTAGCATTTACAATCATGTATTCACTTGATGCAGCAATTGGCTTGAAGATTAAATGTGCACCGCCTTGGTATGTTGATGTCTTCAGGGGAATCCTGCACCATGATCATCCTCCTATCAGCATAAGTCTGCCAGAACAAAGGAATAAAAAGGAGAACTGACAGGGTGAAGGAGGGAAATGCTGAAAATAACTAATACAATGCTGAGTAATTAACAAGATATCAAAGGAGCAAAAAGATCAAAGAGAAAGCAGCCATGTCTGTGGGATAAAAAGAAAATAGGAAGCTGCAGTATATATAATTAACTGAACAGCATAATATTTTCTTTTGTGTGTTTGCATTGGGCATTGAGCACAACAAAAATAGTTTTCCAAGTTTCCATCTCAGGGATAACATTTACAAGACACCGAACAGAAGAAGGTCAAAGAACTAAAGATTATAACTTTTCTGCATGTCGTTTTAAAAATTAATTTCAGAGAACTTTTCCACAAAAAAGGAAAATACAATGAGAAGAATTGTCCAATATCCAAATACAAAAATTAATTCGATACTCACCTCAATATATATGTCCATCATCATATATTACGAGACATATTGTAAAGAATCACAGGCTTTTTCCTGGATGCCATTTTATGCTGCATCCAACACTTATGGCGGAAAACAGAGTGAAGCAGTTGAGTACATAAATAAAATAGACCAACAGGTGTAAAGGAAATAGTGAAAATAAAGTGAGAAAATGCTACCTAGGCTTTTGCACTGATGACAACCGTTGGCCACTAAGAGCACAGTCTATTGCAAGACTTAAGTCCCTACATAGATCAAACCAAATTAATGAGGAATCATATTTTTTGAAAAAGAAAATTCGATCTAGATTTCAGAAAGATACCTTCCAGTTACGGGCACATTATTAGATGGCCGCGAGTCATCAAACTGCCCATGGTAGAACAGCTCAAATGGCCTTCTCCCATCCTATTCAAGAAGTACTGTTAGACAATTAAGCTAGCTACAAGTTTCCAATTTCGCAGCAATAATTTTTTTCTATCCACCCTTTTTTCCATATTTCTCATATTTGCTATTAACCAAAAAAAGGATGCATTATCTGAATTTCTAATAGATTGCAGAAACTAGATTGCAGTTGTACATGAAAATCAAAGGGCCAAAAGTTCATGGCATTGTCAAACAAAAATAATCAACCAAGTCCTGAATTAATATTTTTACACATAATTAGCAATAACAACCAACGTCCTATAGGCAACCCCCACATGATGAGCATAGATTGAGGAATCATGAGAACAAAAGGAGTCATGGGCATGGTAATGCAACAAAATTTCTGACTACTAGTTGCATTCTTAGAGCATCATCTCAGCTCATCTTTTTGACTCAACACCAGGGCTCACAAGTTTATAGTCTTGATCATCATACCTCAAGTTGAAGCAATTACCTTCTTAAAAAGGAAGAACTCTGGCGTGCAGACAGCTCCAAAAGCCCGTGCAACATCTTGTGACTGCATGAAGATGCTTGCTAATGAAGAATCAAGTTTCATGCAAATACCATTTGGAGCTTAACAGTGATAATCCATAAGAAAATTGCTATTTTCTAATGGAATTTCTTGCTTTAAGCATTTTTTCTATGCTATTCTAGAAGAATGATGTCTATTCATATTTTAGGTTACATGGTGTCCTTTAGACTTCAAAATCAGATAAATGATTGGTTGATGAATCATAACAGATGGATATGCATGAATTATAAGGTCCTTGTTTTTTTTTTATTATGATGCAAATCCATGAGATCAGCTAGTTGTCCACTTTCAATGAATAAATGAAAAAATAGTATCTATAAAACTATCATTTTTCATAAGTCAAATAGAAAAAAAAATAAATGAGCATTAAATTCTATTGAAGCCAGCTATAGTATTGGAGGCTCTTTAACAGCAACCATTATATATACTTGATTTGAGATATTCCATACAGAAAAATATCCTAACATTGTGAACCCAGAAAATTTGTAACATATAGGCGCAGTTGAATACCTAATTTTCCACTTGTTGTCATGTGTAGGTAAATGGAAAGAAACAGGTGCTAGAAGAACCATCTAAATACATACTCCATAAGTTAGATACATGTGCTTGCAATGCACCTAAGCTCCATCTGCATCCTTTCCTGTTTATTCATACTTTCCAAAATGACTTTGAGATACAGAAAAATAACTGCAAGGAGGGGTGGGGGATGAAAGTGATTTTATTTGAATAAGAGGTTCTTAAGATGGAGTATAATCAGAATCGGGGTTACAAATAGAGGTGTCAGTCCCCAACATTGGTGGCATCGGATGTTTGCGAAGACTTTTCCATTAAAGAGAGTTTCCTTACCTCATCAAATAGATATGGGAAGGGGTAGTTAAACAATTTAGCTTCTTCTGCCATAAATTGCGGCCCATCCTGCATATTTTGGAATAACTGTTAACACATTAATCTAACAAGCAAACCAAGGGACTAATATATTATATAACTTTTATTATGAGGCCGCAGTTGTTTGTTATATACTTCAATAAGGGGCATCACAAAGAAAAAGGAGAGAGAGAAGATTGTGATCCTCTTGTTTTAAGTATATATAGTAAATCCATTTGTATGATACAAGATTGACAAAGAATAGAGAACTTCCTTTGAGTTCCAAATGTAGATCAGTCTAATCATTTGAATGTTCATCTTTCTGAAGCCTCATCATGTACTCTACTCATGAAACTTTAGTTGCTGACTACACTTTAATATACATATATATATAGTTTTCGGTCTGGCAATATTAATGAAATAAGAAAAAGCAGATCCCTTTTGAGATAAAAACATCAACCCAATCTTTATTGTTTGAACACCATATATGTTAAGGTATTAGATGACTTAAAACAAGTTGACAAATATTTTCCATAATAAAACTTTTTAATAAGACTTTAATATATAAAAAGATTGCCACTTCCCTTTTGAGATGAAAAGATCAACCCAATCCTTACTGTTTAAACACCACATATGTTAAGGTATTAGAAGACTTAAAACAAGTTGCTAAATATTTTCCAGAATAAAAACTTCTTTAATGTGGAATAAAGATTGCTGCTTATGATTCTGATATGCATCAACCAAGCAAAACTTTTCATATTGAGGAACCAATTTTTGCCTGTAAGAAATTATCCACAGGAAAGAGTGATAGCATCATAACCTGTGGGTGTGTAACTGTGGAATTTGAAGAGATTGCAACAACTGCCAGCCCCTTCTGCAGCACATTTAAAGAACACATGGTAGGAATATTGTTCATCAACTGAAGAATGATTGACTGATAAAAAACTTCCTACCCCCATATAGAAATTTGTAAGCTTCACGATATCCTTTTTCAAGTGTTTAACAAATGGACAGTGATTGCAGATGAACATCACCTGCAAAATCATATAAACGATTAAAGGCATGCATCAAGTAATACAATATCTAAACAAATGTTGACAATAATAGAATGAAGATTGATTCAATAAAAGTCACAAGATATTTTCAACATATAACAACAAACTTGAAATGAACAGTTTGGAAGTAGCAACGCTTGTACTCTAAATGTCAAATATTGTAGGACCGGATTCTATACTCAGAAGAATCCACAACGAAAGATGCACATACACCTCTGATAGATTCATGAATCTCAGTTTCTTGGTGGCAGATAGCTTGAATTCAATTGACAGAAGACCATTTACTAACTTGCATGACCGAAGAAAGGTGTAATCCATCTTGTATGCTAAAGACAGTACAGTATAATCAGTTATCTCCTAATTAGTCTGCCTCCCTTTAGGTTATGTATAAAGTCCCAATTTCAGAATCTCATACAATATTGTTAAAACCATAATTAAAAAGAACAATAATTATAACCATTCCCGGGCATAACTAGGCATGGAAGAACAAATAAAGTTTGAAATTCTTGTGGAATTCTATTTTAGCGCTATTTCCAGTCAAGATTTTGAGCATATATGGGCAAAATCAAGTACTTAAAAGTTGGAACTCAAAAGGTAGCCATAAACTCCATTATAGATGGGCATGATGAAAGACTTATAGCTCAATACAATGGAGCAAGTTTAACTCAATATCCCGACAAGCACGTGATTCCCAACTCTTGGACGTTGTGAAGAGGTGGCAAGCTCTAGTGCATGTCTGAGATGATAGAAATTGTAATCAAAGTTCAAGATGAACGACCAACTATCAGAAGCATGATTTCAGATTTTAGTTAGAGTAAATGCTTCATCTGAAATAACAAAATGTTCTGGCAAACCAAATGAAATCAGATACTGGAACAGTGAGATGCATCTTTCAGACCCATTTTAGCATCTATCAGGTGAAACTGTTTAGTTTTGAGTTGTACGAAATGTAACTTGATATCTTTTTCTAATCAACGTCTAAAAACACAAGCACATATGGTTTTTAAAATATCATCATTATGTATGATATTGTTATTTTTAGTACATTGAGAGAGATGTTTAAATTTTTATTACTAATCTTTATAGACAGAATAGGGCTACTTGAATCAAAATTATTTCCTTAAAATGTGGATCGCAAAGCTGCATATGCACCTGTATATGCAGATGTGGCCTCGTGAGTGCATAGCACTGGGCCACTGTGGTTCTTGTGCATGGCTAAGCTGCATGGTGGGACATTAGGCACTTATATAGGCATAAGCAGCCTGCCTATGTAGCTCAGGTCCTATGCTATTAAAGGCATTTTCTTCTCCTCTCTCTCCTTTTCATTTGATTATCCATAGATTTGCTTATCGCAATATTGTATTTGAAATTTGAGCATAGTGAGTAGGAGGTACAATTAATATTCTTATTTAGCATCATAGTATTCCTAAATATATTTATACTTTTCTTTATTTTTTGAAAATTTGCTTATTTATTTCTAATTCTACACTTATTATTATATATATAGACGCTTATTATTTATTTTTTAATATTTCTAAAATAACATCAATTGATGATAAATTGAGAGAAAGAAGACTTAGACTTTTCGGACAAGTAAAATGTCAGCTGAGGGACACTCCAGTACAAAGGAGTGGCTTCAGAAGCAAGAAGGGGTAGAGGTAAACCGAAAATCGCCTAGGATGAAATAGTAAGGAAAAACATGATATCTCTATATTCTGTAAGACTTCATGTTTCTAGAGAAAGTAGAAGTCTAGGAACCCAAAAGACTATTTTCGAATATTTTCATATTCGCAGGAGGTTCCATACTCGAACCTTATCAGGTCAGGTGTTTCCACAGGTGTGTGAAATGGGTAACTGATTCCATCATTTCTACAAAAAAATTGGAGGCACTCCCACATTATTTTCATAACCAAACAAAATGCATCTGCTGAACCCTGTGCTTAATTTGGGACTTAAATTGATAAAACTGTTACTATTGAAACAATCCAGGAAAAAGCAAAAGAAAAATATATCAGAAATAAAAATGATACATAATTGAGCAAATTAGTAATTACCAACAAGGCAGGATAAGGCTCGAAGTCATCCAATTTCCACACCTTCCCCGTCAAGGGCTCCGGAAGCTGCCCAAAAAACGACATAAAAAACATTTAAAAAAAAAAAAACGTGATAAAAAGATCGCTTTTTCGAAGGGGGGGCAAGGTAAAATAAAATGGTTACTGAGAAGACCTCGAAATAGGGAGCTCTGAAGCCAAGTGAGACGCTACCGGAGTCGGTTCTCGCCGCTCGGACTTGGAATTTGGGACCCGGCGGCCTAATTGGTCTCGAAGAAGGGAGGGAATGGATCAGGGGAGAAGGGGTTTTGAAGGATACGGTGCTCCGAGGAGGCAGCAGACGAGCGGCGGCCACCGAGCACAGAACGGCTGCGGGGGAGAGTTTTCCGACCGCGGCGGCCATGGCCTTTAAGCCGGATGCCTCTCCTGGTGATGCCGCGGAGAGTTAGCACCTCGTTTCGTTTCGGTATTGGATTTGTCAGCCCGCTAGGCTTAGGTCCGCAATCTCACAAATTGAAGCATTGGGCCTTGGCTAAGAGTTCAGTTGTGGATATCGCCCATTTGGCCCATAGAGGGCCCATTAGTTGGAGATGTAGGTTGTTTTTTTTATACTATAATAGATAATTCATACAATGCTATTATGAATACATTCAAAAAAGTTAAAAAAAAATAACAAGTTTTGCAGTGCTCCGGGCTCCTCCCTCTCCCTAACCCATAGGATTCTTCCGGAGTGATCAGCCATATACGAGACCACACAATACGCGGCTTCATTAGCCTCTCCACAGACATACCTGGCCTGAAAGACAACGTCACCACTTGCCATGGCCCGAATATCCCGGAGCAAGGTATGATACCCACCCACGCCACCGGTGTCTCCTGCATCCAGCCGATCACCGTAGCCGAATCATCTTCGAGCATGACTGCTCTAGCAAATATAAGTTGTTTAGGCCTATCTCATCATGCAAAAAGAATTCTACAGCTCGAGCCAACTCAATAGAATGAGCTCTAGCTTGAGCAAGTTTATCTAGCTGTGCTAAGATTCTATTTATTTTTGAAAGCATAAGGTGTTCAAGCTCTGCTTCTTTCCTGGTTGAACCAAAGCTCAAATGAGCATGTTATTGAGGCGATCCTGGGATGTTCTTGAACAATTTTTCTCCTTTTGCAGCCCTATTTGCATAAATCTTGTAAGCCATCTGTCTCTTAAGAGAAATACCCTATCCAAAGTTTAGGTTTTCAACTTCATATCACTTAATGTTGGAATTAATAAGAATGGATGGATTGCATCAATCATATGGGACAAATCTCCTTCCAGAGCTTGTGACCGTCATCTTTTGTTTCCCCCCTTACATTTGCTGCACTTGTTGAGCCTACTCGAATTATCTTTGGAGCTAGAGTGGTTGTATTAATTGATCAATACAAATTGCTTGAAGGCATATAATTAGGAGGGTTCCACTTATTGTAAATCACGATGAGTTTGTAGAACAAGCATGGTTTATGAAAGGTATCCAAGTCTCCATCGTGATACGTAGCAAAGATGCAGCATTCAGAGCCTTAGGTCTTTCCAATCAAAAGTTTTAGGTCAAACTTTGCAGAGTAGTAATGTTTTAAACTCCTTGAAATGATTTCTCCATCCATGCCTGATATGTTGTTTCGTACTTGCTTTCATTGGATTCGTTTCATGAAGTTACTAAAAAGCATGAATGAGACAACCAATTCAATTTTGCAATACCAAAAGAGCTACTGGTTATTGCTGGTGTCCATATACAATCTCATGTATCTTGTTTAAAGATCAGATTGCATAAGACCTGTATCCTTTTCTTACAATCTCAAGTTTTAGGATTTACATGCAATTTTTTAATTTATAAATTTTTCTTAATAGCAAGGCTTGAGGTAAACACATTACATATCAAGCTTTAGCTCTGTAGAAATCAGAACTATGCCCAATGTTTGAAATTGAATTTGTCTCAAGGTCATATTTGATGCTGCTACTACTTTTTTAAAGAATTTTTAAGAAAATTGCCTCCACCATAAATGTTCATCGAAACGAAGTGCTTTTCCTGCTCTCTCTCTTTTTCTATCTGCAAATCAAATGATATATGAAGCACTTTTTAGCAAATAAATGAAGATAAAACATCCAGTTAGAAATATGAATGCTACTCTTGTGCATAAATTGAATTGCCTGGATCTGGGTTTCGCATGCAGAGCCCGACTTAAATTGAATATAAATTTAAAATTAAGATAAAGCCATTATTAACATAACTGGAACCGGGGTGAGCCTAGCTTGTTCTTGATTCTGGTTTGAGTTTTCATCAGTGTGGGCTAGAATATAAAGCAACATCAAGTATGTTAGGCTGCTAAGGGATTCAATTTTGCATGACTTTGCTCCCTAGTCGACGAAGTTTTGGGTTCTATAATAAGAATTTTAGCCTAATTTATAGCTCTCGAATGGATAATAACTGGAATTAGAATTAGAATGGAAATTGGAACGGATTGAAACAAGAATCAAAATGGCAATATCCTCCAACATGTTTGGTTCACGACCGGAATCGAAATAGGATTTGAATACTGAATGAGAGTAAGAATTAAATTATTCTAGATCCTCTTCGAATTAAAATAGAAATGGGACTCTCTTCAACCAAATGGAAGAATTGGTATCCCTCGTTTCCATTTCCATTTCTGAGTAAACTATCCCCAAACCAAACATACTCCTAGGTTACGTAATCCGCTAGCATTTTTTTTTTCTTTGATAATAGATGGACCATTACCAAGTTAGAAAATAATATAATGGCTAGAAACCAAAATCTAATTTTTTTTTTATCTTGAAAATGCTGTTTTCCCTTCTGATTGGCTAGGGAGGACATCCAAGAGATGATAGCAATGGCTAGGCATCCAAGATGAATACCATGTTAAATGTGAACACATTATATGCCGATGTGACCCAAAGCCTCTGGCTTGCGTATTAGTATTTAGAAATCGTTGTTCAAGAGAAACTGTGTGTTTTGGTTGGCCAAATGGGCGTCACATCGTTTCCCTTGTACTCTAGACCAACCAAGAAATATGCCTTTCCCTCTCGGCCGATATCTTTATACACCATTCGGCATCTTAGTATAATAAAATAATTCTAAAATAAAAATCCAGAAATCTAATAGGACGCAACCTGATGGTAGTTTCTTGTTTTTTTTTTTTTTCATTTTGACCCATATGTTTCCGAATCTAATTTAGTTAGTAATAATGTATATCAAGGTTCGCCGTTTCGGTACCAGACTTTGCTCCGATAACATACTAGCATGATGTTGGAACGATACATTGTGAAGTTTTTTTGACGTACCAAATGTCGGTATGCCATCCGTACCAGATACCGGTATCGAATTGATATGATATGGTACAATCCATATCATCAGGCCGATATAGCATACCATGATGTATATGAACCTCAGATTCAGGCTCTCTAGACTCTTTTGATATGGAGAAAACCAATTAAAACCCTACCTAGAAAGATTTCCTAAAGATCTGCCCAGGAATAAGTACATAAAAGAGAGGAAAGCCTAGCAAAGAAAAACTATTTCATGGAATGAAATGATTACAGTTATATCTAGACACTGTTCCTTTTTTCTTATGTAGATGAAGAATGCAGAAAGATAAGATGAAATCTTATGGAAGAATCTATTTTTTAAATTCTGTATGTTATCAATGATAGAAAGTCAATTACAATCAGTTGCAAACATATTTTATCTACCTTGATGCTTACTGATGCAAGTTGGTAATTGTTGATCATAGCAAAGCATATAAATATTTCTCCCAAAAAAAACAATAATTTGCCTCTAATATTAGTATAATTAGCTTATCGTCATCTCTGTCATCACCTGCTTCCAATTGTATAGTCGACAAGGCGTTCATTTCAGATCCTTGAGTAATTAACTTGTTGAACATTGGAGGATATCTTTAACTAATTACTTGAGTAATCTGAGAGTGACAAAAGTGTTGATAACTTCAACATGATGTCGATGACGCCTGAGTTTGTTGGCTTCCTCCAGTGCTTGAGCCGAGGAAAGGTTTTGAGTGCAACCAGAGGTGGTCTTACTCTAATCTTCTTTAATCTTTTCCTCTTCCTCTTCCCCCTAAATAGAATACAGGATATAAGTAACTATAAATATGAGATGGCTAGAAGTCTGGCTTTCTAAGTAACCAATTTATCTACTATCAAGTAAATTTGAGAGGGTTACAGCCTTTGGTTGAACTAACAAAACAAAACTATCATATCTACTTTAATTTTGTTCCTCAAAGAAACATTAGCCTTAATTTTATCTTGTATTATAAAATACATGACAGTGTTGGTATTTAGGAATCTAATCACTGGACAGCTGTATTGTTTGGGTGATACCAGCATCGCCATGTTCCATTTTTGTTGTCTCCAAAGATTGGGCATGTTTTCTTTATAAAAAAAAAAAAGGAAGAAGAAGGAACATGAACATGAACATGATGGTCCCGCAGAGACATGCTTCAAAAATTCCATGATATCATGAAGCCAGATTCGTGACATCAGGTTTTTGAGAAACTATAGCCGTAATTAATCCAATGATAAGCAGAATGACCAATGGAGAATGAGCTTTATATATATATATATATAAAGATGAGATATTGGCATTCGTTGTATATATAACTTAATACCAAAAAAAAAACACCAACATGCATCTGAAAAAAATCATGCAAAGCTGAAATTGGAGGATGAAAAAAAAAATCACAGAATTACATCGAAAAAAGAAAAATTCATGGAGACTTTTTTGCATTGAAAATAATAATGTTATCTACGGTTTACGGTGAATTTTTGGTCTTTGATCTCATTCAATTTCCTGATGGATCCAAAGTGAATGGGTCTATTATGGTGCTTAAAACATATAAAACAATTAGTTGTGTTAATGTTTGTATGAGGATCTAGTGGTTTGCTGATCTCAAACATTTTGAAGGTTGATTGGTTGCTGCCAAAAACTGTTAATTAGTGCAGTTGGCATCTCACACCTAAGGGTTTGTCTTTTAGGAGGTCCAGGCTCAAATCTTTGGTGTTGCTTAAAAAAACCGATGGTTGATTTATGACTTTATAAAAAGTGGTTTAAAGTCCCTGCTCAAAACAAAATGCAATAGCATTTTTTTTTCTGCAAATAAATTCAACATAGAGCCAAGATTTCAATTCTTCTGCCTTTGGAGAGTAAGACCATTTTTCAACCTTTGTTTCACTTCAACCCTTTGGCAAATAAGGACTCCCAAAGGCTTTATATAGGTCTATCTAGATGGTTGGACAACTTGAGCAACAAAAATGAAACTTAAAATTAAAATATGTAACTGATATTTTTGTAACATCAACACTTTCTATATATTAACGACCTAGTTTGGTTTGAAAGAAGTTTTGATTTTTTTGATGTATAGAGCATATATAGTGCTGTCACTCCAACCAAGAAATTTGGTAATTAACTTCAAAAACATCCGGCCCTGACCAAACCCAACAATTGAGTTGGATGTAGAATCAAAATCAAATCCATTGAAGCTTTAGGACTGGGGTTAAATTTGAGTTTTTATACCCAGCTCGACCCAAACTTGGTCCAAACCTGCTTTCATCATCTAGTTTATTATATATATATATATATATATAGACACTCGTATAAATACACATATAATATTAGTTTTACTTATATAATTAAAAAAATAAAAGTTAATGATATGTCAACATGTGTTTGGGTACTTATATTTGTCTTAGTCCATTATTAGTATATAATTAACTATTATGCAATAATGATTTAATTTCTATAGTATGTATCAGATGTTTATATGAACAGCATATCTTTGAACGTGATGACCTATTATGTTCCATCAATCAAGATAAGCTGTTCCTTTGGGCACTCAGATGGAGGATGAACAAGAAAAAAGAGTACGAGGACAGCCCTTTATCAAGTCAAGCACAAATCTCCAAGTTCCGTATACATTTCATGTCGGCCGTTTCCACTTTCTAACGGCATAAGCCACCAAACCAGTGTATGCTTAAAACAGACATCCCACCGTACTCCAAATAATCTTCAAATAATAGAGATTATGGGACCTACCACCAAAAACCAGCATCTAACCACATGAAGTTGTGTTTTATTTTAAAATCCGTATTAAGAAGCATAGAAGAAATTTCCTGAAGTTTTGGAGACCTACCTTCATTATTCCAAGGCGGACCATCCTTAATTAGTGTCACTCACAGAAGAAGTTCCAAGTCTACTCCTGCTTGCCAGTCCCAAGAGCAAAAATTATATGTAGCGGACATCAAAGAAAGAAATATGGGCAAACTTCTAATTTTACCGCGTTTCTCCTAGTAACATCTTAAAAAAAAAAATTAAAAGTCAAAAACGACTCTTGTTAATAGAGTCATCAATTCCGTAATTTTTTTTAAAAAAAATTGGCATCATTTTTTTTTCTTATTTTCAGAACGTGCTTTTTACCGGTAATACATATTAAGCAAATTAATTAACTACCAAGTCGATACACATATATAGATAAATCGATACGTAATTTTTAGAACATTGTACTCATCAATACATAGTACATAGTTAGATGATACATACTTAGCTAATTAGATAAAGCTAGACAATTATGTACTGTGTACAAGTAGTGATGAACATTATGTTATGAAAATTGTATATTGATTTACTTAGATATATGTATTAGCTTATTAGCCGACTAATTTACGTAGTTATATAGTATGCATTGATAAGAATCATGTTAGGAAAATTGTGTATCGATTTACGTGGCGGTGTGAGTTTGATCAATGTTGGGTGTGTATCAAAGAGGCTTACCATATACATCAAAAGTCAATGCATATGTATCACCCAGTCATGTAACATATACTAGTGAATATGATATTTCGGAAACTATGTATCAATTTGTTTGACAACGTATATCGTATACTATATATTAGTAAGCACTATATTTTACAAACTATATATCGATTTATATAAAAATATATATTAACTTGCTATATGATTAATTCTTGTGTATCATTTGGCCGCACCAATAAAAAATATATTATTTTTATAATCAAGAGATTGATGGTTTTGTTAGGAATAAAAGTTTTTAAATTTTTTTGATGGATAAAAGTTTGGTAAAATAGAAAACCGCCTTATATATTTTTTTTCCGGTGACCGGCCCAAATGATTTTTATTCCCATCCTGTGGGCTTCGAATTATATAATATTTGCTGGATAAACTTGGAAATGATGTCATGTGAACGGTTGCGCACCGTCTCCTGGGGCGAATAAAAAAACACAAACTCAAACTCTCGAAGTCATAAGTAATAATTCAGGCATGTAAAGACAAAGTTTGGAGCCCATAGTATATTATTATATTGCTATCTTTATTTTAATCGCTATAGACATCGGCAAGAGAGCGGCCGAGTGATGACGGCCATGGCGATGGGAGGAATGGGTCGGTATCCATTCTCGTTGACCTCACCCTACCTTCCTTCCCTCCCTCCAATGGGGTGGGAGTATGGGAGAGTCATATATAGCCTCTTCTCGCCGTAAACACCGCCAGATATGAAGAGAAGGCCCACTGTCCTTTAACGAAGGAAGAAAGAGTGAGGCATGAAGAAAGGAGAGGGAGAAGAGATGGAGAAGAAGTGGTCCGACATAAGGTTGGCAACCGAGGAGCTCTCTTTGGTGAAGCCTGAGGAGAAGAACATCTCCACCTTGGCCTTCTTAGGTGTCTCCAACCTACTACTTCAAGTCCTTGGTTTGCTCTCTTGTCCGAAAACTTCTCTCTCTCTCTCTCTCTCTCTCATGGATCTTCCCTTTTGTGATCATTTAGACTCCTGTAAAAGCTCTACTGCTCTAGTCTAAGTATCAAGGATGAAGACCCTCTCCATATCCAGTTTCAAGTTTCTACTGATCATCATGCCATGTGGAACTCGCTATCCCTCTATATCAAGAGACACGCACCCACATGTGGATATCTATATCCTCTCTTTTTTTGATGTAGGGATATCTATCTACTTTCTCTCATAAGCATTCACAAAAGGACTCCTTCAAATTGATGGAAAAAGAAAGCATTCATAAATAAGACAACAAACATACATGTGCTGAGGACTCAGGAGAGATCTTGTGGGCATGAGATTTTTTACAGCTTTACTTTATATATAGATTGTAAACTAAGCTTTCGACCATGGGCTCCATGTCTATGACAAGCAATATTGGGATCACCTTGGACTACTACCTTGAACTATAATAGTGGGGCCAGGACTGTGCTTTGGTCCCTTGGCAACAGGGGCTAGTTTTGTTAGTTTGTGAAAGAACTTTTAAAGAAGGTTATAATTTGTACGATTCAATGTGCTTGGTAGTTTTTTTACAACTTTCTTGATTTTAAACAGTTTAATTGAAGTTAGGGTCTAATGGACAAGGGTTATTGGGTGTTTACATTAACGAAGTTCAAAGAAAGATAAAGCACAATGAGAATTCCTGCATAGTTAAATGGGGCTTCCAAATATGACTAGTTTATCCTTGTGTTCATTTTAAATGCCTCAACTCCAGAAACCCAACTCCATAAACATGGAACTCTAAGCATTTATAACCAGAATATTCATTTCAGAAGCATCTAAAGATCAGCCTAGTGATGGGGTTTTCATACTTATACCATTTCCCCGAGAGTTAAATCTTATTTTAGTTTCATGGCCTTTTAAAATCACTTTTCAGAACTCTTTCAAATAATCTGTTCACATCTGCCACATGAATTGCCATACTCAAAACATTCTTATTTATTTGTTTATTTCATCAAACTTTTTCTGTAACAAAAGTAGATGGCGGTTTGGGACAATGTGGAAGATGTATCTGCTGCACATATTGTTCCATGTGGTCCATCAGGACCTAAGCTTGGATCAGGATCCATCTATATGGCTGAAATAAGACATGAAGGTCTGGGTCAGTTTACCAGTGTAAGTAGATTATAGTCATGAATGGCAAATAGTACTCCCATTTGCACCTTCAGTGCCATTGACCTGCTCTGGTGCCTTGTTGATGAGCATGGATTTGGGCATTATCAGAAGTTGGCAAACTAAGCATTGCTCTGTCAGCATATAACTATTTCTTTCTCATATATTGGTTTTGGTTGGTGCAGATAAGATTGGACCTACAATGTCAGTCTTGAGGCAGGACATACAGCGGAATATCCAGGTAATGTATCGCTATTATTGTTTTATTATCAGATAATATTTTCTTCCTAGAAACCTCGATACATCGATATGTTTTATAGTTAAGAGAGATTAATTTCTTTTTATCCCTCCTTATTTCTTCTTTGTCCATACAATTTCTTTCTTTTGAAAACACTTCACCTTTTTTGTAAAGCTTGAAATGGGATCAACCTCATGGGTTTTGCATTTAGTATGTTGCAAACATTTCTGTAGTAAGATCCCTGAAATTATGTTTGAAACTTATGACAAATATTTTAGTTTTAAGAAACAATCTCTGACCAGATTTTTCTGATGTGTGCCTGGACATAATATTAGCCTTCAATGGCAACAAAAAATAATAGGTAGTTATCTTGTGTAACATGAACTCGTGTCTTGGTAACTTAATCTAACTTGAGATTTTGAATGAGCCTGTATAGAGTTCTTTGATAGATAGCTTATTAGATATACAAGGTTAGTAGCATCATTCTGTTTCACCTGCCTCTTGTGCCATTTGTATTCAAACACACCTAGATGCTTGATAGGCTGATATATCTCTCTGCAAGCTGGCTGCTGCTAGAAATGGAACATGCATCTGTGCTGTGACAAACACAGTTCTTGTGGATCAAGTAGTTGGAAGCAGCACGATGCTGCATCGCTATTCACAAGTAGGCAATCCATTTTTAGTTGTTCCCATTCTCTGTTATCCATTATAAGGGTGCCATCGGTTGGAAGTTGTAACCAGGTTTCACATAGCAACTATGGTTGATCCCATATCCAGCACTACATCATCGTGCTTGATGTGTGTGATCTTGGATCTCTTTTATTTTCACTGCATGAGTGCCTTGTTTTTTGATACAATTGTAACTAGGCTCTTGAAGTGCATACTGTCATTTTACTGCTACATTTGTAACTGAACGAGGCTAACATACGAGTTTTTCTCTGATTGTAGAGAGTGGAAGAGCTATATTTATCAGACCCAACAGTTTATTCAAGCTTGGTAGGGATATTGAAGAAGGAGGAGGTGGAAGGGAGTACAAGAAAGGCTGAAAGCAGCTCCAAAGCTGTCGTATGGCTTACCAGGTCCATAAAACATTGGAATTCACAAAAAGAACTCAAAATTAATTTCTAATGATAATTTAGGTTTTCACAGCATGCTGGTCTTAACCGAGTTAAATGGGAGCTTAGGCACTTGGCTCCATCAAACTATTATGATTTTATTCCTATGTCCCCTTGTTCTTATTATAAGACTACTTGGTGGCATCAGGTCCATTGATTTCGGAGTAACTTTGTTGGGAAAATTGGAGAAGGATCCTAACTCAAGTTTTGAACAAGTAGTAGAAGAAGCATACAAGAACACATTAAAGCCATGGCATGGTTGGATATCATCTGCAGCTTACAGAGTATTCTATCTCACTCAATTGTTGCTGCTTTCTTAATATGAATGGTTGGTTAAGAACAAAAAGTAAGTATTATACACGAAATTCTCATAAAGGACAGCACTGTACAACACATAATTTCTGTCCATCACTTGTTGATTCCATGTACATTCATCTACACTGCTAGAATAGCTCTAGGGATATGAGGAAAACAAATGGCATACTTCAGCATCATTGTGTCATCGAACTTTGACAAAGAGACTTCTTACCTAATTTGGTGGTGCTCCATCCAACTATGTCAAGTATTTCAAGGTCTTCATTTCTGCAATTACTGTTTCCTAGCCTCTCTTATTTTTAATGAAAACATTTGTATCTCATGATATGCATGTTTATAAACATAAATCCAAATTGAGCTTGCACATGTAGTTGTTCAGTGTCTCTATGTTGTCAAATTTCAGTTGTCATTGGTGCATTGCATGATTATGGGTCGAGAGCTCATAAATGCTTAATTTGACAATTCCAGTTGGTTAGGAACTTTAAGATTCATGTTTGAGATTGTTTACTGCTTAACTGTTTCCAGCAGCTCTTCGAATTTGGCATCTTTTTCCATTTTGTTTGTTTGCTCCTAACAGCCTAACCTCTCTCCATTCAATGTCATCAGTTGCATCAAATACACAAAAAAAAAAAAAAACTGTTTATAATCTATGCTGAACAATAAGAAACTATTGTTTGGTCTGAAACTGGCAGTAGCTTAGTCATGGAAACGGTTTGGCTATGTGATCAAGTCATTTGGTATCACTCAAATAGAAGACTGGACTAACTAATTCGAGTTCAAAGATTTGTAGCAGAAAACTCGTCTCAGATGCTGCACCTGACCTTAAAATCTCTTAAGGAAACTTGCTAGCATGCTCACTTCCTAAGTTCTATTCATCCGAAATCACTCTTCCATCAACTCGAACTTCATGTTATTAGGGTTTAAGGTCTTATTTTCCCCTTGAATTGCATTTAGAAAATTGATTTTAGCATTCATAACATGTCCAACGTGGACACACAGTCTGGACTCTGTTGAGGAAAACATATGATGAATGAAAGACTACGATCAAATGTTGAATTTTCAGAAGACATTGGATACTGTAATTGGTCTTCAGGATGTAGTGTCCAGTAGTTATTTCTTGATGATGATCTCTTAACCAAAGTTGCAAATAAACAGGTAGCCTTGAAGCTCGTTCCTGAGAGAGAATTCTTCATCAGCTTGCTGATGGGCGAAGGGCAAGACTATGATGCTCTGAAAGAAGATATCATGTACTTGGTAAAAATGCTTCAGCCTCTTCTAGATGAAATATATACCCTTCTGGTGAGTATGGGATCTTTTCTGTTTCTTCTTCTTTCTTTTTTTCTCTCTTTTTTGGTTTCTTTTCATTATGGTAACACTTTACACTTCAATTTGAGTTTCTTCTTTGTATTTCTGCAACTGTTACAGAGGACTTATCGGGTCGACAGGTTGAAGTCTACATGAAAGTGTTTCCCTCAAAAAAGAAGTCTGCCTAAAGGTTGAATGATACAATCTTGTATGCATGTATGTAGTCCAACTTCATCTAGTAAACAATAGTAACCCAATTGTCCTTAGACCTTCCATAATTATGTAAATTAAATGCTTTCTATTTTTGCTTGTAATATATTCTTGAACAAGTTTTGAGATGTTAAATATATAGTGGAAGAGGCTGTAAATCAATTAATTGTTCATAACAAGATATAACTTTGTTACATCTAGCAGCGCATATTGATATTATCAAATTCTATTACAAATGTATATGAAATTCTCCCTATATTTTCTCCTTCTTGGATATTCAATCTCCTGTAACATTATTTTGCTTGTCATTGACTTTTCTCAAGGATCACAATTTTTTTCCTTGGGCTTTAAAAGTTCTTAACTTTGATCAATCAAGCTCAATCAACGATTGGAAGTAGTATACCTTCATATCAAAATAGCAGTACCTGCGATGGTTTTAATCAACGATTTTTCACCGTCCGAGTGCTAGTATAAGTAGAGCCGGAGGGATGGGAGATCAATGAAGCTAAGAAAATTCAGTGGTAGAAGGATTTTTGCTTTACACACACACACACACACATATGTATACCTTGATGGTGACCTAACATGTATCTAGACTGGGTTTTTGCTGGATTACTAGGAGCAAATCAAAACCTCAAAGGAGTAACCTACTCCGATTTGGTGTACAAAATCCAGTTTGTTATTCATTTTAGATGAGGGTGGGAGAAACCCAAGTCATTGATACCAACCTGCAATAACTCTACCAACTGAACTAGTTGGGACAAATTTCCCCATATTGGGATTACCTTTAGTATGCCTTTAGTATGATCAATTTGGAAAACATATAGATCTTCTACTAGATGAGATCGGCATTCAAAATTCTCGTCGTAAATCTCTTTCCTGAATGTCTCACGATTTGCTTCTCTTACCTAACCTTTGTATCTTGTACATCAGTTTGTCTCTCACGCGCTAAGGTTAGACCTTATTGTTCAGGACTCTAATTGCATGACTATTCAAATGAGAAAGCTACTCTAAAATCCTGCATACTTGCTAATATTTCTCTATCTCTCTCTCTAAACACCATTTAATACCAAGCTATAACCCCTTAGAAACCCTCAACCTCTCTTTCCCTATTCCTTTCATTAGATGTTTTCCTACTTTTTCCTTAGTTAACTCCCAACTAGCCATGCTATGTAAGCATGATTCAAACCAAGATATTGGACACTGAAAAGGTGCACGACCATGCTGGTGCACACTACCAATCGCTCAGGTGTATTGGTGTGGGGCAATTACTGAGACTAGTGCGGGGTGAATGGAACCCACACTAATACATCTCGATGATTCGTAACATACACCAACATGGCTATGCATGAAGTGCATTCAGTAATTTCTCATTGGGTACCAGCCACTAGCTGGCAGCCACATCTTTACCCACTCTTTATCTCTCTCTCTTTTTATTCATGATTTAATCACAAAATGGGATTTACCAAAAAAACCTCCAATCTCCCTATTCCACTCCCGCTCATATAATATCCCTCTCTTTCTCACATATAAAACACATTCCCATTCGTCCACTCCCACTCGCTTCACCCTATGTTGAGACTTGGGAGATATCATTAAGAAATCAAATTGCATGATTTTTCATAAACAGTCAAGTCTATATCTTTTGAAAAAAAAAAGGACATGTTTGCTACATCATAAATTCTTCAAAAAACTATACATTCCAATAAGAACTTAGATGTATTTATTTTTCGATTTATCCAAAGTAACATTAAAACTTAAGAATAATTTATGCATTAGCTTTGGTAGCTATGTTATAAAACTATATTTTTCTCTCCCGAAAATTTCTTGACAAGGGTGTAAAAAACCTGGCCTTTTTGGGAATTAACAGATGCAATATTAACATTAGGTCTCCAAATAACAACTTAACTCCTTGTGTGTCACATTGAGAATTGGGTTACACTTTTTCAAGGAAGGTGTGGGATTAACTGAGCATTATCTTTATAAAGGAATTCTTGACTTATGAATAGCAATTGTTTTGTTTTTTTGACTCTCTTAGCTGTATTCGTATACGTTTGGTATGATACTTCCGTTTTTAGCCAAAAAAAAATAGCAATTGTTAATTTAGAAACTATTTTTCAATACAATTTCATATTTTTTGGTTTAATAAATAACCATGGACTGGACTCAATTATTATTGAATTTGAGGGTGCAACTAGTTGGATCAATATGAATGGTGGATACTCTTTGAAAATAAAACAAACAAACAAAAAAAACTTGCATATGGGATCAATATGCATGATGGAATACTCTTTGAAAAAAAAAAAACTTACATTTTTAACCATAACTCTTACAATATTTGCTTTGAAAAAAAGTTTGCAATCCTTTAAATGCTTGCAATCAAAATTCAATTATTCCAAAAAAAATTTGGATTTGCACCAAGGAACTCCAAAATAGATAGTACCAATAGAGTTGTGGAGATATGATATATTGTAGGTTGGCATATGAAGAAATTTGATTGTTACTTATGATTACTTTTGGTTTGGACACCTTAATACACATAAAGTCCAAAGCCAATTATTTCCAACAGAAGCTCTCAAATAAAGTAAAAATAAAACTTCTCTTTGAAGTAGCATAAGTTACCCCAGCGTCCAAAACATTTGACTTGTAATATTTCCAAGCAAGATATGTTAATGTTCATTTTAATTTTAGTGGCCATTAGTTCAGGAAAGTCGTTGTAGTATAGTGGTGAGTATTCCCGCCTGTCACGCGGGTGACCCGGGTTCGATCCCCGGCAACGGCGACGTTTTTGACAATTTCGGTTTTTACTCAATAAAGTCGCTGAAGCCGTTTTGCAACTCCCACTTGTGCTTGAAAAAGGCCAATACAAAAAATTGAATGGAATTGCATCAAACCAGCTCATTTTTTTTTTAGGTATCAGAGCTGGGCTTCTAAGTATTTGTCAGATATAGGATGGACCGATGAGTTGACTAATAGTTTTGGTAATGTATTTAGTATCTGTCATTCATGTAGTTTATGAACATGGTCAAGGTGTTGACAAGCTTGTTAACTTGGTTTATGAACAATAAGCAAGGTGTTGACAAGCTTGTTAACTTGGCGAGGATGACATACCACTGATGTGGTGCAATAATTTCTCTAGGGTGGCATACCACTGATGTGGTCATCTCTATTTCACTTTAAGCATCGAGCCTGTAATATTGTTGTTCCAAAGTGTTTAGACAGCTAAAATGTTCTTCTTATCATTGTCTTGCCGACCAAAAAAAGTCATGGCATGAAAAGATCAACAAATCTGGGCACGGTTTAGTTGTACCAACATAAATGTCGTAGGCCGAATTTTTTTTTTTTTTTCCTCCATGATATTGTGAAGGGACTTCGTGTCCATATAATATATCTATAACCGACAATTTTTCTTGGAGGGAAAATCTATAATCGATCCACACATTGCATCCTATAATCAAGAGCAACATTATGTCATACCATTTAATTGTCAACTCTGATTCAACTTAATGCCCACACAAGGGACATCTAAAAAGATTTGACTTTTCATTTTTCTAGCTATTTAGGATTCGCATATCATGTTCCATTGCATGTATATATTTATTTTTGAATCTCTCCATCAATTCTAGCCAAATGTAATCATGTTTGATTAAATAAGGAAGGAGAAGGTGGAGACGCCAATCGATAAGAATCCATATGAGCACTCCCTTGCATAAAATATCACTCGAAGCCATTAACCCAAGCTTTATTAAATATCACTCGAGGCCATTAACCCAAGCTTTATTAAATATCACTCGAAGCCAACCAAAGTCTTTGGCGAATGCGAGCCGGCAAAGTGGATGGCCAAATCAACAGTGCAAGCATCAGTAATGCAGCACGTAAAGATTGTATTCCACGACTGCATCCCCACTCGTTGCGTTAACAGAGAAAATCTTGGCGATAGCATATCCCCGGGCCAGCCGGAATCTGCCACTGCCTCCAACCACAGGCATTTCCCTCGTCGTCTGCAAGGGAGGATTCCTCCCCAGTATCGTTAGCGTGCTCCCCTTGTACTTCCCTGCTGCGAACACGAGATTCATGGCCAGTGCAAGTGCAGGATGCCGAGCCTGCCGCGACGCAACCGCGTAGAATCCCTGAGCCCGTCCGAGCAGCTTCGACGTCGGGCTCGGTCCTGCCGTCAGCGGGTCGTCGAGCACAATAAGGTCCCCGAAGCTGGGCGGGAGTGATGCATTTGCCGTCACCACCCTCACGGTTGTGAAGTTGGGCCCGGCGACGATGTCGTGGAGGTACAGGTGCAGATGGGTCTTCTTCTCGCTAGGGTGCTTGAATTCCTCGAAGAGATCGGCCGTCGACACCAAGACCGCCATTGAACAAAAGAGGATGAAAGAGACGGTGAAGGGGAGAGAAAGGCCTCCATGAAACCAAGCCATATATAGCTGGGAGGCATCAAAGGGCACAGGCTGCTGTTAGAAGCGTTGGAATGGGAGAATAGATATTGTCACGCCCTGAATCCAGGGCGCACTTGAACTCAGAGGTAACATATGCCGCATGTCTGCAGGGCGGACCATGCAAGCATGCAAGGCTATAGATCAAGTCATAATAATCTTAAAGCAATAGTAATAAAAATTCTTCGATCCTCAAAAATTAATTTAATCAAGATCTAAACAAAATCATTTTAATAATCAATTATTCCAAAGTGACGAAAGTCAAAATCAAATAAATTATTCTAACTAAACTAGTCTAAACTAGAATTCCAATAATTATGAAGAGGGTGGCCGTGGATGGTGCCCAGAGTTAGGGCTCCAAGGAGCTGGCAGTCAGCGGCGACTGGCGGTCGGCGATGCCAAAAATAGTCAAAAACAAGGATTCAATCCCTAATGCCATGAAACAGAGTAAATCCAACGGCCGGACCTCCGAGTCTCCGACCATGACCAGAGGCCACTGTGGAGGAATGGAGAAAAGCCTCAGCGACAAGAGCTAGCGCCGGAACTTGCCAGAATCAAAAAAAAAAAAAAAAGGTTGGTTTCCAAAAATAGGGGAAATAAGGCATCATCCTTTTCCGTCAAAAATCTGACGATCTCCAATCGAAATTAGGCTTCCAAGGGCCACTGAAGGGGGAGAAGAAAGTAGATCGATCTAATGATTTTAAGTCCTTACCTGACTTTTGACGATGATTTTCTGCTAGCCGCGGTCGGCGAACAAGGAAAAAGAACAAAGAAATCCGACGGCAACTCTCATAAGGGGGTTGGGGTACTCCTCGTTTCCTCCCAAGTTTATAGAACATGGGAGATGCCTTTGGAGAAAGGATCCACGGTTGACTTGGATTTGTATGGGCCCTACATTCCAGATTAATAACCAGCGTGGAATATAATATATGGCGCGTCTGGATGCCGAGGAGTTGACTCGTAATTTATTTCGGTTGGAATATGTTATATTATTTGCTTTATTTTATGGCAAATTGAGGAAAAACTAAAAAGAATACGTAAGGTGGTTCATATATATATTTGTTATTTTTATGAGAAATAAAAATATGCTTTTCTGAATAAGGTGTAATTATATGGTTCCAGACCTATAAAAAGGTTTGGTGTAAGCTTTACCCATGCATTGCTTGGTTTTTGGGCTTTGGTTGTTGGGCAGATACAAACTTTAAGCCACGCTGGGTTCATGGGTCAACCATACATCGAGCATGGATTGGGTTCAAATTTGAGTATTAAATGCATCCACAATTAAAAAAAAACAATAAGAGAAAGATATTGGTGTAGCAGAATTCCAAAACCAGACCTCACTTGTTTATTAAAGGTAGCTAACTTGACCAACACAACTTGAATAATTTGGACCAGATTAAACAAGTTTTAAATATATTAAATGAGTTTTTAAATGATCTCAATGGGTTAAACAAGTGTCTTAGACAGCCTGATCATCACCATGTCAACTTGATCTGAATTACTTGACCTGAATATTGAATGAGTCGAAATAAGTTAAATGGATTAAAATTCTAATCTGAAACCGATCTATTTAATGAACTAGTGAAATTAGATGGACCTATGACTTGAATCTATTTATGCTAAAACTAAACCCTCTTAGAGATCGGGCCATAAATTGTGACCTAGGGGAATGGATTTTTTTTTTGGAGGGGGAAATACTGACTCAAACCATTTCTTGAATTCATTCTTATTTCTAGCTTATAACAAATAAACTATACATGAACATCCCGAGCAACACTATTGCCATCAGTAGTATATATAAGCCGGCAAGCAACTTGAGAACTTCTGCCTCGCAATCACAGTCTAATAATAATATGGCGCGGTGAAAGGGGATTTTCGAGTTGTATTACCTAAAATCATATTCCTCTGTAGGTGATACAGTGGTTGAGTTGACTACTAGTCAGTCAAGGAGGATAAGGCTCCGTTTACTTCTGAATTTTTAAGAAATTAATGCCTTTCCACTCTTCCCGTTGGGAGACCTGGCCAGTCGACATTTTGGGTCTGAGAAGGAACATTTTCCAGATGATAAAATGGCCAACACCTACTTGGCATTCACACATCATTCTTAAAAAACAAGAATTCTGTCCAAAGTAAGATGGATCGTGATATAATGGATCATGCTATCGTCTATAGGTGGTGTTAGAAATTAACTTATATGTAAGTTGCCAAATCTGCCACCTTTTTAATTTCTTACATGCATGCATGCATGCATGCTTCTAAATATACAAAACTGCATGGGTGCCGCAATGTTACTGTTTATATGTATACTCTCGTGAAACATTATGATGTAAATTTATCTTTCAATTTTTTTTGTATATGTACATATACGGTCTAACTTCGTTGAAAAATGAATGGTTTAAAATTAAAATAATTAAAATATTTTAAATAGGTAGATGTGCAAAAAAAAAAAAAAAGAAGATATACATACATATAACAATTTTACAAGAATATTCATATAATTTTGTTATTTAATAATTTCTAAAGAGCACTTATTATGGACTATCGATACTTTTTTATCTTATGATTAATTTAATTATTAAAAAAGTTTCTTTTAATACAGCAAAACAATGGTAAAGCCTCCTCACATTTCATTTGGAGAATGGTATATAAATGATGCTTGGCATCAACACACAGCAGGGTAGCTTACTCCCGTTACACTGAAAACAGATCCAAAATAAAACTTATATCCCTAGCTACTTAATTGCCAGCCACAGGCAGGAGCCAAATTTTAAAGGTGAAAAGGAACTGAGGGGGCAAACAGCAGGCATCTGGAAATGTTTCATTCAGTAATGAAACACATACATGTCGACCTCCTCAACAGCTGATATGCCGGTGGCCTTGACGTTCTTGCCGAGCATAAAGCCTCGTGCCATCCGGAACTGCCCGCTGCCGCCGATGATGGTCCGATCCGGCGAGCCCCTCACCGCAGCCCTGCCGAGCACTGTGAGCGTGCTCCCGTTGTACTTCCCCTCCGTAAACACGAAATTGGTGGCCGTCAGCGCCGACCGAGCTGCCAGGGATGCAATGACGTCTAAGCTCTCAGCCTGGCCGACAAGCTTCGATCCTGGGTCCGGCCCCTCTGTAAGAGGGTTGTCGGATACGACGACGTCCCCGAATGTGGACGAGTCATTGTTGAGGCTGGCCACGATGAAGGAGGTCGCTGCGGGACCGGTTAGTGTGACATGCACGTAGAAGTGCAGATGAGTCTTCTTCTCTTCACCTGCATGGAGTTTGGAACCGGTTGCGAGTGTATTAATGGAGGTTAAGAGGAAGAAGAGGAAGAGGTATGGAGAGTTGGATAATGGAGATGAGGCCATGGGATTCGGGGTAGTGAAAGAGGCGGCAGTCGGAGGGTAGGAGGGTTTTGGTTGGGGTGACGAGGTTGGTTGCTCGCTACTTGATCGTGCTAAATGGAAAGGTCTTGAAAATAGAGCTAAATTCTGGACGGCTTGGTGTTGGGATTTTGTGAGGATGATTCCGAGGAAGAATGTGGATGGCTGGTGATCATTTGGACCGGACATCTCCACTCGAAACTAAAAAATGACAAGGAAATAAGGTGGTCGATATCCGATTTCGCAAGGAGGTAAATGCTAGATTTCTGGGGACTTAAATAATAATTTGTTTAAGCAGCAATGGGGTTAAATTTCATAAAAAGCAACACTTGCCATCAAATTGAACTTGATATTAATGGACAAAAAACTGTTTGAGAACTATTAGCATAATTTTAGAGATCACATAATAACTTGTATTAGATCATGTTACTTTCATTTGTTAGTGTGTGAATATTATTTTTCTTTTTTAGCATAATCTTTGTAGAATAATTTTAAAGATCACATAACAACTTGTATTAGTGAATATTTTTTTTTTATTAACATGATCTTATATTAGCCTATATTATTTTTTTAATGAAGTTTATATATAAGTATTTATAACTCCTGAGATGTACTGAATATAATGGAACAAAAAAATAAAATCATTTTTTCTCTTTTTTTTTATTTTTTTTCTTCTTCTTCAAATATTTTAACAAGAACTAGCGTAGATAATTTCAGCTCAAAGGAAGGAAAAAGTGGAGGCAAATTTTACAAGAAATTTTGAGATCAAATTTTACAAGAAATTTTGAGCTCAAAATTTACAGGAAAGTGACGATGTGGAGTCCCGGCAGCGTTGCGGCACTACCGGCCAGTGGAATTTGTGGTCGTTGAGGCCTCCGCCTGGTCTGGAGTGATACTGGTTGTTTTTTGTGGGTATTCTGGAAGTATGTTGGTTGTTTTGCGATTGCATTTGGGTATAGTTTTCTCCATTTCTGTCCAGGACAAGGAAGTGGATCAAAACTTGATAATGTCGTGAGGGGTTGCTGACCCGAGAGCTTCATCTTTGGTTTTCTTCTGCTTTTATCTCTAGGGCTGGCTGTTAAAGCCTGGCCTCCTTTTGTCCTTTCCCAGTTTGAGATGGTCTCCACCATTTTGCTCACAAAAATAATAAGAAGAATAATGATGATGATCATAAAGTTAAAGCAGAGAATTATGTAGAAATACAGACATTTGGCAACAAATGAATACGTATCAAGAGATCCATCGCTTGACTGTGGAACATTCTTTCCAAAGACGATTTATGAGACAATTCAGCAGGTTAAGGTTCTGAGACTTGATTCTTAAAAATTTGAATGTGCTAAAAGAACTGTCTAAATCCTTGTGGTTAGATGGGATGAAGAGTGGTGAACGAAGGGGGTTGTGGCTGTTCAATCGAAGTGATAGAGGGCATATATTCTTTAAAATAGGTAACGGAGAGTATGCATTCTCAAAAGAAAATAATAATAGTAATAATAATAAATTTAACCTATTTAATAAATAAGTTGTATTTGGATTGGCAAGAAGGTTTAATACCTATGTCTCAAGACTTACCAATTGCCACCTCTTGCTGAAAGCACAAGTACAAGAAGAAATACTTATGATGTTTGACACGTATGCCATGCATTACCAAGACATCATATGATTCCTTGCAACTAATATATACATACATGCATGCATGCATGCATGCATGCATACATGCATACATATATATATATAATGTTTGTATGTATGATGTATGTTTGTATGTATGATGTATGTATGTAAGTATGTGTGTGTATGTGTGTGTTTGTATGTGTGTATGTATGTATGTATGTATGTGTGTGTATGTATATGTGTTACAATAAGTGAAGTTGAGAAAGCTGCATGTAGAATTAATTTGGTTGGATCATGTGAGGAAGTGTTAACTTCCTTTTAGTGAGGTAGCAAGCTGACCCTTACTTGCATTACTATTTCCACTCTAAATATATTTTCATAATAAAAATAAAGTTACGTCATAATGAAAAAAAATGATAATTTATGTAATAAATATTATATAAATTTTACATAGAAAAAAGAATTTATTTTTTTTATACATTTTGTCGAACAATGGATAAGCAAGGCCAATGAGGTTGAGAGGGTGAGATACTGTCAACAAAGGAGGGTGCCATAGCTGGACTTGATGCAGCAAGCAAGGCTTGATAACTGAGGTCGAGGAGGTTGGGAGTGTTGTAGATGCCGATGATGCAGGAGAAGGTAAACACATAGCTTACCTTCAAGGAAGAAGATAACATGTAATTATGTATACATACATACAAACATACATACATACATACATACATACATACATACATACATACATACATACATACATACATACATATATATATTAATAAATATTGGGCCTTGAAGTAGGTCGAAGGTCCGTTAGGATTAACCTAGTCCATAATATTTTCGGGGCCGCAAACTTTAGATTCCAATTTGAGCAGAAGTCTGGTCTAGTCCGACAAGCCACAGGTTGGCCCAGATCCATTTACATCTCTAGATCGAGTTAAATAAGAAAAATAGTAGAAATGTTTTGTTCAATTAATATTGGTTGATTTCTTAACCATCCATCAATTTTGATGGTACACTAATACAATTTTATGTTTTCAACCATCTATTAAATTTATTAAAACATGTCATTATTTGTATGAAGCTTAAAGTTTATTTATTTATTTATTTACTTAGTTACTTATTTATTAGGTTATCTTGGGTTTATTTCGATTAAAGTTGGATTTGGTTAGATTTCCGTTCAACTAAAAGTGCCAGTCCCGTCTAAATTTGGTTAGATTAAGTTGTGTGTGCAGTTGCACGGACAAGATCATGATCTCTCATCCTAACGCCAATTACCATCAATTCCTTGTTGCCACGGTAGACTGGTGAAGTGGGTGGTGAATGGATGGATAATCAACAGCCCACATCACCACTAGTTCGGCGGTGAACCGCAGATCGAGTGCCGGTATCACCAAGGGCACAAACTCGGGGTTGGCCGCCATCAAGAGATAAACAATCATCAAACAAGACGGCTCATAAGCACATCATATACAATGCACCATATTTAATGGCTGTCCATCTTTTGACAATAGCCTTTCAAGCATATATAGTAGTCTGCAGTGCCCGGGCCACATCCACTAGAGAAAAAATAGTAATTTCCAACTTTGATATACCGATGCCAGATAGTAGAGTGGCAATTTGGCTCGCAGGTCAAAATTTGCTGATGCCTTTTAGTAGCGATATATTACAACGACGCTTTTGCGACGCTTTGCACTTTTGTGCGTCGGTATATATATTAAAAAGCCAGCAATGCCGGATTTTTCACCGCAGATCATCCTGGTTGTACGTTAATGATTGGCTTGACTTCTATGATTGGATGGACCCTATGATACATCATGTGAGGCTACGTGGAGCCCATCCAATCATAGATGGCATGATAGCTAACAAAACAAAGACGCTAGCTATATCACAGAGAGCCAAAGGAGCAAAAACATACTTTTTTTGATTTTTTTTCGGGTAGATGACAAAATAATTTCACTAACAGCAGCATCCACAACCAGTAACCATGGGAAATTTAAGAACTACGTACAGAAATTATGCAGCAGCATGACATGATCCAAGTACGATTAACAAGCGAACGGCAGCAAGAAATTTAAAACTAGCAGCGAATACAGCGACCTCGCAGACCGAAGGAATCAGCAAGCAGCAGCTCTTCAATGGTGCAAGACGTAGACGTCATACTCCACCACCGCATTCCCGGTGAGCATCTCCAACGTGTGGGTCTTGGCGAGGGCGTAGCCCCTGGCGAACCGGAACTTGCCGCTCCCGCCGACGACCGGCATCTCTCTCACGTCGTCGAACACCGAGTTGCGCCCCATCACCGTGATCGTGCTACCGTTGAACTCGCCATCCACGAAGGCGAGGTTCATGGCCATGAGCAGGTGGCCGAGCTCGTCGAGGGACGCCGTGGCATACATCCCCTGCGCATGGCCGACGAGCTTCGAGTCGGCCTCCGGACCCTCCGTCAGAGGGTCGTCCATCATCATCACCGCCCCGAACCCCGTCGGCGACGTGTTTGTGATTGTGGATTCTGCGACCCTCATCGCGGTCGGCCTCGGCCCGGTCACGATGTCGTGAAAGAAGAAGTGCAGGTGTGTCTTGATCTCCTCGCCCATCTCAAAGCCATCCTCGGCAATGGATGGAGTGAGGAGGAGGAGGAGGAGGAGGAGGAGGAGGAGGGTGCGGAGCGAGGGAGAGAAGTTTGGAGAGAATGAGGCCATGGGGAGGAGGCCAAGGAGTGTGGATTATTGGAAGTAGCATGGAAGGAGTATTTAACTAAATAAGTTGGTTTGGTTGGTTTTTGGGTAGAGGCCAGCAGGTAGGAAATAGCTTCTCGAGGACACATAAGAGGGAGCTGCTCAGTGACCAAATTCACCAAGAACTATGACCAGATGGCAATTGCTAGCGGCTGCTGGATGGGCCTTAATTATTCTAAAAAGAAGAATAAATATTGGAGAGGAGACAAAAAAATTGGAGTCAGAGAGCAACTCCATAACTCTTAATTTACTGTGCTTTATTTTTCTTTTTCTTTTTTTATCAATCTTGCATATTATTATGATACCATTTGGAGCCACTCGTCTCTATCTTGCTAACTGCATGCTGTTATACCGACCAGTTATGCTCGGCCTTTTCTACAAGTTGGTAAATATACCATTTGTAGGATAAGCGTAGAGATATCATCATACTCTGAATTTATAGTCAAATTAACAGGTCAGCTTGAAAGAAGATACATAGATTGTCACGCCCTCGATCCAAGTAGCGTCAACCACCGCATACTCATAGAAAACTCTCCCCACAATTTAACTATGCAAACTTTATTTCATTAACTAACTCAACTCACAATCTCTCATAATTCTAATATTAGTCTAAGATAAAACATCAATTTAGATAAACTCTAATCTAAGATAACATGTGTCACAATTTTTTTAGTCGTTATTCTATATTGAAAATGTCGATAGGCTAGTTCTCTGAATCTGTAAAAAAAAAAAAAAAATTGTATAATAAACTAAACAGCCCAATAAGCAATGATCACTTTAGCTAAATAAATCAAAAAATAAATAATAATTGGCTATTACTATAGAAAATGATGTTTCTACAAGTTGGTAAACATACCATTTGCAGGCTAAGTGCAGAGATATCATCATCCTCTGAATTTACAGGCAAAATAGTAAGCCATCTTGAAAGAAGATATATAGGTAGCTCTGAACTTGTAAATTTACAAATACTATACTTTATTGATTAAATATATAGCAGAATTTAAGCCAAAATATCACCAATATATATAGGATAACAAATGCCGGTAACAACAGTCAAATCAGTCAGTCAGTTGATGATTAAGCAAGCTAATGTATGCCTTGGGGATCACAAAAGGGGAAGTTTCTGGGAATGATAGAAGTTTTTATCGTGTTAATGGGTGATGTTCAGATAACAATTAAGGATATGGGCTGCTTTACGTCTATGGGGACGATTACTCTTCTGATCTTTAGCTACAGCAGAAAAATTAATACATAAATACTAAAAATAAAAAATTAATTAGTAAAATAAGTTCACTGAATATGGTATGCAGTTCTCTGGCTTGTAAATTGATGAGTCATATTAACAGCAGTTAGTAGTACTAGACAGGGGCTTGCCCAGGTGATCACCCAGCAACTAGAGATTTGGGATCGAATCTTTGATGGTACACTCCGTATACTCTATCCTGAGTAATTATAGTGCAGGCGGTTACAGTTACAAAAAACAATAATAATAATTATATTACATGTGGATCTTCCTTTCTTCCTCTCAAAAAAAAAAAAATGTTTAAAATTTATGGTTACGCTTGTGGTTTGAAATATTATTTTAAGTACTAAATTTAAGCATATCCTAAATTTATTATGATGTTTCTTATATTTAGAAGACATATATAGCAGTACAGGGTCATTTCTCAGGTCTTCAACCCTTTGAATTTTTAAAGGTGTTTGTAAACTTTCTCCAATCATTACTGCCCAAAGATATAATTTATAGACCATAGAATGTTTTGTATATAATTTTTGTATAATATTTGCTTGGTTCTTTTAAGAGATTTTTTTTTATTTTTTCAAATCAAAATTTAGATTCTTAGCATAATAGGTACATAGAAACTCTCGATAACCAATAAAAGCTAAAAATTGCTTTTCTCCCAACAAATATTGTACTTGTCGTTGAGGAGCTCTTTGTGATGTATGAATTATCGAGGCAAACCCGAACCAAAAAAGATATAATTGCATCATTGTTCATGTCGAACAACGATGCTTAAGCAAACAAAAATATAAGTTATTTAGGAAAATTATGCACAATGTGTGTACTTAATTTGTCTATTCTTAGCAGTATTTACTTTGTAGAGGGCATACTCTTATTATACCCTTGTAGCAGCCCTGGGGAGTTGGGAGTTTGTGATTTTCCACAGAATAAGGTAAAATGCTTGGTGTGCATCTGTCCAAAATAGATAATTGAATGATTCTCACATGACGAAAAAAAAAAAGAATAGGAGCTTCGAATAGGACTTTCTTATGCATGAGTTCAATTTAAATGGCAGATCAATTGCACTTGCGACAACCGATCTTTTGGCAGGGGAATAAGATATAAAAAAACAAAAGTGGGTTTGGAGGTCCGTGATCCATCGTCGCCATATAGAAAGAAAGAACCGACCTCATCTACAGTCCACGGATGTGCTTATTTAAGGAGGGCAATCCTTTAATTGTCTTCTATCATCAAAGTTCGAAGAAAAAGCCAATAGGCCAGATCAGGGAGATCAACGAATCCATCCTTATATGTTTTTTTTTTTTTTGGTTGGTGTTAGGTCACCGACAAATAATTAAGACCCCATCAATAATTTTTTGTCCCCCCGATAGAGAGAAGAATCAACTTTATGGGAATGAAAAGGAAGCAATCAAGAATTTATTATCGTTTTTAGTAAAATAAAAGTCTTCATTACTGAAGCTACTTCGGCTACCAAACCAAATATTTAGAGCGGGGAACCGATTCTGAGAAGAAGAAAATCACAACCAGCTCAACTTGAATTTTCTAGTAATATTTTTTAAAAATAAAAAAAAATAAAATATAGATTTTATATTCTCTTTTTCTTTATTAATCAACTGATGATTCAATCGATAAAAGTACATATCTTATATTTATAATGATAAGATTCATTTTTGAATAATGTAAGTTGGATTCTTCTTTTACTTCAAATAGCACTAGTTTTTCAAAAAAATAGATATAACTAATAAAATAAGCATGAAAAATCTAAAATTCTACGTGAGGTAGATCGCAACTCATACATCATCTTTACCTTCTGCCTCTCCATCAAATTTTTTTTGAACTGAGAGTTACACTAGGCAAATCTTTCAAAAATAATAATAATAAAAAAATGTTTGAGTCAGGCCCTAATAATGAACTTTAGATATAATTACGAGAGACATAATTTATTTTAGGAGTAGTGCCATATCATAAATCTATTTTTTTTTAAAAAAAATCATCTCAATCAAATATTATATGATCAAATTATAATCTCCAAAAATTTAAACCTTCTTGATATAGATCTCATCTTAAATATAGTGGATCTCACTTGTAAACCCTAATCAACACTACCCATAGTAGCCAAAATGGTCAATATCGGGTTAGGTGGTTCATCTAGACCAAGCGATTAGCTGATATATGGTTGTGCTATAAATCTGATCCCATAACTTAGATTATTGACAGCTATATCTGTAGATAGAAAGAGAAATATTGTAATAAACCAAGCTTACTCATATTTAAATAAAAAACAGAAAAAAAGAGGAAAGTGGGAAATGGATAAGCGTCTATTACAAAATGGAAAAGCATAACTATATTTTTTTATTTAGCATTTATTAAAAAAACTAAGATTTGAGACGGTCCAACTAGGATCAAGATGAGCGCAAGAGTATCTAAGTAATTAGTATTCAAGACCTACTAGCTTCTCCTTTTTTTTTCTTTTTTTTTTTTTGGTAAAAGTGGCATTTCATATAGGTCAAATGTGAGTATATCCGGCCAAATTAAAGAAAAATAAAAAATACAAGAGAAGAAAAATATCCTTAGTGGATGTCTATATGATCTCTCCAGAATGCCGAGCAACAAATGAGGCAACTCAATCTGCAGCACTGTTCGCCTCTCGAAACACATATAGTGCCTGAAAAGAGCTCAGCTCTTGGACCAATCTGCGAGTATCACGGATAAGAGGATGACTATCACCATATCTATTCACCCCCTGCACCCAATCAATCACCACTGAAGAGTCCCCCTCGAGACATACGCGCTTAGCATCAAGTATCCATCTCGCAAAGGAGATACCCTCGTAGCTCCGCCCCAACTACAGTAAGACCGGATATACACTGACCACCCGCTGCTATCATCATGCCGAGGTGGTCTCTAATCACAAATCTGACCCCTCCCGACGTCCGATCCACCGACATACTACCATCGAAATTCAACTTAAGATGACCAAGAAGTGGGAACACCCAAAAAAACAAGGGCAAATGTGGGCGCTAAGACAGCAGATCGAGTGCCCCTGACCATCTCAGAAGTGAACACGACGGTAACCGAGAAAACCTCTCCTGCATGAAGCACAGCTCTATCCACCATCATTCTCGAGGATAACCTTCGGCTCTCAAACAAGTCGGCATTCCTACCCAACCATATGTAATAAACCAAGTATGCCAATAATATCCCCGTCTCCAATGTCTTAGGACTCCGCATAGCTCTCCATCGATGAATCAAATCCTGTCCATACTCCACCGAATAGGAAAGAGAAACAGATGACCTGCACCATATGTTCCTGGCCTTGAGACACTACAAGAGGACGTGATGAATAGTCTCCTCGATATCAGTACACATCTCGCAGCACTGAATAATCTCCACCCTCACCGGACTAACAAAAACTTGATCGATAGGCAACCCCATACCACCTTCCAGAGAAAAAGCGCCACAAGCAAATGAATCCTCAACCTCTAAATCCAACCACCCTCTATCCTCCGAGCGGGCTCCCTACTCACTACGAGCTTTCGGGTGAATAGTTTTTCATTCTTAAAATCTCTCTCTTGATTCAAAAAGGTGGTGCAATATGCCTCACATTTTGTTGTAGCATCAAATGAACAAGATAAATCAAAAAATAATTATTTCTTCAAAAATAAAATCTTAATGCAACCATCCTACCCCATTCATCCTTTACAAACATATCACAACTCCCCTTTATATATACATAATTTTTCCCTTTTTTTATTTAAAAAAAGGCTCGAGCCCATCACATTGATTTTGCAAATGTATAATTATCTTGAATAAAACAACTATTTTATTGTTTTCTAATCACCTCGAAGGGACGAAAGAAGCATGATAATTTTTATTCCAAAAACTTAATTTTAGTGATCTCTTAATAGGCTTGAACCTTAATGAAGTTTTGACCATCTATTTATGCAAAAAGAAAAAAAAAAAGAATGATCTCATAAGATAAATAAGAAATTCTATGATTTCTTTTGAGAAGCATCCGACTATTTATCTACTTCTCAAATTCCATAAATAGTCATAACATTGAGGAAGACCCAATAAGTCAACCATTATATCACACTAATTAAGAAAAAGACAAAAAAAAAAAACATGACTAGGGTAGCCAACGTAGCATTAGAGAGAGAGAGAGAGAGAGAGAGAGAGAGCGCAAAGGCTTAGGCATGGGTTGCCAATGTTCAATACAGGATGCTGGTATCAGTGACACAGTCATCAATGTGCACGGATGTCATATAAATTATCACTTCCGGGAACCGATTCATATGTTTGATACATCACATCTTGGTTTTTCATGAATGCTGTTCGCTGATGCCCGTTTTATATGAACAATAACGCCCCTGGACTTTCCACCTTGAGGTATCCAGGAAGTGGAGCTTTCTATCTTAGAATTCCTAATAGCATGATAGTTTGACCAGATAAAGCATGACCAGGTTTCCTTCTACACAACAAAACGAGTATGTAATCATGTTACATTTTGCACCCAAACGAAGAGCCTTTCGTATTTATCTTGCCAAATTCTACAAAAAAATACACTTATAACACACATAAATACAGCAGAATTTTTAGATGAGACACCACTAATGATACAGGGCAAGAAAACTAAACATTTGAAAAACCTGGAAACGAGAAGAGTATTATCTAGCATCCAACTTGTAAACTTTCCAAAAGTCTCCAAAGATTCAAAACACCTATTTAAACGCATTGTTTGTAATGAGAAAATTAGACTTGGATAATCCTACAGTAGACATGCCTGTTATCAGTGACTAGAAGTGTCCTGTTCTTGGATGCCCCTCCAGCTATGCATAAAGGAGGCCAAGCAGGAAAAAAGTAAAAAGAAAAGGCACAGAAGATTCTTAACCTGGACTCAGAATTTAAAAAATAAAACTTAAGTAACAGAATAATGTATGAACAATCTAGTCCTGCAAGGAAATAATGTAACGTATGCACATTCAAGAATAACTGAGTATAAGAGAGGAAGAATAGGAATAGTTAGAAGCATAAATCCTGAAGAGGAGGAAAAAAGGAAAAACGAGGACAGTACTGGAAAAAACACAACAGAAGGATAACAAAAGTGTCAAATTTAGAAGAACTGGAGGCTCCAAGTTTGCCCATTTTCATACACTGAGAAGGGTCTCTAACAGGCTGCAATGTTGCCTGCAAAACAGCAAGCCATCCAAATTTGCCACACAAGTTAGAGCAAGGCAAACTAGCAGTCAGCATGCACGATGTCCATGGCAAATTCAAAACATGTGAAAAAATATAACAGTATTGAAAAGGCACAAGAAAAGAACAAAAAGATAACAAAAGAGTGTCGATCATAGGAAGAATCAGAGGCTCAGCTTTGCCTATTTTCATACATTGAGAAGGGTCTAACAGGCTGCAATTGGTTGCCTGCAAAAAATAGCAAGCCATCCAAATTTGCTACACCAGTTAGAGTAAGGCAAAATAGTAGTCAGCATGCAAGATGTGCATGGCTAATTCAACCGATGTGGATTCACATACACAAACACACATACGTATGAATTTATGTATGTATATATGTATGTATGTATGTCCATATATATATATATGTGTGTATGTATATAAATAGAGAGAGATAGAGATAGAGAGAAAGAGAGAGAATCTAGGTGCTCTTGCAGATATAAGCATACAATTTCAGCACTTGAAGCATCATGGAGATGCAAAGGCAAATCATCACAGCCTCTGACCGCAGACAAGAAGAGGAAGGAGCAAAAATGGATGAATGAATGAATGAATGAATGAAGCAGCATAAGGAAAAATGTTGGGAGACCCACTGACTGGAAAGAGGAGGCAATCCTTCTCGGTAAAAAGGATATAACAAATTACATACCACAAGAAGCCTTGCCAGAATAAAGGATGTTTGAGAATATACATTTCCTTAACAAATCAACACGGTATCAAGTATGAACTCTGGCAACACTGAAATTTACAAATCATGATATCAATGCAATCCTGCACATTTGTGTAAAGAAAATAAAAGTTATCCAAAAGGAGGTTAAATGAATAGTTAAGAACACCAAAACCATTACCAAAGAGAAGACTGGTTTCTCCAGGCCTCAAAATAACAAAGCTAAGCTTCAATATCCAAGCTTAGCCATGCTGCTGAAAATGGAACAGAAATGGTTTAATGATTAGGGGTGCAAACAAGTCAACCTCAAGTGAGCCAAGCCTAACTCTAGCTCAGCTCATTTTGCAACCAACCTAAGCTCAAGCTAGACCATTTAATTTCCAGCCAAACTTGAGCTGCTCACAAACAGTTTGTTCAACAGATTTAGGAATACTGTAAGTCCTTTTAAGGCTTTCATATAGTTCTTTTAGCTAATCTCCACCATCATATCTCAGTATTATAGAAGAAACTTTTTCATTAAACTATGTTAGCCTTCAACAAACAAATACAAAAATAAGATTTTCATATAAATAATAAATAATATCCAGTAATAACTTGTTTTTCCCCATACCAAGCGGAGCTCGAGTGAGACAAGTCAAGCTCTAGCTTACCTCACTTACCTTGTTACAAAGTGAGTGAGACAAATTGAACCCAAAATTTCAAGTCAAATACAATATGCTCACAAATAGATCGACTGTCTCACAGGCCTATTACCAACACAGGAATCTTAATAATTAAAAATATAAAAACAAAACAAAGCTAAGAAGAAGAAACATATTGCCTAGCAGGACCTAGAAAGCAAACCAAGAATACTGTGAAAGTTGGTAAAAGAGGCCCAGTTTTGCTCATTTGTTTGCCATCATCTGGGGAAGTGCAATCAAGCAGGCCGAATATTAAGCTGAGATTTAAAGTATTTATAGCTCAAACTCATGCTTATTTAGATATGAGCTGCAGAAAACTGGCATGCTTATTTAACAAGTCTAATGTGAATTATGTAGTAGCTGCACCCAAGGATAGCCGTCTTGGTACTGGACTCCACACCGGTACTATCTTAAGTATCCGTACATTGTACAGTATGAGACGGCAAGGTGTACCGAGTGTCTATATGGTACGAGACTACGTATCGGCTCGGTACCGGTATGGTACCGATCAGTACGGTAAATCTTGGTTGCACATGATTGCTAGTCCAACAACACAACATCCAATTTAGACATATGCCAACATGAGTAAAAATGAATCTTGCAACTCAATTCCTCCTTGCAAAACCACATTACATCTCAAGGATCGAGCCAAACATAGACTGAATTGATTGAAGTTCAAAGAAATAACAATCTGCCATGAATCCTGATCATTGGAATTTCCTACGTCTGAGGCTTTAGAGCATTCACACTCTGGACATTGCAACCATCTAGGGACATGCAAAGAAAGTTCAGCAACAAAGAACACTGTCCTCATTCAGAATACCTCTGCTTACCCTGACATTAAATGGAATTTTCCAGGTAATGAGTTTTGTACATGCCTCCATGAATTGAATATGAAATCTTCTTAGGTCTCCAATCTCTCATCTATGACTGGTTTTCCCCTTTAAAGCCAAAACATATGACCAAAATTGCACTAGTGTGTCTGGCTTTGCTGTCTCTCATCTTAAAGCTATTTGTCTCCATTATCCTATAACTTAAGCTTCTTGAGAATATATTTGCATCTACGCTAAAACAGTTGACTTCAAAAAATCAGAGAAGCTATTCTTTTTATTCTTTCTCCATATGAATCTCCAAGGCCTGGGTATAGATTACATGCTTATTGTCATAAATTTATAGTCCTTAACTTCATTTCAATTTCTATAAACATAAATCAATAACATTATAATTAAATGTATTAAATAATCAGAACAGGAAGAAATGTGATAAGCTAGCTTTACATATATACTAGCGTGCATACATACACACACACACATATACATCATACACACATGCATACACCCACATATACATGCATGTATTTATCCTTTTCTTTCTTAGATCTTTTCTTGACATGTGTCGTATTTCCTTTTCCTTCTTGTCTCTACATTTGCAATTAAACATTACTACATGGCTGAAAGAGTTTAAAACATAGATACATACATGATTAACTCCAACTCAATCCTAACATGTTCAAGAGTTTAAAACTAGATTCTAACTTCTATTAACAACTTGATAACACCACAAAAAAAGCCTCGTTGCCATGTGTTAAAAAGGCATTGATACTTTATAGCACACCCCACCATGTATCTCGCCAACACTATGAACTGAACCAACCATCATATGGCAAATGATTCAACAGTGCAGTCCATTCACTTTGCTTCATGGTGCGGTAGGCACTACATGATGCCAATTCAAAGGGACCAATGAGAACAAAACACAACAGTTAAGTGACTTTTTGATTTACATTATTGAGTTACAAAAACATTTCCATTTTCTTTTTTGTTACCAAGGTCAAGCCCTGTAGTGCTATTTCTATCAAAAGGTTTCTCTGCACTGCTAATAAACCACATGGCATGAGGGCTTGGTCCTTTAAACCAAAACCCTTTGACATTGCACCAAGCCAAACCAGCTATCAAACTAGTTTCAATCTGATCTGCTCAATGTCACGCCCCATCAATGGCCTACCCCTTCTCTAAAAAGCTAACAAAGACACAATAAACGAAACATGACCTAAGGAAAGAAGGCAGCCTCTAAATCCTCCCAACCTCTACCACAAGCCTCATTAAGCATGTGCTTGCCCTTCGATGTTGCTTCTAGTTTGTAAAAAGAGATGAAGAAGCCAAAAGTTCAGCCTTCTAGCTTCTTCTATATGTGTTATTTGACTTTATCTTCTCACGAAAGCACTTTCCATATAATGTTATCAAATACTTCTGTTTTCCTTTATGAAGTGCTTTTTTGCTCCAAAAATCACAAATCCATTTTTTTTTAAAGCAATACCAAGTATTTCATAAGTGGCATAGGAAAAAAAAATTCTAAAAAAAAGGCTCAAATCTGTCCATGTTGCTGAACAATATGTGATTAAGAAAGCAAGGTTTTCATCTCAGCCAAGATCTCAGACTGCATAAATATCGGGCACCCCTTGATACAATGTACTAGCAACCGGACACATCCAATGCATCTTAAAGGGAAGAGAAGAGAGAGCAAGTGATAGAATCAGGTCGATTCACCAGTGGGATAATTAACGTATTTTTTTAAATAATTAGACGTTTCCAAGTATAAAAAGTGAGAAGAAATCGAGAGGATATTCTCTGATTTTCGAAACTATCATTTCTACATATAGTATAGATATAAAAAACTCGCCCTGGTGATATAAACTGATAAAATATCAGATATCAGCTGATATGATACATTCATATTCGCTGATATTTTTCGGTCATCTTTTTACTTCCCTAAATAGGCTTTTTTAACTAGAGAAACTAGAAATCGATGCTTAAGTATAGTTCTTAATTTCATATTTCCCATATCGGCTGACATTTCAATATCTGTCTAAAAATATCAGCTGAGATCTTGGAAAATCTTCATTCTCTCCCGATGTCCCCATTTACCATATTGGCTAAAAGATAAACCGAAACCTCGGTTCATCTCGGTCTCAACCACTCACCGTGATAACTGATATATCAAGACTTAAAGACCTTGTAAGGAAGCGGCAGGTCCCTCGAAATAACAGATCTAATGAAATGGCTGCAATGGTTGCCTGCAAAACAACAGAGCATCTCGTTCTTCCCTGCCAATTCCAACAAACCTGCAAAAATGAATCGAGCTGAACTCAAGCAAACCAAGCTTAGCTCCAGCTCAAGCTCAGCTGAACATGAGCTGCTCGCAAACAGCTTGCTCAATCTAACAGTCATAGACAAAAGCCCCTTAAAAATCTCGGACTCCATGAATTGCATCCAGCGACATTTGAAGTTTTCCATTTCAACATCGCAGAAGACCTCAAATCGAAACTATTTACATCACGTCTGCCCGGCGTCAGTAATCATGGAGAGGATACGGTACCATATGCACAGCAAAATGCCGTGTATCCCTAAAAATGCATCTGGAAAGGGTTTAAGCCCTAGTCCCCTGGTCAAATCATCATAGCCCTCTTGCTTTCTGTTCTTGTTTTCAGAAACCCAAGAAGAAAATTACATGGACTTAAACAACATCTATGATGAAACCCTCTTGTTTCTTCAAATTGTTCGTAGAATCTTTAGAGCTCTTGGTAACAAATGAATATAGAACCAAGGAATAGCAAAAAAAAATGTCATAAATCGAAGGAAATTGAGAAAATGAACAAGAACTTATCTCGGATGAAGAAAGAAGAGTGAGACATCCTCAGAGTCGCAGATCCAACCTTCCATCAAAATAAATAAATAAACAGAAAAGAATCTATGGTTACGAGATCCAAGCTGCCCTGCCACCGATGCAAAGATTAAAAGAAAAGAGTTATGCGACCGGACCCAACCACGGTACCCAAAAAAAACCTAGAGAGAGGAGGAGGGAGAAGAGGAGGAGAACGACAAAAAGAGCGAAGAGCAAGGAAGGCAGAAGAGATGCAAGAAGAGGGAGTGGGGGTGAGAAATAAAAATCGATCGGCGTCCGAAGTCGAGATAGGGCTGGAATTGGGCCCGCGCCCGGGCCGGACCGGGTTAACCTAGAAAGGATTTGGCATCTAGGCTTAAATATATAGGTCCTATATATTTTTGTGGCCAGGCTCGTTACGCGGTAGGCCTAAAACAGAGCCCGAACTCAAATCCAGACCCAATCCAAAATGGAGCCCAAACTTAGGTGCTTATTTATAAACTACTTAAAAAATAGAAAAGCTATTTTCAGTTATGTTATCAATTTGTTTTTTATTAAATATATTTCTAATCATCAGATAGTTGCTAACGTGAAGCTATAGTATTTTATCCAAAATATATATATAAAGCTACAATACGAAAGATTGAAAGATTAAGCTTGAATTGGTTTCAAGCCGGCCCAATTTTTAGTCCAAACGGATAATTTGCGCTGACCCAACCACATTTGAGTTAGGCTCGGGCTTGATCTCGGGTCGGGCTCAAGTTGGAATTTTCAAAAGTTTTCGAGCTTAAGACTGACCCAAAGCCCAAAAAAAAATCCAGGCCGAGTTTAGATGGGGGAGTGGTCCGGCCCAGCCTAACCCGTTTCCAACCCAACTCATATATGTGAGCTAATTGGTAAAGTTGGCAGGGTCCATAAGGAAGGTGGTGAGTTTTCTTTTCTATTTATTCAAAAAAATTAACACTAACACAGCTTTTTTATTTTAATTTTGTGATGGGGGTGTGCATCTTTGAGAGGAGAAATTATATCCTACATGGCATACACCAAGTCGTAGTGCATACTGCCAATCAGAACTACTCATTCTTAAAGTGGTGCATCGAAATAAACACTTGATGAATGAGACTTACAAAAATGAGAGGATGTGATTGGTGGCGTGCAAGGCCGCATGATGCATGTAGAATATAATTTCTCCTTTGGTAGGGTCTTAAGCTCTTCATTAGAAAGAGTGACCGAGGAAATAATTCCAACCATAAATTAGAATAACGAGGTACCTGGCCTTTTGCAGTGATCCAGGAAATAATTCCACCCATAAATTAGAAGTCTAGAAATATTTATTGCACTTCTAAGAGGTACCCCGAAAGCTCTGCCACTATGTAATGAGCATATAAAAATTCCTCTATTAAGTAGAAAGATGGCTCATGTTTGGATAGAAATTTAGCATGGCATCCACTCTCTTGGGAAAAAAAAAAAAAACAGGAGGGAGCGGAAGAGGGAAAGCGGTTTCGGGCTTGATCTTTTAAGGTTCGTTAGGTTGGGACATATGAGACTATCAAGTAATATGACAACTTCTAGAAATTATTTATCTAAAAAAATAATTACAAAAAAAATAAATTTTACCATATTTAGTTAGTGGAAAGTTTACTCCACAAAATGGCATCGAAAAAAAATTACTATATTCAATTAGAGATAATTTTATATAGAAATATTGCTAACTTTCCAACATTGCTCTTAAATGAACAATTCAAATAATAGTTTTTTTTTCTTTAGTTCATTTGTTGACCGTTTATAGTTTTTTTTAATATTAAAATATATTTGCATGAGTCAATAAATATTTTTTAATTAATTATACATATATTAGAAAATACATTTATTATTACAAATAAATTTTAGTATGTCTTGGTATATAAATAAATATGTTAATTATTAAAAAATCATATATTATATTTATTGATTATTAATAAAATATTGTTAATTATTTATTAATAATTAGTATTTATTAATAAATATATTAATAAACTAAATAAATACAGGTAATCGATATATTAATATATTTATTATATAATAATATATACTAATGTAATATATATTAATACAATTAATACAATATTAACATAACATAAGTGAGGATACTATTATTAAGAAATGATATCTATAATCCATCATGAGAAAATAAATATCATCCTCTAATGATATTTGCTTTGCTCTACATTCTCTCTTAAGAAAATACATATAGGACCTACTATTTATATACCAAAAAAAAAGCACTTTAATAAGATGCTAATCACTTACTTAGAGCAATGATACCATAGAGCATACCCGAACATATAACAAAGTGTCTTTCAATGGGCCAAATTAATGATGTCGAGATCACCTTGAGCAATAAGGTTGCAGGCAAATTTTTTTGACCCTTTTTGAGGCAACTGAGACAGGACTATGATGAAATTTTGCTAACCAGGAATGGTGAGACATTACCAAAAGATTTTCCTACTTGTAGTACAACAAAACGGTGCATGAGCAAGAAACAATGTAAAAATACTGAAATAAAAAACAACACAAAATTAAAACACTATGCACCAAAAAAAAAAAGCATAAAGTCGACGTATTTAACCTGTCAACTCTCAATCAACTCAAGGAGGCAGCCTCACCCCTAGACAAACTGCTTAATTAGCCAACCAAACTGTTGATAGCCTCCCTAACCCTTCTAAAATGGAACCTGCTGATGAAGTCATCCTTTTAGTAACCTTTCCTCATCAGTCAGGACAAGGGAAGTCATAAGCACATCAAAAAGCAATTCAGCAGAAAAATCCTGTTGAGCTGACCAAAAACCCTAAAATGATCGAGTCTTCCAGGTTTAGCAAAGAATATGAAACAAATCTTACCAAAACGAATCTTAAATATTACAAATATTTATAGTGTAGCAAGAAAAAAAAAAAGGGTGACAAAAGAACTAAGGAATGATACTTAAATTACATAGTTAGAGTGTGAGTACCCATGCAGGTACGTATTTAGTTCCATATCGATTATTCGCTGGGCAAATCTTGGATACTTATATAGGATCAAAAAATTCAAATAATATGTTTCAGCTAGTCTTTTTTGGTAAGATCTTGGGTTGTGACAAATAGTATCATAGAGGATCCAGCCCATAACCTATGTAGACTAGAAGACACTGCAGCACGAATCCATTGAGGCTGACCACGAGCCAATCGAGCCCGTGTAGGTGTATATTTAGTCCTACAACGATTATTCACTGGGTAGATCTTCGGTACTTATACAAAATCAAAGAACTCAAATAATACCTTTCAACTAGTCTTTTTGGGTAATGTCTTAGGTTGTGGCATAGAGATGTGGAAATAGTGAATCATAGACTTTGTGAGGGTGTAAAAAAGAGAGCTGCACCTTGAAGGTCACTGGTGGAGTTGGATCAAGCACGGACCAACCTACGATATATCCTAGGCTTGTTCATATCCTTCTGTGCATCTTATGAATGCTGAAATTTTTTTGAAAAGAAAAATGTATTCAAATTCATGAGGCTCCCATCATTGCAAGATCTAGGAAGAGTCATGTATACATTGTCTTGCCTGACCTGCATGCAGAGAGTACTTCTGTATTTCAAATCCGTGACACGTAAGTCATATGATTGAACAACCTTATCATTATACCAAAGTATTCCTCCTACCATCAATGTCCCTCCAATTCAAAACTCCTAGGTCCCATTCATTTGTCAAATCCTGATTAGCTAAACCCTCATTTATATATGCATAACTAATAGATCCAATCTTTCAAAAGGAGGGGAGAAATTCTCCTTCTTCACATAATTATTTCTAGACATTTAAAAATCCAATAAACTCCTAATTTGGGCAACATTGCACCATGTTCCGTTCGACGGTTCAAAATTTGGTTTTAAATCAGTAGGGATCGTCGTTAGGAAGGCAAAACAGTGACGAAAGATTGGACCCACTTATTTAGTGATTCCATGCATGATTGCACAATACAGGGGGTATTAAGATTAAAAACACTTAATCCACTAGCATCATTAGAGTATATGCGTCTCATTTTGATTTTACACCTAGCCACTGCCAACATTACCTTGTAGTATAAGAAACTAGTACTTTCAAATATGTAATTCAATCCACTTGGAAGCAATCTTTGTCAAAGTATGTAATCCAATAAAAGATTGGCCCCTACTTCTGCAATGTCCTCATCTCCCACCAAGGATAAGTTATAGTTGAGAACCCATCAATCACCACTTTAAAACCAACATGATGAACATGAATTCTGCCACAAAGATAATGAATTGTTGCATGAATCAATTCTTTTTCACTTCTTCCATGCATGCAGACCAGATTAACAATATTTTTGATTTGATGCTTAAGTGTAGATCAGCACTCTAATATGTAGTTTTTTTGGCCAAATTCTACTCCATAGTTTAAAACTACTACCTTTAACAAACCTAATCTTCTACTCCTAGACAAAAGCAAAGACAGTACTTGGTTTGGGCCACCCTGTTTATCTCCTGAACTGGACCACCAATTAGAACAATGTTAGCCTCCCAAATGATGAAACTCTGATCTATTGCACGGATCAGGATGGTTAATGGGAAAGGGAGGGATACGGGCACATCAACTGTGAGGCCCACCAACTTCAAATGGCAGTCTGGTAATTTACACTATATCAAGTGTGGTTTGCACACCAGCAACATTTACATTTATTGCTATGGACAAGGCTAGCCCTTTTTTCGATGGACACACCCTACTGTCACTTTTTATGCTTGCCCCTTTCCTTGATAGCAATCTTAGGGTTAAAGTTGATCCATTATTATCCGTCCAAATTTTTTTATCTAAATATATTTAAATAAAAATAAAAATTTAAATATTCGATTAATATCTATATTCGTATCTATATCTAAAAAATATATATAGATAGATAAAAATTCGATCCGTGTCCGAATATTTGATTTAATTTGTAATCTTATTTAATTCTATATGACACTCATAAATTTTTAAGAAAAATAGATAATCAGGTTAGCATGCTATTAACTTGATTTATCATCCATTTAGTAGTATCTTTGATTCTGTAACGATAAAATTTAATTATCTAATTTATATCCATATTTATATTTTAGGTATTCGATCTATATCTATTTAAAATAAATATGGATATGAATTTTTGCATCCAACTAATTTTTTATATCTGTATCTATAGCAATCAAATAAAATAAATATATTAGTATTTGATCTGTATTGGATCCCATTTGAGCCCTATTTGAGACTTCTACTGCACAGAACCTGGGGAAAAGAGGAACAAGGAACTCAATTAGCAACTTTTGGTGGGTCTATCAATTATGGATAAAACCAAACAGTCAAAAGGATCCAGCTCTGCTCTCTATAGGGACACTAGTGAGGGACTGAGGAAGAGAGAGAGGTGGGCTGAACAAAGGAGGACAAATCCTTGCTCCTTGGTGAAGTATGTTAATTGCTAATCAATAGACATTGTAGATGGAGCACGGACTTGACAAATGCTGAATCCTTAGTGAAGTATGTTAATTGCTAATCAATAGACATATAGATGGAGCATGGACTTGGAAATGGGGAGATAGTCCAAAGCAATTAAATTCAAGAAGCATAGGGTCCTCACTCTATGATGAACAACATTAATTAGCAATCAATGGACATGTACGCCGACTATCGACTACAAAGGACAAACAAGAAAGCCAAAAAGAATTAACTTCAATTAACTGCAAGTTAATGTTAAGGTTCATTTCTCTCTTTTATCCTCCATTAAGAAGTGCAGCAGGATTACAGTTTACATCATTTCTTTGCTTTTGCAAGCAAAAGAGGTCAATGGAGAAACGATGGGCTTTTAACATTTGAAGCCCAACGGTACAATTTCCACAATTCCGCGACATTTCTTCTGTTTACAAAAGAAAAGTTAACTAGCAATCTCAAAACCCTCAACAAATCTGACTATTTGCATTTATAACCATATTGATAACGATCAGTAGCTTTCATCAATAAGCAGTTGATTCATAATTCAGTGCCAGCGAAATGATTTGAATGCTGTATTTTAGAAAATTTTGAACTGAACTTTGAACTTGGATTGTTGAAAAAGGATTTATACACCTCTCTATTTAAGATGTAGGTGGTAACAAATCTAAAACTCAAAACTTTTCCTTATGGCATCACACTAGTAGAATCATACTACAAACTCTCTGTAGAGTTGGATGCAGCAAGTATAGTCTTTGTTTGCTGACATTTATCTAACATCATATGCTAATCCCAAGGGACACAAGTTAGCAACTGGAGCTAAAGAAGAAATGGCTAGCTGCTATATGGTGAGTGGCATGTATCCAATGCCATACCTTAGTTTAGCACAACGAGGGAAGGAAAGAGACTAGAAGAGAAGGATGCCTCTGGATATTCCCTTCCTGGTTTGCTTCACATCCCACTGTATCTGTATATAAATCCCATCAGTCCACTTCACTCCCTCGCCCTCTCTCTGTCTCTCCGAAGCGCCTCTTCCCTCTGTTGACATCAGTTGTCATCACATAAGTGGAATTTTCTCGCCACCCAAGAAGTTTTAAGTAACCCCAATGCACCATTTATTTATATATATTGATATCCATTTGATTTTGTGAGTTCTCTTTCTTTGGTTTTCCTGCGAATCTGAGGGCGAAGGGGAGAAGGGGGAAAAGGGGAGGAGAATGGGTAGCTCGGAAGAAGAGAGGCTGGTCCAAATGGTCCAAGACTTCATTGAATCAGACGCACCATCAATGCCCAACCCCATTCCATCCTCCTCGCAGGCTATTTCGCTCCACCAGCACACATGCCTCCTCCTAGAGGTTTGTTTAGCATGGAGCTCTTTAACTTCAATCTCTCCAACTCTCTAAGTTAGTTCCTTTTTCTTTTTTGCTCTCTCTCTATTGTTTTGTAGGAAAACAAGTTTATTCATGCATTGGTTTTTTTCTTGGCAACATATTTACATGCATCCAAGTGAACGATTTGCTTCTTTTATTGTGTTTTCTTTTTTGTCTTAATTTTCTTTTTTTTGTTGGGTGGGTTGAAGAGGATACTTGGGAGTGCTACAGATGCTGAGATGGAGATTTTTGATAAGGCCTTAAAATATGTGAGAAAGATGGGAGATGAGAAGAAGCAGAGTAGTGTAAAGAAGAGGCTGATGATGAAATTGAGGATGGATGGTTATCAGGCTTCCCTATGTAGATCTTCTTGGGTTTCAACCTTGGAGTGTCCTGGAGGTGATGCTTCTTTCCTTGACTTTTTTCCCTCTTTCGTGCCTAAATTTTCCTTTGGTGATGTTTTAGAGAAGATTTCATGTTAGTCTCTCTTTGAAGAGCTAGTTTTCCTGCTTTCTTTGTTATATCCACAAATTGAAACAGTTTGTGAATTTTATGAAGCCTTCTTTTCCTTGTATGCTACTAACCAAATCTGCTTTTGGGTTTGTGCAATGAATTCTCTCCAAAGTTCTACTTGTGATTCTTCTTTTTTTCCCCAATGTTTTGGAGCAGGGGATTATGAATATATAGACATTGTGATGGCGGAGGAAAGTGGTGCATCATGCAGGCTAATAGTAGACATAGATTTCAGGTCCCAGTTTGAACTGGCTAGACCCACCTCAGCCTACATCCAGCTCTCCAACATCCTCCCCCCAATCTTCGTTGCCAAAGAAGAGAAGCTTAAGAAGGTGGTCTCCCTCCTATGCTCAGCTGCACAGCAGTCTCTCAAAGAAAGGGGCCTCCACATCCCTCCATGGAGGAAGTCAAGCTACATGCATTCCAAATGGCTCTCTTGCTGCCACAAAGCCTCCACCATCCCCTTCCCCAACGCTTTATCACCCACCAAGAAGGATTTGATCCAGAAAGGAAGGGATGCCTCCTCCCAAGCCAACGACAGGGGCAGCAGGCCTAAAGGAACACAGGGGTCTGGCCTCTCAAGCCAGTTCTCTGAACTCGGTATAAATTGTTGCTGACTTTGATGTCATGGAGTGGTAGATTTTTGGTGAGGAGCCTCAGAGTTTTGGCTTTTTTGGTTGCTTCTCTTTGCACTGAGGCACTTGACAAGGAGGAACATCTTTATATCTAGTTTTTGCTCATCTATATTAAAAAGAAAGGGCAGTTTCTTAATTTTGCAATGTGGGGCCACCTTCTGGAGAAGAGAGAAAGAGACGGTTTTGACAGCCACTGGAAGTACACAGTGCCATCTTTGGGCTCGTTTCTATGGGAGCATGTTTTTCTCCATGGATTTGTAGCATTTTGAGTCCATGGGAGGCACCACCTCCTATTGGCAAGGCTTTTCTGCAACTGTTGCACTCCAATAGTGGCAGTTCAGAAGAGAGCCAAAGTGAATTACTCTCTCTTCTCTTTTTTTTTTTTGTGTGTGTGTGTGTGTGAAATTCTGGTGGGAGTTGGAATCTTGCTGAAAAGAGTGTGAGTGGAGTGGAAAAGCAAGGCATAGTCATTCTTTGATGGATTGAGGCAACCTTTGGCTCCAAAAACTGAAAGCAAATAAATAAAAGTAAAAGAAGACAGAGGAAGGGTGCAGTGGCAGCACACAAGAGATTAATTGCGTCATAACAAGTGATGATATCAAGTTCTGTCCTGTGACTACATGGAGCTGTCCTTTCTCCAATGAATAACTGCGAATAGGACATGTACCCAAAACAAGTGCGAATAGGACAAAAGCCCAACATGGTTTCCAAAGTGCGCCTATTGCACCAAGGGCTTATGCTTTGGGTTCCTTCGGTGAAACTGCTGCATGGGATTTCCTCTTTGTCCTCATTCAGGTCTCGAGTGGTTTCAAGGCCCCAAATTGTTTTAATTACATTGCTAGTACGCATATGAGAAGCCCCTTTCTTGTGATATTTGATAGATAGGAAACCAAGGAAAGGTGACAGTAATAAACAGTAGGAGTGATTAAATGTGTGTGTGTGTGTGTTTGTGTGTGTGTGAGAGAGAGAGAGAGAGAGAGAGAGAGAGAGGTGATGGAGGAGGAATTGCTCGTAGAATGCCATTAACTGAGTCTCCAGAAAAAGTTAAAAGGCTGACTCTGAACACCAGGAGACTTATTGTGGTTGTCCAGAATGAAGGGATAGACGTGGAGAAGAAGAATTAAGAAGTGGAACCCTCAGTCAGAGGAGGCTGGCCATGTCTTCTATGGTTAATTTTGCTGGCTTCTATCTGAGGGTGCTTTAATGGCCCACGAGAGATTTTGCAACGTATAGAAATTCGTCAAAATTCTTCTAAAATTCTTCTAACATTTATCTACAACTTTTAACATATATTCGCTCACCTTGGGCTCGTCCATTTAAATAATTTCTCCATGGAGAACAACTAAGATAAAAAATGGGTATTTGCGTACTGCTATGTAATGGAGATAGGGAAAATGTCCTCTGATTTATAAGAAATGTTCTCTCGCTTTCGGCCAGCATTTGTATGGTTTCCTAAAGAGCAAGACAAATTAAAATAGGTGTGTTTTGTTATAGGAGTATTTATTTAAGCTGAAGCATGGTTTGTGCAGTTGTTGAGTTAATGTGTAGGATGTCACCCATATAGTTGTAAGCCATGATTGATATAATTCAAAAGAAGAAAAATTTTTTTCAACCATCGCGACTTGAACCTTTGGGAAGATAAGAAGAAAATAGAAAAATTTTGAAACTAGAGCTTAAGTTTCTTTTTCTTTTATCAATAATTAAAAAATTGAGGTATTTAATCTTTATTCATAATATAAGATTTGTCTTTACATAATTTAGGTCGGATTCATCTTCTTAATTCTAGTAGGACCATTTTTTTCTAAAATAGACATATCTATTACAAATCTTCTAAAAAAGCTAAAATTTTAGAGGAGGTAAATCTCGACTTGCACATCAACTCTGTCTTCTGTCACTACATCAGATTTTTATCGGATAGAGAGCTGTGCCTGATCAAAATCTTATTTGAATTTTTTTTTTTGATTTTACTGGTCCATTTCTGTCCCCAAACGATAGAATTTGGGCTCGATCGCTAGGGAATATCATGACATAGATCTTAAAAAACTCTCTTTTTTTAAAAAAAATATTATTTCAATCATATGTCATATGATCAAGTTATGACTTCTGAAAGTTTAGCCCAGGATTGGGCTTTCTGATGTAGCAGAACTTGCTCCTAGATTATGTCCAGTCCTGATTGTAGTGGCAAAAATGGTTCACTTCGATCTAAGAATCCTCTTGAATCAATGATAAAAATTTGGTATTACATATAGAAGATAGATGCAAAGAACCCCGAGTTTGGGAGTTGCACCATTGTATGAAGAAGCTCCATGTAGTGCACCTCATAAAATTTATAATGTTTTTTATTATAAGTTTTTGAGCAGCAAGATAATGTCTCTTTCCTGTAAGATAACGGTGGGGGTATGATGTATTAGATTTATTTAGATCAAACACCAAAGAATTTTGAACCTATATTTTACTCTCCAACAGGAGACATAACCACGTATGCAAAATCTTATTCTATTTCATTTAGTATTTTTTGTTATTTGAAAAATAAGAAAGGGAGCTACTCCATGCCTCTTGTATCAAGAGATTCAAGACTTATTTTCTTTTCCTTTTAGTTGGAGTAAATATTTGTTTATGGAAGATAAAGCTTCTCCCTTTTTCAGACTTTCCTTTTTCAAAGAAAAGACGGAATTTAGGAACATTAATAGAACATTTTAAGAGAATTGATTAAATTTCTTATGTGATAGTTCACTAATTACTAGTCTTTCTTTAAGAAATACGATAGTTATTTACTGCTACAAGTTGGTAGTATTATTATAAAGAACATCCGTGAACATCATGATTCACAGGGATGGCGGTATATCCTCCTAAGTCATGGTCAAGTTTTGGAGGTGCATTTTTCCGTTTGGTAGAGCTGTTGACAGTAGAATTTTTGAAATTAGAGCTTTTTGAAGTAGAGTTTTTATAAAAAGCTATTTGTTGTTTGGCAACTATATTTTTAAAGTGTTGTGGAACTTTAATATACGTTTGGTAAACAAACTGAAAAAAATACTTTTAGTATGATAAAATGATCAAAAAAAATAACATAGTATTATACAATTGAGCATAATAAAATATAATATATATTAATCATAAATATATGATGTAGTATAATATTACTATAATATAATATAATATTATTATAACATAGTAATATAATATTATATACTATAACATA
>JAOXJJ010000001.1:24211270-24234731 GCA_025769935.1 Phoenix roebelenii | reverse complement strand
CGTGCAGGATGGTTAAACAAAAAGATAAAATAGAAATTCCTTCCCAAAAAATTGGAAATCGGAAAGAATGAGCGCTTAGAATTCTGTGGTATTTCAAGTACAAATCGTGCACCAGATGCCCGGATGTTGTGCGCCGGGGTGTTGGCCGACATTGTCTGTCGGTTAAATTTACGTGGCACATGAAGAGTTAAACGGCACATGAAGGACAAGTAAATGTCAGATCCTCGGTGTCTCAGATTGATAGAGCAGAGTTGCATGCAGCCTGGACAGGCCTGTGCCACGCAGCGAATGCTTCAGATCGGCTCAATCATACCAAAGGATGACTAAACTACCGTAATTGGCTAGATCCAAAAAGGCCTATGTAGTGGTAGGAGGGATACCTTTTGCTTTGAGACATTTGGACGATGATTGGAGATAAAGTAATCTTTCAAGCTCAGCAGCATGTGTACTGAAAAACCAATGGAGCGGTGGACTGAATAGCTGCATATGTGGTTAGCCACTTAGGAGACACTCTATGGACTGAAGAGAGGAAGTTGCTTAGACCATTTTAAAATATGTTGTTTACTAATTTCATTAAATTTATTCGTACTCATAATGTATGAAATATTTATTAAAAAAAATTACATATGACGGGCCCGGCCTCTCCTTACATTGGACAAGGTGACGCAGGAGTTAAATGGGACCAAGTATTTCATTTTGTGAAATAATCTCCAGTACCAAGGTGGTAGCACAGATGGAACGGAGTTTTGTTTCCACCAAGGTGGTCCAGATTTGAAACGCGCGGGTGTCGATTAAATTTGGAAACCGGATGCTCCACGCTTGGATGTTTTCGGTGGAAGCTCTACTAATCCGCTGGTACCCAGATGTCATTGGGGTGACGTACTCACACATAGGTGAAGAACCCAGTGGAGGGAACCCACGGGTCAGAGAGGATACGTGGAAAATTTGCGGTCTACATTGAACATTCCCTGGTGGAAGGAGGGCCCAGTGAGAGCTGCTATGCGGGTGAGGTTCTCCTCTTTCCCCTCCTATTTTTCACCAAAAAAAATTAATATGTACGTATAACAAAAATTTTAAATGTTATTATTTATTTTGTCAGAAATTTTTTTATGATTTGTCCTGTGAATGGTAATTTTTAACTCCTCCGGTCAACTTGTAGGGTGGGACCTTGGTTCATCGATATAGGAACATGAAGGACAAGTAAATGCATATAACGCATGCATGGGTCCGCTATTTGCAACCTAGCTGGTCTAGGGTGACAATTTATGCTACCCCAATATGATACCCGACCCATCCTGACCCTAATAAGATGAGTTTTACCTAGCCTATTTAGAATTAGGGGTGAGGATAGATTTTGATTTTAAATTATGCAGCGGATCCGAAACGGATGCACATTAATAGGGGGCAAAATAGATCGTCCTACTCATTACAGTAGGGTATCCAATTTTAGCCAAATAAACTCTAGCACTGGTTGAGCCGGGCCTCGGCTCCGCTAAGAGTCAATCTGAGCTCGAACTTTGTTGAAGACTTAGCCGACCTTAGACAGGTTTCTTTACTGTTACGACCTACGTCACCGTTTTCTGATGCTCATATCAAGGCACCCCTTGTGGGACAAAATCGTGAGGAAAAAATTGCCGTACACGAGCTACGCACGATGTAAAGCACGTGCGTACTCCCCCAAAGTGAACAATACTTTGCTCTCTGTTGAGCTGCTCTAGTACTCTCCGTAAACAACGTGCCCTGGCCAAGCCCAGGGCGCTCCTATATTCACTGACGCACCCCGACCTCCGAGCTCGGGGCGCTTTATGGAGCATACCTCGGAATCAGAGATGCTAGGCCGACCACAACGCCCGACAAGCCGACTTTGTCAAACACATGATGCGACCTCACCGAGCTCGGCCTCGCCTACGACCGCATCCACGAGCCTACCTACGTCCGCCTACGTGGCCGTACACTACGACGTCTCCGCGACATGTTTCGCTTGCTGGCCAACGACAGTTAAGGGCAACACCATACTGCTCCAGCCATACCTTGCTACGACTATCAACGCTTTCCCATTCATAAAAACGGACTACACTGTGCGCCTCCAACAAGCTTCAGCTACGCGCCATCTGGCTTAAAACCATCCCCTCTCATGATGAGGACTAGCCATACCTCTGCTATCTGGACATCTCTACAGGAACTATAAATAGCCCTGTCAGGTAACATAAGGGGGGCTTTTGAATCTATCTAAAATCCACTCTAACTTTGGCATCGGAGGGCCCTCACCAGAACTACCGATGAGACTTTGTGCAGGTCCACGATCGCGCAGGAGGCGGCTCACCTTCTTCCTTGACATTCCGACAGCTCTCTCGGCTCCTCCGACGTGGTCGCCCTCAGGCCAAATTTGAACCACAACACAGATGATGATGATGCTTGTCCCAAATACAACTCAAATTTATTTAAGCTGAACCTTTCACTAAATTCCCTTCCTTGTCCAATCTTTTTTCCGGTCGCACCCCCTCCCCTCCCCAAAATCTTGATTCAATATCCTATTAAGTTGCCTCGGCTGCTCATCCCCTCTCTTCCCAAACTTTAGCCGCACCTCCTCTCCTTATCCTAAGGAACAATATTTCTTTTATTTTCATTCTAATATTGTTAAATTTTTGGTTTATTAAATTTTACTACGTTAACTCTTATTTTGTCTAATATCATATGAAGCACAAAAATTTACTTTTATATTCCTTTTGATTATTTGATTTGATATAAAAAAATAGTTTTTGCAATTTTACCCTCCCCAATCCATCACAAACCGTCTTACTTAACTCTACCTGACCTGATCCACATTGAAACGAGTATACGTATGTAGTTTCCAATTACAAGGTAAGTACAGATATTAACCTACTTGACCTATACTGCCCCGTTATGGCTATATCTCTTGGCCATCTTTCAAGATGCACAAGATAAATTTACTATAGTAGTACTTAGCACATGCCATATTGATCAAGGCACCAAGAACTATGGTGTAAGAAATCATTTTTGTAACTTTACCTGCCCTAACTCGCCACAACCTATCTCACCTAACTCTACCCAAACCAATCCACCTCACGACCTAAGCACAGAGTTGGTGGGGGTCGTTGCAGATTTTAGCTCATTCACCGTTCGACTCAGAAATATCAGATGGAATCATTGCATATCGTCGCAATGATGTCCAAGTGGCCATTGAGCTCGATTAGTAGTGATCCGATATCAAGCACTCACGAGTCGGCATTGAACGATGGAACATCGAGCACCCACGAGTCGGTGTTGGACGATGGAACATCGAGCGCCCATGAGTCAGCATTGGACGATGGAAGAACAGCTTCAGGCAGTGCTCCAATCTAAAACAATAAATCAAAGAAGTCCACATATCGAAATGTGTCTAGCAGGGGACCTCCGATGCCTAAGTTAGACATAACTTTCAAAGAACTAAACGAGGCCCAAAAAGGGCAAAGAAGCAGTGCAAGAAAGTCGAAAGAGAACTTATCTGAAGAGCCTACGGTAACATAATATATAGGGGAGGGTCGAAGCATGTCGTCGAGTAGGTTAGGGCTATACACTGGTTGTTGAGGCAACAAAATGCTTATCTCGGCCCCCATTCTCGATCACGAGATTGTTCGGGTATCGTGTTTGTTAGGAAATAGTTAGTGATCACAATCGAGTTGTTGCTGGCTGTGGGAAAGTCTTAAATACAGAGAACTCTCCGCAATCCTTTTGGGTCGGCCACGTGACAAGCTTTGAATGGTCAACCAGTGGTTAGGTAGCGAGTTTTCATTGATTAGTTTGTTTAAAGAAAGCTACCTTCTTTGACCGCGCCAATCAGGTTACCTCGACGTCGGAAGTGGAGGACAAGTGATACACTTTGTACCGACCTCTGCTAACAAGGCAAATTGACTAATGAAAGTTCGCTACCTAGTCGCAGGCTAACCGTTTAAAGCTTACCATATAACCGCCGGAAAAGGCATGCAAAGAATCTTTTGTATTTCATTTAAAGCTTACCTAGCGATTATGTTCGACCCTCGTCTATTTATTGCATTTTCGGAGGCTGTCTAGATAAGTTCTTTTTTGATTCTCTTGGCTGCCTTTTTTTTTTCTTCTCAGACCTCCCCTTGTTTTTTAAAAGTTGTCTTATTTAGACATCGGAGCTAGCATCAAAGCACCACCCAAAATTATTCCTTCACTATCCAACGCCGGCTCGTGGGTCCTCGACGTCGGGATCACTGCCGATCGAGCATAGTGGCTATTGGAACATTGCCGTAGGGGTGTGCAGCGATCCAATTCAATCTCTCCGATTTGAAGAGCATACGAGCTAAGATCTTCAGCAACCCCCACCAATGTCTGAATTGGCCTAATTTATAGTTTATAGCGGCAATAGATAAGTAATTTCCAATTGTAAGATAGATACTAACAACAGCATACTCGACCCATGCTGCCTTGGCCATCTTCCGGCCATGTTTCAAGATGCACATGACAAATTTTTTTTGCATCCTCTCTTCTCGGTCCCTGTCAATATATGGTGGACGATAGATTGGGAGCACTGTCTCATCCAACGCCTACCCCAATTGCCATGGCGGTAGAAGAGTTTGCTGTTATTCAAATTGACAAAAAGATCAGTAAAAAGGAACGAAGAAGGTGACCTGCGCAATTCCCATCACTTCTCATACATAGATTTCTCATAACATTCTAATTCTCTTCAGCTTTCACATCCAATGCGACATGGGAAGCTGTATTCCTTTTCCGGGGTGGTGCGGTGAATGTAAAACTTACTACAAAGAGTACCCAGCCAGGACACTTGTGGGTGGGATGTGATGGGACACCTACCCTGCCGACCCCATCACATCTTTCAATCACGCTCCAACCGTCCGCAAGTGATGATGACACAGCTGCCGTCCATCACTCGCGAGACCCCCAGAGAATCTTACCCCACTCAGAGCGCCGGGAGAGAACAGGGAAGGATGGGCTGACGACGACGCGCGCGTGATGATGGCGGTGCGTGTGATGACGACGGGGCGGATGTGACGCGGCTAACACCGCGCGTTAAGCGGGCCAGGAGATGGCAGATTCCAATATTTAAAAATCGTCTGCTTGTGGGAAAGCGGGTGCTGATGTATAGCTCCATCATCATGGAAAGATACTCCGCCACTATTGTAGGATGGATCCAAACAAAAAAAAAAATTTGAGAGTATCAGGAATGAACCATCTCTTACTCCGGAAAATTTGACCCATAGAGATATCTTCCTGACCAAATATGTTTATAAAAAAATCAACGAAGCCGTAAATTGAATAACTTTTTTTACTCGTCTACTGTGAAGCGCCCGTCTAAGCAAAAAGAAAAAAAAAATCGTTTGATTACGACAATCAAATTGATATTCTGATTGTGATTATCATTTGATGATAGTAACGAAAATAATCATATGCTATCATATGCCGCAGCATAGCAAAAATAGGTGATTGTTGAAGGTAAATGCCTCAAAAAAATGATCGAGAAAAATGTATATTTGACGAAGAACAATGAAGAAATGAAGCTAAGATGTTACCGCTCAATAATGAACTCAAACTTTATTGATTCAAGTGATTGATATGAAGTTAAAATTTATAGGTAAATTTTTATGCAAATTTAGACTAAATTCATATACTAATTAATGACAACTTTTTAAGAGACAGATACAAAGAACTAAGTTCTTGGAAATTATTCAAAGTACTTTTTTTTAATTAAAAAAAGCATAAAAGGGCTTTAGGGGCTAGTGGTGTTGATGGCGCATGATAGCATGCGGGCATCTCCGTCGTGGCCATTAAACTGAAGTCACAACTAAACTGTTAATTATTCAGTCATCCATCTCCATCTTTGTGTCAACTAATTATATCCGAGGTATAACCAAATCTCTATACCAATTAAGGGAATGAAAACTCAATCTCTCTTCGAAATTCACGAAAATTCAAAGAAAAATCCTAGAAATTCATGTAAAATATCCAAATACTAAAAAAAATAAATCTATTATTTAAATATATTATATCCGTATACCAACTAAATGGGTTATAACTAAATCACCACACAGAAAGAAAAAAAAAATGAGAAAAAATTATTTTCATTATAAGATAGTATTTTTAAAATATTATTTTCTACTAAAAGTTATTTTCTTTTTAAAAAAGTATGGATTCAATAATAATTATTTTGTATGTCACCTAAATCATGAAAATTCTATTTTTGTTCCAAAGGTTGTTAGCCTGATACGCTCCGGAAATCCCATTTTTATTTCTATTTTTGTTTTCCGAGTTGAATCTAAATTCCTAAGCAAAGATCTAGGATGACGAGAAATTAAGGTAGAGAACTGTGTTTCGCGTTCACGTTGGGATACTTGTTATTCTTTAGATGGGCTCTGCTTTCTAATATTTTAAAACCTCATTAGAGTCAGGAATTAATCCCAAGATGAAACAAGTACAACAAATAAAACGTTTGAGAGTTTGCGCCCCCCCCAAAAAAAAACCTTGGACAAATAAAACGTTTGTGAGTTGTTAGGCTTAGTTTTCCCCATTATGGGCTGGTTGGTTTCATTGAGCCGATACACGGATCGTTTATCAAAGTATTGCACTTGCTATGGTCGACACTTCAAGCAAAGTAACGACTCGATGCTTTTTTGCACTAATCCCATTGCTAACAATTCCGTTTTATCATATGCACGCGTCCTCAATCAATTAGTAGTTTTTAAATAAACTTTTTAATTTTAGAGGGCTAACTTGTAATTTACTCTTTTTTTTGCCCTTTTTGTTCTCCATTTCAGAGATGTAATTATATTTATGATTATTCTTGATTTATTAGAAAGGATGGGATCTCGTTCAACAAGCCCACAAAGGGGAGTGATCATTGCTTTTTTGGGAAGACTTGAGTTACATTTTATTTATTTCAGAGTTTAATAATTGGTCATGGTTATCATGGCCTGAGTTTTCGATAAAGAATACGTGTTTTCGTTTTTTTTTTTTTTTTGCCTCCTGCGTTGAAAGTTCTCAACGTCTAGAGAAGTACGAGGTCAAAGAGGATGATCGAGGAGGGAAACTTGGAAAAGGTGAAATACGCTCATCGCGCGGAGGCCGAGCCGAAGATGCCGATGAAAATCCTCAACCAGTAGAACATGCAATCTCTCAAGATCAACAACAACAACTGGTATGGATTTTTTAAAGTAGCTGGTATTGGGAGAAATTTTTGGATTTTTAAATCTTCAAGCTTCTCTATTATTAATGAAGACTGCGTCATTCCTGGACTAAACCAAGTATTATTTATTTTTTGGTACAAAAGTATTATTTATTCAGTACATCGCATACTTGATAAGATATAATGTCCTACACCATATTTTATTTTTCAAATATTTTTATCATTATTTATTTTTATCTCCCACACGTCGTGGGGGGTATTTTGCTTGTGTGATACCAAGACACTGCAGCTACTCAAACCTAACGTTAAATGATATGCCATCATCTAAGATTCATATGAAACACCGCCGACTACTAAGTGGAGGGGTGTGGCTGCTGGGACAAATCGAAATATATATCAATACTCGGGCTAATATGCATATAACAAATACTTAACGTGCAGATCTTAATGTCCTAATATAGATACAGGAACTGGAACGCGCCCTAACACGAGAAGTAATGCGAGATCTCATTTATTAGGTTGTACATTTTTCTGGTTATGTCAATTTGACTTCTAGGATTGCACAAGAGTAATGATTGGCCGCCTTCATCACAACAAAACAAAATTACACGGCTTCAGCCACATGCCTCTTTTTTGAAATAACATGATAGATTTTTTTTCATAAATACTTTGCTAAAATTGATATTTATAGATATATCATTGTAAAACTTATTGTACAAACGACATTAGATAGCATAGATACACATGCAAAAACAAAAATAAAAAAACGTAAAATAGCAAAACAAGTATTTTACGATGGTATACATGCAAATATCAATTTAGAAAGGATATTCATACAAAATCTAATATTTAGGAGGGTATTCATGCAAAAAAACAAACACGAAACTAGCAAGCAATCCAAGAAATAAGTAGCATTAGCACGAAGAATGAGATAGCAGCAAAATGTTGCTTCTTGCAAAATAGATATTCAAAAAAATGATATGAACTTTTGTCTAATTAAGTAATTTAGGATAAAAGAGAGAGAAAGTAAGCAGGTAAGTAATGAAACTAGACATTGGAATTCACAGTGCTGTACATTAACAACATACGTGCAATATATGCATAGTACTTACTGATAGATAATATAAGCAGTTGAAACATGGAAATACAAGTGGGCAATGTGCTTCCATGAAACTTGGATCACATGACAGTTTAATGATGCCCTACGAATAATATTCCTGATATGCATTATTTCATTGCTGAACTACTATTCAGAAAGCAAAAAACCATTGAGGAATGCTATTCCTTTTTCTTAAAAAGGAAAAACCATAAAAGATTTAGCATTATTCATGATATCAACTGATTTGTCAATATAAAGTATTTAATAAAACTTGAGTAACCTACATCTGAAGTAGAAAACTCGAGTAACCTACATCTGAAGTAGAAAATGTCACTCAAACACAAATAAGCACTCAGGCACTTCATTGGAAAAAAAAAAGCTGTAGGTAATCACCAACTCAATAAATAGTTAAACGCAATAAGGTGACAGCAAGGGATCAGACTTGAACTTAAAAAAGAATATAAATAATTTATATGTAGGTCCCTGCAATAAGATTCCAAGTTCACTGATTTAGCAGTAATGAAAACAGAAATTGCTGGCAACAATATAAGATGCATCTAATATCCATACCATCTCGACCATCCAAGGCATCATTAACTTGGTCAAACCAAATTTCAAGTTCTATGCCCCTGGAAGGCAAAGTACTTCAACAAAAAGTAATATGCAGCAAGCTCATTGGAGCATAGTCTTTTCTTCATTTATTTTTTCTTTTCTTTTCTTGTCAAGAATAGTAGTGGCATTGCCACCTCAGAAACTCTCCCCAGCACAAGTGCTGAGAGAGGTGCCACCTAGAGATTATGGGCACCCAAACATGCATTGGATATAGCCTTAAACTTGCATTACCCCTTCATGCCATTTCTACAATCCAAGAAATCTGCAGTGCCGTCCTGCAGGGTTGATATGCTTTAATTAGAGTTTGGTCCATAACACTATTATCCGAATCATAAAAAGACCATTAAATTATTTTTTGATTTTGTTCTTGATCAAATCATTCTTTCAAATTATACTTCATAAAAAAATAAGTTGACCCAAAAAATTTCTCAACTCTATTTGAATATATAATTTATTCACAGGTTGATCGTGACTAATTTAAGAAATGTTTTACACTACAAAGTAATAGCCTTACAACCCATATGTCATGATATTGCTTTCTATCATTCAATTTTTCTGTTCCCCTTATATTCACTTTTACATAAAAAAACAAATATATTTCCAAAAATTAATCCATTTTTTCTGAATTTTAGTAGATTACTTTCAAAATTCAGAAACGTTGGTCTAGCAAAATTATTCTGGAACTGTGAACTTGGGACTACAGTCTGACCCAAGAGCCCCTGGGTCCTAAATAGGTCACAGTTTTAACAGGCATCCAAAAGAATTTGCCATGAAGATTTGGTCGGTCACGGTGCCAGAAATCAGTTAAAGTAATTTGTGATGAGGCAACTAAGATGCTGCCTTAATGCTTCCTTTATCTGATATCAGTAACATATCTACTAACCACAACGCTATAGATTTCACCATACAGAAAGACAGACTTTAGGAGGCAATAACCATGAGAGCTAATTGAACAAAGTCCCCGCAGCATAGTCTTGGAAAGTTAAATACCAGTTAGCCAAAAACCTATGGACAGTTTTTGTCCTTAAACTATGAAGCGGTAACCGATAGGCCTGAATTACTACAGCCTTGTGAAATACTCAATATTTTTGCTATTCTGTAATGCCAAAGGCATCTGCATTGGAGACACTAGACAACATAAAAGTGCACCATATGTGTCAAGTAAGTTGCCCACACAGTCACTGTACCCAAAATACACCAATATAAAAGAGTCAAAAGAAATTACTGACCAGACAAAACACTGATTAGCAATAAACAAACACTAAATTACAAATAAACTACCTACATATCCCAATCACAAAAACCTTAAGAAATACATTAGGAGGCAATAATCGTGAGACTTAATCGAGCAAAGTCCCCGCGGCATAGTCTCGGAAATGTAAATACCAGTTGGCTGAAAATAATGAACAGTTTTGTCCTGAAAATATGAGTACACTGGTAAGAATGAATTTCGGCAGCCTTGTCAAATGCTCAAAATTTTGCTATTCTGGAATGCCAAAGGCATCTCTGCTTTGGAGACACTATAGACAAAATAAAAGTCCACTGATGTGACCAAGTAGTCACCAACACAGTCGGTGTACCCCATACGCACCAATATAAAACAGAAAGATGAGACTGGAACGGTTAAAGGATCAATTTTGAAAACACCAATAATTATGACAAGATGCACAACACTGTCACTCCCAATAGCAAATGGCATAATAACAAAATAAGAAAGAGATCTGGTTAACATGCCAAATGTGATACCACACCTATATAATTTTTTTTTCATGAAAAAAGATGATTTTCATTACATACAAGTTGGCCAGCACCTTGCTAAATCTAACTCATGCTTCAGTTGGGATTAAGAATATCAAGAAGCACTGGTTTTCCACAAGGTTTGCCTCAAATGGACAGCACCGCTATTTGATTGAAAATCTTCTTTCTATTAATTAGTCTTAAGCAATGTTGCTTTTCCTACAATATTCTCATGTGATAATTACAATCTTACATAACTAAGATCCGCCAAAATTCACTTCTAAATATTTGCTTCAAAAAAATTTAACTATTCATATTTAAATACATATTCATGTTGTTGCTTTTGAAATTGTCATGCTAAAGACTTTGAACAATTTGACAACAAAAGCATTGTATGAGAAGATGAAGAAAGACAAGAAAATGCAATGAAAGTTGTCTCGACCCAAACCGCTATGTTCAGGATGTACTAACCCATTTTGGACGAAAACAAGGTCAAGACAGGTTCGGTTCGAAAAAAGCCTTAAACCAGCTTGAACCAACTTGAACCAATCAAAACTGTCGAGTAGTACTCGATTTAGTATGGTTCAGGTGGTTCACTTGCCTTTACACCTCCCTCCCTCCGACTCAACCCTGAGTCACCATGCCTCCCAATCACTCTTTCGCTCTCGCGCTTAGCTAAGGTTAGCATTTCGACACCACCACAGCCTCCAACCATGACCATAGGTACGCACTCTTAGCCTTCAATGACACTGCCACGGCCTGGGCACACACTTAGCCCTGTCTTTCCTCTCTCCGAAAGAGGATGATCTGACGGCTTTGCCCTCTCTCTCTCTCTTGAAGACAACAACTCCGATGGCTTCACCCCTCTTTCTCCTCTCTCTCTCTCTCTCTTAATCTCTCTCTCCTAAGGATGACGATGACCATGGCAGATTTGCCACCCCCCCCTCTCTTCCTCCCTACCCTCCTCTCCTCCCTCCACTACTAGTTCTTGTATGCCTCAATATCATACCAAACTCGCTCTCTCTCTCTCTCTCTCTTCCTCCCCTCCTCCCTCCACTACTACTTCTTGTATGCCTCAATATCATACTAAACCATTCACCAGCTGGTACGACCCCCTAGGATCAGTTCGGTGAACCTTGGTAAGAAAAGTATTAGTCAAGCCCTATAACTTACATATAAAGTAATCAATAGTGGTGCAACTCACACAAAACTACTTAATTAAATGATTTTAACCAAAAAGTTCTCATGGATGTCTTTATCTTGCTTATTCCAGATGATTGACATAAAACTAATCAACAACAATGCAACTAACACCAACCCACATAGTTAAATGACATTGATTAGAAAGTTCTCATGTAGATGATTTATCCTCCTTTGCTATTGTGGAAGTAATCAAGAATGCTTCTTCTTAGGTTGGGGACATTTGGCACATAGACATAGTCCTTGTATAAGATCAACCCCTCCCTAAATTTGAAGTTGGCCACACCTTCGGATGAAGCTTCAATCTTTTCTATGATCTCCTTAGCCCGAGCATCAAGCTTGTTGGCCTCCTTGATTTGATCCCAAATTTGCCACTCAACACAACTAAGAGCTATGGAAGTTGTCTCTTCTCCTTCGGCCGCCCAAAGCATTGGGCTCCCCTCCTTTCTTGAAAGTGCATCCGTCACTTTGTTCTCTTTTTTCAGGTTGATACACAATATCATATTCAAAGCCAAGCAATTTGACCAAGAACTTTTGTTGCTCTGGGGTCACAATCTTTTGCTCCAAGAGGTGCCTTAGTGCTTATTGGTCAGTGACAATAGTGAACTTCTTTCCAAGCAAATAAGGTCTCCATACTTTGACGGCACGCACTAATGCTAGTAGTTTTCTAGCATACGTTCCCCAAGCCTTTTTCATAGATCCTAAGGCTTTGGAAATGAATGCTAGAGGTCTCTTTTAGTGCACTAAAACAACCTCGATGCCATTTCCACTTGCATCGGTGTAGACTTCGAAGGGAATGAAAAAATCCGAGAGTGCTAGGACCGGTGTTTGAGTCATGGCCCTCTTCAAATGTCAAATGCCTCCCGCGACTTCGGTGACCATTCAAACTTCCCTTTCTTCAACATGGTGGTCAAGGGTTTAGCAATCAACCTATAGTTCTTCATAAATCTTCGGTAGTAGCCAGTCAATCCCAAGAATCCCCTCAATGCCAAAATGTTCTTGGGTAGTGGCCAATCCACCATGGCCTCAATCTTTCTTTGGTCAACTCTTACTCCTCCCGAAATGATGTGCCCCAAGTATTCCAACTCCGGTTGGGCAAAGGCACATTTGAAAGGCTTGATGTAGCAGTGATGCTTCTCCAAAATGTGGAGCACCACCCCTAAATGCTCCGTGTGCTCCTCCATGGTCTGTGAGTAGACCAAGATGTCGTCAAAAAAAACTAGAACAAACCTTTTCAAGTAGGACCGGAATACCACATTCATTGTAGCTTGAAATATGGAAGGTGCGTTGCAAAGGCCAAAAGGCATCACAAGGTATTCGTAGTGCCCCGAATGAGTCCGAAATGTCGTTTTGTGTACATCTTCCTCCATCCGGATTTGATGGTATTCCGACCTCAAGTCCAACTTGGTGAAGATCTTCACACCATGAAGCTCATCTAGCATTTCATCCACCGTAGGGATTGAAAATCTATCCTTGATAGTGGCTTCATTCAAAGCTCGGTAGACGGTGCAAAATCTCCAAGTCCCATCTTTCTTTCTCACAAGTAGCACGGGGAAAGAAAAAGAACTAATGCTATGTTAGATCAAATTAGAGAGAGGATATAAGAGGTGGAGAAGGGAGGAAGCGAGAGAGGATGCCAAAAGTTGTGAAAAATCTGGAGTTTATTTTTCATTTTCCAAAAGCATGTCTCAACAAGGGTGAGAGCTTCCCTTTTTCTAGACAAAATAAAAGAAGTGGATTCCAATTCATTTTGGAGTCCAAAAATATCAATCTATCAGATAGAACCTGATAAAGATAAAGCTATTTTATAAAAGTCAGAGATGACTTAAAGTAACTTAAACAAAACATGATCTGACATAAAGCTACTTTACAAAAGTAAGAAATGACTTAAAGTAACTTTACAAAAAGATGAAAACGACTTAAAGGAGATTTCTTCTGCTAGATGGTCTTGATTTAACACCATCTTCTAAAAAGTAGATTCCTTTCTTGTTGGTGAAGCAATACGAGAGTGCTTTCCTTTTGTCGGCATTAATAAATTTATTCTGATGTTGCCGGTTTTTTGCCTTTGTCTTTATGCGGGACAAATTTTATTGCTCCTGTTCGAGGTCTTCTGGCTAGAACTGTCTGCCATATCTCCTCCATTGGAGTTGGGGTATTCCGAACTTCTTATTCTTCATATGGATCCTGGGATTCACCTGCTAAGCATACATAAGTGTTGCTTGCATCTTCAGGAGTATCAGAAGACGATTGCTTCGATGATGCAGATTTTATTGATTTATCTTCAAATGCTTCAAAGAATTCCTTCTTAATTTTTTCAAGGCATTTTGCCTTAACTTCTTCTTCAGAGATGTTGGGATATCTCCTACTTAATTTATGTTCCATTGACATAAATAAATTATCGTCATTAGTGCTGGATTGCTGAGGAGATCCAAATATCCTTTTCTCCTTATAAGCAAGAAGATTTTCTTGAATGGTAATAAGGATACCATCTAGTTTGTCTTTGGGCATTCCGACCCACCATTTGTAAAGGGCATTCCTTTTTAGTACAGGAATGTTGTTGCAATCAAATCCAGTAGATAGAGTCCATTTTCATATCCATGGAATTCGATTTTCAATGAAGTAGATCATTGATTATTCCGCAAGTGGTCACTCAAACTAAGTATTCTACAATTAAAAAAGAAATGCTTTCAATGGTTAAATGCATTTTAAAGTTTCAAAGTGATCTGTTAAATCAACAATTTTTGTTGAGAATAGACCGCACAGCAGCAAAACAGATCATAGAAAAAGATATTAAGAATCTAGTATCCAAGCAAATCTTTGCTGGATGGCAGGCACAAGTATCTGTGTTTGATTTCAATATTGAATATATTAAATCTGAAGAAAATTATCTTCCAGACTTTCTAACACGAGAATTTTTGCAGGGATGATTCCTTTTCGAGGAACTTATGCCCGAGGAAGAAATTCTTCTCGAGAAATCAGGGGACGCAGTGACAATGCACTTTCCATGAATACAGTGAATTTGTTGTTTCATAGACAACCAGAAAAGGTACCACAAATGGTGGACCTAGCAACTTACCTCAATCAGCAGAAACAAAAGGAGGTTGAACAGCAAAATGCTGCAAGAGAAAATCTCTCTTCCACGTCATCGTCGAAACCGACATTGAAAGAGGTGCTTCAAGAAAGTATTATTGACACCTCGTTCTTGCAAAATAATTGCGAGCAAATTGTTATGTACATGGGTCAAAATGATATTCAACAAATGGATGATCCATGGTGCATACGTCAAAAATACTTTGACGATGAAGGATATCCTTCAATGGATGGTAATAATAGACAGATGATGGAGAAATTATTGCTCCTCACTGATTCTGTGAAAATTAATCATAATAATAATATAAATAACTATATCAATTATAGTAAATGTACTATTTGCAGGATTATGCAACCACATGAATGGGGACTGGATCCCAACAAGCCAGTAATGATAAAAAAATATGGCCATGAAGTCACAGCAACCTACTAGGACTACATAGAAGCATTTACTAACATATTTTATTATGAAAACCCTAAGAGGAAGCACTATTGGTTCCTGCAGGTACATCCTGATGTCTTGGCCAAGCCTATTCCAGGCTAGTTCAACAAATGGTGGACTTTCTTCGGCCCCGACATAAAAATATTACCTAAAGAATTATTTAATCTCTTTGAAGAATGGGTGGATAACCATCCAACCATAAATAAGATGACAGATAACCAGATATGTACTGGTACTTGCCCAATGATCTACTTCATTGAAAATCGAATTCCATGGATATGGAAATGGACTCTATCTACTGGATTTGATTGCAACAACATTCCTGTACTAAAAAGGAATACCCTTTACAAATGGTGGGTCGGAATGCCCAAAGACAAACTATATGGTATCCTTATTACCATTCAAGAAAATCTTCTTGCTTATAAGGAGAAAAAAATATTTGGATCTCCTCAGCAATCCAGCACTAATGATGACAATTTATTTATGTCAATGAAACATAAATTAAGTAGGAGATATCCCAACATCTCTGAAGAAGAAGTTAAGGCAAAATGCCTTGAAAAAAATTAAGAAGGAATTCTTCGAAGCATTTGAAGATAAATCAATGAAATTTGCATCATCGAAACAATCGTCTTCTGATACTCCTGAAGATGCAAGCAACACTTAGGGCTCGTTTGGTTCGCGGGAAAAGAAGGGGGAAAGTGTGGTCAACGGGAAGTAATGAGATGCCTCTTGTTTGGTTGGAGTTTTCAAAGAAGAGATGAAAAAGTTGTATTCCCATGGGAATATGATTCCCACATTTCATGGGAAAGTCTTTTCCATGAGAAACATGAAAAAGTTACTTTCCCATGAGGTGGGAATCACTTTATTTTTATTTTTTTTCCAAAAAGGCCCTTCAGCATTAAAGAAGCATTAAAGAGGCATTAAAGACCTAATATTTATTAAAGGTATAATAGAAATTATACATAACTTTTCCAGGAAAGTGGATGACCAACCAAACATAAGTTCTTTGAAAATTTGTCACTTTCCCATGGTCAACCAAACATGCCAAAAGTACTTTCCTGGGCATCCGCTTCCTAGAAATTTGTTTTTCAGGAATCATATTCCTAGGAGGAAAAATGCTTCCCGCGAACCAAACGAGCCCTTATTTATGCTTAGCAGGTGAATCCCAGGATCCATATAAAGAACAAGAAGTTTAGAATACCCCAACTCCAATGGAGGAGATATAGCAGACAGTTCTAGCCAGAAGACCTCGAATAAAAGCAGTAAAATCCGTCCCGCATAAAGAAAAAGGCAAAAAACCGGCAACATTAGAATAAATTTATTAATGCCGACAAAAGGAAAGCACTCTCGTGAAGAAATTATTGCTTCAACCAGAAAGAAATCTACTTTTCAGAAGATGGTGTTAAATCAAGACCATCTAGCAGAAGGAATCTCCTTTAAGTCGCTTTCACCTCTTTGTAAAGTTACTTTAAGTCATTTCTTACTTTTGTAAAGTAGCTTTATGTCAGATCAGGTTTTGTTTAAGTTACTTTAAGTCATCTCTGACTTTTGTAAAATAGCTTTATCTTTATCAGGTTCTGTCTGATAGATTGATATTTTCGGACTCCAAAATGAATTGGAATCCACTTCTTTTATTTTATCTATAAAAAGGAAAGCTCTCACCCTTGTTGAGACACGCTTTTGAAAAACGAAAAATAAACTCCAGATTTCTCACAACCTTTGGCATCCTCTCTTGCTTCCTCCCTTCTAGCATCTCCTCCACTTGCCTTTCTATCTTTCCTTTTTGAAAATGGGCATACCGGTAAGGTGGAACATTCACTGGCGTAGCTTCATTCTTCAACCGGATGGGATGATCAAAACTTCGTTGGGGTGGCAAAGTAGTGGGTACCTTCAAGACTTCTTAATGGCCTTCAAGTAGATTTCGGATTCTTGGAGGAACCCCCTTCATCTCATCTTCTCTTTGGTTGCCTTCTTTATGATGTTGGTCGATCATCAAAATGGCAAAGCAAGATGCTCCTCCTTGCTCCCCATGGTAGTCCATTTCTTCTTTTGGCCTCCAATCTTGAACTCTGTCGGTGCTATAATCAGTTAGTACCTTGCCCAAGCTCCTCAGCCAAGCATTTTCCAAAACCATGTCCAAACCGACTAGTTGCAAAATGTGTAGCTCGGCCTTGACTCTCACCCCTTGGACATTCATGCGAACATCCCTCACCACTTCTTCACATTTTAGCTTCTCCCCACTAGCAATCTTGACTTCAAAGGGTTCCCTACCGCCCCTTTTAAGCCAACTTTTCTTACAATGCTGAAGTTGATGAAGTTGTGGGAAGAACCACTATCCACCAATAAGAAAACTTCATGTTTGCCAACCCATGCCATCAAACGCATGGTGGACGGTCTTTGCACCCCCGACAAGGCATGCAAAGAGAGCTCAGCCTCCTCCAGGCTATAGTCACCTCCAATCTCATGCTCCTCATCTTCCTCCGAACCTTTCGAAGTGACCTCCTCATCGAAGCCCATATCGAGGAAAGCTTGGCCAGTTTTGCCTTGGTGGCTCCGGCTCCATTTGTCTCCACATTTAAAGCAAAGCCCCTTTTTGATGTAGTCTTGAAGCTCATCTCTTGATAATTTCTTGACTTGTTGAGGCCGATCTTTGTGGCTCCTTTTGGCTTCTTTTTTGCCCTTCCAAAGCCCTTTAGGTGGCAAAGATGAAATGGCCTTGCTATGGGGGCTCTCATTGGTCATTCTCTTCTCCGAACCATAGCTTTGGTCCAAGATCTCCGCCATTCTCATTGCTTCTTGAAGTCTTGATGGTTGCTTGAGCTTCAATTCTTTGGCTAGCCAAGGCTTCAACCCATCTAGGAAAGTGCCCAAGAGTGCCTCCTCGGATCACCCACTAATCATGGTTTGGAGTAGCCGAAATTTATCAATGTAAGTTTGCACCATTCCTTCTTGCTTCAACTTGGCTAGTTGGCCATGATGGTTCACAACGGGAGGACCCCATTGTGACATGAACTCCTTTACGAAGGCCGTCCACCCAAGTTTCTTTCCATCCTTCTCATAAAGGTCTCGGATCCACCTCCACCACCGGCTAGCTCTTTCCTCAAGATGGAAGCTAGCAAGTGTGACCCGATCTCCTCTTGGAACTTCATATACATCAAAGTATTGCTCCGCCTTGTCCATCCACTCATAAGGATCTCCACCACTAAATTTGGAAAGGTCTATCTTAGGTTTCCTCACCCCTCTTTCTTGTGGCCATGACCCCCTAGCTTCTTCACCATAGTCTTCCTCCACCCGAACTCTCCTTCCATCCATAAAATTTCTTCGGTGAATAGGCCTTCGTACATGGAATGGCTCCTCCTCGGGCTCACTTTCTCTCTCACTATGGCTTCCTTTTGTGCTAGGCCCTTCATCATCTAACCATCTTTCAATCTCAATGCCCCGAGCTTCAACTCTTCCCCCTCTCCTTCGAGGTCTCCGGTGGTCTACCTCTTCTAGTTGGTTAGCCCGCAAGCTCCCCACTTCACTTTCCCTTTCTTCCCTCACTTGGCCCTGCCGGGAGGCGTGTGACCAAGGCTCTACTTCATTTGATCTTCTATGCTCCCTCTCTCTTTCTTTTTCTCCAACTCTCTTCTCCAACTTTTCTAAGTGGGCATTGGTCTTTCCTTATATCAGCTAGGGTTGTGGATAAATTTTCAAGGGCTCGGCTTAGGTGTGTTGAACTCCCTTCTAATGCCTCAAGCCGAGCATGATGGGTGTTAGAATTTCCTCCGAACTCCATTGTCTTATCTCCAAAGTCACACTCCAAACCTCCTTTGGCCGTCACCCGAGAGATGATCCGGCCCTTCTCTTTATAAAAATGGGTTGTACAACACTTAATCTCCTCCGATTACAACAAAAGATTACAAGCAAGAAGAACCTCACAACCCACTAGGTTGTTTGACATAATGCTAGTTCCCAAATCACTATAGTTGGGGAAGGAGCACAAGATACTACCGGTAGCCTCCCTTTATGCCGCTCCTAATATACCCTATGGCAAAATAGTTGGGCCAAATAGCTCGAGGTACTACCAATAGCCTCCCTCTTGAGCTATCCATGGGTTAACACGGCAAAGATCAACCAAACCTTTACAAGAAAAGTGCTCACACCCTCTTGCAAGAAAAAAATGATATGTTGCAGAAATTTAAACACCAATTGCATGAGGTGGAGAGAACTAAATATGCCTATGAAGTCATTGCTAGTATCTAATAAAGCATATATTCCAATAGAACACAAATTTAGCATCAATTTAAAAGTAAAAAGCTAATTATGCAAAATAATCAGACATATCAAATTACTTAGGTAAAACTATATGATCTTGGAAGATCCAATAACCACAAGCTTCAAGAAGAAAAAAAAGGAGGGGAAAAAAACTTCTGATGCAAATGAAAACATGCTACAACTTTCAGTCCTAACAAACAGATCATTCTACTAATAAATAAACAACACAAAAGGCAGGTCAAGATGATGTCAAAAACAATGGATAATTACAGAAGTATCTCAAGAGAATTAATGATCAAGAATTAGGCTATCATCCCAGGCAAAAACCCAATGGTACAAACGATAAAGCTACCATGTAAAATATCCATGTGATTAGGGCAATATGTAAACATATTAAACTGCCTCACACAATGTGAAACAAGGCAATATCAACTAAACCTAGGTTTCAACGCATCAGAAGTTTGCCTTTCCTAGGGCGGAAATAAATTCTTGATCCACATTACAAATCCAATCAAAGTTTACAATGGACAGACTACAGTCAAATTGCATCTTTCAAAAAAAAATGTTATCTGAAGTATCTAATAAGAAATCCAACCAAGAAAGAGAGAGTAAAGATATATGAGCACAATGGAATCTTGCAAATGAACACAAGACCAAGATGCCCACAATCAAACAAGAATTTAAATTCGAACTTACTTCTAATACAACCCTACGAGGAGGAGAAGTTTGGCCGATTTCGCCGGAAGGCTGGATAAAGCGAGAAAAAACCTAAACTCTTAAAAGCCAGGCATCTAAAGTTACCAAGAAAAGATCTCGACGGGTTAGTTACATGAACACAAGATCAAGATGTCCACGATCAAACAAGAATTTAAATTCGAACTTACTTCTAATACAACCTTAGGACGAACAGAATCTTGGCCGATTTCACCGGATGGCCGGATAAAGCGAGAAAAAACCTAAAGTCCTAAGAGCCAGGCATCTAAAGTTCCCAAGAAAAGATCTCGACGAGTTAGTTGCACTCAGCGAGAAGTGGTGACCCCAATCTTTATCCAAATAGTGCCGGATCTTTAAAGAACTGTAGCCAAGAACCCTTGGATCAATCGAATTCGTAAGAATCAAGAATCACGAAAAAGAACGGAAAAGACGGAGCGAAAGATAGTACGAGACCTCATTCTTGTGGTGTTTGTAGAAGGCGCCTCGACACTTGATCAGTTCCCCTCGTGCTTGGGGTACTCTGATCCCCGGTTGTGCGAGAGGCAAAAAGGGCTTGAAGCGAAGTGGAGGACACGGCGTGGTCTCGAGGTGACACCGCCGAAACAGCAAAGGAGATCGCCGGCTCTGGCAACAATGGCGGTGGCGGAGAAGGAGGACTGGACGCCATCTAGGGTTTTCGCCTCACCACCTCGCTCCAACGGTTATCTCGTGGTAGACGACGGTGTCATATATATAGGAGCAGGTTGTCCACTCTTGTGCGGCGTCACACCACCGACCTACTCCTACTTCCTGTCGGTCTCCGAAATATCTTCTTAGTCCTTTTCAAACAAAAAAAATAAAAAAATATTAGCGAGTAAATTTCTAAATAGCCCCCTGCCTAAATGTTAAATTCCTTGCAGCTTTTTTTTTCTCCTCTTTCTGTGGCTGCCCAATGGCTTATCCCACTACAATCTTGAAGTCACCATTTAAGTAGAAGAGGTAGTGTTGGCTTCGTTATTAGAGACCCAGATTCTAGAATGGTAGTTGCACCGGTGATGTGGGAGGGTATTACCTCTTGCTTTGAGACATCCGACTATGATTAGTAGCGGCACGGTGTTTCAGAGCAAGCACGCATTCAGAGAGACTAATGAAATTGCAGACTAGATGGCCTTTTAACCACTCCAATGTGTCTTGTGGGATGGGAAGAGAGAGTTGTTTATAAGCTTATAGCTTTCCATGATTTACTGTTTTTTAAACTTTTTGGATACATATGTACTAAAATTATATAAATTATTCGGTTTAGCAGGAAAAAAAAAAAAAAAAAAACCGCCCACCCAAATTTTCAATGCATATTTTCCTTTAGCGCTCGTTCTACGACCATATTATTGTTAATAGACAAGTTAAAATGAAGATGTGATAGATAGCTAGTAGATGTGACACAATAGATACTTTACGAACAAAAAAATAGAGCAATCAGATGGGACACTGGATATGTTTTCGCTAGCAAAAACTATGGCATTGGGCCCGCTTTAGATCACCATGACACAACGGGAGTCTAGTCTAGAAAGTCACAGATTAGCAAATGACCCAGCCCCATTGGCCAACCCATCTGCACAAATGGGCTGGGCATTGGATGTGGGTATTCGAAAATTTCGGCCCAGAAGCAGGACCCTTTCAATTTTTATTTCTGTTTCTTTAAAGAAAACTGCAACATCACATGAATACATTAATCTTTATGGCATTAGTTCTATATCTATACTTCAGCAACTGGAGGGAGGTCCTAGGTTTGAGCTTTGTTTGTTTGGTGCATCCCAAAGATCTGAACCTAGATAAGAATAATACTGGTTGGTTTGCCTTCCTCTCTCTCTCTCCCTCCCTACTAGAAAAAAGGTCTGTTGTATTTTATTTGTTGTGCAATAACTAATGCTCGTTGCAAGCATAAAATCTTTATGCGTGGCATGGGCACGTGTTATGAAGCTCAAAATTGTGGCCAGTGTCATTTTTTAAGCCGAACAAGTTTCAACCTGGCTAAAAGTTGGCCGCAACGTGCAGTCAAGGATCAGATTGTTTATTAAAGGGTTAAATTCTCATGCCAGATAGAATCTATGTACACATGAAGAACATGTTTTTGACTCTGTTTAGATCCAAATAAAATGGTACTAGATTTAGTGATCCCTAGATATATAGCACCAGGGCATTGTTCTTGCCTTCCTTCAACTTATGGCAACTTGCCCCAAAAATCTCCCAAAACAAAAGTCTTTGTGGCTGGACTTTGGGCCAGCATCAAGACTCCAATAACATGCTTCATGGTTATCATATGCTTTTGTCAAGGATCAGATTGTTTATTAAGGGGCTAAATTCTCATGCCAGATAGAATCTATGTACACATGAGGAACATTGTTTAGATCCAAATAAAATGGTACTAGATTTAGTGATCCCTAGATATGTAGCACCAGGGCATTGTTCTTGCCTTCCTTTAACTTACGGCAACTTGCCCTAAAAATCTCCCAAAACAACTTTGGGCCACCATCAAGGCTCCAATAACTTGCTTCATGGTTATCATATGCTTCTTTTGGGCTTCTGGTATATATATTTGTCAAGGATCAGATTGTTTATCAAAGGGCTAAATTCTCATGCCAGATAGAATCTATGTACACATGAAGAACATGTTTTTGACTCTGTTTAGATCCAAATAAAATGGTACTAGATTTAGTGATTCCTATATAGCACCAGGGCATTGTTCTTGCCTTCCTTTAACTTAAAAATCTCCCAAAACAAAAGTCTCTGTGGCTGGACTTTGGGCCACCATCAAGACTGCAATAACATGCTTTGTGGTTATTGTTGCTGGAAACTGGACCCGGGGGCGATCACTCAACCGAGGAGGATGAGCTCCGGAGTGGGTCGATGGGTGGCGGTCCGTCGGCAGGCGGCGTCCTCCGGGAGACCTGCACTGAAGCCGGTGGCCGGGCTTGCCGGCGCCGGCCCTCCAATGCTTAAGTCAGAGGGGAGGCGAGTATGATATGTAGAATGTGAATATTTTTTAGGCAGAGGCCAGAGAGAGAGTCCCCCCTTCCCCTCCAGGGAATTTTCCTTTTATAGTAGGGGAGGGGTTTACCTGCGATGTGACTGGATGGGTGTACTGTCGCATGATGAGGCGTGGGCGAAA
>JAOXJJ010000001.1:24186735-24198406 GCA_025769935.1 Phoenix roebelenii | reverse complement strand
ACCCCATTAATGGAGATAGATGGAGGGCTCAGATTGCAACAAAAATTAAGTTGATAAATCTAATTGAAAATTTTTGAAGTCCATGGAGAGTATGTGCAACATGGGCAAAGTTGAGGTGCTCAAACTGTAATTTTCCTAATGGTATTTGGTAAAACTGCAAACTGCTACCCGGAGTTGGAAATTGGCTGGGCTTCCTTGGCCATGCCTAGCCTGAAATTTTTGGGCTTTAGGCAAGGTCTAAGCCCAAAAAAACTTCAAGGGTCTTATTATAGAAGTGGTGGAAATTCTGCATCATGACCTTGTATATGTATCCCCATCGGTACATGTCAGAGAGATTCTCGTGGTGGTGCATTCTCTAACATTCCCACAATTGCCAAGTGATTTTGGTGCTTGTCAATGCGAGCATGCCCAAGCTCTTTTCTTTTTGTTCTTGTACTAGCCATCATCTCCATACCTCTCCCCTTCCTTTTCTCATATAGTTTGGGTTTTGGAGAACAAAGGGCCTAATTGATCTTGGCATCCATTCAAAACCATATAGATGGCTAAGATTATTATTTAGAATATGTGATGTACACAATACATCAGTTAATCTTTAGACCTGTAGGTATTAATATGATTTGGGCTATGGTGATGAGCTTGGGGTGGGCTGGAGGTTCCGAACTCTGTCCAAAATTTATTGATTCTCTAATGTTTAGGTCTATTGACTGAACCTCTAAAAGATGGGACCAAAGCCTGGCTTGAAAGCATTCTGTACAGGTGGGCATTGGGCCGAGTTGAACCCATTTCTAGATTCAATATATATTGCATGTTTTGACTACTTTTGGAAGTAATTTACTTGATATTTTAAGATATATGACTGCTAAAAAATTTCTTACCATATCCATTAAGAGTGTTTCTTTTTTTAAATTTAATCCGATATCGAAATGTGTGTTAAGTTACATTTTACACCCCCCCCCAAAAAAAAAAAACAAAAAGAAAAAGAGTTATATTTGTTTTTATTGCGGGAGTCGAGAATGCTAACTGTGTTGCATGTTTGGCATAGTCCTGTACTATAGCTGTTAATGTGGTGTTTTCACTTTCTCACTAAATATGTTGACTATTACTTAAGTGTAGCAAAGCAAGCAGAAGCAAAATTAGTAACAAAATAAGGAAATGAAATCAAAAAAGCTAGAAGATGAAAAGCGGTACTGCAATCTTATAAAATATCAATAATAAATTTTTAGTTAATTACTGATATGTAAGCTTGAACTGCAATCATCTACAATTTGTGAGGTATTAGTCATTGACCATTGGTTGCTTTTGAACATACTAAAACAAGAAAATTACGTTGAACCAAATTATAGGTTGGACTATGCTGGGTTTCTATGCATAAGCTGGATTAAGGTACGCCGCATTGACTCCAATCGGGCGGTATAGGGCGTATCGTACTGGTTAGGTACCGGTACCCAGTACGGATGGTATACCGATACTCGATACGCCAAAAATTCTATACCATATCGTACCGACACTGTACTAGTGTGACACTGATACGAGATCCAGTACCGAGACGACGAATCTTGAGCTGGATGCTATAATTTTTTTTTTTTTTGAAAAAAAGGTGGAGACACTGTTATGTTTATTTGTTAGATCATATTCAGAAACATGTTTGTGGACGTATAAACTAACTCCAACTAAAAATGAAAATATAACTATAAACAGATTTTTTTTTTGAAAAAAAGGTGGAGACACTGCTATGTTTATTTGTTAGATCATATTCAGAAACATGTTTGTGGACCTATGAACTAACTCGAACTGAAAATGGAAATATAAACTGTAAAAGGAATGACATCGGTCCCTTCATCTCATCCTACTTAATGGACTTCATTACCTTGTTAATGGGCTGATTTAGGCATGTGTGTCATACAGGTGCAAGCTTCCATAATACGAAAAATGACCCTAAACATTAGCCCAATTATATTGTATAAAAAAGAGAATAAACTAATTACCAACAAGACTTGGTCCCAAAATACAATTTTTAAATTTCATCACAAAGCTGATACCCTAAAAAGAAATTCTAGGGCATGTAGTAATCAATCATTTTCTTGAATATTACTTAATGACATCAAGTAATCTGCCATTTGCTACCCGGTTGACCCGATCATGATATTTCACTTATGATTTGGCTTGGGTGACCCCATCAAGATATTGAAAGATGGGACCATTTCTCAAAAAATTCCTGATCCGAGCAGTGCATGATTATAGATTTGGTTTCTGAGCATTCCGTTTGGCCTGATGTGGAAGACAATTCAAATCTTTAGCCTATCCTTATTAATTCTAAATTTGTATGTTCTACATTTTTGACTGCTCAGTATTCACCTGCCTTGACTGCCCTTTAGCACAGTTGATTCTTCTTTTCTGCCTGCTGGAATGACTAAATTGATCTATGGATGCCTTATTGACCAGTGATGATGCAAGCAAAAGAAAAACACGACGAAGCAGAGTTTTTAAAGAAGTAGACAAGTTCAGCATCCTTATTTCGGAAAGGAGTTCAAGCTGCAAGTTTCATTCTTTGAAACTTGTGTTGGTTATCATTATATGCGGCACAATTTTAACACTTCTGTACTCTCCAGCTGTGCATAATGAGCATCCCCTGCAGTCTGTTTCTCGGTATGTCTTCTTTTGTTTGAACGGACACTACATGGTTTAGGGCTGTTTAGGAGATGGAAATACCTTTAGAATTGTTCGCATTGTAATGGAATTTTTGAGAAAACACATTGTAAATGAAATTGAATCAACTTTGATAGTGTACACTCCCACATTAAAGGGAGGTAAAAAGCCTATGCTTATGTTCTGAAATCAATCTATAAAATGCTAACTTTGTATGATAATATATTCTGGTGGAACTCATGTTGAACCATCTAATTCAGAATTAATGTATGATGCTGGAATGCAGGCCTGGCCTTGTAGATCTTGGGTGGTTATGGGACAGAACCATTTCAGATTCCCGATACATATCACATTCGGATGTTGATTGGGTGCAAATATCATTAATTATAGAACAAGTGGGTCGCATGAAAGGAAATCTCAAAATTGGCTTACTGAATTTCAACACTACGGAGATCAGCTACTGGCAGCAGATTTTACCATGGGCAAAAACTTCTGTTGTACATCTAGATTATGCCAACAGCAATCTTACTTGGGAGGTTCTATATCCTGAATGGATTGATGAGGAAGAAGAATATAAAGTGCCTGTTTGTCCTCCTCTTCCTGCACCGGAAGTTCCTAGAGGGTCAAAGTTTGACCTTGTTGCAGTTAAGCTTCCTTGTAGTAGGTCAGGAGGATGGTCAAGAGACGTTGCAAGGTTGCATTTGCAGATTGCTGCAGCAAAACTTGCTTCCACTTCTGCCGAACGCCAGCCTCGGGTTCATGTTCTTTTTGTAACTGATTGCTTCCCAATTCCTAATCTCTTCACTTGCAAGGACCTTGTTAAACGGGAAGGAAATCTTTGGCTGTACAGGCCTAACTTAAGAACCTTAAAGGAAAAGCTTCGGCTTCCTGTTGGATCATGTGAACTTGCTCTCCCGCTCAAAGCAAAAGGTTAGTTTGATTATCTTCTTTTACCTTTCTACTCTGCAGATTCTGTATGAAAATGGAAATGTACTGTTGGTTTTGTCTTGAATTGTCTAATTTCATTGATCTTCAGAAAGTATAAGGACTTGCTCATTATACACCTTTCTCTTTCCTAGCCAGGATGCATATTATATGCATTATTTTTTTTTTCCTGATGTCTTTTAGATACTGCATCAGACATGGATTTCAGTGATCAAAAATTCAAAATTTTCTGAATGCTCGAAAAGAATTGCCTAATAATGTTCACTTGCACATTCTTGTTTCTTGTAATTTTTTTCTTTCTACATTTGTGCATTTTGGTTTTATGCGGATCTTTCAGAAAGATTCACTAGCTGCTTGTTGTGCACACAGTGCGGCCATACTCAAAGACTGGACATCGAGAAGCATATGCTACAATACTTCACTCTGCGCATGTATATGTCTGTGGTGCAATTACTGCAGCACAAAGCATCCGTTTGGCAGGATCGACGAGGGACCTTGTAATACTAGTTGATGAAACAATAAGTGACCATCACCGAAGTGGCCTTGAAGCTGCAGGTTGGAAGGTTAGGACGATCCAAAGGATCCGCAACCCAAAGGCTGAGCGTGATGCCTACAATGAATGGAACTACAGCAAGTTCCGGCTCTGGCAGCTCACGGACTATGACAAGATCATATTCATTGATGCTGACCTGCTTATCCTAAGAAACATTGATTTCCTATTCACGATGCCAGAAATAACTGCTACGGGAAACAATGCAACCCTATTCAACTCAGGTGTGATGGTCGTTGAGCCTTCAAACTGCACATTCCAGTTGTTAATGGAACACATTAATGAGATAGAATCTTACAATGGTGGGGACCAGGGGTACTTGAATGAGATCTTTACATGGTGGCACCGTATTCCGAAGCACATTAACTTCTTGAAGCACTTTTGGGAGGGTGATGAAGAGAGCATGAAAGTTAAAAAGACGCAGTTGTTCGCGGCTGACCCACCAGTTCTCTATGTTCTTCACTACTTGGGGCTGAAGCCATGGCTATGCTTCCGTGATTATGATTGCAACTGGAATGAAGGCATACTTCAGGAGTTTGCAAGTGATGTAGCACATGCAAGGTGGTGGAAAGTGCACGACACAATGCCAGAAAACCTGCAGCACTTCTGTCTTCTTAAGTCAAAGCAGAAAGCTGCTTTGGAATGGGACCGGAGGCAGGCTAGGAAGGCAAACTTTCCTGATGGACACTGGAAGCGGAACATAACTGATCCAAGACTACATATCTGCTTTGAGGAGTTCTGCTTTTGGGAAAGCATGCTGTGGCATTGGGGCGAGACAAATTTGACAAATGACAGCCCTGTCCGAGCAACTCCCACTGTAGCTCTACCTAGTTTATAATCTGTACTCTCTCCTCACTCCTGCTTTCTGTTTCTTTCTCCATCTTCACATTTTACAGTTTTCATAGTTAGATTGGTATTCGCCTGATTCCAACCTGTCTCTAGATCTTCACCTTATGACACCTTTCATAGACATCCTTCCACCGGCTTTTAAAGTGTGAAGCTGGCCATGTCTGGGCTTAGGTACATGCTTTGTTCCTGGGTGTCATAGGTTTCAACTGTTCCATTGTATCAATGGCTGGAATTTTTTTTTTGGGTGGATAATACATATGCTTTACTGATTTTTTCAACAATCTTTCTCCACTGCTTGCAAGTTGTCATGGCAAGATTGTTTGTTCGTTATCTCTACTCATAATTTTGCTGGAGCAGTTAACTCTATACCCTAAAGATGTTAGGTTCTCGTGGAGCAAGTTTTTAGGCTGACATCATTTCATAGGTAGCATGCTAGGAACTTAAATTAAGTTTCCAATTCTGGTATACGAACAGTGTTACTTCTCAAATTGGTTCTACGGCAATGAAGCTAACGTATTCCTGATGTGTTTCATGCAAGAAATTTGCATCATACAGGGGTTTCGAACTGGTCATCTGATATATCATTGCAGCCTTTATTTTTAATGATAAAATTGATGAGAATTGTAATGTTATACAAATAAATCCAATGGGAGATGACTGCATGTTTTGAAGGTTCTCACTTAGCAAGCTGATAATGTCTTTGACAATTGAACCAAGTGACTTGAGCTCAATTCTCTCCATTGTTTGGGGGGTTAGAGGTATTTAGGAGAGGGCTAATCTTGTTGTGTAGCTCATTTCCTATAGACTCTTCTATCAAAAAAAAAAAAAGATTTCATATTTTTGATAATTAAAAATTTTATATTTAAAGTATCTTAAGAGCAGGGGTTAAAAGAGAAGATGGTCGTAGCTTGATCACTGTGTTTTATTTTTCATACTTTAAGCTCGGTTTAATCAAGGTAATTAAGGGATAGCTAATTAAAATGCAATACCTGTATGCAGACGTAGAACTTATTTATCACTGAAAGGAATTACTGAGGATTATCAGAAGACTTCAGCATTATGCAACTCCAAACTTGCAATAATTCAGAGTCATTATCAAAATAATGCAAGGAATTGATATCTGGTCTAGAGCTTGGGTCTTGTGACAGGTCCAGGATGCTGCTTAATGTGGTAGGTCTGTTACGACTAGAATGAGTATCACTTTTCACTATTGCAGAGACTCTCTTGGTAATATGGTCATTCCATCTTTATATGTTTAGAAGCACACCATGCTTGATTCTTTAAATGATGGGACCTTTGATCAATATTCAGCAAAAATGTGGGAGTTTTACAGAATTTGGTTCTTACTATTAATTGTTTGGAAACAAAATTTTCTATTCGATCCAATATTACATAAATTCAACTTTCTATTTCCTTTGGGTACTTTTAAGCATATTTCTGTTGCCATAGTTCCCTTATTGTCGGCTGAGTGAAATTTGCAGTGTTTCCTTTCAAGAAACCCCTGGAGGAGGAGCATTCTGAGTGCCTGCCCACTAAAGCCCGGCTGGACCACCAGATCCCACAATGGCATGGAGATCCCACAATGAAAAAGTTGGACCACCAGATGGTTTGATATTGTCGGAGAGATGAGGGGATGCACAGAAAAGATAAAAAGAGACCACATGCACAGCCAGCTTATTTGCTTGTCTTATTCCATGCTTCTAATACTGCCACTAAATAGTGCTTGAATAGTATCTCCATGCCCACCTAAACAAAAAAAACAGGGGCACATGGAGCCGCATATGCATGGTAGAATTCCACTGACAAACGCATTGCTCTCTCTCTCTCTTTCTCTTTACAAATCACTGTTCCAAGGGACAAACACTGTTAAGGACTTGTCTAGATATTTCTACAGTATTGACTGAAAATCTGATAGGATTTAGGCTGTTCATTTAAGCATGGTTCTGTATTAACTAAACATCACACACCCGTTCCACTAATCTCTTCTTTTTTTTTTTAATTCCTGGTCACTCGAAAGTTCAAAAATTAAAGAACCGATCTACAACCCTTTATCATTACATGTGGATCCATAGAGGAACCACATACCAAAAAGCTCATAAAATAAAAAGATCTCTATGGGTGTTTTTTTTTTTCTTTTCTGTAGCCCAAAGATTGAGATATAAGTTGGGTTTGGACAGGCTCTTAGAACATGCAAGTTAGATGAACCAACAAATACGTTTTCTACATGATTTTCAGTTCCATCCTTAGAAATATGTAATTAGGCTTTTAAAAAGCATAGAGACCCAGTCGATCACTAGTGAAAACTATTGGTTTCATTAGAGAGAACTTGAACAAATTTTCAAAACCTGAGACAGAACTGATGATAGACATATTGGTACTTATTTCTTAATCTTCTGAGAATGCTTAAATAGAATTGCTTCAGACTGCTTATAGGTCTAGAGCAAATGGTCAAGATTCATTAAAATGACTCTTAATAGTTGTGACGCCCTTGATCATTTTGGTTATGAATCATGATTATGTTAAAGATTTAAAATTTTTACTTAAACTTATTATTAATCTTAGATATTTCCAGGGAGGAAATTGAGTTCAATTAGAAAACTCATATCGTCCAAAAGAAAGAAAATCCTACTCACTAGTAATAACAGTGCAGCTTCCCTAAAGTATCCATCTGAATTGCAAAGTCAACGTAGTTTCTGAGTACACAATTTATAGATTTTGACATGTAAAATAAGTAGGTACAAAATTTTCTACTTTTACCATTCAATATTTTGATTCTAAGAACTGTTTGTTCTACAGTTGGATCGATTCCAACTCCGTAGGTATCACAAGGGAATTTGACAAGAGCAACATCCAACAGTTGGAACAGCCTTTAAAATCTTCCCCATGACCTTCCACAATAATAATCTGTTAGAGTTTTATTATTTTCAAAATAACTCTAATTCTTTTATCCGTAAGAAGTAGTTTTTTTCTTAATTTTTTGGCCCTTTGGCTTTTCTCCACTTCATTGAAGAAAGTTTGAAATTTGACTAGTTATATTTTTTTTTTATTTTTACAATATGGCACACCATGGCATATACCGAAAACTCTTTTCTTTATTCTTACAACGAATCTCTTTTCTCGTATAAACATACTCTCTCTTTCTTACAAAATAGCAAATATATAGATATTGATGTATTATACTTAAGGTGCACCATAAAGTGTAGGAGGCATCGGTTTTGTATCTTAGAGATAATATTTTTATAACACCACATGCATAGTAAAGCTGGTTTGGGTATAAAAAATATCAAATTTTACATAGGCTTAGCCTGAAGCTTGATTAAAAATAAATAAAATGAAGGTTCGAGGCTCTTGAAAGGGATAATTTTCTATTTTTTTCTTAAGCTTGATACGTGAAGTTATCTATCCAGCTCCATCCTACCAAAGTAGTTAATGTTTATTCTAAGAATCATCCCTCTCTTCTGCATCAAATTTAGCAAAATTATTTACATGCATACGTGCCAATAAAACATGCAGAGAAATTGATCGGCCAAACACCTTTGTTATCTTATTATTTTTTTGTCACCATTTATAAATTCAAATTTACCGCCTCCTCCAAACGTCTCCTTCGGGGGGAGTGGTTACAAGTTTGAAAAAGAAAGTCCTACTGCTCCATTGGAGCCTATCCACTCATTTCCCTGTATGAAGTTCTCCAGCGTGTAGGCCCCGAGATGCTCAGCCGGGATCTGGCTGCTCCAGGGCACCCTCGCCGACGCATTGGCCCCTGGCCCCGAGCTCCCGAACTCGCCGTAGAAGAGCGTCTTGAGCGCGAAGTCGCCGTCCCACGGCAGCCACCCTTCCGGCCTCACAATGAACTCCATGTAGGTGTCGATGAACACCGTCCTCGAGTACTCCTTCCACGGCCGCCCAAGGTAGGCCCGGTGGACGGCGGGCTTCTGTCGGTAGAGCGCGATGTAGTCGTCGCTGCCGTTGACGACGCAGTGGTGGAAGACGAAGCCGGTGGACTGGGCGGGGTCGGTGCGGCCTTGGGCGGCGAGGGTGTTGGACTCGCCGTGCTCCGGGTTGAGCTGGCGGGGGAGGAAGAGGATGAGGCAGTTGTCGAAGACGGCCGCGGAGTTTCCGAAGACGAAGTCGACGGTGCCGGAGATGCGGCAGTTGCGGTAGAGCTGGCGGAGGGAGTGGCCATAGAGGGTGTCCTGGTGGCCGAGGAATTCCACGGTGTCGAGGACGGAGAGGTCGCTGTCGGAGCGGAAGGCCACGGCCTGGTGGGCGTCCGGCCCGGCCGTGTTGGCGATGGTCAGGTTCCGGGCTCGGAATCCGTCGCCGCTGACCCCTGCGCGGAGAGGCAAAAGTGACTCATTACTGAAGGACAAGTATTAAAACCGAGTTTAGCACTAATACAGTGATATTAATAACTTATCCATATTAGAAAAAAAATGTAAAAATAATATTTTGTTAATTTATAATTGCTTGAGATACCAGTTTTGGATTTTATCGTTCCATTTTTGTATGAGATTAAGCTGCGAGAGAAACCCAAAGATGCACAACTGCAAAGAATTAAGTCTACAAAATCAGTCTCACGTACCGCAATATTTTGAAAAAACCTAAATTAATAACGGCTAATGCATACAGGACCTGAGTTATAAATCCAAATCAACTCAATTAAATCTTAATCTTAAACTGACTAGGATCGGCTGCATGAAACCGTTTCTTTGATTCTACAAGGTTTAATGCCAAACCTAATTTATATTCTGAAATTGAACCCAAATTTACTCATAATTTGCTGATCCTACCTTAATCTTGTTAGGTTAGAGCAGGCCCGGTTTGCAGGACTCGTCTAGGCTTGGCCTGTTTTGTCCGATTAATTGGATCAAGCAAGAAAAATGTAAGGAGATATGTTGGGTTGGGCTGAGAGGAAAGTTGGCTAGCAAGTCTCCAATAGCAATCCAAACCTCTCATGACCGAGCAATACAAACTCAATCCAACCTAAAACTATATGTCGCTAGCATAGCCTCTGTGCAATTATTTTTTGTATGTCCAAATGTGACTAGAAGCAAGAGAACTCAAAGCGATTGACCTCAATAATTTCTCTGCTCGCTCGATCCTCGTGTCCTCCATGTTCGTAGATAATTACTGGCGATAATTACTCCACATGAAAACCTGCTGTTCCCATGCTCATGTTTCTAATGCTAACGTTTTACCATAAACCTTCCAGTAATTATGCCCCCCCTTTACTCCAGCAGAGTAATCCTCGAATTGGGCTACGTGGCAATCATGAATGAGCACTTGTAAGTGAAATACTGCCACGTGTCCTATTCGGTATTACGTGACAGACATAAATGGATTGCTTACCGACAGTTGCCGTGCTGTAAGTGGTCACGCCGACCATGCCGGCGTTGAGAGATCCCGTGATGACGGTTTTGCCCATGCCGTCGCCAACGAATTCCAGATTCGTCTTCTCGTACGGCACCCGGACCGTCTCCTCGTAGACCCCGGTCTTAATGTAGATCACGAACCGGCTGGCCGCCCCCTCCGGCGCGTCGTCGACCGCCGCCTGGACCGTTTCGTACCCGCAACCCCCGCCCTTGCACACCGTGAAGTCCGGGTTGGGTTCCGACGGCAGGTGCCCCGTCGTCCCAGCGGCGGCGGTGGCGGCGGCGAAGGAGGAGACCACGTGGTCGGCCCAGTAGCCGTCGCGCTCGGTCTGGGGCGGGCCCCAGCGGGCGATGTCGGGGCCGTAGCGCTGGAGGGCGGCGAGCATGGCGACGGCGTTGCTGGTCAGGTTGGCGAGGCCGGCGAGGAAGGCCATGGCGTCGGAGACCTGGGTGGTGTCGTTGACGTATTTGAGGCCGGACCAGCAGTCGTACTGGTAGAGAAGGGCGGCGCTGGCCCAGGCGCGGGCGTCGGCTAGGGCGCCGGCGGGGAGGGTGCGGGAGAAGGCGGCGGAGAGGCGGCGGTCGGAGTAGGAGAGGACCTCGAGGCAGATGCGGGCGGTGTTGGTGCGGTTCAGGTTGGAAGCTTTCTCGGAGGCGTTAAGGATGGACTGGAGCATGGAGCGGGCGGTCCAGAGGCCGGCGATGGAGGCGTTGGCGGCGGCGAGGATGAGGTCGGAGGGGGAGGGATTGGGAGGGAGGGAAGGGGACTGGGAGACGGTCGACTCGCAGGCGTCCGGGAAGCGGGTGGCTTTGCAGGCCTGGCGGATCTGGGAGAACGGGGCGGCGGAGATTTCTGGGTTGGGATGGGGGAAGTGGTGGCCATAGTGGTCGTAGCGGTGGGCGCCGGCGCCGGCGGAGACAAGGACGAAGAAGAGGAAGAGGGAGAGTAAGGAGGCCATGTGGGGTTGGTTGATGGGGCAAGCTCACAAACACAGGAAAGCAAGCTATACCGAAGAAGAAACTAGGAAAAAAATTTAGGGGTAATTAATTCCCCCGGTTAACCGGTCTTAAAAACTTTCCCTCCAATATCTTTACCAAGTTTAATTCCCGATCCTAGAGCCATTTTTATTTTTTTTATAAAAAACCAAAAATGCCCTTGCCCTCCTCATCTCCCATTCCCAGAAGGAGAAGAAAAAGACCCCCCCATCACGGCTTGCCCCCGCCCGAGCTCCCTCCTGCGTCCGCCGCCGGCCCCGGCTCGCCCCCTCCTGAGCTCCCTCCTGCGGCCCCGCCCCCTCCCGAGCCCTCT
>JAOXJJ010000001.1:24156590-24185230 GCA_025769935.1 Phoenix roebelenii | reverse complement strand
TTCTTTCCTTCTCTTTTTTTTTTCTTTCCTTTTCTTTCTTCTTCTTTCCTTCTCTTCTTTTTCTATCCTTTTCTTCCCTTTTCTTTTCTTTTCTTCTTTTTCTTTCCTTTTTCTTCTTTTTCTTTCCTTTTTCTTCTTCTTTTCCTTTTCCATCTTTTTTTTTTCTTTTCTTTTCTTTTTCCCTTTTTTCCCTTTTTTTCTTTTGTTCTTTTTCTTTTCTTTTTCTTCTTCTTTTTTGTTTTTTCTTCCACTGTATCTATCAATATCAAGAAAAGAAAAAAAGGAAGAAAAAGGAAAAAAAAAGAATAAAAAGAAAAGAAAAAGAAGAGAAGAAAAGAAAAAGAAGAGAAGAAAATAAAAAGAAAGAAAAGAAGAAAAAAATAATGAGTGAGTGGCAGTTAGGTTAGTAAGCTTGGTATACAAGTAATATAGCATGATTAACTTAACTGTGTGCAGAGAAACCATACCTATGTGCAGGAAACAGTAAACTGTGTGCACAGAACAGAAAACTGTATTTCGAAGTTAATTAAGTATGTACCATCGTTAGTTAAGTATGTTTCAAGTTTAATCGACTATGCGCCATGCTAATGTAAGACTTGGCTCATAAGAACAACCTATATTAAGTGTCTACCACATCATTGTAATCGATTTGAAACATTCTACAAAAACCAGATTGTTTAATTTAACTGTGTGCAGAGAAACCATACCTGTGTGTAGGAAATGGTAAACTGTGTGCACAGAACAGAAAATTGTATTTCGGGGTTAATTAAGTGTGTGTGTTTCAAGCTTAATCGATTATGCACCATGCTAGGATAAGTTTTGGCTTACAAGAACAACCTATATTAAGTGTCTACCACATCGTTGTAACTAATTCGAAATATTCTACCAAAATCAGATAGCTTAACTAAATTGTGTGTACAAAAACTATATCTATGTATAGAGAACGGTAAACTGTGTGCACAAAATAGAAAACTATGCCAGACTATATTAAGTGTTAAAATATTAATTAATTGTGTGCCAAGCTTACTTAAATGTCTGCTATACTATATTATATGTATACCAAGCCTACTAACCTAACTGCCACTCACTTATTATTTTTTTTTTCTTTTCGTTTCTTCTTTTTTTCCCTTTTTTTTCTTTTTTTTCTTTTTTTTCTTTCTCTTCTTTTTCTTTCCTTTTTCTTCTCCTTTTTTTCTTTCCTTTTTCTTCTCCTTTTTTTCTCTTCTTTTTCTTTCCTTTTTCTTCTCCTTTTTTTTCTTTCCTTTTTCTTCTCCTTTTTTTCTTTCCTTTTCTTCCTTTTTTTTCTTTCATTTTCCTTCTTCTTCTTTCCTTTTCTTCCTTTTTCTTTCCTTTTTCTTTTTTTTTCCTTCTTTTTCTTTCCTTCTCTTCCTTTTCTTTCCTTTTCTTTTCTTCTTTTTCTTTCCTTCTCTTCCTTTTCTTTCCTTTTCTTTTCTTCTTTTTCTTTCCTTCTCTTCTTTTTCTTTCCTTTTTCTTTTTTTTTCCTTCTCTTCTTCCCTTCTCCTTCTTTCTTCTCCTCCCGCAACGTCGCCGGCATCGAAAGGGGGTCGGGCCATGGCGAACATAGGAGGGGGCCACGGGAAGGGGCCGGGCCGCCGCCGCCAGCGGCCGCGACGCCTACAGCAATCGCGGCGACCGTAGATGGCCCGCGGAGAATTCTTCTCCTCCCGCAAGGTCGTCGATGCCGGAAAGGGGCCGGGACGCAGGAGGAGGGTGGGTCATGGCCGACGACGGCCGCAGGACGCCACGGTCGGCCTTCTTCCTCTTCTTCGGCACCTCCCCACCGTGGGGCAAGGGCGGGGGTATTCTCGGCAGCGCATTAAAGCGAGGGGGCTCGGAAGGGGGCTGGGGCAGGGGTATTTCCGGCAGCGGGGCCACGGTAGGAGGCTCAGGATGGGTCGGGCCGTGGCCGACGCCGGCTGTGGCGGGCCCGACCCCTTTTTTTTCTCTTCTCTGGTGGGATGGAAGATAAAGCAATAGAAATTAAAATATTCTTTGAGGGCATTTTCGTCTCATAATAAAGTATTGAAATATGGTTGGACTGATTGTTAAACCAGTCAATAGGGATTAAACGTTAGAAACTGGTCAATGAATGTACCGGTGATTAATTACTCCAAAAATTTATGAGCTTTGGCCACGATACAAATGTGATAGATCTCATTAATTATATAAATTTTACCAACTATATAAAGATAAAAAATAATGATAGAGAGAAAAGTTAGGGATCTGCTTAAACTTTAAGATAAATTGAAAAAAAAATAAAAAATAGAAAAAAAAAAACATGAAGGCCCAATGAATAAATTAAAAGTATTTTAAAAAATTATCCTATCATTTACAAGCTTCAACAGGGGATTCTGGATTAACTTCAACAAGAAGCGATCGGCTTCCCATCCTTTACGAGCTTTTTTACGTTATTATGGTTGTACCGGCGAGCATGTGAGAGAGAGGGAGAGAGTATACAGTGGGAATGGAGACAAAAGAGATGGAGGCGATGGGATCGGGAGGATGGGTGGTAGGGTCGGGCGTCTCAGGATGGGACCTGTGGTCGGTAAAGGTATTCCATCATTTTGGAAAGTGGAAAAACCAGTGCTCTTTAGTGCATGCTTCTATTGGCCGTTGTTTTTTGTTTTGATGTACTTTTTGCAGGCTACAGTTGAGCAACAGGGCATATTAATTGGAGATGGAGGCATGGTCTCACCTAGACTGCTGCAGCTTGCTCTCATTATTTTCATTTCTGGAGGTGGATTTTGGGCTAAGTATTGTCTCATTTTTGAAAAGTTAACAAGGGCCCACATTTGGTGGTGAACTTAAACATAAATGAAGGTTACTAAGATTTGGATGTGACATATTCAAACTTATAGCTTAACATATAATTGATTAATTATTTGAGCAATCTAATTAGTCCTAAACAACTAATATTTCTTATATAAGCCACAACTTTATTTCTATTATTGGCATCTCAAAGTTATCACGTATGCTTCACTAAAATAAGTCTGAGCCATCAGTATGGTGACAAGAAAAGGAATGAATAATATATTATCCATGTGGTTTAGTGATTGAGATGTAAGGCTTTTAGAAGTGCCCAGACCAAATTTAGATTGATAATTTCTATAGAATAGTTTACAAAAATATAAAACAATATCAGGCATGAATGAGGGTAGTCACATCAACAAACTCTCATCAACTCCTTTCAATTTTTTTTTATATATATATTTTTTGCTACAACAGTTGACTCATACAAATTTAGTATAAATATATCTAAAAAATATCAAAAAGTAGCAAGTTTCGTGGTGCTCTAATCCTCCCAGAGTCTTTGTTAACATGCTGCAAGTCCCGCAGCAGCAACTCCTATTTCAGTTGTTTCATAGTGTTTATATTCGAGAGCACCCACGTGTCAAGCTGGTAAAATCTCTTGGGGCCAATACAACTATCCAAGGGACCTGGTTTTTTTTTTATTAATGCTTTTATTACATTTCATAATCTAAATAAAATCTTAATGGGCCTTGTCTGTCTATTTTCTAAAAACATGATCAGACCAAACTGCAGCTTGTTAATTTGGCATGCAGGTTGCCCGAGTTCCTAAATCAAGTATGGTCAGTTAAAATCTGAACCGGTTTTTGTCAGGTTTAATCCCAATTGGGCTTCTTGGATGAAATTGCAAGATTTACATGGAGCCCCAATTTTACCCTGTGAAACTTTAAGTGATTGACTAACCAATGGGTCTCAACATGGCCGCAGGTCATGCCAAAATCAAATCAAAATCAAATCAAAATATTGAACAAATCCAAGTCCAACCCGTGAACTTACGTTTATCTGGGAATATTTAAAAACGTTGGACAAAATTAGTCTTATCAGGGCCCCTTTCCCAAACAAAAAAAAAATGTTAAAGCCTCCAATTGACCGTCACAGCTACAAACCATAAATCGAGTTTGTCATTAAATTATATGGTGCAATAATTGCCTCAAAGCAATTATATATTCTCTATGTTGTCCTGTTGCTTGCACTACCATTTGCTATAACAAAGGCCCAAAATAATAGCAGGCACATTAAATTGGTAGGCTTGCTGCATGAGACTCAAATCAGTGCTAAACCCCTAAAACCAATTAGACTGTGATGAATTATAGTCTGCAATGAGATTCACCGTTTCGATATCGGACTCTATATCGGTATCACACTAGTACAGTATCAATATAACAAATTACACTCAATTTTTTTTTTTTTTTTGACCCAAACAAGATTAACCTGTGCCAAACTCAATTGAACACCAACATGAGATCAATAGAGTATGTCGAACCCGATCATCTCTGCAATATCCAAAGCCATATGCTTAAACCCTAATGAGGGAAGCCATCATCACTAAGCTACAACCCAATTGGCTAGTCTATATGGAGCTGAAGTGATGTACCCTTTTCATGCTTTGAAAACTAGCAATCAATTACGACCACCCTTTAATTCTCCAAAATTTTGCAGCAGGTCATTTCCATCCATGAAGCTTGAGTATAGCATATAACTAGCGTCGATCTGGACATTGCATATGATAAGTAGCCTGAGATAAGTAGCCTCCATGTCTAGGTCATTCTTCAATGCTGCTCCACTTTGCATATGATGTCTTTCATTTTATCCAATTTCATATTGTTTAATCTATTACTCTCACTTCTTTGTGTGTGCATATGGTTGAATCCAAAATTTCAGTACTATAGCAAATTACCTGATCAACCTAGCCAAAATTAAACGGGCGGGCTGCTAAACTGGCTATCGAAGACGGTCCAACTTGAAATGCGCAAACAACCAGCAAACTTGATAGTCTGCCGAGCTTCCTTGCATGCTAGTTAGCAATAATGTTATTTATCTCTTTATGGAAGGCAATGATAAGTAAAGGCTAGGGCTACAAGTGGGCCAGGTTGGATTGGGATTGGTACAGTCTGAATACATTCGACATTGGAATCTAGTTGAAGAAAAGGACTCAAGCCTAATCCATTGTCAATTCAAATTGGACGGTCTCATGTTTAAGATTTGTTTATTGATACATTAGTTTTTCCAAATCAAATTGGGTTAATACATTGGATTTTCCAAATCAAATCAGGTTAGAAATAATCCAAACAATGATCATAGAAAACTTGCATATACTGGTTATATAGTCGTATATCAAATATATTATGCAAGGAGAGAAAAATGTGTTGCGCCTTTTTTTATAATATTATTATATTTATAATCTCGTATATTAATGTAATATATAATTGTTTGTTATTAAAGATTCTTATAGAATTATGTGATTTTATACATTGAATCAGATGGTTGTTCTTCTTTTGGTGGGATCTTGACTTCATATCTGTTAGTGAAAAATCCAATATGTGCGGCTTAAATCAAGGATATCCACATTACTGGCCATGATCTACAACATATTTATTTCTTTGAAACCAAATGTCATATTTCTTGGAGTTGATTGAAGCCTCAATCCGACAGGCGACAGGAAGGAGCGTAGTATGTCCATTACATAATGACCATATCCACAAATATATCTCTAATCAATTACTTCCAGCCAAACAGCCTTTTCTTTTCTTAATAATTGGTGCCATTATATCCATAAAAAAAACGGAAATCTGAGTTTTTTCATAGTTATTTTGAGAGTAACTGACTATTTTCATACTCGTAATTAGCAATAGTTAATTTACAATATGTCAGTCCACCTACATAATTTTCCTAGTTCGATAACCAAACAAGCCATGCATAGGAGGACTATGATAATCTAGTTGATGTTTTCTTTACAATTTGTATATTTACAACCATGAAAAAAATTAGTATTAATGCTTTCTCATTCCTAGAGTAACGTTGGCCTTGTTACAAACTTCAATTCAGCTTGTAAAATAACCCTCATGGCATGGCCTATCCCTATTCTTTAGGATGCTGTGCACGTAGTGAATCTGATGTGCCCCAGAAGATGGGAAAATCCAGTAAATTTGGGTAGGCATGGAGAAGATGATACGACTACACTCCACCTAAAAATCTAGCAATTAGTTATTCTGAAGAAATGCAGGCATGCTAATACTTTATCTACACACAATATTTGATTTTCAGATATATACAAACTGTACACCCTGCATGTAGATAATCTTTTCCTAACGTGTAGTTTTAAGTTGAGTGGAAGTAGCATTTATATATAGGTTTTAGAACGAATGCTGAAGTTGATATTCTCCTAACATACAGGTGATTTAAGTATCAGAAGCTCAGGGCTTAAGACTCGGCCTCTATATATGTCCATTATAATGATATACTTAGGGACAAAAAAATTGTAGGTAAGCTCCTTGCTTAGCTAACTCATGAAGACGTCCAATGGAGTCCGTCTTAATTCTTGCCAGCCATGAGCCATAGGCCTTGGAAAAACAAATGTACCCTTTAGGATTTTTTTTATTCTTTTTATTTTTTTTTCAATAATCAATGTATGTCTTTGCATTAAATCCGCCCTTTTCCTCTTTCGATGCATCGCTCGTCATGTGGTAGTCAGCCAAAAGACTCCCAAACCCATCACTAGAAAACATGGCCTCGCTCCCTTTTCTTTTTGCAATTTACTGGATGTGTTCAACTAAGTAGTATCAGGTGTTTAAGTTTAGACTTTTAAAATAGAATTAACTTTATACATTTGCATGATCTACCTGTGAAACCCACTAAGTCTGAGAGGTCAGTGGACAGTTGTAAGCTATATAGAGCATGTAGCTCTTCTACCTGAAAACAGTTCAAAGAAAAAAAAGGATCTTTCAGAATTTTTTTTCCTCTAAAGAAAACACATACACTAGAGAAAGGTCTAATTCTGTCATCCTTCTCTCTCTCTCTCTCTCTCTCTCTCTCTCTCTCTCTCTCTCCCTCCCTATATATATATATATATATATATATATGAAAAAAATGCCATTTGATAGGCATCTGATACTAAAAGCTTTCATAGAAACTATATGTTGTTTGATTTACCACTCTACTTACACCTGTAATTACTGATCCAGACAAGATATACTCATCCAATAGAGTGATGGCATTTGTATGCTTTAGGCTCTGATTATCTGATTTGGAGTTAAGAAATTAAGTGCATTCAATTGGTTCTTTATGTTCATTTCTAGGTATGAATTGAAAACTTGCTCTCTCAAAATCAAAGACAAGCTTGTTTGCGATAAAATACATTACTTAATCTCAAGATGTTGGAATACTTGACAAGTCTCTGCTCTTATTATGACTCACAATGTAATGATAAAGATCGTTCATGGCTTGAAAGTGAAATTTGTGCAGCAATATTGTGTGATACTCTCCTAGCAATGATGTCACATTTCATTCGTGATGATTTTCTTCTTTTTCTCATGGACACTTCTTTGACACCAGCAAGCTTGAAATATCGGTAATCTAATACATAATCATGCGAACTGATCTTACAATTGCATCTTATTTTCAAAGATTCTTCTATATCGATGATGTAACACCAGACCGTCATGATTAAAGGTTAGTCCCATATCTAAAGAACGTAATGGATATCAGCGATGGCATCTCGAACATCATGCATCAGTCTGACATATGTGCTCAGAATCACATGCAATTTTGATTCATTTGATCAAGATATTGAATTGTGATTCGAACAATTCATTGGGATGTCCTCAAAAGGACGACCGCATTAATCAATTGATACATTCTCAAAACTCCATTAAATGGTTCTCTCTGACTTCAAGGTGCAAATATTCTCTGAGGTACAGGTACAAAATCATTAATAATTGTCTAAGTTATTAACTATTACTACCATTGCCGTTGATTCTATAAAAGATTATAATTTTTCTGCTGTTATTCTGTATGCATGACCAAGTTGAGTGCTACATGAAAAAGGAATTATAATCCTTGCTTTACCATATTGTATTACTTTCAAATAATTGAATTAATCTATGCTTTATCATTTATAAAAGGAGTATAAGAAAGAAACTAATGACATTGACATTGCTTTAGGCATATTTTTCACCCAAGAATGAGAATATATACGAGTGCCACCAATCGTTTCAAAGATATGATGTGAAAATTATACTAGTGTCAGTCACTGTTGGTCAACATCGCTAAGGAGTGAATTCAGTGGGTTATATAACTCAGTTTGTGGTTTATGCTTAATCTTAACCTGAATAAGTGTTATTACAGTAAAATGTATGCATAGACCATTTGAACTACTAGAAATTATTAACCAAAAATTTTTGATATACCTGTGGCTTCTCCTTTCATCGTGAATTACAAAAATTTCTTGTTCTTGAATAAAAAAATATCATTCAGATTGTCATATTGTCAGGGCTAATTAACTTATGCTACTAGCCTACTATTGTGTTGTGTGGTGACAAATCCCTTCATTAGTTATTTGATTGAATGAGTCACACTTGTTGATAGAAATTTTATTCCCGTGGTCGTTTCAGTGATTCATAGGATTTTCTTCAGCTTAGACCGGTGTCGCTACCTCTTCCGGGACCGGAATGATTATTCCTGCCCGATGGGTCTACATTCATCCCATTGGTTACTCTTCACTTCCCGGCCATTTTTCTCATTTGATTCACTTTGTAGTTCTAAACCATTGACTTCTTTTTTTAACGAGAATTATCTAAAAGGTTGTACACCATTGACATTGAGCAAGAATGAGTTATTGTTAGAATGTACTGAATGAAATGCTACCGTTTGTTGCCCTCAAGAATCTCCTCTACGAAAAATGTTTGGACTAATTTTTATGGAGGATGTCATATTGTAAACAAAGTTTGCTAGTTGGCTTGGGATTCGACATTCTCTATTTAATTATAAACCAACAAACAATTAACCACTTGCAACTATCAATATATAGTCAATAAAATGGTGTAAAGTTGCAACTGATAATTTCTGTTGCGTAGTCGGTTGACAAGGATATATATCTACTTCTCCATTTTTTTCATCCCCTTCCTTTTGATGTAAGAGGGGAAAGGATATTTGCAACCTTGATATGTGAGAGACGTCTGAACCACCTTGTCCACTAAAAGGAAAAGAAAAGGGGAAAAAAAAAATCTTATACCCTTCGGAATTTGTCTTGTTGCTTCCCATCATAAGTCTCGTTCACTGTTTATCTGATATAGTTTTGCAGGTACTCTCCATTATGAGATGGTGGCATGTGCCGCACAAAAAATTAGAATTGTTTCCTAGATTCAATTGTTTATTGCTCAAGGCCACATTAATTGTGATTTAATACTTTTTTAATTGAATGGTATTGGCAATAATTAGAAAGACCGAATTAGAAAAGTCTGTGTGTGTGAGAGAGAGAAAGAGAGAGAGAGAGAGAGAGGGAATATGAACAAGATTAGTAATGTAGCTGAGAATAGATTTTATACTCTGCTAATCCAGAACGTGTCTCACATGCAGAGACGTGACCTAGACCAATAAATCCACCACTGCACCCTCCAAATAACTTCACAAAGATGAATGCATTGCTTTAAGTCATGAAGAAGTCATCACATTTCATCAAATGGGACTCCCCGTAAAAGGATTCCTTGTGGACATTGGGGCTGTGGAGTTTAATGGTAAAGAGGCAACTCTAGGAATTGAAAGCTAGCATTCGCTATCCGTGAAAGAAAGCAAATAAAAGAGAGAGAGCTCTAGGGATGTGTAGTAAAAGCCTGCAATCCTTTACGAGGAGCACAGCTGTACCCTTGATCATTTGGTGCCTTCCCTATCATTCCCTTCCACATCATTTTTTTAGTGCCATCACCATTCTGAATGCAGTAAACCGAAAAAGTGTACATGTATGGAACATGTCCCATACTCCATGGTCATAAGCACTACCAATGTCAGTGCAATATAATATTAAAGCCTCTCTTTTACCACCCCTCCCTACCTCCCAACCTTATCTTACACCCAATCAGAAACTGGAGAATAACTTTGGTCTCTTTTGGTTTTCAAAGTCCCCTTTATAAGGATTAGTGGAACAATAGCGTCCACTCTATATATACCTACTTGTATCTCTCTCTATTCTTCTCCATCCTTTCTTTTATCTTTCCTTGTACAAAGTCCACACTGCCTAGTTAGTTATGGATAATATCACAAACAATACTAGCAATAGCAGCTCTTGGGATCTTGAGATGAATATGGGGAACCATCTGCTTTTTGATCATGCTCCCTTTGAATTGGTCCAGCCCATAGACCAACTTCAAGCTCATGTCCCTTCTCCTAGCTTCCCTAGCGACCAAATGGAAATCCAAAGGCAGGCAGGAGGAGGAGAGTATGAAGAGGAAAGGTTGGGAGCGATGAAGGAGATGATGTACAAGATTGCAGCCATGCAGCCGGTGGACATCGATCCCTCGACGATCAAGAAGCCCAGGCGGCGGAATGTTCGGATCAGTGATGACCCGCAGAGCATCGCCGCCCGTCACCGGAGGGAGAGGATCAGTGAGAGGATCAGGATCCTCCAGAAGCTGGTCCCCGGGGGCACAAAGATGGACACTGCATCGATGCTTGACGAGGCCATTCATTACGTCAAGTTCCTCAAGAGGCAGGTGCAAGAGCTCCAATCCCCGCATATGGCACAAGTTTTCACAGGACACCCGGCCAGCTACATGGGCTGGCCTGTGAGGGCGGATCCTCATGCCTCATCTTCCTCCTCCTCCTCCTCCATGGGAGCTCCTCCTGGATTAGGGTTTGGTTTCGATGGGACTGCTGACCACCAGATTCACGGAGGTTGTAGAGGTAATTAGCTTAATGGATTAATAATGGTGTACTTCTACCTAAATCTAGTGGATAATTCTATGATATGCTTGTCTATGGGGTTGTAACTATCATGAACTAGTAGAGATGATAAGAGAAACAATGTGTTTGATGTAGTAGTAGAGAGGATATATGTGTATATACAAATGTTTATTTGATCATCAAATTTTCTTGTCTCCTGTCTTTCGATATATTTAGGGATTTTGTTAATTTTTGTGGACGTGTGACACCACTCGCGCGGTGACAATTTGGTTGACCAGGTGGCCCCCGAATCATGATACCCGTTACCTTGGATCATGTATATGTATGATTGTTCTGATTCTTATGAGCGTATAAAATATGGCGTGAATTGTTTTTTATTGCAAGTTATGAAGTCTATGTTGGAAGTTTGTTTAGGAGAGTTCTTCCCCGGGAAAGGAACCAGAAGAAGCCATTGATGCAGCCAACCATTCAAATGTTGAGGGCCTCTCTCTCTCTCTCTCTCTCTCTCTCTCTCTCACACACACACACACACACACACACACACACACACACACGCATGTGCATACCAAAACACATCCCCCTTGTTCCACCATGAGAACTTCCCCAGAAGCAATTTGCACAAATTAATATATCAAGCCTTATTATTTTATATACAAATCTTGGGTCTTTTATTTTTTAGAAAATAAGGATCTTACATTGTGGATGCATGTAGAAAGTTGTTGATTTATATGCATGCATTGCATGTTATGTATGTACCTATGCGTGCTTGCAAGGATGTATATATGCATATATAGATTGATGTCACGCCCATATATAGATCACACCAAAAGCTGCTACAGGACTCATAATTCGCAGTTTCGCCTCTCTACAACACCTTCTTCCAACAGGCAACTCTTCTGATACTTCTGCATTAGCTTTCGATCTATATACAATATTATAATGTCATATCTGTGAATGCACACATAGATGCAGGAAAATCTCATATTATATAACTATAATATAGGTAATATTGTCCCAGGAAGAGATGACCGTAACCTTCACTTCTTCCATCTTCGTAGGAGTATTCACATTATGAATATGAAGCAGTGTTTACAACATAAATTTACAAATTATATTGTATGTATATGCAAATTTGTATGAGAAGCACCACATCAAAGCATGAGATGAGCACTCAACTTTAGCACACAGTATCAGCTTTATCAGTCTATAAACTTTGCATGCTTGTCAGGAAGCCCATATTATGTGTTATGGCATAAATGATCAACAATCATCTTTAACTTTTTTTGTTTTTTTTGGATGAAACTAATTCTTTAGCCTTGTTCCATCATAAAATTATGGCCTAAGAAGCCATTTACATACATTTTTGAAGTTGCTAACTAGACAAATTTGCATATTTATGCCTATATATGTACGCATGTGATGAGCTGCTTATGTATCAAAGAAGTAGCTGTTAATATATATGCATGCCCAGGTGTATATACTCTGTGTATATTTTAGTTCTTGATGGCTACAGGAAAAGAAAAAGAAATAAAAATGGAAAGATAATGTAGGGCAGGTTTTCCAAGAATCTAGATTTTAATTTTTGTAGGCTGACATTATGATTGACCTCTAGATGAACTGAATTTCAACAAGTAGATTACATATGACCAAGATGTCAATACTTCAGCTGACAGAGGAAGTCAAGATTAAATATCTATAGTTATATATTTTTCGAAAAAAATATTAAATTTTGGACATTCTCCTAAAAAATAGAAAAGTATGCATGTGTTTTCATATAATAACTCGCAAATAAACGTATAATTAAATAGTAAACAAGATTTTGAAATTTCTCAACCTTATTTTAGTACTGTAAGTCTGCATTTTATAATATCAATTTTTATACATCAAGCTAGTATTTTACTTGTGGCAACAGCGGCAATTCAAGTGGATGTTTGCTGGAAGCAAGGATATACACTTTCACTTAAGCGTAATTGTCTGTTAATGGTAGATGCTTATAGGTCTGGTTTCGTAAGTTCTTGAGCCTGAGGTTTTCCCTTTGAATGTACCAAAAAGAAAAAAAATAAGCTATTTTTCACATATACCATATTGGTGATGCCAAAAATCAATAAAGTCGATGCCTCAGCAAGATTAAAACCATGTATACAGTGCATTAATTGACGTTGGTTGGGCATTTACAACAAGGTTACTTGATCATGTAATGTGTCAATATGTGCATGGAAGATCGCATAAAAAGAAATCATGCATTAATCAGAATGATTTTTGTATTCAGTCTCTCCTTGGATCCGACTCCTGTCTCTTAAAATGAAAGGAAGGTAGAAGTTTAAAGAATTTAAAAAGGGAAAACCAAGCCATGTCCAATGGTTAACAAAATTGGTGGCAAACCCCTGTTCCCATCCCACGTTTATGGCCTCCTAAATTTCAAAATTCCGTCAATACCCGGCCTATACAATGGCATGAAGCTCTACAACTGTTTCCTTCACATATAGATAATAACTTTGGGTTTTTAATATATCATTGTTATGTAACCCTTAACCTGGTATCTAGGAAAGAAAATGCTTGATCGTTTAATTTGTTTCGTAAAACTTATTTCAATTTGTTGTAGATCGGACTAGATTGTCTGTTTTATTAAATAGGATCTATATTTTTAATCTATTTAATAAATAGATCGAATCTAAATTGATAATTTTTTGATACCACATCCTACTCATGTCTTATTCAATCCTACGCAATTGCCGCCCTATCATGACTATTAAATAATAAAAATATTGGCAATTTATCAGGTCTCAGCACTATATATTTGAATAAAATAATATTTTTATTTTAAAAATTCAAATTTTGATACCGATTGAATAATTAATGATCAAACAACTCATGTTACTTTAAGATAAGCCGTTTGCTATTTCGAAGTGCAAGAATTGCAGCAGTTTCTCTTTTTTTTTTTTTTTCCTTGTTGCTTCATACATTATTATTATTATTATTATTATTATTATTATTATTATTATTATTATTATTATTATTATTAATTTTAAATAGTACTGGGCCAGCAATAGGAAAGGGAAGGGCTTGCTTCAGGCTTGCAATTTTTTTTTTAAAATAACCTGCAATTGATTTGCATGTATGGTTGTGGTCAAGCACCATATCTGACATTACTTCTGTAACGAATTTAGGTGGGGTTGGTGCACAGTGATGTCCATAATGAACCTTACTGTACTGTATTCAGAGCATTAATTAGAGCACATTGATAAGATTTCATGCTGCAGTTCCAGTGGAGCAAAAGCAATAGAATAATGGTGGGAGGACGACCAATCATTTGCAGCACCGTTGGGAGAATTACACATGGAAGCTTGGGGGGAATGCTTCCCCAGAGTCAAAATCAGATCCTCCTCATAAGATGTATGCAACAACTAGCATATAATTGAGCGAGAACATCCAATTTAATTAAGGGGGTTTACTAGTAAGCAATTTAACTGCTATTTGGAGCTTGAGGATTCAATTGGTTATATATGGACATGCTCCTCGTAACTGAAACATAGTTACTAAAATATGTATGATATGTTGGAGAAATGATACCCTACATTGCGTGCACCTAGCCGTGTATGCAGATAATCATAACCGTTCGTTTTTGTAGCGATGAACTAAAATAAGCGCTTGCTGAATGAGATCTACAGAAATAAATAGCTATAATTGGCTACGTGCACAGCTACATGGTGCACGCAGTGTAAGATATAATTTCTTGATAGATTGACCAGTTGTTCTACCTTGCTAATGTGCCGCGCCTTTCTTAGATGGCTCAAATGTTTATTGGTCCGTATGAATAGATTTTTAATTGATTAACTAATCGACTTAAATCTCCCATGGTTGCCTTTAATGTTTTTGTTTTTGTTTTTTTGTTTTTTTGAAAAAAATGGTGATGACTCTGATGCTCCATTGGTCATCTATATTTGTGTGCTCCTCTTACTAATGCTTAAATTCTTTACCTACTTGTTGATTATGCCACAAGATAAGAGGGTTCCTCAGGAATATGGTTTTCATCTTTGATGACATATCAGTTTGTATCTCCTGTAAATAATAGAGTTTCCTCTTTTCTTTTTTTTTTTTTTTGATGTAAAGGAAGCCAACCACACGACTATAAATAATAGGTACAAGGTTGTTCTTTTGCTAAAACTTTTTGGCTAATTTTTTTTTTAACTCTTCCATTCTATCTAATCTAATCTAATCAAAACCACTGTCCAAAATCATATTAAGTTTGTGTTTATTATTTTGTTGATATATTGATATTTCAGCTGTTATACTTTAGCTATGATGATATCCTGGTCCTTCTGATCTTGTTGGCTTCACCCATATTCATCAGGTGTGAACTGCCGTTGCATTCCTAAATAAAAATGCCGGATCATCTCCTTATATGGCTCAGCAATCAAGATAGCTTTAATATCATAATTAAAATTGCCTATGCATTTAATATAACAAAATTCAAGAGAAAACAAAAGCAGATTTGAGATCAAATTGAATGTTAAGCAGATCTCAATCTATTTGGATGTGGTCACTAAATTTGGTGTCCAACTAATATCAGTATATTCATCTTCATGTTCTTCAAACAGTAGCGCACACAACTCTTTGATTCTTATTTAAAAATACTTGTTTTAATCTAATATATTAACATAATTTTAGGGATCACGTAGCAATTTGTGTCGGCCATAATATTTTTTTATTAGCGTTATCATGTATGGCCTGTATTTTTTTTTATTAGCATAATCTTGTTAGAGTGTTTTAGGGATTACGTAACAATTTATATTAGCCAATAATATTTTACTTTATTAGTGCGATCCTATATTAGTCTATATTATTTTTCTTGTATGCAATCTATATACTAGTATATATAACTCTTGAGATGTACTAAATGTAATAAAACAAAGATATAAAAACATTTTTTTCTCTCTTTTGCAAATATTTTAATATTATATCAGAGTCACCAATCAGCTAATTTGTTGTCGCCATCTCTTCTACTTTTGTTATGGTTGTTGTTGCCGTGTCTAGAAACTTTGAAGACTCCTATTGAAGATTTATCGATCTTTGTTTTTCTGGTGAATCAACACTTAAAGATCTTCTGTTTTGTGGTAAATCCGTATATCCTCTATTTACTAGTGAATTAACAATCGAAGATCCCATATTCTTTATTAGATCTATAAATTCTCTATTTTTGGTAGATTAGCATCCGAAGATCCTTTATTTTCTAATAGATTCGTAGCTCCTCTCTACTACTTTTTTCTTCAACTTCAGATCTTCAATTGTCTGTCTTCACTGTGGCTCAGCCCCTTTCTCTTCATTTTTGATTTTATTTGCTGCCTCCAGCTCCTTCACCATCCAATTCGAGGTCTCTTGCTCCTCTTTCATGGTGCCTCCATTTACGAGAATTGTCGACCTTTGGTTACCTTAACTCCAAGCTTTGTTCTTGCTCCAACTATCGTCTGTTATATATATTCTCGCTGCCATATCATCAGATAAGTCAATCAGCCACATAGGTAGACACATCAATCTATCATGCTAGTCAGACACATTGACAGACATATCAGTTTACTATGTTAGTCAGTCATGTCAGTAAATGCATTAGTCTACCGTGTCAGTTAGGTACATCAGCATTACCAAACATATCAGTTTGTTGCATTAGATTCATGATATGTCGCATCAATTTTTAAGCTACTATGTTAGCTTCTATTCTGTCATATCAAATTCTGTATTATCACATCAGCTTAATACATCAGTCTACAATATTAGCTTCTGAATTGCTATAACATCTCGTGTTCTACCACATCAAGCTCCATGCTGCCACGTCAGCTCTTGATCTACCACCATGTTAACCTCTAAGCTACTATGTCAGCTCTTAGTCTATTACGTCAGCTTCTGAACTGTTACTTCAACTTTTGATCTGGTACGTCAGTTTTTAGGTACATTCGTGATCTAGGTTCCTATAGTACCATCTTGAGTTTGAGAAAAAATATTTGTATCATTTTAGGGATTATGTAACAATTTGTATCAACCCATAATATTTTTTTTTGTTAGCGTGATCATGCATCGGCCTATATTATTTTTCTTTGTTAGAATATTCTTGTTAGAGTGATTTTAGGGATCACGTAACAACTTGTATCATGCAGTAATATTTTTCTTTGTTAGCATGATTCTATATAGCTTATATTATTTTTCTTGTATATAGTCCATACACTAGTATATAGACTCTTAAGATATAACGAATGATGGAACAAAAATATAAAATCTTTTCTCTCTCTCACTTGTTTTGTTTTTCTCTTCTTTTGCAAATATTTTAACATAGTATATCTTATAAATTTCAAATGGAAGTAACGGACAATGTCAACATGTTTTCAAATTAATTTCTTTCCAAATAGTAACATTTTTTGGGAGAGGAGATATGGTAACATATTTATTTGGTGAATGGCATCATCCTTAATATTCACCCTTCTAAACCAAAGCTCGGAAGTTAGCAAAATTTTTAGGATCACAAAGGCTTAGTTTGGAAGCAGGGTGATATCCTGGATAAGGGTCTTGTCCCATGCCATCTCCGCATAAGTCCGAAACATGCTAGCTTGGGGCCTCGGGGTGGATCGTCCATGCCGACAGCTCGGTCAAAGGAGCGGATAAATGGAGATGGGTGGTTACTTTGGTACCAGGCAACCAGCTTATCCCCAAACTTTATCCCACCTACATTTATGAAATGAACACATAACACGCATTTATCCTAGAATTAAATATATCCATCATGGTTTGCCGTGACTTATTCCAAATTTTATCATCTCATCCTGTTTCCAGGCTAGGTGTAGAAGAATCATTTATCAAGTAGATATAGAAACTCTTTTGTTGTTGTTGTTGTTGTTTGTTTTTTTGCTAAAATGGATGTATCATACATTACAGATATAGGTACAACCAAAAAAGTCGAAAAATAATAGATCCCGAAATACACCAAGTAATCCCCTCTCCCACCCAAAGAGTATTTCTGGAGTGGTTGGCCACATATGAAGTCACCCAATCCATTACCCCATTGGCCTCTTTATACACATGCTTTGCCTACAAAGCCATCCCACCACCGACCATAGCCCGGATGTCCCTAAGCAGTAGGTGGTAGTCGCCCACCCCACCCACGTTCTGCTGGATCCAGTCAATAACTATCGCCGAATCGCCTTCAAGCAGTACAGCTCTAGCCTGCAGCGCCCGCTGAGCTTAACGCAAGCCAGCCCAAGCCACCCTCAGCTCAACCATCGAGACCGAGGTGTCGAGAATCTAACAGCCACCAGGCGCAATTACCCTAAATTCCAAACCTCTGATGATAAAGCCGGCACCTCCCCTTCAACATATTCATACTTAAATCAGTTTTTACTTAGTGAAGGCAAATTCAAATATGGAAACTAACCCGGTACTAAAATTTGTATACACGTGAGAAGTTGTATAGAGAACAACAAAAGAAAGACCTCCCCTTCTTGTGTTGTTCACTATACGACTTCTCATGTGTATACAAATTTTAGTACCGAGTTAATTTCAATATTTGAATTTGCCTTCACTAAGTAAAAACTGGTGCAAGTATGAACATACATATATCCAATCCATTTTCAACTGTACTTCCAGGATAGTCAAGAATAGTATGATGAAGACATTATCCTACACACGTCGAAAGGGGTTTATACATTGATATGAATTGCTATTACTTGTTTATCTCATGCAGTGGCGTACATTTGTTCCTCAAGCGGTTGTAAGCCAAACATCTAGGTTGAATTGGGCTCAAGAACAAGAAAAAGTGGAATAGGGATAGTTATTCCCATAAGAATAGATATTGTGTAAGCTATTTATGCTTTTATGTGGCTAAGATTTCTGGAATAGCAATACCCTAAGGCTGTCTTTGTCCTTAAAAAAAAGATGGAGAAGAACCAAAGGCAAAGAGGACCTTATTTTAGAAATAAATTTATCCCGACGATCGTTGAAACAGTTATTTCAAGAGTAAACAAGTTTGATTGGAATAACTCTTGTCCCTTTATTCATGCTACTTCAAGCGTAAAAAAATAGCCTGAATAAAGGAACAATTCTTTGCTTATTACAAGAGTATGCTATTTTAAACACACTTAGCTGGAATAGCGCGGATTACAAGACTTATTTCTGCTCTATTTTCCCACTCAAACACAGTCCTGCTCGAATAAACTTAATCCTTGCATTTTAGCATATCTTTGACTGGTTAAACGATATCCCACAAACTTAACCAAAAGAAAACTAGCAACCAAACATAGCCTAGATATTCTAATTTACATATAGTCCACTTTATTCTGAAATAAATTACTCCATCATTAGGATGAAATAGTTCATTCTGAATTTATTGGAAAAGGTCTTACTTTTCAAACTACTTATGTTATTTTTAAAATAAATAGAATAACTTTCCAGCATTCGACAGATTAAAATAAAATAAGTGAATTAAAAGGATTTACTCCCTTTATTCCGCCTCGTTCCTCAGCGGCCCTGAAGTTTGTCATGGGGCCATGCATGGGAGCAAGCATTGAAATAAAAAAATATGCAAAGCAGTATCCTGTCGCAGGGACAGTAAAAGATAATGCCTTGTCATTAATAAGATAGGAACAAGTCCATTTAAAGAAGGACAGGCTATAGAACTCGCCAATTCGTTGTATACTGGGAGCAGTGTAGGTTGGAGAAAAGCATAGATGGTGGTAGGAAGAGAGGTTCCATTAACTACACCTGGAGCCACACATGATACTTTAAGGTCGATAGCATAAAATGTGGAGGTGATAGGTTGCATCATAATTAATAAAAATGATCATTATAAGCATGCTGATAATGAGAACTTACATGGAGAACTGAAGGATCATGGATTCTTTTTTTTTTTTTTTTTTTTTTCATTTTGGAAATGGATCATAGATGCTGGTTTATCTCCATGTCATTGCCAGAGGAGAGGGGATTTCATCTGAAGTCTTCACTGATATTTATAGACAACCTGGTGGGGATTCCACATATGTTCCTCTTGGTGGTGATAACATCAAAGTTGCACTATGATGAGTGGATTCAGAACAAATTCTTCTCAAGTGGCTCTCTGCATGATTTCCACTTGTCATGCACTGAAGGTGGAGAACTAGCCTCTCGCAAGTGGCTTTCTACAAGGCTGCCCCATATGCTGCTATTGACCAGGAAATTATTGTTCAGCGAGCGAACGCTGCCTCGTAGATGAACAAAAGACACTGCAGCAGGCGAGCGTTATCCTGCGCTTGACTGGGAAGCCTATTCGCTGGGCAATCTGAAGCTATTTCATTGATCATTTGCATGGTACTTGAAGTCCAAGGATGGACGCGTGTCAACTTGAGTACTTTAGATCTTAATAGGATATTGTCAAGCAACGGCAGCAAGTAATCGAGTCTAGTGGTTCCTCATAGAAAATTATTGTCTTATGGTAATATGGTAAAGAAACATCCTTTGTTTCAAAAAAAGAACGACAGGTTATTCACATTTTATTTCATGGTCAAACACAAAACGAAGGCTCGGCGATTGTAATTAACAGAAATAGCTCCTCTGTTACTGTAATTTGTGGAAGTATCAATGTAATTTCATTGATTCTGAATGCCACATGAACAAACCAAAAGTGGTCGCACCCGACACTCCGACACCATAATTTTGTAATTGGAATTTCTTGAAAGCATCTTTTGCGAGACGCAGCCAGGAATATGTATAACAACCAATTAGCATTTAAGTGAAGTTCCAGAGGTACTTATTGAGGGCTATCGATATTCGGATCTTGAAAGCCACAAGTCCATAGCTGATGCATAGTCTTTCTTATTGGCAGAACTATCAATGCTCATCTGTGGAGTCTGAGCTGCTATAGCAAATGTAAGAACTCTGGAATCCATCAGTCTAAGCACGATCTCGTTGGACTCTATCACCATACTCATCCACTCGTTCTGATAGAACCGCTATAACCAAAGTCACAAGGAGAAAGAGCACCAGTTGCCCACCTATGGCTTCTCTTCACATGAACTCCTAGTTGGTGAATAGAATTATCTTCAAAGTAAGCTTTGATCATTTGATTTGTGTGCTGCAAACTACAACCGCCTCTTAAGTTTAGTTACAGTAATGTTCCTGGCAGTTCTGTTGTAAACCAACCAACCTACTGCAAGAAAGTTCCCTAAATATGAATTAGGTTGGTTTTTGGATGCATTTAGTTGCTACCCAAAATGAAACACAATAAGATAGGATAGCTATACGAGCATTATTTATTGCAATATCTAATAATAACATTGAAATTGACAGGCGATCGGAAAAAAAGCTTCTTAATCTAAGCAAGGTGAATGCACCAGATAAGCAAAACTAAAAAGATAACTAAATTACACAGAACCTGAACTCGCTTGGATTGGAATGCTTGTACGCGATGAATTGTTCAGAGATGATTTTAGATGCAGCTGCAGGCTTCCTTTTTCGCACAACACAGAAAGTATTCCTCGGTCAAATTAACACTAAACTATCTTCTTACATCAGCTGAGATAATCTGTAATAATAATTAGCACACCAAAAAATATAATAATAAGTCTAAAAGGAAAAAGGAGCAAAGTAGAAGAAATTGAAGCATTCCTTTAGGACCATAATCTAATGGTTCGTAAAAGGATTTGTATACATAAATAAAATTGGAGTGGACATCTATGAAACCGTCATCATTACCCTTGTTACATACATGTTGATCGATATCAAGATTTCCTTTTACATTTGGGAGAAAATGAAATATAAAAGCTACAAAAAGTTACATCTTGGAGTTAATACAAGAACTCATTGGGAACAAAAGAAATCCGCGAAGAAAAAAAAAAGAATGCAACTGAAGGATTCCCACTAGCAGGCTGCTTCATTTACAGACAAAACCCTGTTCATCCTCTGCAGCTGCCAGGTGGAATACAAAAAATAGTAAAAAAATTATAAATGAAAAAAGACCACCAGGACCCAATTATCTTCCCAACTTTCTCCATCCTGTGCACAAAAGAGGAACAAACATTAAATACAGCATTATAACCAGTTATCATCACATCTTCTAGTCATTGCTATTGATATACCATCAGCGCATTACCTAGCTATTAGTCATCAACAATTTCTTATAAGTAATAATCAGATCTGATTAACAGTTGCAAAGGCAATAGACCCATGCTATCAGTATGTGCTAACCAGCTCATCAAGTGGTTTTTGATTGGATGTTGTTAATAGTGATAATACCATGAAAGCTTGCTAGAAAACATTCCTAATTGCACATGCGAAAGGTGTCATATATTTAACCAACCACCAACCATCAATTTGCTGCGCTAAGAAGATGAGCAATTTTATTTTGTATCTTTAGGAAAGGGAAGGAAAACCCATCCATTAGAATTACCCGAGTCCGGTATTGGTAAGCACTTGTGGCAAGCTTTGAACCCAGAAGCTCATCCATATAGAGGAAGGATGAGACTAGTGGGCCCAGTTCACAGGAGATGCGTAACTTATTATACTTCTTGAATACAAACTGTAATGTGTTTTGCTGAAGTTATAAGCTAATTTATATCCACCAGTTATATTGTGATTTTCCCGATCCATGCATATCAAAGGAAATGATAGTACAGGTTTAAATTTTACAAGTTCCCCCAAGTGAAAACTCACCATTTGTCAGAAGATAAGAGAACACAAGTTCATTCCAAGCATCAGGGACCCCAGGAAGACACCAATGGCTGCAATCGAGAATGGTGGAAGGGTGGCTCCAAGTGCCAATATGGGCATCACTCCGAAATGCCCCCATCGAAGTCACATTAAGGACAGTTACAGGAACCCTCATCTTCGTGACCACCTCAGCAATTATCTCGGCAAACTCACTCCTGTCATTTCCTTTGGCCTCAGTCAGAGGTTGTTGGGTTACTTCACAGGCCTTTTGGTTTGATCCACTGATACACCAGAAAGGAAGGATTCAGTTATATTTCATACAAAGAATTTTGATCAAAATTCTTACGCAAGCAATTGTATGAGGAGTTGGCCCTATAAAGTTGCCAGTCATTATTAAATGCCTGATTAACAGGCAGGACTGAAAAAATATGGCTGGTGCATGACTTTTCATAGTAGATGTAGTTAACTAATGTATGCATCAAGATTTCCATAGTTGAGGTATGGGGCTGTACAAATGGCTGGCCAAAATAAAACATGCAGTTGTGTGCCGTCAGAATAAAAGGGTAGTGACCGGCATAATTTGGCATAGCTGTATGCCCTTCGTATCGCCTGTTTTGGCCTCCAAATTTGTTTTTTGCTCTTTTTTCTTATATTTTATTGTTTTAATGCTACATCTTTGCATAATATTATAAGTGCTATGATTTTAATGCCCTAGTCATCCTATTCAATGTATGCTCAAGTTTTTTATTGCTAATATAATATCTAATTTCATGCTAACTACAATTAAAACATCATTGAACAATTATGTGTGCATTAACAATTGAAATATAATTAAGTTACTAAAAACTACTGATTTAACAAATGATACCAAAGATTGTAGTGCATTTAAGATGAAATATCTACTAGGAGCACTGACTTGACAAATAACAAAAAAGAATATATTTATCATATTATTGAATAACAATGACAATGTCTTTGACATAGAATAATAGCCCCTCACTTCAATGCCACGTCAAGTGTTTGGTGGGCTGCCAGATGTGTAATAACCCACCATGTACAGAGAAGTATATATGTGTATAACAACTTGAATATGAATATTTTTGAAGTGTTGTTTAGTTTCCTCTTAGGTTAACTTTTCTTACAGGTTTTTTGGGCTTCAGCAAATCTAGTCAAAATAAAATTTATGAGACTTTAAGATTTGAGAAACACCTTACCATGTAAGGTTGAAACTAGGGGGTGACAAAATCTGACCCAAACCTGCCAACCTACATGAACCAACCTGACATAAATGGGTCTGGGTGGGGCTTTTTTTTGATCGAGTGAGTTCTGGGTCAACCCTGAGATCAACCCAATTATAAATGGGTGGCTTTGGGTTTAGCACCCAACCTGATGGGTCACCAGGTTGTTCTGATCAGGCCAGACATAGCTGATAGTCTTTAATCTTTTTAATACGGTTGGGTTCATTTGAAAAATTATAGTGAGTGATGGAGGGTGGGCCATGGGATTTTATGATGTGGGATTGCATTTTAGCTAGTTTTAGTCTTAACTAATCCATAACTGTTATATATTCTGAAGTTTATTGTGATATTATGATGATATATTTGAAGTTCCATTTAATTTTGCTATATGTGATCTTTGAATAAAATGTTTTCCTTTATTTTCTAGTTATATGTATGATTAATGAGTGAAAACTTAGTGGGTTGGTGGGTGCATATGGGTTTTATATAAAATAAATGGATTGAGTATGAGTTTCTGTTGTCCAACACAATTATAAATGGGTCGGCTATGGGTTGAGAGTTTTTTTTTTAACCCAATCCCAGTTCGACCCAACCCTACCAACTGGCACCCTTAGCTGTAATTTTGACTCTGGCACAAAAAATTAGTACCCGAACTAAAGCTGAGAAAATAATTTTTTATTCCTAATACATTTACATTTTTTTGTTTAGAATGAAGATAGCTACTTAAATGATATTAATGTAAATTATTTGCATTTAATATTCTGTCTGTATGTTAGTAGTCTGCTTGCCACCTAGATGTCTGCACATTCAATTGGTAGAAGACAACAAAAAAAGGAATTCAAAAGGCTACTCAATCTGCAACAAGTGGTTCAAGCCGTTTGCGCCCAGTTTATCTAAACCAGTGCAGACCAACCCTAGTACTACTAGCACCAATACGTGCCAGCTGGTATGGTCAAGATTTAAATCCTTTTGCATGCAATATAATATTTTGTAACAATACGGAAAAAAGGAAAACATTATAAAATGACATATCAAAAAGAATGAAGATCTCATAAGCTACCATGTTGATACCCCAAACCTTAAGAATGAAAGTGGCTTACAAATCTATATGCATAACTACTCAAGATTTACCCTGCTATCCTTCTACCTCTTAATGGATTTCCTAATGCATCATGAACCTTTGCTTATAGGATCTTTGTTTTAGAAAGCCAGGATTTAGCATTGATTGCATACAGGAAAAAAGTTAACAAACTTATGGGAGAGATGGAAAATGTCAAACAGATAAAAGTGTATCTGGTTTCCTGTTTTAAGGTATATCGAAATTAAAAGATCACAGAAATGAACAGAAGTAACATTTTTTCTTCATAATAAAAGAGACTAGAAAAGCTTTAGTAGCTGAATGAAGGGGGAAATGGGATGTAGGAAGCATGAAATCCTACTTGTTCAAGGAAACATGTTTTCATAGGGCAAGATTATCAATAAAACTACTTCCCTAGAGCCAATAAAAGATCCAATTAAAATGTGCAGAACAGGGTATGTATTACATTTCCTGATAATTAAGAATATTAGTTTTTAGTTTTGCATATGTCGGAAAGCTGCTTTAATGGCTTGATCTCAAGTGGGTCCCTAAGAGACCTTTCCCAAGTTTTAAGAAATAATTCATCATCAAACCACAATTATGCTAAGTTCTGCAAAAAATAAAAAGTATTATCAGAATTTTACTCAAGGCTTATAGAATAACTATTTGATAAAGGCAAAAATCCTGTGCCCCCCTGATGTACCCCTCTAGAGATTCATTTGCAGTGCAGGATAGGCTGGAAAGGTTAATCAGGTTTGGGAATCAAGCAGGATTCTAGGAAGCACCAGATGTTGAGTAGAAGAGCTGCACAGTTTACTTCTGGGCTTTTAACTAGGCATTCAGTGGAAAAAAATAAAGAAAGAATGAGTCCAACAAGGTGTTAACTGTCAGTCAAAACAGCAATGGAGTGTAAAAGTCATAACAAAACCTAACACAGTCTCCTTACATGTGATATTGCCTATATTAGTCATTACATATACTCTACTAGGGACTGCATTAGGTATTTTAAAAAGCATGCCCAAAACAAGGGGTCTTAGTTATCACATTTGAAGCACGCTTTTCATCTAAGAAAAAACATCAACTATTACAGCATTTGGAACTCACCAACATGATATATACAGAAAGTTGGTTAATTACCTGAACCGAGATTTCAGAATATCTCAATTCATTTGAAATATTTCTAGCCTTCCATTTCCGTACCAGTGACCACCATGATAACCAAGATTCTTTTAAAATCCTGCAATGGATATGGCAGTAGATTCTGGTTTCGGGCGACCATGTTGAGCGATCCATTGTCTTTCTGGGATCATTTTCCTATACAGGGTATTTTTGTAAAGATCTTTTTTGTGATTAAGGGCCTCTCTTTCCAAGCTAGGACCACCATCATGACAGCCTGAGCCCAGTTCAAATCATAATCTTCAGGCTCAAACTTAGCTAAAACCAATGACAAGACCACTAAAGTTAGGCTCAACATATTGGTATTCCCAGTAAACACTAAGATCGGGCCTCACAAGCATAGTACGCTGTCTTGGTACTGGACCTCATACAGGTGCCACACTATCACTGTGCCGGTATAGTATGAGAACCGTTCAATGTATCGAGTGTCGGTACCCCCCCACTCCGCCTGGCCCCGCATACTATGTACCAATACTAAACCGGTAAGGAACGGTATGCTTCGTACCACCCGATTTGGTATGGTACGGTGCACCATTCTCACAAGAGTGTGTTCAGGATACCTTGCCCCTATACATGTACTTAACAACAAATTGAGTCATACTTCTGTATTTTATCATTATCCTATTGAACATTTTTCCTTTTCTCGTTGTCCTACTAAGCTTGTCCTTTATTTTTAAATATTATCTTATATTTGCCAATATTTTATTTATTTGAGCTACAAACACAAACACCAGATCATACCCATCCATCCATATATGACAAAAGAATTTTTGCATTTATCTCTTTTATAATTTTACCTCCATGACGCAAGCACGAAAAGTACCGAGAAACCCAACCACATGCAACCTAAACATGATAATGCCAAAAAATAAGCCACTCAATGCATTCTATTCATACCTTACCAACATGAGTTCTAATTACCAGTTTCATACATGCAACAAATTACACCAACCACACCTTCCTTGTTGCCTAGGTTGTGCAACTTCCCAAAAAGTGGCCAATCCGATACTTTTCATACTAGCAATTTTTGATTTCTTACTAATAAATTTAAATTCAAATCGAAAAATCTTATAATCTTTCTCAATTCTTGTGTTTTACAAGAATGACACTCAAATTTTGGCTTCTTCCTCTCTAATGTTATTCTTCAATTATAGTTTCTATTCTTCACCTTCTTTAAAACTTTGTTAAATTGCACGCACAACTCGTAGAGTCCAAAACCAGCTTTATAATTATGACCAACATTACTGAATTGAGAAGAGAGGGTCAAGGACCCTATTGGTCAAGAATACCAAACCGAGTCTGATCTTTCTGCCTGACCTACTGTTTAGTCTAATCTCTCACACCATCGCTACCAGCATCATAAGTTTTCATGAAACCAAAATCTAGATAGTTGAATAACAACTGATAGCTGATAATTAAACAATGGTAATTAACCAGAAAATAAATCAGGAATTTATATATTATTCAGAACAGCAGGCTGCTCTTGCTCGATATGTAAAAGAAGAAAAAATGTCTCAACCGATACATAAATTTAGCACCACCATGATTTCTAATTACTAGACTGGAAAGAACTTTGGCTTGTATAGAACCAAGACAAGTTTTAGGCAGTAGAGTTTTCACACGTAAAGCTTTCAATAAAAAGTTGTTTGCTGTTTAATAATAATAAAGGATATTACATAGACCTTTCAACTGTCTTAACTGTTTATACTATCAAAAAATATTACAATAAAGTATTCCTAATCCATATATTGTCTATTTTGATATTTAACATAAATAATAAAAATATAATAATATTTTTTATAATATTATTATAATATAATAATATAATGTGATTGTTTTAGTATATTATAAGAATACAATATTGTAATACTATTACAATATAATAATATGGTAATATGATTAATTAATATAATATATTAATATTTAGTCATATATTATAATATAATTTATAATAATATTATTATACTATCAAAATTGTTATTACAAAGTATTGTTAACTAATAAATTATTTTTAAACTATTTTATAAAAAATTTGTTGATGGGGCTAAAACGTCTCTCATCTTAGGAAAAAAAAGCTTCCTGATGTATCTCAAGTACACCTTTTGCTTAAAAGCTCCAAATTAGAGCTTTTTCCTAGTAGATCTTTTTCAGCTTTTGGAGGAGCCAAAAAGTTGTTACAAGATTTTTACCAAACATCTCAAAATCACCCAAATGAGCTTCTTGCCCCTCCAAGAAGTGCTTTTGACCCTTCAAAAGCAATGCCTTATGGGGGCCAAATTAGTTTCATATTTGACTATGAAATTCTAATGCAATTTTACTTGCATCTAAACAAACATCAACTTATGACGATTATGAACGAAATTGAAATAGCATTGGTGGAGATCCAAAATAATGTCCGGATGCATTGAAGGGCTACAACCTAAGGACGATTCTTATATGTAATTTTAGTCATCATTTCTCCATATTTTCTTTGATTTCTCATTGTCTTTAGATTTTGGTGGATTATTGGGAATCAAGCGCTAAACTTAAAAGATCACATATTTTAATTGTTAGTTTGATGAGACATATTTACTGGAACAGAACTGTTTGCAACGTTGTTCATGCTGCAGTAACTGTTAACAGTAACCATATATTATGAGGTGTATGTTAGGGAGTTAAAAAGTCCTGTTAGGTTTCCTTTGGTATAAGTAGGGTTCTTATTGTTTTACGTAACAGAGTTGGACTACTGATTAATGAAGGAAAGAGTTTTTGTTTTGTGTGATTCT
>JAOXJJ010000001.1:24132866-24155011 GCA_025769935.1 Phoenix roebelenii | reverse complement strand
ACATTTTTCTTGGTGACCCTGCTGATCTCCTTAACAACCTTTTGAAGTCCTCTAGGCATAGAAATCAAATTGTCCAATTCCTAGAAAAAGTATCAATTTTTATTCTTGAATTCTTCTCATCCAAGTGATTTTCCTGACTGTTTCCCAAAAAGGACTAGGAAAGATTTGTTAGATTATACATGAGTTATTCATAAATTTTATGTTATTCATGATTAATTCAAGAAATCTTCATAAATTAAAAATAGAATAATTTTTAATGATATATGTTATTGCTGATGGTGGTTTTTTTCTTTTATTTTTGATACTAGTTGTTCTTGCCACTCCCTTGCTCGTTTCATCATACTGATAAATGTATAATCAATAATTTTGTATTCTTTGTTTTTAATGATTTTCTAGCTTTTAATTATTTCAAAATTTTTGGTGAATTTTCCCCATTTTTTCAAATTTTAAATCTTTACCTCTAGCTGCATTATTCCTAATACCAAACTTCTGATAATCCTTTTAGACTCCTAAAAGGATAAAATACTTAACCAACGAGACACCATTCCACTCATCTCTACCCAATCAAGATCCTATAAAATAGGAGAGAAAAAAGTTGCAAGTGCCCCGAACATTCACTGGTGCATCTGTGATTTCTGCTATTCACACTTTTTCCTACAAGACTATGATAAAAAGGTGCATGCTAATAAATAACAAGAAAACTACTAACCATATTATAGCGTTCCCAATACCTAATCTGCTGTCCTGGAGAACCAGACAGACTCATCAAATCTCCTAATTGCAACTGTTGAAAGTATGGGACAGCTGTCATATGCTCCTCAGAATCTCCTTGCAGTAGGATCCATCCCTAATAAGCTCTTTTAACCTCCCAGTTGCATGTTTTAAGGTTCTCATCACTCAGATGGTTGGTCCAGATGCTTCTTTGGGCTGAAGGTAGTGCCAAATGCATCCTCCTCAGATCTGTAGGAGGTGATCTCAATGCATGCTATATCAAATAATCAAGATACACTAGTTTGAGCTCACATGCAATTCTAAACAAGGTTTCAATGTCAATCCATTCCAACCAGCATTCCCTATGCTGAGCCAGCGCAAGTATGGGGCAAGCATGTGTCCTACTGTACCATGCGTATGACAAGGTTTGAAACCATACTGCCCCATAAAACTGTGCTGATTCAATAAAGTTCAGGATGGCTCAAAACCAAATGGTTCTAAACAAAAGCAAAGTTCATACTGCTGCTTTTTTAACTAATTCATTGCCTTGAAGAGGGAGTAGAAGGTTGTGTGTTGACTGTAAGTAGCTTTTGCCTCAACAAGCAGACAACTGAAAATAAATCTTTATTTACATGAGCATCATATAAATAAATGTTACGCAAGGAATTACATCTTTTTTTGATGGAATACATAAAGCATTACATCTAAAATAAGATTTCATCAAAATGAGAATGTCAACTTTTCAACTCAAGAACTAATTCCGATTTGCTGGAGCTGGGTCAAAATAGTAACTTTCAAATGCTAGAGAATTTCTCAAATCTTAAAAGCTTTGTAATATCCAAACATTGCCGAGATTCAAATGTCCAGTAAGAAAAATCTCAGATCTTAGTCTTCAATTCTTTCGTACAATATCATGCAAATCAGCACACAGTGCCTCTTAAAAAAAAATTATTTAAAAAATTTATATATGATTGCTGTCTTTTTATCAGGAATTATGATAAAAATTATGCTGATGCATTTTTAAATGCCATATTAGCTTAAATGACGCATTTTCACAGCGTTCCAATTGCATATACACCCACTTCTTTCATCATGTGACACTATATAGGGTTTTGAATAAATGTTTGATTTATGACACAACTCATAACCGGACTAGAAAGTAATTTAAAGTATCAAGCATCAAAAATTATATATATATATATAGAGAGAGAGAGAGAGAGAGAGGCGGATTTGGCTACACTCGAGTGGATCCTCACTCAGATCCACTGTGGTCTACATTGGACTGTCGGGGTTATGATCTACGATCTCTAAACTGCTTGCACATTAAAAATTATGTGATTTGGAGACCCTTGGCCTGTGCATCAAGTGATCAAAAAACATATATAATTTAATTTTATTTAGACTGTCCAATTTTTTGACCACTTGATGCATGAGTTGGGAGTCTCCAAATCATATAATTTTTGGTATGTAAGCAATATTGAGGTAGTAAATCATATCCAATGACTCGATATAGGATCCCTATCGCCCAAGTCTAGCTCTGTCTATCTGTGTGTGCAGGATATCAGCAAGCACAACACCCAGCATGTCATGCCAGTGGCACTTGAAGCATGGGATCACAAGGGCACCAAGATATAATAAAGGCTAAAAGATTTAGTAATTGGGTCATGCCTCTCATTCCTGCATTCAGTCATTCACCTTGCATGAGATAGTACAGGGATAACCACTACTGTTCTTCCTTTAATGGATAATCATAGGAGGTTGTACATTCTAGAGTATGCAAAATCATAATGACGTTTATATTGTCCACATTATTAACAAGCATCCTTGTTATGCATAATCTATGATCACTCACTTTATCTCATATAAAATAACTTGGAGAGTTGGACAATAACAGTTTTTAGATGGTTAATTTGAATTTTATACACCAAAGGCAAGATACTAAATAGCCTTACCACTTTGAGGGTGAAAATATGAAGGCATGTGGATTTGAATAATTATTAGTGTCTAGTGATGACTAGGAGACCAACTCTACACATAAATGAACAGGTATTATTAAACCACTAGTACTTACTTTAGTTAATAAAAATTTGATCAAATCTTTAATCTATATAAGCTGCTAAAATTTGAGTTCCCAAGACACGATTAGCATAGTACTTTCACATTTATATCAGATGCATAAAAATAATTAAAAAACATTCAAAGAAGTAAGCTAGCAATTTATCATAAGATGATTCAAAGAACCTAGGAGAAGTCCACTAGAATATAACTAGGAACGGTGCTCTTACATTTTCATCACATGCATAAATTTAAGAAAAATAATTAAATAAGTAAACCAGCAATTTAACAAAAAAAGTGATTCAAGGGATCTAGGAGGAGTCCACTAATGCACGAAACCAAATTGAAAAACACATTTAGAGTGAGTATTCTACTCATTTCAGTTCCCGTTCCAAACTGCAATTTTCATAATCCAGTAATTGATAGAATATGACTAGGAATGGTGCTCTTACATATTCATCACATGCATAAATTTAAGAAAAATAATTAAATAAGTAAACCAGCAATTTAACAAAAAAAGTGATTCAAGGGATCTAGGAGGAGTCCACTAATGCACGAAACCAAATTGAAAAACACATTTAGAGTGAGTATTCTACTCATTTCAGTTCCCGATCCAAACTGCAATTTTCATAATCCAGTAATTGATAGAAATCAAATCAACTATATACTCAAGGGGCATTTTGCTAGCTGAAAAGCTCAGCTGAGCCTATCTATTGTGATTGCATAAACGTGTACCTCCAATGAGAAGGCTCATAAGTACGGAAGAATACATGAGTTCTGTTTGTGTTGACCATTGTTTCAACCCATAATGCCCAGGTCTCCAAGGCCATTTTAAAAGCAGAATTTATGGACATTCCAAGCTTCAGTAGTCCTCCAGCTTGGAAATAGCAACCCCTGTGAATAAGCACAATTTTAGACATATTGTAAACATTAGAAAACAACAGATTTAATTTATAAACCGCAAGATATTTAATCAACAATGTTCTTTTATATAACATTATTAATGGGAACACGTGAATGCCTGCAGTTCTTCATATTTCAGAATACTCTGGATTAAAGTGAAAGCTACCCAAACTTCAGATTATTCTTAATAGGTGAGGTCATAACAAGAACAAATTAATGTGACCATAGTGGAAAATAGGTATATTAGGATTTTAAAGCTTTCTTTTCTCGAACATATTATAAATTATGGTTTGTTCTCTTTTCTTGTTATGCATGTTAGAAGTCTTTTTAGAATTTTCAGATAAAACAAGCTCTCTTATCTAAGACCCTGGAATATGTTATGGAGCCTGCTAAACTACAAAGAAAGCCCTTAGAACTCGAGTACCAAAAAATGCAGTCCTTGCAGCTATTGTATTAACCATGACTTGAAAGTGTGCAATGGAAATTGAGCCAAACATCCAAATTAGGTTCAAGTCATTTAATTAGATGTTTTTATATTACCTATGTTACATGGATTCATGGACACTCACATCCAGCTCCAAGAACGCGGGACAAATACATATCCTTATCAGATACGCTTCATATACTTGGATAGTTATCTTTTTTTCCTTTCTTTTAGGAATATGTGGATAATTTGACTCTTTCACTCAACATTTTAAATCCTATAGGATAGGAGGGTCCCGGTTTCTCTATGGAATGGATGTCCCATTGTCCCACTCCATCCTGGTGGCCATCTCGATCGAGCATCTGGTAGATTCCTATATTGTATTAGACAAATATCAAATTTTATTAGATAAATATCAAATTTTGGCCAAGTTTCTATATTGTAGTAAAATAATTCTAGCATGTTTTCTTATTGTTAAATCCTATTTAAAGTATGATTCTGTATCAGATTTAATACCCGAGTTAGGGTTAGAGGATCATGCCCTATATATGCATCTAATACATTGTATGAGGCAGCCTTTTAACATATTAATAAAACTTCTTCGAGAGAATTTTCTTCACCAAACAAAGGGTTCTTCAATCTAGTTTGCTTCTATTTGTGTGTTAATCTTTGAAGTATGATCCCATCGCTCAAATCACCCCTTCTTCCTTTTCTGTTGCATCAATATTGACTTGTTTATATGCATCATTCTTAACTGATAGCATGAGAATTCTATCGCAGTGAGAATTATTAATATGTCTTAAGAAAACTAGGAAGACAATATGGATGTTTGGTATTAAAATTGCAATTCTAGGAATACGAAAAACTCAATAAATTTAATTAGACAGCATTTTAACTACTTAGAAAAAACCACTTAACATGTAACAGCTAATATGTATCAACAAAATTCTAAGCTATTGTTGATGAGAGCAAGCAATGTATCTGTTAAAAAAGACAAAGAAGGAATTAAAACAGCTTACATCAAGTTGACTGCATTAGCCTCCAATGGTTAAGCAACTGTTCTTTGAGTTCCTACCATAGGCTTTGTCTAAATTGTTTTCTTCAAGCTTATCCAAAACTTGAGAATGCAACAGAACAAAAGTTCTTTCTGTTACATTGGTTCCAACATTACAATTTCTAAACCTCTGACCACATACATTCCAGCAATACTTGTAAACTTTAGCGCTCTGCATTTAATTTTATTTCATTAATTACTTCCCTACTTTGACCAAGTATAACTTTATTCACTACTGAAAGATGCTCCATATGAATCCCCTTGTGTAGGTCTTCCATGCTTATTTCATAATAATATTATCTTAGGTTGTCATAAATACATGTTTCATGCTATCCTATGAGGAAAAAAAAACAATTTTTTTTCTTCAACCGCCATCATCCTCCTAGCATATGTAAAATTTTGTGTTAGAATTCCTAAAATTTTCTTTCAACAAATAAATACTCATCAAAGATGGGTTTTCCAAATTTAAATCAAAAAATAACTATACCTCTGTCAAAGTATGAGCATATATCCTTCAAAAGGGACTTAATCAAATTAGGCTTACCAATACTCCTAATCCCCATCCACCCAAAATTTTAAATTATTGTTGTCTTGATCTAGATGTCAGACATGCATATCAATATTATCTTCAATTCGAGTCTAGAATAGTTGTAATCATGATTTATCAAAGCATCATCCTTGATCATCAGAATTGGAAGTTGAATCCTCAGTAATGTACTGCGTAGAAGCTGTTACGTTGGATAAACTTCAAAACATTAGCTCTTCTTTTATTCAAATGTATTTGGCCTGAAGCATAAATTGTTACTAAGAAAGATTTTTGCAACTTTTACAATTAGTACCAGTATAATGTTTCTAGCTGAGTCATCAGACCCTTAATTGGCATCAATGAATTAGTTATGGATTCTATGGGACTTAAATTCAACATTATGCTCCATCAAGAGATGTTCTCCTACAGAGCTTCTTATCCCAACATGATCCACCTTATCTTAATACCATAAATGCAATCGAACATCTAGTATCAACCACCAATGAGAATTGATTATGGCATGTGAAGAGAAACACTTGATTAAGGCTTTAAATAACATTAACAACCCCATATGGGAAAAGTACTCTCCTAGAAAAATCGAATTCAATCAATTAAGAACCCTATTTTACAATTTACCATTTCATTTCATCAAACTCAAATTTGCCTGTAGAGACAAAATTAGAGATGACAAATTTTCTCCATGTCATTTTTTTTATAAAATATTGCATAGAACAACCACTGATTGCATACCAACAATAATGCATGCAGAAATTTTCTTAATTATCAAAGGCATGTGCAAATGTTCCATGTCTACTGGAAGTAAGATTTATTGTATCAAGAGGAGGAAAGCTAGGAAGTTGTGATGAAAGATCAGTTATTTCAAGCATTACCCACCCAGTTATGAGGGGAAACAACAAAAAAGCTGGATATGTGTATAAGAGCATCAAAAAGTATTCTGGTAATTGGTAATAGCAAGGTTATAGGATTGGTCTGAAGGTCATATTAATGAGACATTCTTATGCTTAACTTTCAAGGTCAGCAAATTATGTCCGAGGTCTTTCAAAAACAATCGCATCCAAGGTATCTACAAGAGTTGGAACGACATAACTTACATGTCAAAGAGTTTACTTGGCGTCCACCAATGACCAGAATTGAAAATCAGAACATCTGAATCAACCCATTTCCAATTTACGTCGTCCATCTTGTCAAGCTTCAGTGTCATACGAACCCTTTTCGGCCCATGCTTAGGTGGTGATCCCTGCTGCACGAGGAACACCGAACGGAAGAACTCCACACTTAGATTGAAAGTTTCGAACCGAACACCCAAGAAACGAATCGTCTTCGAGATCTGGTTTCCATTGATTTCATAAACAGTCTTGGGATCCTCCACCCCGGTCATGAGCATACATATGAGAGACTCCCACTGCGTGCGACTCATTGAGTCACCCACAAAGACAACCCGTTTCCCTCTTAGACTTTCCAAAACCTCGCGCACATTAATCTTAGGCATCTCACAATGCCTAGGCTTCCACCTCCACTTCAGATAATCCGTATCTTTTCTGCCATTTGCCAAGCAATTGAACCCCCTTTCAGCAAACGGACACTCCGAGCTATTGTAGAGCGGGTAGGTATCATCCTGGACCCAGCTACCATCGAAGACATCGCAGCCTTCTGTCGAGCCAACAAATCCTGAGACTAAAAATCCACGGCCTAAGAACCGAAAGACATAAAGATAAATAACACATCCCAGAACTAGCACAAGGGACGCCAGAAGGAAGGTCACAGCAAGAGCATTCAAGGACAGGCCGGGAGCCCACCATTTCCGATGAAATGAAACCCTAGGGCTGCTCAGACTCCTAGGCGTGATACGAGCCGACGCGCTCCGAGTAAGACTATGAGTCGCCATCTCCAAGAAATCAAAGAACCTCCCCGTCCAAAGAACCATTCCAGTCCTCCACCTCAAATATCATATTTCTTTCAACCTGTCGTCAAGACCACGTTCAAGAACTGAAAAATCTCTAATTTCCATCCAAGATCCACAAAACAGCAACCGAAATCCAACTTTTGATCGAAATCTGATCTCAACGACAAACAAAAATCCGAACTTTCCGACCGTGAATCCTCCAACTCGATGTTTCGCAGACCAGAAGACCAACTTGAATAGAAACAGACCAATTTCTACAAATTTAAGACAATTTTCTACCAGAAAAAGGATCGAGAGTGGCAAGAGATAGAAATCTAACCGGATTCACCTTCCTCCCTCCCTCCCCCTCTCTCTTTCTCTCTTATCACTTTCTGGTGTCGAGAAACCCTAACCCTAGCTGGAAATCTCTCTCTCTCTCTCTCTCTCTCTCTCTCTCTCTCTCTCTCTCTCTCTTTCGCGGCTTCGTTTGGAATCTGGATGGCGCGGCGGAGGAACGAAGAGGACTCGCTCTGGAGAAGAGGAGGGTGGTTGGGTTTGGGGGGTTGGAGGTTGAATAGCCCCCGGCCAGGGGTATTATCGTCATCTAGCAAGTGTTTGTTTGTGGGGCTTTCGGGTGACTGCCAGATTGCTGATGAGGAAATCATCATTAGTGAAGGCGATTGCACCAGGAGTTGCCTGTACGGCCATTCTACATGGCTCCAAAGAATTTGATATTTTAGGGTTTCTTCTGGATTTTTTTATTCTTTGTTCCACAAGAAATTGATGAAAATTATTTAACAGCTTATGAATCTTATGATTTAGTTTTGTGGGAGCAGGACACGAACTAATGATACAAAGTGTTTGTTGATGGTGCATCTTTCTAGGTATATGACTCTTGGCTCTTCAATGTATACATGAAAAAATATATTTTTTTAATAACTTTTATTTTTTTTAATTTAAATATTTTTTTAGTTTATTTGTAATTGGATATTATTGAGGTTATAATTCATTGCTTTTTATGTGAGAAATATAATGAAAATGCCAAGATCCTTTCTCGAGAGAAGAATGCGTACAATTTTCCTCGGCAATATACCGAAAAGAATGATGCTGGGAATAGTATTCATGCTAGGCTGATATAAACTAACGTTGTACCAATATATATATATATATACACACCAAAGAGAAATATGAAAATTATTGACTTACTTGAAGCAGAAAACATGCGAAAAGAAGCTGCTAATTGTTGATTTTAATATTTTCATGGATAATTTAAATGCTAATAAGGTATCATAGGAATTCAGTTAAATTGCATTTGCCCCATCATTACTTAAATATACAAAAAAAGAAAATGATTTAGCCCAATCTTACTATGTTGAGAAATTTGTAAGAAAGAACCACTTTATTTTTATATACGACAAAATTATCTTTTATGCAGAAATTAATGGTTCATGTTGAACTCTCCTTAGATCACTTCAACCTTTTCCTCTTGACTACTTGTAACCAGTTTATGTCTATGTTCATTTGTGAATAGAGGCAAATGAAGTTTACCAAGCCATTCTTCCAAAAATAAATGAGCATAACCTCTTTCATTTGTGCATAAAAAATAGTAATACATGTTTTTCCTTCAAAATTCCCTATTGTCAATGGACAGCCAAGTTCTTGCTTATCTGGATCACAAATAGCTGGACTGGCAAGCAGACTAGTTCACCCTTCATCTCAAGTCAACAGACCAGGCCTTAAAAACAAAAGGTTCCAGGTTTTGTTTTTGAGTTTGGATATGCTTATAGTATTCTACTGTGCCATGAAAAAAAAAAAAAAAGAAGAGCACCTGGAACTTGAGTGTACTTTACTAAGGACCCAGTCTTGATACTTATGATCCAGTTATAGGAAACTAATGCATTGTTTATAACAAATGGACGGTTTTGCATGATGGGTAATGATGCAGTTGTTGAACAAGACATCATTAATTTAAGATGGCAGGCTTGAAGTCGGTAGGTAGTGACATTTTTGGAGCACTGAAATCAGTACTAAGGTGCCATCGCCAGCCCTCTGTTGCTCTCTGTTCCTTTTATTTATAAGCTACAGGAGTTGATATTGTCTTTATCTATACTCTACATCTCCACTTACCACATGATGTCCACCTTTTGTTATTAAGACTTCCGAGCCCTGAAAAGCAAGAAAATAGATCGATATCTGAAAAGTGACTTTAGATCAGCTAGGGTTTGGAAGAGTTAGTTCTTCCTTTTGGTGTTTTTTTTTTTTTATTTTCTAGTTAAAGTCAGACTCTTATATTTAATTTGGTGAGGGAAGGGTATGGTGTGATGTCTTCCTCTAGGTGTTGTGGTATGTCTTTCAGCAGCAACAAAGTCTATTATAAATGTGCTGTCCTATGTCTACCAAACAGAAAAGAAATCCAAATGCTTGATCTAAATTTAGAAGAGTAGTTCTTGACCAATGCATGCATGTCATGAATGAAGGTGAAACCTATGTACATGTCATGGAGCTGCCCTTCATTGATATATAAGGTTGTTTGCAGTTCGCATGACATTGTAGGCTGTGCAAACCAACACAAGAGACTTTACATACATCTTCCTATTAGATTCTAGGAGCCTATCTTGATGTGTTATAGCTAAGTGGAGAAAACCTTCATTCTGTTTTCATTGGTTAAAAATAAGAGTAGTTATCATCCTTGCAATAATTTGTGAAAGGGTAAACTGTCACGCCCCCGCCTCCGTGGGGCACATGCAACACCTAGTGCCCACGTGGGGGCCACATGAGGGAGGAACAAGGAGCTCCCTTGCCAGATATTATCTGGTTCTGGGGCCCGCACGCGCGCTGCACGCACCACTCAAACTCCTCTCCGGTTTTGTTTTCCACCCAAAACGTGTCTACAGGATTTGAAGATACCGCCTCATATGCCTAGGCTCTGAAACGAGTCTTTTCAATGTGAAACTATTGGGCCTCACACCCTTCCCACCATCAGACAAGAGTCGTCCTCGGCTCTGATACCAAATATCACGCCCCCGCCTCCGCAGGGCACGTGCGGCACCCAGTGCCCATATGGGGGGCCACATGAGGGAGGAACATGGGGCTCCCCTGCCAGATATTGTCCGATTCTGGGGTCCGCACGCGCGCCGCCCGCATCGCTCAGACCCCTCCCTGGTTTTGTTTTCCATCTAAAACATGTCTACATGATTTGGAGATACCCGCCTCATATGCCCAGGCTCTGGAACAAGTCTTTTCGATGTGGGACTATTGGGCCTCACACCCTTCCCACCATCAGACAAGAGCTGTCCTCAACTCTGATATCAAATATCACGCCCCCGCCTCCGTGGGGCACGTGCAGCACCCAGTGCCCACATAGGGGCCACATGAGAGAGGAATACGGGGCTCCTCTGACAAATTTTGTTCGGTTTCGGGGCCCGCACGCGCGGCGTACGCACCGTTCAGACCAACAGAGAATAATAGTTGGCAAAGATTATGGCCCTCGCCAGCGGATTATAATAGCTCGACATATAACCCTGCCAACGGGTAATAGTAGTTTGTAAAGATTACGGCCCTGTCACGGATAATAATAGTGACCATAGCGCACTATCATATGAGATTATGACTTTCAAAGCATGAACAATGGCAATTACGGATTTCAAAGCATGAATGATGGCAATCACGAATTTCAAAGTATGAATAATAGCAAGTAAGGATTTCAAAGCATGAATAATGGCAAGAATTTTATATGATGCATATTCATATTTATGAACTTTTATTGATGGAACATGCATTGCTTTATAACCTGATTTGTGTATATCATCTATAAAATGCTTTATTTTGCTATAATTGTAGCTTCTTAAACACTGTGGTAGTATAATTATTCTTGATTTAATAAGATAGTATTTGGTTACTTACTGAGCTGTGTAGCTCATATCTTTTTATCTACCTTTTCCTACCAATGAATAAGACTACTAAGAGCAGGGAGCTTGGTGTTATTCAGGGTTGGGGTAACTGAAAATGTTATGTAATAATCAAATTTTAGAAGCTCTGTATCGCTCCTAATTGTTCAAACACTTTATGACATTCATGAATAATATAGTTCTTTTTGATTTAAAATTTTATGTGGTTGCGTGCTTTTGTATGCTTAGGTTTGTAATAGTACGGTTGTGTCATGATCCATATTCGGAGCATGACACAAACAAATAATTGAGAAGCAAAAAAGGACAAAAGTGGCATGTTGCATGGAGCTAGACCATAAATCAAAGCAAATTATCCATTAACAACTCTTGTTTGATTTAATATTTTTGCCCGATCATTTATCAAGCCTTGCATTCGATTCAAAGACTTTCACAATTTAATGATGACTCGATATGCCACACCTGACTAAAGAAGCCTTTCTGGGCTTAGCAACTAATGCTTCCGAATGCGGAAAAGATAAGAAAGATACGTATTTCATCCATCTCTTCGGTTAAAATTTGTCGTCAAAAACCTCCAACTTGATATGTTTGAAAAAATAGTAGGAAATACAGTTTGTCGGAGGAGAGGGCCAAAAATAAAGCGGTTGGGATCAACTATGGCACAGCAGCTATAGATTGGGAATCAAACTAAATGACGTATAAATGGGCCAAATATATAAACTTCAAATAGATTTAATCTAAAATAATCAAGCAAAGCCATCTTGCTCATATATGGCTTAATTGAACTTACTGGTGATTGACAAATCTTAATTAATCATAGTCAATCCATCATATCTAATCAATGAAACAAACTTATGATGGGAATTTAAATTTTAATAAAAATAGATTCGAGATCATACCTTGAGTCATGGAATCTATGATGAGCATTAAGATATGTGAAGTCTTATCTGCAACAGTAATTATCTCTAATAATCAGATATTAGCAGAAGATCTATCTGGAGAGAGAGTTTTGTATGCGAGTGTTTAAAAAAGGGATCCTCATAGGCTTTTATAAACTTTCTCCAGAGATCAACCGCCATAGGTGGTTACACCCGTAAAAAGTCACTCCCTATCAAGGTGACTCTTTACCACTACGAAATTCTATTTATGCTCTCGTGATTATCAGAAGTTACAAAAATTCAAGAGACACTTGTTAATGTAGGCTTTAGATAAACAGGATCCAACAACTTAACTAATTTCTTATAGTTAAGTCATTAATTTTAGTAAAACATGTTCCCTCTATTAACCATGATCAAGATTAATGTAATCTCTGGTCAATAAATCACATGATTATGATTGTATTATCGAACCTCATTCTCAATGGAGTCTACCAAGTAATCCATCACATAAGAGAGGATATAGACCAAGACAAATGACCATCATGTGCTCATCCTCTAAATAAGCCATTGCCTGCTTTCTTCGGAGTAGTCGGTGCAGTCATCATGAACCTGTCAGTCGCCCAAAAGGAACTCCACCGAGGGATTTTGGACTCTGAAAGGAGGCATTCATAGCTCACATAATGGTTCTCAGTTCATATGCTATAGATGATTAAAGCGGACGGACAATTTAGTCAAATTGCCTTCTTTAGGCAGCACAGCAGACGCGAGACAAGGAGTCTTTGAGCCTCACGTATGGGTAATATTAATAATATTAAATTAATATATTTTTAAAATTTTTATCAGTTTATTACTTACTAAAAAAAACTGAAATAAATAAATATATGTATATTATGTGTGTGTGTATATATATATATGTGTGTGTGTGTACATATATATTAAAAAATAAAAAATATCAAATATTAAACACATATATTTATAAATATAGGGATAATATAATTCATTTATTTGTTCAAGAGACAAGCTTTATTTGAACAATTGAGATCCAATTGATCCCAATTCTTAATTTATAAGTAAGATGTGGTAGTTGAGAGGATTATTGGGACAATCTTAACCACTAAAGCTGGCACATCCAAAAATGGGTCCACCATTTGGTTAAATTTTGTTAGGCTCCAACTGGAAGGAATGAGGAGAAATAAAGATTATGATAGTTTACCTGCATCTTGATGCGGCACAAGATTGTTTTTATCCGATAATGATTTTTTTACAATGCCAAATTATCGATTATCTTGGCAAGTTTATATTCAGATGAATCATCAGCTCTGTTTATCTAAGATGGCAGGTGAAAAAGTTTAGCAAAGTGCTAGGGTATTTGGAGATCTAGGCCAGTATATAGGAACTAAAATATTGATTTCTCCGTTGACATAGTAAATTAGTTTAGAAAAGTATTTTTAAAATTTTTAAAAAACTAAAAACAGTTTTAGATACTTAATTCTATTTAATCCAAATAAAACTATTTGAATAGTTTGGTTGAATAGCTTCAGTTTACAACTTATAATGAATGTACTAGGTAAGCTGGTAAAGTCTCTAAGTCGATGCACACATGAACTAAAAATATAAAGATATATAGGTCAAATTCTGTATTCATCAAAATATAGAGAGTTATAAGTATTTCGTAAAGGGCTACTCTCCATTTGTATCAAAAAAAAAAAAAGGAGGCTACTCTCCATTGTTTAACTCGTGCTTATAGATCTTGTCCAATAGAGCAACAACAAAAAAAAATGTAATATAACATCAGTGAAGTTTTTTTATTTATGTATAGAGGAGGTACTGGCTGATTTTTTAAAAGTTTTAATTGCCCATTGAAAACATCATAAGTTTTAAACTCTTAAGAATAAATATCCTGAACTCAAATATCATTTACAAACTCTCAAATATTTGATTTTAACAACAAAGATAGGCACAAATAGCCAAAAAATACAGATTGCCACATTGGGCTTGACTAAACCCAAACCCATATTGCCATATGCATTGAGATTTTGGGTCAAACTTTTGTTCCATACATGGTCCATTAAAGAGTAAAGTAATATCCAAGTTTGGATAATAAATAGGTGTATCGGGTTTGGGTGATGCTCAAATATACAATAATAATGTACTTAAATATACAGTTTAAGCTCAAGTACAAATATCCAAGCATGTTCTAACATAACATTCCTTTTCCATTTTTACAATTGAAGGATATATGAATAAAATCAAAATTACGTACATATTTATACGAGTATACGTGTATATGTGTGTATGTGTGCATGCATGCAGTAAACTGGATAATTTGATGTGGTTTCTGGTCATTCTATCAGGTTGGATATAAAAACCTGAAACCCAAACCCAACCCCAAAGTTTTAACAGGTTTGGCTTAATCTGTACTCAAGCCATTCATTGTTGGGTTTGGATCAAGTCTGAGATGGGATCGTGTTGGGTACTAGATTTTCCGATTGGAGTGACAACCCTAGCTCCAAACTATCCTTCTTTATAAGAAGTGCCTAATTACGTTGTTCTAGGCCTTGGACCTAGTTCGCTAGAGGTACGCTATCAGGGTCGAGTAGAGTGGACTTGGATCAGGCTCATCAGAGACAACCTAGACTAGACCAATTCTAGAATTACAGACCTAGGAATTGGGCTTATTTCTCAAACTAAGACCAGATCCTCAATCAATCACATATGACCCTCACAAAAAGATTGCACCTGACCCAATCAAATCCAGATGGGCCGAGTTAAGTCTGACAGATATTAGTCTTGACCTTGGACATGAGATGAAGGAGACCAAATCGAACCCAATCTTGTTGAATGATGTGTCGGATATGAACCAGAATCATAGATAGGAAGCTAGTGGAGGCCAGGTTCAGGTTAAGCTGGAATCCCAGCCCCATCTAAAGCCCTGCAACTCATCTCTCCAGATTAGAGCACACGTAGTTACTTTACTTGGCGGAATCCCATACTAATCTCGACAGAGACCATGGTTTGCGGCACAAGTAATAGTCCGAGGGTTCCAAGTAGAAGAGCATGCTCCAGTTCCAAGTCAGCTCTTTGCCAAGGCTGCTCCAGGCCAGGCCCAGAAAAGGAGTCCTCATCATAAGCAACACATTGTTTGGAAGCAACCCTCAAAAAGCCTTGGCATGGGAGCCAAGTCATTTATTTGCAAGCTGATATCAATACCAAAAGTCACCATCTCCTCCCTCACTACAAATACCCACACTCCATTCTCGTCGATCTCCATCCGTCCTTCCACTGCCTTCTCAAGAGCTCAAGCGTCTCTAGTCCAAACACAATGTCTAATATCCCCTCCCCCCGGCAGGGCTTTGGCTTTCCACCATTCTTCTTCCAACCACCACTCCCTCCAAGCCGCGCCCCGCCTGCACCTAAAATGCCTCCACTCACACCATCACCACCACCTGTGCAGCCGCCACCCCGCCCGCAGCCGCCCCCTATTGCACCACCACCTGTGCAGCCGCCACCCCGCCCGCAGCCGCCTCCTATTGCACCACCACCGGTGAAGCCACCACCCCGCCCGCTGCCACCGCCTCTTGCACCACCGCCCCACGTCACTCCCCCATCGCCTCCCTCGCCGACCCCCCACCCCACTGTCATCATTATCGTGTTCGCCTCGCTCGGCGGCCTTTTCTTCCTCGCATTCATCGCTGCGGCTCTCTGCTGTTTCCTTAAGAAGAAGAAGAAGAAGAAGATGGTCCAAGAGAATGATGTTGTGAACGTCGAGGACCGCGTACGCGTCCACGAAACCATAATTCCAGGCCCCCATGGCCAACAAGTAGTGGCCATGGCGGTCGACGAAGATATCAGAGTTCAGGAAGTGATGAAGAAGAACGAATTCGCCTGCGAAGCCTCGGGCACCAAGCTAGGTGTGGAGGAAGCTGAGACAAACACGGGGGGAGCTTCAGTTCGTCCTGGCTCTAAGAACCACCACCTTCTTGAGCACAAGGGATAGCAGGGACACGTGGTTGCTAAAGCTTGCCCTGAGAAAGAAGTTATGATTGTTCTAATAAGGACCAGTGGTCCAATTGTGTGCATGGAGATTGGAGAGTGTCGCCAGTGTTGCTTTTATTTGTTCGATTCATCAAAATAAGATGGCTTGTTAATTGCATTTAATGGAAATGATTTGATTTATTGTCGAAGTGTTAATGTGCTCTTGCTACAAGATTACAAAGTTTCAATCCCCAGGCCGTCCAAGTGGACTATATTAGAATTACATATTGTTATTTCCTTGCTGCTCATTTTTTTTTAAATCCACATCCAGCGCGAGTAAAAACTAGTGTTGATTTTGGCCCTTGTTGTTAAACATCAGCACTACGGTCCATGGGCATTGAGACTGGCATAAAAGATTGGCAACAGAACAAACTAGTTCTCAAAGGACAGCCTCGGATAGTGTCATTGAGATTTTAATGTGAAGACAGATGTTTCCATGAGTGACATGTTAGAATACTTGGGAGATTCAGTCCTTTCTTATTTCTCGGTGCTTTTATTATGTGCTCGTTATCGGCATCCCATCTTGGAGTGCTTGTTAGACCCTCTCTTCGTTGAAGCCGTTTTCAACCTTGCATACACATGTATAAACTATCTCCAGCATTTTCCTTTTGTCATATCAGGTTGCCAAAGTTAATCTTCATTGCATATATGAATTCTTCTAATTTAGATTCTCAACCCTAATTATAAAAAATAAATTGCTTTTGTAATAACCTAGATTTTTCTGTGGACTTGTGGGCCAGCTGGGAATGGCTAATCCCAACCCAACCATGACTTGCCCAGCTCGTGGGCTTGTGGGCCGGCTCGAAAAGGCCAGACCGAGCCCAACCTATGCATGGCACGTGAGGGGAATGGGAGAGGAAGACTCTAGTTAGGAGTCTTCTTCCTCCCCGATCTAGATCGATATCCACCGAAAAACAAAGGATTTCCAGGCAATCCAAAGACCCAATCTCACCTATTTAAGGACCTTCATCCTCCTCATTTGAAATCCACCAAAGATTAAGCAAGAAATCACTCTGATTTCAAGCTCTCCTTTCTGAGTTATTCCTCTATTTTTTTCATCGGGAAGGATCGTCGAAGCGCCTCACCAGACCGAGATAAGGCTCCATTTTCTCCTTCTCTTTTTTCTCTTTTGTTTCCAACCTCGTTCGCCGTGATTGGAGCCGGCGGATCACCAAAATAGAGGTGTCCTTCGACCTTCATCTTCCTTATTTTGCCGCCATCGGGCGCTAGTTTGGCTGAGGTTACAGCAGTCATGGCTGCCGTTGAGTAGGGGGCGGGCCACCATGACCACCCCCTTGGACCTATGAAGGGGAAGGGAGAAGGAGACCATAAATCATGAAGAGAGGAGAGAGAGGGTTTCTCTCTCTTATCCCTTCTTCTCTCTTTCTATCTTCTCTCTCTAGTTTTTCTCTCTTTCTTCTTCCTCTTTTTCTCTCTCTTGGTGTCTCTTTCTAGTTGACCTGATTAGATAGTAACAGGGTTTCAGAGGACCTAGTAATGGATCCCTAGTGGACGCTGGTAGGCAGTCTAGGTTACTAGTTCACTGATTGATTTTTTTTAATAATCGAGTTTGATTCTGTAGAGGAAGAGTCATTTGCATAAGAAGATTCTGATCAGGGCACTCTGCACCCCAGCTTGCAGACCCTCAAGCGAGTCGGTGATCCAAAGCCTAGCAAGAATTCTGAACCACTACACCATAAGTGATTAGAAATAATCAATTAACAATAACATATAAAATGAATATATATTCATGACATAACATAAGAACCTTCTAGCTTCATGGTATATATATTCATTTATCTGGTATTGTTAATTGATTATTTTTTTATTACTTATAGTGTAATGGTTCGGAATTCTTACTGGGCTTTGGATCACTGACCCACTTCAAGGTCTACGAGCTAGGATGTAGAGTATCCCAATCAGAGCTTTCTTACACAAATGACTCTTCCTATACAAAATCAAACTCGATTACTAAAAAAAATTAATCAGTGGACTAATAATCTAGACCGCCTATCGGCATCCACCAAGGGCCCATCAACAGGTCTCTTGAGACATTGTTACCATCTAACCATGTCAACTAGAGAGAGACACCAAGAGAGAGAAAAAGAGAAAGAAGTAAGATAGAGAAAGTAGAGAGAGAAAATAGAGAGAGGAGAGAGAAATTGGAGAGAGGGAAGAAGAGAGAGACCCTCTCTCTCCTCTCTTCACGAATAGGAAAGCTCGATTTCTCCTCCTTTCTCTTACCCTGCAAGTCCAAGGGGATGGTGGCCGGCCTGCCCCACTCGACGGCGGTCATAGCCCCAACCAAACCAGCAGAATCGTGGTAAAAGAATATCAAAATAGGGTACCCCCTATTTTGGCAATTTTTCAGTGATTCATCGGCTCCAATCACAACGAACAAGGGTTAAAACATAGCTAGAAGGAAGAGAAGAAGATGAAGGTCCCTTACCTCAATTCGGCGAGGTGTTCCAATGACCTTTTGCGGCAGAAATCGAAAGAAGACTTAGAAACATTGTATAAGGCATACCCTTAAAGTAATTTTGTCGTCGAAATTAACATACCTAGAGTTTCAAACTTTAAAAGTATGCAACCATGACATCATCCTCAAGCTCCTAATAGACTCCCTCTCAGAGTGCCTGCTCACAAGATTTTGATATTAAAAATTTAGCTGTTCTTGATTAATTCGACACAAAAATCATAATCGGTTTAACAAAAATAGAAGAAAGCTTTAGCATCAAATACTCTTCATAATCTATAATCCTCTTTCTTCTCTTAACTTTGCCCATGATTTAATGATCAATCTTTATCTTAGAAAAACCTCAAACCTCTTCAAATTGATGGATTAACCATGTCAGCGCTAGGAGTAGGAGATCTATGTCAAAACATTCTAGGTTCAAGCTTAACCAAGAAACCATCAATCCATTAATATTAAATTTGAAATGCCCAAAATTCCTCCAAGGGTTGTCAACAATAGAAGAACTTACTAGTAAAACTTGCATAGCTACCTTCAGCAACCAAAGAATCCTGATATTCTCCTTCCCTAACTCAGGTATTCTATCATAATACCTTTCGAATCAAAAAATTAATGTTCTTAACCAGTTTCAAAATAACTCAAACCACCATACTATAGCTCCGCACTCTGATCTAATCCATCAAATACTCTAAAACCGCTAAATGAATTCTGACAAAAATATCACTTTGCACTAGGACTAAAAAATCTAAATTTCAAAATTTCAAGTAGAGCTAAAGCAAAGCAGAACCTCTAGATCTCCTTATCCTCAAGTTATGTAGAGTATACTTACTATAACTAACCCTCAAATTTAAGATTACTGCATGATCTCCACAACTTTTCTAGAATCCAAAATATCTAAGTTTAATTTAAAGTAGGCTAACTTTGGATTCCCTTAGCAATTTGATTAGACAATGTAGATCGATCTTTCTTCCAAAAGAATTTACTCCAAATTCAATTGGATTAGAAGTCTTTAAGCCAATATCACTATGAGTAGAATTAACTCTATTAACCTCCAAATCTTTCATCACAAAGATTCTTAATATCTATCAATAATGCTATATATGATAAGTCATGTAAGCATCTCTACTCAATATGACATTTTACTTGTGGCTTCATCAATAATGACAAAAGATTCCTGCTTAAATCATAAACCCAGACTTGGATCTAAAATAACATATCTAATAATCTCCAATAATTATGATAGAGATCTAGTAGCTCGATCCAAATATAAAATTCAAATACATCAATAGAAAAAGCTCCTATTTGTAGTATCCAAACATGCCAATTCTAAATATAATCCACATACATATTTAACCTCGAAAATTTTTTTTCTTAGCTCACTCCAATACTATGAATGATTCATATGCAACTTCCACTCTAATAATTAGTAGCAAAACTAAAAGTGCTATCATACCTACATCCATATCAAGTTTGAACTATCAAGACATTTAAACAATATATGAACATGGTATAGTATAACCGATATGTCATGGTTAACCTTCCTACGCTTATCTTAGGTCAAACTTTTCTTATCATGATCTGAGACAAATCATCCAATCCTTATGTACTCATCGTATGCCAAACCCAATGCCTAATGATCTTACATCTAGGTACTAAATTTAATTTTGCTACTTTTGTCATGTCCCAAGTGATCATAACCTCAAGATCTGATACATATCTATCACATTCCAGAGTGATCTTTAGACCTATATTCATATTCCAATTTTGTCATAATCTCTAATGATCTTAAGCCTTAAGCTTTGATGCCACTTATGTCACAATCCCTAGTGGTCTTAAACCTTAAGCTTCGATAACAATTTTTTCACAATCCCTAATGATCTTAAACCCGGGCTTTGATACTATTTTGTCACGATCTTAAGCAATCTTAAACCAAAATTTTAATGTCACTTATGACATAGTCCCTAGTGATCTTAAATCTTAAGCTCTGATACTATTCTATCAAAATTGTGACTCAATCTAAGATTGATACTATATCACGTTATAGCCCGTGGTGGCTATCCGACCCACGATATAGCCCGTGGTGGCTATCCGACCCACGTTATAGGTCGTGGTGGCTATCCCGACCATGTTATAGCCCATGATGGCTATCCAACCTACGTTATAGCCCGTAGTGGCTATCCGACCTACGTTATAGCCCGCAGTGGCTATCCGACCTATGTTATAGCCCATGATGGCTATCCGACCCACATTATAGCTCATGGTGGCTTTCCATGCATAAACTTGTGGAGGCTTTCCATGTGTCAGTCCATGGGTGCTATGACAAGGTTAGTCTAAATTATATCTTATTCGTTCGATTTACCTATTACTCTTGTCAAATTAATTATCACATATACAATGAATTTCTCTCAAATTCGACATATTTTTGTTTATATAATCATGTTCTCAATATCTGATATCTATAATAAGCATATAAATATATCTGTATTGAAAATCATATAAAAGCATATCATCACATGCTAAATCTATACAAATCTCAGGATGCAAATCCAGTAGCACACATACACACATATATGTATAACTTATGGCCAAGTACAAAGATTCTTACTAGGCTATCAAGCTCACAACTTCTTTCTTTTTTTTCTTTTACAAAGTTGCAGGTTGCGTAATTCTTGGTTATGATTGAGATTATATGGAAAAATGATGAATAGATAAAGCTTCACTGTTATTGGTTGGATAATTAAATTTTGTAATTGGATTAGTTTTGTTGATTCATTTTGATTTGAGATCATTTTTTATTATGGATAAGGAGGTTGTAAAAAATTTTGAGGCCTAACATATATTTTACCTATAAAGTAGCCCATAATCATTTCCCATTGTAACTCGAAAACAAAAATATTTTAAAGCGGGCAAGTTATTTGGAGGTTAGTTTTCCCAGCTCAATTGGGCCTCGGTAATGCTGGATGGATAGCAATCGAGTCAGGCATAGGTATAACATTAATGATCCATCGAAGAACTCAGCTGAATTTGGGTCATAGTGTGACGTACGTGTCATATATGGTTGCACGATTTAATTCAGCCTAAATTCTCATAAATTCAAATCCTTCACCCTACCATATATTATTATGATATTTGAGTCTGTAGGTCGAATATTAGGCTTAGTTATTAGTTGAAGGCTCGATTCATCTCATTTTTTTGGTTGTTAGTTTTTCTTCTCCATGTTAAACAAATGGTTCATATGAAAGTTATATATATATATATATATATATATATATATATAC
>JAOXJJ010000001.1:24060141-24132766 GCA_025769935.1 Phoenix roebelenii | reverse complement strand
TTTATATGAGATTTATATATATATATATATATATATATATATATATAGACCTTCCCTCGACTTAGTCTAGAATGTTTCCATTTGGGCTTGGATCATGGTTGACCTACTTTAACTAGCCAAACTTTTGGTCTAGATCTAAAATCAAAACTCACAAGAAAAACATTAACAAGTTCAAGACATGCTCGACCCTGGCCAAATCCCACACAGCCGTACAGCTGATCAAAAACTCTCGACCTTTACATCTAGCCCTACATATGATATACAGTCGAGATTAAATCATTTCATCCAACATACGGTCTACGCCTACGAACAAATTTTTTTTTTTTTGCTAAGGTGGGTGGATCGTACATAACGAATACGAATACACTCAATAAAATCAAAAAACAAAATATTTCGGAGTGCTAGAAACAACTCCCCATCATCAGCCCACAAAGTACTATCAGAGTGACTGGCTACATAAGCAGCCACCCAGTCTGCAGCCTCATTAATTTCACGGAACACATACTTAGCCTGAAAGACCTCTTCATCCTCCACCATTGTCCAGATATTTCGAAGCAAAAGATTGACACAACTATTACCTCCTTACATCCGGCCCTACAAACAACATACGGTCAAGATTAAATCATTTCATCCAACATACGGTCCACCCCCTTAAACAAGTTTTTTTTTTTTTTTTTTTTCTTCGCGAGGTCCGCCCACCGAAGTCAGAAAGTTGGGTGCTTTTAGTCAAGACCACCATCTCACGTGGCACTCCACCATACCGGCCTGGATTTCTTGTTGGTCAAAACTTCAAAATAAAAATCTCCTTACGCAAGCAAAAGATTTGATGTCCCCGATGATATGCTCACCCCGTTCCCAAATCCCACCCAAAACCGAAACTCTTCCTTTTAAAACACCCACAGGAATTTATTTCCTCCCCTCCCCACAAACCACTGCACCCACCGGTTTCTCGAAGCCTCGGCAGCACACCATACTTCCAGGCCCAAGGACAAAAACACCCCTCTCCAAATCACGGCATGTGGGAAACAGTACAAGGGCATTACTGGAGTTTCACCAACATCCCAGGGTCATTTTCCTTCCATCCCACTATATTAACCTGCCATTCTCATGGGTAGTAGCCACTAAGCAGCCGACGGCGCCCTTCCATCCAAAGCCCATCTTCGCATCCATGCAGGCCCGATCACTCTCCCTTCACCCACACCTTCCCTCGCCGGCGTTCAGCCGGAATCCAGCCAGTCGTGTCGCATCCCGGCGATGCCGCCCGGTATCCGCTATCGCCGCGGCGCCGCTGCGGCGCAGCGGGACGCATTCGATGCCGCCGGAGAAGGTGGAGGTGTTCAAGTCCCTGGAGGAATGGGCCTCCGACGCCTTGCTGCCGCTCCTGAAGCCGGTGGAGCAAAGCTGGCAGCCCACGGACTTCCTGCCGGATTCGTCGAAGCCCAGCGACGAATTCGTGGAGGAGGTTCGGGCCTTGCGGGCCCGGACGGCCCAACTCCCCGACGACTACTTCGTCGTGCTGGTCGGCGACATGATCACCGAGGAGGCGCTGCCGACGTACCAGACGATGATCAACACCCTCGACGGCGTCCGCGACGAGACCGGCGCGAGCTCGAGCCCGTGGGCCGTGTGGACTCGGTCGTGGACCGCCGAGGAGCATCGGCACGGCGATCTCCTGGGGAAGTATCTCTACTTGTCAGGGCGGGTGGACATGAAGATGATCGAGAAGACCGTTCAGTACCTCATCGGCTCCGGAATGGTATGTATATGTGTACATAAACAAAACCATTACTCTCACTGATAATCTTAACTTTTTTAATTCTCTATAAGATGGGCCGGGTTGAGGGGAATGGGACTTTATGGATTCCAAGATTACTACCATCTGAATCTGATACGTTGTATTAAGTTATATATTATCATTACTTAGAGATACAAAGTTTCCAGTTTTGTTCGATGCACTTCCCTTGTGATCTTTCTCAAGGCCACGTATTAAAGCCAGGGGAATGTATTTAATTACTTGCGATTTAATTGATGCTGTTAGGTGTATGCAGTGCTTAGTGAAAAACGAATGTCGTCAATAAACACACCCTTAGTTAAATGTCATTAAGACAAAGAGATATGTCGCAAATTTCAGTAAAAAATAAAAAAAAAAGGTTCCTTGTACGTACAGAAAAGGAGAGCCGACAAGAGATGAGTTTTGTCAATTTAAGAAGGTATTGAATGAGTTATGTGTGGCCGATGCCACGTTGGTCTGGATGGCTGTTTTTTTGAAGCAAATCTATGGGTGAGCCCATCGTTCTTCGTCAAACCAGGTGGGATGGGATCATGAGAGAGGGGAGTCAACTTGGCTATGTTTTCCATACGATCTATATGGCATATATTTTATTATTTAATAAGATTTGGTTTGGTTCGAATTTGAAATTGGCAGGACCCGGGAACGGAGAACAACCCGTACCTCGGGTACGTGTACACATCCTTCCAGGAGCGCGCCACCTTCATCTCCCACGGCAACACCGCCCGGCAGGCCAAGGAGCAAGGAGACCCGGTCCTGGCCCGCATCTGCGGCACCATAGCCGCCGATGAGAAGCGGCACGAGACCGCCTACGCTCGCGTGGTCGAGCAGCTCCTGCGGCTGGACCCGGACGGCGCCGTGCTCGGCATCGCCGACATGATGAGGAAGAAGATCACGATGCCGGCCCACCTCATGCAGGACGGCCGGGACCCCCGGCTCTTCGACCACTTCTCCGCCGTCGCCCAGCGCCTCGGCGTCTACACCGTCAGTGACTACGCCGGCATCGTGGAGTTCTTGGTGGAGCGATGGGGGCTGGAGAGGTTGGAGCAGGGGCTCAGTGGGGAGGGGAGAAGGGCGAGGGACTTCGTGTGTGGATTGGGGCACAGGATGAGGAGGCTCCAGGAGCGGGCGGAGGAGCGGGCGGCGAAGGTGGAGCCGAGGAAGGTCCGGTTCAGCTGGGTGTTCGACCGGGAGGTCTCGGTGTAAGGAATATAGTTGAAATGCTTGGATGTCATGGAAGGATGGATGAATGCGCTTCAAATTTTTTGTTTTTTTTTTCCCCTCTTTCTTATAGGTTGGAATTTTGGATTGGGTCTCTGCTAGTGTTTGTTTACTTTGGTTATAGTCTTATAGATCGTAGATTGAACTGTTTTGTGAGCATTTGTTAAAACCATTTCATGTAGAAATAGTGTGCGTTTTTTTCCAAGGAACAAAGAAATGTAGGAAATTTGGTTGAGCTGGATCTGGATCAAACATTTCGGTATAGCTGCAAAACTGTGCTTATAATGGTTTGGGGTGTCTCTGTGACACTGTGTGGATTGGTTGCAGCATTTGGGAGAAAGTTACCAGGAGTTGAGTATAAAGTAAACAGGAAAAATACAGAAAATTTGATGTAACATTGTAACCCCACAGTTATTATTATTATATCTCCATGCTTTCATTCTTAGCATACATTTGATGGAACCCCAAATCTTATTATTATTTCGAGTAATCCTGTTTATGCTGATGTCAGCACGGGATCATTTCCTTTGATCTAATGTTTCAAAGTGTATGCCCTGGAGCATACTGAGCATTGTGACTTCCTTGTACTTAAGTTGTTCACCTAGTGCATCTGTTTGAAGAGTTGCAGTGCTTTTACATGTATTGGTTAATCCGCAAAAGTAGTCTGAAATAATGCAGCTCCGAGGATTACATTTGTCTTGCGCATTAGATCAAACATATCCCTCGGCGAGTCTCAGATCATCAAGGGACCATCAAATTCCATGATACTATTTTTCTCGCTAGCATTTTGTCAAACTTCCTTGCCGGCATCACGTCATGGAATGTCCTTGTCCTTGGCAATCCCAACAAAATCAAATTCTAGCGCAGTTGTTCCTTCACTGACATTCTATCAGACAAAGATTGTGCAGCATCCAAGTCAAGATTCCCAGTATATCTGGAGTAATCGTGCTCCCAAGATTCCTCGTTGCCGATCCCTCACTGGCAGCTCGCCAAAAAAACGTACTCCAATAGCCGATTTTTTTTTAAAAAAGAAAACTGTCTCAAAATATTTTTAACTGAGAACTTGTAGAATCGATACTAACATCATATAAAAATGGAAATATTTTCTGACTGTTTTTTATTATTTCAAAGTAACTTTATTTCTAAAATCCATAAGACGCAAAAGTAAGAGAACAAAGGCCCCCAAACTATAATTGGAAAAATCAAAAGAGTCACAACTCTACTCTTCTTTCTTTTCTTTTTTTGTAATATATAGTATGATACATCCAATCATATACCAAGCTAAAAAATTTCAAATTGATTTCTGTGCATTATACTGTGAACATGATCGTGTTAAACAGAACAAACACCAAGTAGGATAATTGGTCATCTCGAGGAGAAATAAGAAGTCGAAAAAGTTGCTTCCCATCATTTTTTCAAGGCTTTGTTACTGAAATTTGTTCCTCGAGTCCAAGAATCAGAAGTTTGGAGCAACCATATTGTAAGGGACAATCTCACAGGATTTGCGTACTTGCTGAACCGCAAAATGAAAGGTGGCATAGCAACTGTGTTCTCTGGAAAGTTTAACAACGCTTAAAGGAAAACACTCGGGTTTTTTCGAAATGACCAGGTTCAATTATTTCAAACAAATGGGAAAATATGAGACAGTTAACTTCATAGAAGATGAGATGAATACTGCTACTGAATGCAATTGGACAAGATGGGGACTGCCAAAATAAATAGATAGATATACAGAAAATAAAGAAGTAAGACATTGCAGCCAGATGTCAAAACAATGCTTTGATTCATCTTTTTCCTTCCCTTTACAGTCAGTTTTGCTGGCTCTTTCTCCAAATTAACAGATCTCCTTTACTACTTCCATAGTAGGTTTCTGGTGGAATTCATGAAATCCTCAATAGCATGGCCCAGAAGACTCCTAAGGGAAGAAGAACCTACATCGAGTCAGCAAAATTTTACACGAATTACAAATATCCATAGATGGCATCCTCAGACTTCCGACTCCTAGTTTATGGCTACAGGAGTAATGCGCTTCCTGGCAGGTTTATTGGAATCAGAATTCTTGCTTGCATTAGAAAGTACTTGCTTTCCTTCATTGGCCTTCGTATTTGTTCCCCTGTGAGCTATATGAGCTTTACCAGCATCGATATTAGCAATTTCCATACTCTCCACAACATGAGGTTTCATACTTGTTGGATGTCCATTTCCTTCTGTGATTTTTTTCTCTTCTGTACAAAATATGTAACAGAATTGCATCCGGAAAGGACAGGAAAAAGGAAAGAATAAATACTTGATATTTACTGAAGTTCCAGTAAAATATTTTCCAAAAAATATTTCAATCAAGACCACTATATTCGACCAGAAATGTAAACAGTTTGCTGACAAAAAGATAGTTTGTAAAATAAGCATAGTAAATATACAAACTCTATATTAAAGTCAATCATAGTTTCTCCATGAGTACAAAAATGCATGTGTTCCTCACTCTAATATGTCCATAAACTGTTTCGGGACATGATGAATGTGTATGCTGAAAAACAGTTTCTGTTGATTTATTTCCACTGAATTTTACAGGAATTAAGATGCATATCGTCGTCGTTGATCGCATACTTATGATCAGAATAAGATTGATTTGTGTGTTGGGCTTTTAAATCTTTTACTAGATGTTTTTCATGTCATCTCTTCTCAAATTTCATAGCGACACAAAAAGGACTGTTTGCTATAACAAAATAATAATAATAATAATGTTTCAAGAAGACTAACTATGGTATCTTTCATATCACTGACCTAACGAATGGCCAACCATTTCAACTAGCTAGATTGAACTTCAGGAAATGGTAAAGATAGAAATGCCTCTTGAATTAATATTACAAAATTCAGATTCCTTATAGTTTTTAACAGGTCAAAGTGTTTTGAAAGAGGGATGAAGCCTTTTAGCAGGTAAAAGTGATGAAATGGTAACCTTTAGCCATAAAATACAGGGTAGCAGCACAGATTATTCTTAACTTAATATGATCAAGAAAAACAACAGAAGCAGGTATGCACTGTGGGCTAAAAGGTTACCTGTGTACATTATTTTCTTTTTTTAAAAAAAAAAAGGAAGGCCTTGTAGAAATTTTTGGAAGAGGAAGGACGAACAATAGGAAACTCATTCCTTGTGTTTCCTACTGTCATTTAAAAATACAACCATCAGAACATGGAAATCTGACAAAATGAATGTGCATAAATGTCCCCTTAATAAGTAAAAATGTCTTATTTTGGATTTTATTAACCCATCAGACAGAAAAAATGGCTTCATACAGTTACATGTAGCATCTGTAAAGCAGGCCCATAAGCCATCAAAAACAAAAAACATGTACATACCTGAGATTAAGGCAGGCTTCCCTAGTTCATCATTCTCAAATTCTATAACAGTACAGTACCCATCTCGTGAGGACAATGCAAGATGCTTAGCATCAGGCGACCTTGCAAGAACAAAAAGAGAAACTAGGTCTCAATAGAATATATGAAGATTATCGATGATCAGTTGAAACAAAAACTCAATCCTTTTGAGGTGAAGAAAATTTGCCAACAATGAAGCATGTTTAGAGGGTAGTCACCATGCTACATCTGTAATGGCTGCATAGTGAAGTCCAGCATATATTGCTATTGGATGCACGCTTTCTGTATCATATATGTACAGAGAGTTCAAGGTCGCCACAGCAAAAATGACACGATAAGGGAGCTTAAAGAAACCATCTGCACATAAGACAGACAGCTCAGCCTCCATTGTGATAATCTATAGTGCATGATATAATCTATAAGATAACAGCTACCTGGGTTAGAACCTCGCAAACAGAAAAGAACAGGGCAGAAGCGTACAGCCACAATGGGTTTGCTGGCCCCTGGAAGTTGTACAGAGGGCCTGTAAAATCAGAAGGGGCAGTCACAATGAAACAATTGTTCAGCTTCATTTTTTTCTAGATTTTAGCAAGCATATCGGATCTAAACCATCAAACAACTAGAGTGCATGAGTACCAGAACAAAATATGGACTAGATCGATTGATTCCATTTGAACTAATTTATAGGAGAAGCACAATCAAAAAATTAGCACGGTTCACATCGACTAAAGAGGTCATTAGCACACACAGGGAGGTTTATCTTGTGCCCTCAATCGAACAGTTTTGCAACACCAGAGATAAATTAGAGGAGGGATTGAGCACTAAAAATTCTAGAAAAATTAAATTCTAATTTTATAATTTTTATTGATGATAAAAGAATGGATTGAGATGAATTTGCCAACAGACAAATATGTTAGCTTTCTTACTTTGAAAGATCTCTCCTTGAGATTATATATGCAGTATTAACTGCTTCAGATGCAGAGGAATACCTGTATATACCTGAAAAGGTGAAAACAAACAGCAGTGAGCATCACCGGAGCATCACCAGGTGGTCTACATCAGTTTGAACTGTTCAACAGAGGCAGTTGAAGCATAAATAGAATGAAAATTTTGGAGGGAAAAAACACAATCTTCTTGAAAATCTCTCTCATTGGGTTCTTTCTAAGTTATGCTAGAGAGAGTTGACATAATCTATCAAAAAAAGAAACTATCCATAAGTTCCCTGAAAAACAAAATCTGTGAAGGTATTTCAAAACAATGCAGAAACATTTTGCACTTTGTCTGCTGGCAGATTGAAAGAAACAAATGAATTGCAATACCTATCCTCCTGTAACCGGAAAGGGCATAGTTAGATGTGTAAACAAGCCGAATATGAGCCAAAGCAAGGCCTGGCTCTAGCTCAGTCATTTTATAATTGACCTGACCTCAAGCTGCCCGTAAACAGCTTGTGTAAAGTAAGAGTTTAAAATTATTTTTATACTTATACTTGTATAGTTTGAAGTAATAATCTCAATTATATTTTAATTTTAGAATTAGAATATATTTTATTCTATACAATCTATAGTAATTCAAAATAAATAATTATTTGTACAGAAAATAACTAAAATGATAAAATACATACAAATTATCTATTATCCATGTTTCGAGATTCAAGCAAAGCTCAAGTGAGCTAAAGACTAGCTCTAGCTCGACTCATTTCCTAATTAAGCGAGCCAAACTCGAGCCAGCTCACGAACAGCCTACTCGTTTGCCAACCTAATACCAAGGATTAAAGAAGATGAAACAAAGTGTGGTTGATAGGACAGCTGCCAGACTATATAAAGATTATTGTTTCACTTTTTTGGAAAGAAATTACACCCCTGGAATTCCTTAAATAAACTGTTAAAACAAGGGTAATTTTCAGCCATTTTGGAATTAACATGCGGATATCAATTCCATGCATGAGGCATGAGTGTTATCTGTGGGATAGTAACCAATGAGTGGGATTGCTATACCATAGAGTGCAGGCATGCGGAGATGCATGTTTGGCAGAGAGACCGCTTAACCAAACCCCACATTCAGGGTTCCTTCACAAACCAAACCGAGTCTAAGATGAACTAAAAAATGGATCTCTAAAACTTGAGCCGGCATTTTCTTGTATGCTTTTAGAGTAAGATACCTAACCATTCAAGATATCATCTCACCACCTTCATGTGTATCAAGCTGTGAATGAAAACTTCCTCCAAACATACACAAGGCCAATGGCTGGAAATTTTAGATACGCTAATATTTTAGACATCATCATATCTTTGTTCTTTTAGTTTACTTTCAGGCAACCTACTTCAGTAAGGAAGCAAGAAACTGTACATGTTTTCAGGGCACGAAATTATCGGTCCTCCATTCACCACGTTCATTAATCCTGTCAAATGAGAAAATTCTTTCCACAACTGATCAATTGGCTAACTCCAACAATACAATAGTCTTACTTTCATGAAAATCCTATCCCTGTTCCATCATGATAATATCGCATTTTTTACTACCTATAGCAAGAGCACCAAGAAAATTAAATCTTTTGTTCATGACAGCAACTAGACTATAATTTGCATCACTGTTCTTTTTTCCAAAGAAAAAAGTAGGTAACTGTGGAAGGAGAAAGTAGAAAGAAGAATCCAATAGAGATTCTCAAGCTGAATTTGCAAATCTCATCCCACGTATAAGGGGTTTGTTCAGGCTCATAGTAGCAGGTAATTGAAACCACCATAAATTCACAAATCTATCTTCAATTGGGCAGTCTGCCTAGGATGGACACACTAGACATCAAAAATGCTATTGCATGACCAGAACAATTAGTTACAACATGGCGACATGGATTAATGTTCTTGAATGTGAATAATTTCAGCATTCAGATACAGCCCAAAGGGATGGTGATCAACTCTCTACAAGATTCTGAAACAAAGTATGCAGAATTCCAAAAAGAAAATTATAAGGACTTTAACATGTTGTAATATTCTGAGTAATATTCATTTTAAGAGTGAACATGATAGCCCTATTAAATGGGAGATAAGTGGCTTGTAAGAATTTAAGAACTAAGAAAATATCAATCCCCAAATGGAAAAGTGGCAGAAACAAGACCATTTCAGGACAAGAATAGCATGGATAGACACTTAAACATTGCAAGAGGATCATATGGTTGAGTATTCTAGAATGACATGAACAATCTCGATCGAATAGAGTAGATTATCTATCACAATGCATGAACTGTCCACATGATCGAATTGAAATCAAAAGTAAGAAAATAAAATAAAACATTTTGGAGGAATTGCACTAGTCAATGGTTTAATCTGGTTTTGTTTTGACAGATGCTTAAATTGTCAACGGACATCAATCTATAGCACCTGCAGGAACATGCATAACCAAATTGAAGCTGAATTGCTGACTGCAAGACAGCAAATGTTAACAGTAAGAAAATTAAATACAATAGTTTGGAGGAACTGCACAAGTCAATGGTTCAGCTCTGGTTTTGTTTTGGCAGTCACTTGGAATTATTAAAGGATATCATCCTATAACATCCATGGGAACATGCATAATCAGATAGAAGCCGAACATCTGAGTGCAATACAGTACAAATTAATGGACTAGCATGTGCTTCACAAAGCTGATTGTCATGATGTAGAACGGACAGAGTGCATTTATCTGGGGCACGCAGAAGCCAGTCAAGTCCAGTGGCACAGGTTAACTAAGCAATTATTTTTAGAAACTACAGCATAACCCCTGACCATTGATTGTCATAGGTCGTGGTTCCTATCAGTACATAAGTAGCTATTATATTCCAAGATAAAATTTGTCTGAAAATATTAAAACTATAATTAAAAAAAAATAAAACTCAAGAGAGGCAAGGCTGAAGATGCCAAAAAAGAATGATATTGTAAAGCTATGAAATCACATCTTAACAAAAGAGCATTCATTTACAAAATTTAAGAATAATTATCATTCTGATAACATTTTAAAATGGAGATAATACAAGCTGCCAGTGCTTTATTTAGACATATACCTGCAGGCACTACTAAGAAGGAACCATCGGGGGACCACGCCAATCTCCGGAAAAAGGAAGGCAATGTCTCATCATGAAACAGATGAGCTTTAGGTGGTGGAGGCTGAAAGAAAGGGCAAAAATGTTATTTTAATCAAATGACCAAGGAAGGAAAGCAATTAATATTCTAAAGCATGCACACCTTTGAATCATCAAGCTTTTGCAGCTCTGACTTTGCCAGAACATGTTGACAAACATAATTCATTTTCTCACAGCCCTTGAGTTTAGGTTGAGGCTTATTCATGTAGACCCGGCAAGTCCGGTCTGAGCTAAGGGAAGCAACATAATGGCCTAAAGGATCCCAAGCAACACCCTGAACATAATGCAAATGGGCATCCAAAATTTGATGAACTGAGCCTGCAGAATTGTGAAAATAGATGAGAACATGTACAGCATCCAAAATAACAAAATTGAAATTGTTTGTCATTCCACATGCCTTTATTTATATCCCATATTATGCAAGAGTTATCCACTGAACCAGAAATCATGTATGCACCATCAGCAGACCACTGAAGGTCAAGAACATCCTTGCGATGAAATCTAATTCAAAAAAGTCAATATTAGAAGACAAAAAGTAATTCTTATTATAATTAAAAATCCATCGAGAAATCTTCCATGTGAAAGCTCTTACAATAATGTCTTTAGTACTTTCCAAGTATGGCTATCATCAGTAGACTGTAATTTCCAGATGACTAGTTCACCACCTACATTTCAAAAAGGAGTATCAACTTAGACATCTATTATAATATGAGAAGATGCTCGATTAAGCCAAATATCATCAAATATTTGCTTTTTAAAGAACCGAGTATTCAACGATGACGATGCTAATAAACAATGACTAACAAATGAAAGTGGCCTTGGATGCATACCATCAGCACCTGATGCAAGGTGTTCTCCTGCAAATTTACGGAAGAGAAAAGTCATTACTCATTATTGACATGAAACAAAAAGGAATTCACAAGGGATCATTATCTTGTGTACAAGATACAGTTTCATGGAATAAAGGATGACACCAAGAAGAGGCAAACTTATACAACAAAAAGCTATCATCATACGTCAAAGCATAAACAAACAAAAATAATATCTTGAGCTAGGCCATATAACAATACCATCTTTCTCAAAGTTACAAAAAATACACCTGTTTTCCTTAGAGATTTAATAGTATGGAACTGGAAAGATCCATCACATGTAAATGTGCTAGTACCTGTGGTTCGCAAAGAAAAGATGTAACATCCTAAACTGAAATTCTAGCTTGTTGATCACACTCATCAAGATGCGAAGATATTATCAGCAGCATCTTGAATATGTTGGACAGACTGGAAGGGTTGCTTGTCAAGATGCTAAAGATTTTCCCTAATGAAGACCGCGAAAGTCACAAACTAATCGCAGTTTGCAGTGCCACTTTGCGCATAGGCAAAGACATTCACACACATGCACATGCAACAAAAGCACACCTTTGTGCACACACAATTATACATGCATATATTACATGATTCTAATTGTTTGTAAAATGGTGTCATTGTCATAAAGTCATACTTCATGAATTATTTGGCAAGGACATCAAAATTTCGGTGATGGCAATCAAAGCCCGCAATCTCAATACTAGATACTATCCCAGTTTGTACACTATAGTCGATACGATACAATATGCAATATGCACGCTGTATTGAGACAGCTCTCAACCCCTTTTTTTTCTCATTTTTTCTCACCCACGGTACCGTCCGAAATTGAGCAGTATGGTCGGTATGCTATGGTATCCAATCCTTATTTTGGATGATGCCGGGCAATACGAAACAGAACCATTCAGTTCGGACAGGTACAGACCTGTTCGAATCACATACCAAACCAAACCTCGGCACCATATCAATACCTTACCAATATGTCACAGTATTGTTCGTACGGCAAACCTTGATGGCAATAATACTATAGTTCTTGAACAATTCATAGGTCATGAGTAATTAGCGGACAATTTAGAAAAATTATGAGTTGTTATATGTTACATGTTACATGTTAGTGGACGATAAAGAAAAAATCACATTCCATTGTTATAAACTAAATGATATATTTGAATAATTAAAAATATTGGGAAAAAGTTTAGAGATTATTGTTACGATGCAGAAATGGCAAGTTTTACATCTGCTTATTTGGTATCCATGGCCGGCCAAGCCAAGTGGCTCAAAGGCACAACCAAGAAAATTTAGGCCCAGGCTTAGATATTAGGCTCTAAAGTCTGATTGGTTCCAATTTGAGCCTGGTTTAGCCCAATAAAATGCACAAACTCGGCCAAGGTTCAGGTTTGGCATGCTCAAGCCAATGTTGAGCATGACTGACTTCAAGGCTGGGCTCTAAACTGACACCTATATCCAGCCTTGTCTCAAACTACAGCATTGCAAACTCTTTTATGGAATAAGGACATATTGCCCTCTAGAGTACTATAAATAAAAATTGAACTGCTACACCAAGCATATCTAAAATACCAGGTGGAATCAAACATGAATAAAACTTTCGTGCGCCAATTTTCATTATCTGTAAGATAACAGAAAATGGGAGAAGCAATTGTGCTGAAACAAGGATACTTAATAATAACCCTCTAAAATTTGCAACATAATTACCCAAATGAAAAATTTATACACAGGACATGCATCAATTTTTTCTGAAGTAGGTACATATACATAGATACATCAACTGCAACAATATGCATTTATTCAGTCTATACAATAAAAGTAAATATAGAAGGAAAAAGAAAGAAAAAATTTCAGAAAGAAATTCCAATATTCGATCTATATACATTAAAACTGCCTTCAAACTTCATTCTCCACATAATAATGCCGTTGACGAAATTTTAAATTATATTAAGCAGGCTAAGCAGGAATTTCCCACCTGAAGGAGAGAACCGCAAAACATTTACAGCAGAACTATGATAAGAAAGGCTGTTTTGATAGGAAACTATTGGAAGCTTCTTTTGCCCTTCATCTGAGGTTATAACCCAAAGCTGCAAATAAAATATGATCAAATCCACTAAAAGATCAAAAAAGGACAAATAACAATGTGTTAATCAGAGATTTTTTAAAAAAAATGATAGCATTTTAGTCAGAGTACACGGCACTTCTTTCATTGATGTGAAATGTATGAATATACTACAATAACACACCAAGAACATAAGAGGAACTGTACAAGAGTCAACGCAAGTCCTAAGCTACGACATTATTTTCTGGGTATCAACTTAAAAACAAGGTTTTCCCTCAATATAGATGCTCACTTTTTTCTGAAGGCTTATATTTGTTCTAGAAGACTGACTTAGAGATAAACACGATTACCATAACCATCACCGTCTAGCCTTTTCCCAAATATTTGGGGTCAACTCCATGGATCCTCGCTTGCCAAGTATTCAAAGATACCTCTTACATCATTCCAAGTTTCTCCATATCCTTCCTCACAATCTTCATCCATGTTCCCTTAGGTTTTCTCTTCCTTTTCGTAGCCCTTCAATGCAAACCAAAGTATCTCTCCTTATTAGAGTCTCCTAAAATCTTTGTTGTACATGTTTATATCATCTCAAGCAATTTTCCCTCACTTCTTAAAGATAAAAAAATTACATGGAGATTATGAATGGAAACGTTCTTCATAAGTATCTAAATATAAAGAGATCTAAATAAACTAGGGAGTACAAAAATCTCAAGCCACCAGATCTCTCTCTCTCAGCATGTGTACAAGACAATTCATAGCTATCACCTTCGCATGATGACTAAAGAGAAGGTTACAAACATGTTTCAAGGCCATAACCCCCACATGATAGCATGTTTTTCCAGCTCAAGATTAAAGCTGGGAGCTTTTAGTCTTCACAAGAGAAGGGATTTTAAAATAACTATCAGGATTATTGGAGGCTTTCCAAAGCTAAAAAGATTACACTTTGATGGTAACCCAGGCCTCACAACAACAAAATGACAGCTAGTTCATCACAACTCATGCAGCCATCCTTTATCAGATCACTCGTTAAGCTTTTGATCAGCAAACTTTTTCGCTATCATTTTCTATTAGCTGTTTGTACTGAGATATTTACCACTAAAGTTATCACCATGTTAAACAAAACGAAATTGTTAAGTAAATGGATTACTCCGGGAGACACGCATAACGAAAACAGAGGCAATTTCAAACCTATGAATTTTTTTTTTCAGAAATTAACCAAATCTTTGCAGGTTTTCATCATTACACGTGAAACCCAAACCACTTTGGCGGAGAAAACAACCAATGACGCCTCCAGAGGTACACAATTAGGGAAAATGAAGCCATGAATCCCATATAATCATTCGATTACCTTAACTATTGCACGATTAATGAAGACATATTTGTGGGGAGTGAAGAAAAGGCAAGAGATTTGTACCTTGATGTCGTGATCGGCACCGCCCGTGGCGAGAAGCCGAGTCGGGGTGTGGAAATCTAGGGTTAGGACCGGCTGGGTGTCGTGCCAGTTGATCTGGACCGTCCCTCCCCTCATCTTCCACTGGATTTCCTAGGGTTTCTCTATTTCTTTCCGCCAATCTCCCTCCCGCGAAGAACCCAAAAAGAAATTAGGGTTGGGAAATGGGGGGGAGAGTGCGCGTTGTTGGTGTTTTGAAGGCGGGAAGCCGAGCAGCGATATAAATACCGGCAGCCAGAGTAGCGGAGGGACCTACTGTTGGCACGTGTGGTTCACGTGGATCATAAAAGATGGCTTTCTTTATATATATAAAAATAATAATAATAATAATAAAGCGTGAAATCTTAATCAAATAATGTGGTGAGTTCCAAGAAAAATTATAATAGGAACTATAATTCCAAGCAAACATAAATTTTATCTGTTTATTCAATGATAAAAAAAAATATTGGATAACTTATTTCAAGATCCTAAAAAAATTATTAAGAAGTTTTTCAAAAAAATAAATTCTGACAATTAAATGTATCCTAGATGAAAGTTCATCATTCATCAAAAGATCCAAAATTGTGGAGAAGATTAGTTATATAAAGACATGACACTGTAAGTAACAAACTTGTTGTGGTCCCAATCAAAGAAAAAATTTACTGATGCAATTAATAGAAAATGTCTAATCTTAGATATTCGTGGATCCAATCTTTGCAATTGAAACACCTGAGTACACTTTTAAACAATATGTTCTCGGTAAAACGTATTTTTTATTATAAGTGATGTAATTGATACAACAACTTTTTCCATGAGTACACTCTTCTGGCAATATTCTTTCCATTTTTTGATTATTCTTTAATTTATTTCTCAAAGACAATCGCATTAAGATTTTCTTCTCAGCTTAGATATTACATCACATATCAATATATCAATATCAAGCGGCCAATGATATAATTCAAATATCAGTCCATCTCTTAACCAACTTTTACTTTTCTAAATTAGTTTTTAATTATTAAATATTCAAACTAATATCTTAAGTCATAATTAATTTTTGATTTAATATAATTACTAAGAGTTATAAAATAATATTTTGGTTTTTTGCATGAATACCCTCCTAAACATCGATTTTTCCATGAATACCATTCCAAAATTGATATTTGCTCGTAAAATACTTGTTTTGCTATTCTATCTTTTTTTATCCTTATTTTTGCATATGATCCACGCCATCTAACACCGTTAAAAAATTAACACTTTCAAATTAAAATGACTAAAATGTCTTTAATGAGTAGATGTGTAAAAGAAAATATTTATAAGGGTATACAAGCAAATAGTAACTTTGCAAGAATATTTATGCATTAAAACTTGATTAGAAAGCCAAAGTGTCATCTAGAAAATAAACTCCATGCTTCACACTGGATTTCCGCCACTGAACAAGGTTTACTCTCCATATATGGGCTTACAAGCATATAGATAACAAAACAAGAATAGCACCTTCCATATATAAATTAAATCACACATTAAAACTTCATTAGATGGTCAGAGTGTTATTAAGGAACTAGATCCACGCTTTTCCAGCTACAAATGTTTTCTGCTTGTTCATGATTGCTTAAACAAATTTCAGGCATATATATTTAGATAAAGTTTTGTAGGAGAGATTTGCAAGGACATTGTAGAAGGAATAATTCCAGGAATTTTTACATTTAATATCAAAAAGGCTTAACTAACTTGGTGTGTGTGTGTGTGTGTACAAATGTTCAATTAATAAAAGATAACATGTCATCTTCTAAAAATAAGGACAATCACCTCCACGAGCAGCCACATTTAACATTAGACATTTATCAGCTCAGATCTTTCAGCAACCAGAGTCTGGCTTCTTATATAAACTCCATCTACTAAGAATTTCAGCATTAATTGATCAAATATTACAAATAATCCATCTAAGAGCTAGCCATTTAGGAACAGAATGCACTTCTGAATCTATCAGATAGACATTAAACATCTAAGACACCAAAGTGCCAAATAGATACACCCATGAGGACCCTTTCCACTCCTATTCTCATAGAAACCTCTAAACCGACCAAGACAAAGGCTAGACCATCTTTACAATCACTTTACAAGCCAGAGAGAGAGCCTTGGATACGAAAGCTGAAACCTATCCATCATTTCTGGCCCAAGGACCACACAATCTTAATAGATTTAGAGCACTTCTATGTGTGCTTCTACATCAGCCAAGAAGTGATATAATTTCCAAGGCTACGGTGCACAAGTGCACCAACGCCTCCTCCCTCCTTGCCATCTCCTCGGGGTACGTCAACCGGGGGTAGTGCCGGAAAAGCACGCGGCAGACGTTGGGGTACTCGGCGGCGGCGCTCACGTGGACGAAGGCGTAGTCGTACGACTCGGTCGAGAGCGCATCCAGCGACCATTGCAGCGCCTGGCGGGCGTTGCTGTACTTGGCGGCGCACGCCCGGAGGACGGCCCGGAGCGAAGGGTCGGTGGCGGAAGGAACGAGGGAGGCAGCGAAGGAGGAGGTGTTGGTGGCGTTGGAGATGGCGAGGTGGACGACGATGGTGGAGAGGCCCCGGACGTCGGCCTCGGGGCTCTCGGGGTCGGACTGGAGGGAGGCGACGCACAAGTCGTAGTAGGTGGTGGAGTTGCACGTCCTTTGGATGAGGTTAGGGTCATTGGTGGTGGGGGATTGGGTGGAGAGGGAGAGAGGGAGGAGAGACAGGAGGAGGAGGTAAGGAGGAATGGAAGCCATGGAGTTTTGACGGAGAGAGGGTGGCGAGGTGGTCAGGGATGGGTTTGGTTTGGAGGCTGTGGATGGGTGCAGAATAAATAATTCTATAGGGTTTTGATTGGTGTTTAATCTTTGTTGGGCTCATTGTCCTTTGCTAACCCGTGAACAGGCCCTGCTTTGGGATCATTTCTTTCGTCTCCTAGCGAGAGGGTGGAGACAAGCCGCGTGCTTCTAGGTCTGGCGCGGTTGGAGAGTAGGTCGAGCAGGTAAATTTATATCCGTATATAAGAGAACGGTTACATGGACCAAGTTTAAAGCCACAGTACCAACTCCTATATTAAGTTGAAAAAAAAAATATATATATATATATAAATATTCTTCTAAATATCGAATTTTATATAAATATTTTTTTAAAATTGATATTTATATGTATACATTCGTAAACACTTGTTTTATTGGTCTACTCTTTTTTTCTTATTTTTACATGTATATCAATACCATCTAATTTCGTTAAAAAATTAGCAGTTTTAAATTAAAATGACAAAATATTCTTAATGTGTGGATGTGTAAAAAGAAATATTTATAAGGCAATCATGATAAGAAAAAAAAATAATTTTAAATTTTATTTTATATTTAATTAAAATAATATGGTTTTTATTAACAATGTTAGAAGAACCATTATATTTGGGACATTTGTGAAAAAATAGTATTTTATGAAGTACAAAAATAAATATAAATTTTAAGAGAGTATTCATGTAAATTTAAATTTTTAGAAGGATATTCATGCTAAAAAATTCAAAAAAATAACCACTATTACATATAAATAATTACTTTCATTTATGTTTTTTATTTTGAATATAATTAAAAAAATATCATTATATTTTTGAAAATTCATTTTTGATGCTAAATTTCCCTTCAAAAAGATTTTTTTATCATATAAAATATGTTGATATTTTATTAAATTAGCAGTGATTTGAAAAACGACATTTATACTCGTCGTCGCTAGGAGATTTGAAATCAAATTTGTGAGATATATAGTGACTATTTTAATTACTATAGCTACCAATGATGACTTTAGAGGGGACCGTTATAATTGAATAGAGCCTTTATATCAATGTGCTAATGTAGGCCATCAAAGTCGAAGTAGGTATTGATGATAGTGTTCATTTGGGAGGCAGATTACCCGATATTGGGGAAGCATGCAGCACGACGTTTGCTGCGTCCCTTTAAATCCTACGCAGCTGTTCGCATGTTAATTTTGATGGTCAAGTACTTATTTAAATCCTACCCACCTGTGATTAGATTAGCTTGCAAATTCTCTGGTGCTTCCAATCTAACTCCGTTCTTTTTTATTGAAATCATGATTTGCAGTGAAAACCGGAATCGAAGCCAATTCACCGGAATTCCAGCAATCTAACAACTATTTGGAGTCACAGAGACAAAAAATATTCGATGCCTACACATCAATATACATTAAATACCGGTGTATCATCTATTTAACAGTTCTACATTGGCCAAAGAAAAAAGAGTTGGAAAGTTGAAGTTTTACTAAGGGCAAAATTCGTCGTCTTGGTACTGGACTCTATACCAATGTTACACTAGCATAGTATCGGTACGATATGGTATGAAATTTTATTGGCGTACCGATACTCGATACACCACTCGTAGCGGATATCGGTACCGAATCAATATAGTACGATATGCTCCATACCGTTCGGATCGGGTTGGTATAGTATATCATAATTAAGGGGTCAAAGATATGATCCATGTGAGCTGAGTAGGAATTGAATCTATTTCGTCTGTTTGTTTTCACCTCTGGAATCTTCGTGGGCATGCGTGGATATAAATGAGGCATGTGTGGACCTAGATTTTCAAATATTGTACCCTTGCGCATCTACTAGTCTAGGTTACTCGTAGCTATAACCTGATCTCTCTCTTACCCCTGTTAAATAAAAGAGGGAAGAGCAAAGTTCCAAAATGGAGTAAAGGTAGAGGTTACAGAATTGGGCAAAGAGAGAAAGAGAGAGAGAGAGAGAGAGGAGAATTACAGAATTGAGGGAGGCAGCGGCACAAGCACATCGAAGAGAGATGAGACAGATTGCTATAATTTATAGAGGATGATGTGTCTTCATGGTTATTGCATGTAGAAAGCATTATTCAGCACAGGCCTTTTGTCACATGATTTATTTGAGAAAATCTTTAGATTTTTTTCAACGAGGACCCGTAAGGATGTTTATTTAGTCACACATCAGTTATTCGCTAGAGAGATCTTGAGTACTTATACATAACTAAGGAACCTAAATAATACTATTTGACTAGCCTTTTGGGATGAGATTTTGGATTGTTACATATGGCATCAGAGCAAATCCGACATATAGCTTATATAGACTAAACTAGAGCACGAGCTTATTGAGGCTGACAATGACTTAGTCGTGGTACTTGTGATTAGATTTGAATAGATTTGGATTCTTAGCCTAACGAGGACATCAAAACTTAAATATGGAGAGTATACGAGGATCCGTGCAGGCGGATATTTAGTCCTACATCGGTTATTCGCCCGAGAGATATTGCATACTAATACAGGACTAACCTAGCTTTTTTAGGTGAGGTTTTGAGTTGTTACAGCGGGAGTGCTCAATTGGCATATATCAACTAAAACAAGCCATGTCCTTTTGCGTAATTATAGCCTATCATGGAGGAAAAAAAAAAAGATGAATGGAAGTTTGATATCAAAACACTTAAAAGACATAAAAAAAAACTAATATAAAAAAAATATAAGTGTTAGAATTTTTATAGATGTTGTGCAGAAAATTAGAATACAAAAAAAGTTATATGAAAATAAATTTCATATTAGACGGATATCACAGGCTCATTAACTAATCCAGGCTTACACCAACACTCACCATACCACATAACTTAGGCAATAATATTCAAAGTAACAATATGATTACAAATTAATTCTGAGCTTTTTAAAAATTCATTCACATAGTAACTTAGCCTTAATAAAGCCAGCCTAAAATCAATGGAAGCCCATAGTCCACATAAAGCCCAGGGTAACAGGCCGAAACAAAACAAGGAATATATTCAACCTGAAGCGGAGGAAGGTGGAGAGCACCATTAAACTCAAATGCCGAAGGAATGCGAATTAGGATCGAGGAGGGGATAGCTGGAAATCAACAACATGAACTTCGCATCATTAATTAGTCATATTCTCCTGCTTCAAGGCAATAAAACTAAGAAGCAGCATTTTTGCATGAGGAAATTAATGTTTTTTTTTTTGGTTAAAAAAAAGAGGGGGGGGGGGGGGGCCCTCATCCGCGTAGCAATCCTTACTGGCCATCCTTCCACCATGAAATGTTCGATGCGGATAGAAATTTTGCTCACGCCCTCTCCGACCCGTGGATCACCCCACGTGTGAGTACATCACGGTAGCACTACCTCAGTGCCAGCTGGACCAAATAGCGTTTTTACCGAGCGTGTTCAGATGATGGGCATCCGGTTCCCAACATTTAATCGACGTCCGTATGGTTTGAACCTGAACCATATCGGTGGAAGCAAAGTTCCGTTCCAACTGTGTTACCACCTTGATGGTTGGAAATTGATGTTCTTCAGCTTAACAACTACAATGAAGAGCTTTCACTTCTTTTTCTTCTTCTTTTTTTTTTTTTTTTTTTTTTTTTTTTTTTTTTTTTTTTTTTTTTTTTGAACAGGCAGGTCATACATCACCGATAGAAACACATAATAAAATCGGCAAACAAAAGGGGAGCCTTCAGCCTCTAGTCTGTGGCCGAGGCCGGAGTCCACGTGACCGTGATGGGACGCCAGAGAGAGAAAGCGAGAGAGAGAGAGGGGGGTACACCAAGACGGTCCACAGACTAGAGTGGGTAACACGGAAGTGGACGGCCGAGATGGGGGCAGATGCTGTCGGGGAATAATTTTAAGTGGGGGGAGACAAAGCTGTGGGAAGGCATGCGTGGCCGGACCCGCACGCCCCGTGCCCGCTTGTCATTTCACCATCATTTGTATTTATTCCTGTAAAAAGATATAAAAAAGGCTCTCTTTCCCTTTTCCGGACTTTGGTAAATGGAGAAAACTAAAGGTCAAATTAGACAGGGGGAACACGGATCTCGTTTAATGGAAATCTAAGCCCGCTGGACCACAAAAGAACATGATTAAAATGATAAAGCTGATGATACCTAAAATATTACACCGGACTGGAAAAGAGACAGGATGCATGAAAAGTTTTTGCCGGTTGCATGGCATGGTCATTTTGAGGGTGGAGTTTTTCCTTTTTTAATTTTTTGTTTTATTGCGGTTTCTGGTTTGTTAATCTGACTAGTTCACATTAAAAAAAATTAGAGGATAATTATAACAAAAAATAATGTTACTTTAATTGTTATCATATGAATAAGATAATATATTCCTTTACTTCGTATATTATAATTATATTATGAGGCTATTATACTAGAAGATAATCATATTTTATTATTTATGATAAAATGGTGTATAAGTAATATTGCCAATAGTGATTTATGTTTTAGTAATTAGATACTAAACTAAAATGTTCGTCGCCTTAGTAAAATAAATAAATAGTTTATTTTTCAAAGAGAGCATTTTTACTGGACTCACGGGGCAATGTCATCTCTTTCAACCCTAAATGGTCGAACATATGAATTGCACCTGCATTTAGTAGATATAGAAATTGAATTGAAATATAATCATATTTGAAACTACAATAGCAAGCACATAACATAGAAAACAGTAGAAAGGATTAACAACACCTTAAATTATAGATAAATGAACAGCAGTGCTAAAAAACCAATATATATACATACTGTAACCAAATAACTAGATGTGTTACAATGAAAAATCAGCGTTAAGAAGCTCCCTGAAATCTCTTGGATGGTTATACTATACCAAAAAAAATCTTATCTTGAGCTCATAGCCTCTCTAACAATCCAATCTGCAGCGGCATTACCTTCATGATGAATATACATTTTGATAAATTCTATAAAGTAGTAAATGAATGCCAATATTTTTGAGCGTTGAATGATAGAGGGGTGAGCTTTATCATCGCCTACAATATAACTAAGATATGACAATATCCAAATCACCCTCCATCCACATTCAAGTAACTAGAAAGTGATACAAAGCTAGTTTAAAGCTTTCTCATGCTCCCTTAGCTCATCCATGGAAACATTAGCAGCAAGGATTCAAAAAACTTCAGCATATAAAGTCTAACCATCATGATTTCTAATGATATAACTAGAACCAGCAATGTGACCATGTAAAACCTTATCAGAACTAACCTTTTGGTCAACCAAACTGAGAGAGATACCAAGAAGGAAGAGGAGAAAAGTTAATAATGTTGCAAGAGGTTAAGTTTGCGAGGCAAGTTAAGTTGTTCATTGTTGAAGAAAGAGAAAAATACAGAGAGAAGAATACAATCTTTATTTCGTATCGATACAAATAGTGCCATAGCCCTTCTTTTATAGTTGAAGAAAGGCTATATACAACTTATATACAGCTCGTATATAATGTAATCCATACAGCTCATACACAACTGTTGTATAGCTAAGTTATACAGCTAACATTCATTTGTAAATGATGAGATCTTTCTAACAATCATCCAATAGCAAAAAAAAATTAGAGGTTGTTGCACTTTTATTTGACCCTTGTTAGGATTTCATGGCCATTTTTGAGTACTAGAGTAAAAACATTGCAATCATGCCATTAATAGGTAAGCATTGATATGTATGAGAAACATTGGATTCTAACTCCTTGCTTCACTGCAATTCATGATCATCTTAATTATTTTTTTTGGCTGAAAAAAGAAATTAATTAGGCAGTAACTGTAGACCAAGTAGTACGGAGAGAAACGATAAAAAGGAGAGAGAGAGAGAAGAAAAAATCGTGATTTTTTTTTTTTTTTTGTATGCGAAGAAAGAAGTGAGAAATGCCCAAAGATGACCGACAGCTACTATTCCCGCCCGCATCCCGAGTTTGACCGCCTTGGGTTCTCTGACCCCCAAAAAAAACAAAGAAAAAAAGAAAAGTCTGAAATAAATGCCGTTCGCTTTTCAGAAAACTACAGAAATGCCACCCAAAGGCCAGACACAGGACACCCCCACCTGCTCTGCTGTTTTTGTCGTCTTGTGCTGCGGGCCAGACATACCACTCCAACCGTCCGATCAAGATCCAACGATGAATAACTCTCTTCGGAGGTGCGTGTCCAACGAGAAAGCCAAACCGTTTCCTTATTCGTACCAGGCCGAAACATTGCTGCTGCCTTAGTTACCAGCACATGTGATGTCACATGTCGCGTTTTTTGTTTTTTCCGTACGATCGAATAAATCCAACAGTCCGATCACTGACGGTGTCTCGCTCTCGCAGTTGAACCGTCGGGCAAAAAGAGGAAACGCGAGCTTTAATTTTCGTCCTCGTGCTTTGCTCGGGTTTCCACGTGGCTTGGCTTTCAGGCACTTTTCTCCGCTCTTGTAGTTTTCTCGTTGCCAGCTTTCTTACGGTAGCTTTTTTTTTTTTTTTTGGTTTTAAAATTTTTTTCCATACGGCGTATCATTAATTATAGACTGATTTTAATTAATTTATTAAATAATATAGGCCCAATTATCATTTGAATAAATAATTTAAAAAACTATAATTAATTTATGATACATCCATTAGCATTACTAATTGATCTAGCTTTCAGTTTTGCTAACAGATATATCTATCTCCTGAAAAACTCTAGGATATCGAGATGTCTATGTTCCTACACGGTACTTATTCAATTGAGAAGATAGGTATCAAGAAAGAGAACGAGAGGGAGATATACCTCGTTTTTGTGCTTTCTTCTTCCACAAAATATTGTTGCAAAATTGATTGCTGCTCAAGACTCTCAAGATACACTTCGATCATTTTTTATTCATATTATAATTTTTTTGTGTTCTAATCTCATGGATGGTGTTCATGAAAAATCCTACATCTGCTATCAGAGCTAAATTTTGCAGGAGATTAGAGTAAAACAAAGGGAGGGCGTAAGAAAGGGAGAAAAAGCATGATGGTTGTCGGGTCGTCAATCAAGGTACTTTGGCGGCCGCCGGCGATGTTTTGGGCGAGAATGCACATGGGCCGTGGGATTCCGCATCCTCCTCTTCCCAATCGGGAGGAAGAAGGAAAGATAAATGGGTTTCAGGTTTTGGGTACAACCCAAAATCCAAACCATGCCAAAAAAAATTATAATTTAGCCTCTAAAAAAGGATTTTGTTTCATAAAAGTCCTTAAAAAATTATATTTTAATTTCCGTAATAGAGCTTTATTACATAAACATCCCTACACAATTATTTTATCCCTGTATTAAAGTTTTATTATGTAATGATCATTTGATAATTATGTTAAAGTTCCTGTAATATATTTTGATTGCACAAAACTCCTTAAACATGCTATTGTAAATGTTATGTGCTCTCACATTTGGATCGAATAACTACGTACTTTGAGTTATGTTAATTTTTGTTAGATTGTGTGATATTGGTACATCAAGTTTAATGAATGAATTTATGGGCACGGCTAGTTGATCCCTACTTTTGGAGGGTTGTGGATTTTAATGGATGGTGACCATCAAAGTGACTCGTCCACTAAGATTTGCAATATCCTTCTACTTGATTTTTGAAAGGCGTTAGGAAGCATTATGGAATTATTTCACACGATTATCTCCAAAAAGAAAGTTCATTATGTTTTATATTCTGAAGTGGAATATTTTTTGACTAGTGCATGTACATGGTCTAGGGATCTATCCTGCCAAAGTAGATAGACCTCCAAAAGGTGATGGTACCTTACTAATTGATTCCACCGTACATTGGAGAGGATACCTTATGTGGGTCACTTTCATCCTAAAAGAAAGTTTGTGGCATTGCACCAAGGGCTCTCATTGAAGTAATGCTTATAAATATTTTCAAGCATATTGGTTATCTATATCCATCCATTTATTGACTACATTGAGCTTGTTTTGCAGTAAGTACCTTTGTTGTGAATAACATTACCGCTCCTATTGAAACTCTGAGTCAAACAAACTATAAAAAAAGAATGTGACATTGATCTAGCACTGGGATTGATGGACTTGGATATTGCACTTCTTGATGATCTTTTATCTGAGGTTACTAATAAGAAAGCTGCTATTAAGAAAGCCCTCAAGTGCTTTTTTTGTAAAGATAAGGGTCATAAAAAATTTGAATATTTCAAGTATAAGAATTAGCTAAAGAAGAAAAAAACCATGCATGTAGTTGGTGTTGTGCCTAACAGGCAACTAGCCAAGGACAAAACCTCTATGTTGTGATATAAGTGATTGGGTTGCATTTCTAGAAAGAGGATTTAAAGGTTAATTGATGATGAAATTTAGCCTTCGCTTGACTTTAGTGATTTTCACACCTGTGTTAACTGTCTTGGGGTAAATTTATGAAAACTAATTGAAAGAAGTCCACACATAGTAATAAACTTTTAAAACTCATTCATGCAAATATTAGTGGACCCATATATTCTACTATTTGTGATAGTAGGTATTCCACTATTTTCATTGATGACTTTTTCCGCTATGGATATGTCTACATTATTAAGAAAAAATCCGATGCTTATAAGCGTCGTCAGAAGCCAAACTACCACCCACATCGTTTACAACACCCTTTGGCCTCCGGAGCACCCTCTTAGGGATGAAATTAAGATGGCGCTTATTAGCATTGTTCAAAGCAAATTGTAAGAGGACGCTTAGAAGCGTTGTTGGAGGCCAAGGAGGAAAAGAAGCAGACGATATTTAAATGCGTCCTCGGAATCCTACTCACTAGACCTCCCTCTTAACACTAACTTTCTCCTTAAACCCCTTGAAGACTGCTTAAACCCCACATAAGACGATGCTTATAAGCATCGTCGGAAGCCAAATTAAGGCTCGGGCCAAACGACGCTCAAAAGTATAGTCAGAATCCAATGGTCTAAGAGACCTAAGATGATACTCAACTGCGTCGTCGGAGGCCAAGTCCCTATGTAAAACGTTGAGACCAAGGCAATGGAAACCCTAGCGCGGGTTAGAGAGAGAGGGAGAGAGGAGGAGGGAATGCGTACCGTTGGCGGCACCATACTCTGAAGAACATCAGAGGGATTGGTGTGGGGGAGCAGATCTGCCACCCGAACCAGATCTGCCACTCTGAAGAACCCTGCTTGTTGTGGGGGACTAGATCTGCCGCTCTGAAGAACCTTTCCTGGTGTATATCTCCACCGCCGCCCGAACCATATCCACCACCGTGTTTTATGGCGACATCACCGCAAGCACCGGCTCCACGCTCCGTTGATCTGTAGCCTCTAAGAGAGCTTCGGGTGGTTCTCCGATAGCTGCATCAGCATTGTTCGATCGAAGGCCCCTTGCGCCAGGTCATGGAAGAAGGTGGATCGCCGCGCAGCGGTGGGACCCAGGGACCTCATGGTGGCTCCAAGATGGTAAGCGGCCGCTGCTGACGTGAGAGCAAGAAGAGGAAATGGAATCAAAACGAAGGTTGGAGTTGAGGTTGGGTTTGGAGTTAGGGATGCTTCTTGTCAATTTATTTCTATTGTAATTTGTAATTTATAAATATGCTTTCTGTATTATTTCTATTATAAAAGATAATTTGATAGAAGAAAAAAAAACATTATATAAATTGGGCATATGTTGTAATATGCTTCTTATTGTAATTTATAAAAGAAACATCATATAAATTTGGCATCTATTGTTCTTCTTGTATGATTCCTTTTCTAATTTTGTTTTTTTAACTTTCTGGGGTTATCTATCTTGTGCTATTAGAAAAAGAAGAATCAGAAAAAACTAGTAATGAAGAAGAAAATCAAAAATTGAGATTTTTTTCTTTTAAATTAAGTTTGTTATAGTTATTTTTGGCAGAGATTAGAGTATTTATCTCTCTCTCTCTCTCTCCAGCTGGATCCAGGCTTTTTTTTGGCCTCCAAAAAAATTAATTAGACTTTTTAAATAATTTTTTTAAAAAAATAACTCTAACGATGCTTTAAAACTTTGTTAGAATTAGTCTTGCCGACGCTTAAAAGCGTAGGCAATAAGCGTCGGCAAAGTTATCACTATTGCAGATGCTTTTCAAAAGCGTCGGCAAATAAAATTTCTATGCTAACATTGCCGATCCTTTTGTGACGCTTTAGAAAGTATCGACAATAAACATATTGTTGCTTATAAGCGTCGGTATATGCATTAAAAAGCGTCAAAATTTTTCATTTGTTTGTGGTGGATATAAGCTAATTAAAAGTGTTGTAATGGTAGCAGCTTACATTTGAAAGCATATAGGTTTCAATTGAGACGGTATAATGGACTAATAATAAACTTTGTATATTTTATTTTGATCATATAAGGGTATAAAGTTCACACCACACCCACTATATCATTTAAATCCATGTTGATGAGATTACTAATATTTGTAACCATAGAAGAATCTTATATCAATAAATAATATGAAGACTGTTATTATTTGATGTTAGTAGTTTTGTTGGACTAAAATTTTACTTAAAATGTTGTTCATTTAGGATGTCTGCACATATGGCTGCATGAGGTGAACTTTACTAGTTGGGCTATGTCTTCACTTCACTCCTATATATATTTGTCTATAGAAAAACCATAGGTCATTATGGTCTTTATGTTCTTAGAAGGTATCTATTTTATTGAGGAGACATACATAAAGGAGGAGGAGAGGAAGATCTACCTCATTTTTGTGCTTTATTCTTCCACATGATATTACTGTAGCTATCATCAATAGCTGCTTAAGGCTCTTAAGGTATGCTTTGATTTTCTCTAATTTATTTATGGTGTTTTGTGTTCTATTCTTGTACATAGTGTCCATAAAAAATTTCATGAAAAATCCTATATTTTTTCTCCCTTTCTCCTTTCACGCATTATTATTCTCCTCTGTCATATAGTGTTTTCTTTCTTTCCTTAGTAAATAAAATTATGTTTGCAATCCCGACCATATTAATCACAAAAAAAAAAATCTTGAAGATCATAATCATACATCTTTCTTTCATATTTAAAAAAAAAAATAATTTAAGATACATAATTTTGGCGACTTTTTATTATGTACAAATACTTAGCTACAGTGAAAAAAATAGAAACACAATGCAACGTCCCACCCTTCTTCTGCGATGTATTCTTTCTCGTATCAAAAAATAAAATTCATAGTCTCGTTCAGATGCGTACCATCCTTTCTAATTAGTTATTATTGATATATGTGATAGTTTGTGCCCATCTCATCGTTCTTTTGCTACGACCATTACGGCGTTCTTCAAGCAAACCATCCTAATTAACCAAAAGTCACGTTGCAACGAACCACAAAAGAAAAATAATTAAACTTTTCTTAAAAGGATATTCGATCTAATAGACATAAAAAATATTAACTCACCATCCTATTAGCAGAAATATTATTTATCAGATCCCGAAAAAACTTCCACGCATCCTTCACAAAAAATCCTCAATAGTTTTTAATATTTCGAAATTTGTCATCTTCTTGGACCGCAAACATTGAACCTTAACCTATCAACCTGTACTTGGTTTTCGAAGAAAGAAAGCCAGCTACCTTAAGCTAGCACTTGCATGCAAAAAGCAAACAAACTAATTAAAGCCAGGAGAAAATAAAAGAAAAGCTTGCGGATGTCTCCTTGTCATCATGTTTAAGAAAAAAAAAATAATAGAAAAAAGCACTCGTCTTTAATCCCCCTCACAAACACCTATATATACCCACTCCCCCCACTCTACTCTCCCTACCCTCTATACTTCCCTATATTCTTCATCACTCTTTCACTCTTGAGAGCCTCATTCTCTGCAACCCCACCAAGATGATCACCCCGGAGGACTTCTACACCGTGATGTGCGCCATGGTCCCTCTCTACGTCGCCATGCTCCTCGCCTACGCCTCCGTGAAATGGTGGAAGATCTTCACCCCCGAGCAGTGCTCCGGCATCAACCGGTTCGTCGCCGTCTTCGCCGTCCCGGTCCTCTCCTTCCACTTCATCTCCCACAACAACCCATACCAGATGGAAACCCGCTTCATCCTCGCCGACACTCTTTCTAAGCTCCTCGTCCTCGTCCTCCTCTCCCTCTGGGCCTGCCTCTCCCCCTCGTCCCCCGGCCGCAGCCGCCTCGACTGGCTCATCACCCTCTTCTCCGTTTCCACCCTCCCTAACACCCTCGTCATGGGCATCCCCCTCCTACGTGCCATGTATGGAGACTTCACCCAAAGCTTAATGGTGCAGCTGGTCGTCCTGCAGTGCATCATTTGGTACATATATATATTCCATTACCCTTAGAAGCTTATATCCACCAAGGCTGCATTTTTACTTCGTTAGCACGTTAGATTAGGGTAAGCTTACTAATATTTGTCGTTGCAATGTAGGTACACTTTGCTGCTCTTCCTGTTCGAGTATCGCGCGGCAACTCTGTTGATCCAAGAACGGTTTCCAGGGCCGGGAGCTGCCGCCATAGCCAAGTTCGAGGTCGACGGCGATGTCATCTCGTTGGACGGGCGAGACCCGATCCATGCCGAGTCGGAGATCGATGCGGATGGGAGGGTTCGTGTCCGGATCCGGCGGTCCGTGTCATCGGCGCCGGAATCCGGTTTGTCGTCGTCTGTCGGTTTCACGCCGGCGCGCCTGTCGAACATATCGGGTGCCGAGATATACTCGCTGAACACTCCAGGCCGGCATCCGATGGAGCAATTCACCATCGCCGATGTCACGTTTGGGTACCGCTCGGCGAGCCCACGGCTTTCGGGGTATGCGTCGTCGGATGCGTACTCATTGCAGCCGACGCCGAGGGAGTCGAATTTTAATGAGATGGAGATAGGGACTCCGGTATGGTTGAGGTCACCGGCGGCGACCGGAGGGAGGGTGGCCCGGCAGCAGTCGCCGGCGGTGGCCGGAGGGGTCAAGGTGGCGCGCGGCTGTCATGAAGGTGGCGGTGGCGGTGGGGAGGGACAAGGAGGCAAGGATATTGGAGGTAAATACGCCGCTGCTGCTGTCATCTTCCGATCTTTCGTTTTTGCTTGGAGGTTTAGGTCAAAGAAAACTAATTCGAATTTAAGATACGAAAAAAAATCGGTTTTGTCATTTTGCCGGTCGCCTTCCACCAGACGCACCGGTATTGGGGGAGTTCGATCAGCTGTTTATGTCGAGTAGCAAACAGCAATCCTTGGCTATGCGTCAATTTTTTTTTAAAGAAAATTGATGTGTCACCCTGTAATTAACTAAAATACTCAGGGGACGTTAATGTTTTGGAAAGAGATCGGAAGATGTATATTTATAAAAAAAAATACTTATTTGATTTATAAAAATTGTAATTTAGATTACTGAATTTAGTTCACTTGATTGACACTTATTTAAACATCTATAATTTTTTCTATATTTTTTAATCATATGTGTGTGTGTGTATATATATGTGTATATGTATATGTGGACGTATGCATGCATGTGTATGCCGGTTAATAACGACATGATGCTTAAGCTTCACACAATATGTAATGGTTTCCAAGATTAATTTCCTGAGTTTCTTGGCTAATACTGTCTGCTATCTGCTGCCTGAGAGGAAACAGATGGTCCAAGAGTTTCTGAAGATATGGCAGGTGGGAGGAGCAAAAAAATGCTCATGAGCCAGAAAAGTTGGTTTGCTAGCTAAGGCATGATGGACCGGAGGCCGTCTGATTGATGTGATGGTATTAAAGTTAGTAGCTAAGATTAAAAAGAGAGAGAGAGAGAGAGAGAGAGAGAAAGACTGAAGTTGACTGATCTCTCTCTCTCTCTCTCTCTGTCTCTCTCTCTCTCGGGCAAAACTGATGGGTTCCTAGTAGAGGACGTTGTTTGTCATTGATCACTTTCTTTTCTTTCCGTGGGGAGCAAGCTTTGCAAAGAGTTTAAGATCATCTTTTACTTTTTATAAAAAGAAAAAAAACTTTGAGTAATTGAGTAGTAATGTACTGGAAATTGTTTCAGGGGAGAAAGAGATCAGCTTTAGAAGCACCTCAAAGTTTGAAGTACGAGAAGATGATGAAGAGAAAAATGGAGGAGAAAATCAGGAGATGCCTCATGCTATAGTCATGTTAAAGCTCATCTTGACCGTGGTTGGCCGGAAGCTTTCTCGCAATCCCAACACATACTCGAGCATTCTAGGCCTACTTTGGTCTTTAATTTCATTCAAGTAAGATTTATTTTTTAGCTTATTAAATTATTAATTCTGATGCAAGGCTTAAAGTACCATTCATCTCCTGTAGCAGTTCCCAACAAAATATTTATACTTCTGTTAGGAAAAAAACTAGTGTTTGCTAAAGCAAGAATCTTGGTGCTAATTGTTTAGATGGAAGGTCAGCCAGCCAAGTTTGGTCAAGAACTCGATAAAAATTATTTCAGATGCAGGGCTTGGGATGGCCATGTTTAGCCTAGGTAAGCTTCACTTGACTAGAGTACTATTCATGTGAGAAAAGACAGTTTATTTAACTTATTTTATAACATCTCACTAGTATATTTTCTTGCACACCATCACTACATCTTATAAGACATTATATTAATTCTAAATGTATGAACTTTATAATCAGGAGTAATTTTGAGGTTTTGCATACTTGTAGGTTTGTTCATGGCTCTTCAGCCAAGGATAATTGCATGTGGTGCAAAGATGGCAACCCTAAGCATGGCTATTCGATTTCTAAGCGGACCTATGATAATGTCAGCTGCATCGATGGCAGTTGGGTTGAGAGGAGTTCGACTTCACACTGCTATTGTACAGGTACTAGCTTATAAAATTATATGTATATTATTCATATTCATTCATGCTTGCATACTTATGATTATATGTTAAATGAAGTTATCTTGGATACTCATTGTAATGTAAAATTTTTCGATCATATTAGTCATATTGTGGTGATGTGGCAGGCGGCTCTTCCTCAAGGTATTGTACCATTCGTCTTTGCTAGAGAATACGGGCTACATCCAGATATACTTAGCACCGGGTATGCTCTCATTAAGTTTTAATATTCATGGTAATACTCTTTGGGCATATAAGATTGCCACTTTGATACAATTAGAAAGGAGCACACAAACAACTTATTCCCCTTGAGTCTACATACTCCATTGCACATGTTCATGAATTTGCACCACAGAGTGGTATGCGTGTTTAGATAGGCGACGTGGTTGAGAGATAGATGATAGCCATCCATTTTCGAGATGGATGATATGTTGCCTATCTAAACATGCACAGCTCTCAAAGCATGCACCACAGAGGATCCTGACTCATCTATGTTAATAAATAAAGTGGAAATCATTGTTAAAAAGTTGCAGGAAAACTAGTCATCAATTGCTTCCTTGTTCATGCAATTTTACATGCCTTTTCTAGTGGTTCAATCCATAATTTTCTATAAGTATTCATCAAAGCAAATGCTCTTACTATGAACATGTTTAATATCAATATGATTTATGCTTTGGTTTTAAGATGAAATTTTGTCAATAAGAATATGGGAATCCAAAAGGTAAGGATCTCTGTTCCACTGAACGGTACCAATCTCTGTGGAACTAGAGGCTATAAATAGGTTGGATTTAGATCGGATCCATTCCTTATTCGTATCCACTTGGTTCGAAAAAATTTCCAATTCAGATTCCGGTTCTTCAAAATGAGTATGCTCTAAAACTCGCATCATAACTCGATTAGTAATTAGAATTGATGAGCTTTTTAATATTCAACTTAGCACATTATTTTAGTGAGCCAAGTAACCATGATTAACAATTTCTAAAAATTGAAAAGAGTTTTATCACAATAGTGCGTCCCATATACATAATAAATGAATGGTAAATTATGGAGGGAAAGGAGCATGATCCAGGAAGTGAATAGATGGTTTTGTAAAATGAATCCAATTATTTATAAAGCAAATTTAAATTTCTATTTATGCTTAGTTTGTTTGAAAGATAACAAAATCTAAGTATTGACTGAGATTTTGGAACTAGAATAGTAGTTGACGAGAGTTAAGAAGGATATGTATAAGAAGAAGATAAAATCTAAACACCAAGAAAAGGAATTATCATGTAGCAAACTCTATTTATACATTCCTATTATATATATATATATATATAAATTTGTGTACATATTCAGGCTCTTGGGTATTGAGTTCGAGTATAATTGTATCCATATTCAATCCAATAAAAAAATCAAAGTATTTAACCTTGATCAATAAATTGGTCCAGATACTTAATCTATATATACCTAATTATTATAAAATAACTGGATCAAAGTATCTATCATATACCTTTAATTTGGACGAGCACAGATGACTAAAAGCAAGAGGTGCTCACTGACATGTTTGGCAGTCTTTTCAGCCATAACTGGCAATGTACCTCATGAAACAAATTGACTGAGAAAACTGTGATTGAACATAGCATTTTACTCTGGAAACTCCCCTTAAGATTTTTCAGATGTGGAGTCTAAATTTTATTATCATATTATTAGAATGACCCCAGGACAAGCAAACTTTTCCAATAGCTTGCCATTTGAAACAGTAATTTTGAGTCCCTTCTCTATTAATGCTGGGCTGTTGGTACTCTTTGTGCTACCTGCACCCCTTAGCATACCCCAAATGAGCATCAATGAGGGTTTTTGTGTGCCTGTGCCATACATGGTGAGTGATTCATAAAAGACTTTATTACCAAGTATTTTTCTTTGAATAGGGTCCAGGTTGTATTTTTTTGCAAAAAAAATGATTGATTTTTTTGCATTGATTATCGGATGGTGCACCACATAGATACCAAAGCACTCCGAACACCTTCAGTCATCCGTTTGCATAGATCTTGAAGACGATCCAACCACCATCTCTTTCAATAATCTCAAAATAAAAATTTGGGGGCCTAAGATTGGTCGATTGTCTCTAATCTTCTGTTGTTATAATACATAAGAATCGCCACAAAAATATTTAAGAATAACTCTTAAGCATCCATTAGTCATCTCATGAGGTCTTAAAACATGTTAGCCAAAGTAGATTAACTGTTCAAGATTCTTTGGTCATCTCATGGGACAAGTCATATGGACCGAGTCTACTTTTTTGGACCAAGCAACTTTCTTGTGAGCTAACGTCTGTTTCTCCCTCGCACCGCTAACTCTTCTTTTACTTCTGCAGGGTAATCTTTGGCATGCTTGTCTCCTTGCCCGTAACCCTTCTATACTACATACTCTTGGGCCTATGAAGGGAGGTTCCCGTGGCCAAATAAAGCCAAGGGGAAACATCCAAAGGAAGATGGAACATTTGATAACGACCTCAATATCATGTTGGTTCCCATCCTTCTGAGATTCTAGGGGCCGAGAAGCTCATTTAAGTAGGGGTTTTACAATTGGAGCTCATAGTTCCAGCTCTAAGAGGAGCCATCATCCCTTAAATGGTGGATCATTTGAGAGATTTGAGCTGGTTGAAGGCCAAAGAGCAGTGGTAAAGGTTCACCACCCTACAATGGCTAGTGGTGGCCGAAAGAGAATGAATTATGAATTATCATGGCCCATGATAAGGGTAGTAGAAATAAATATTATCTTGTTGTGGAGTGGTGAGGTGTTTTGACCATGAAGTTCATCATTTCATCAAGCCTCCCTAATATTTTACTTTCATGCTGATGATTACGTTCCCTAAAGTTTTTCTTTTGGCCAAAAGCCCTCCAAATTGGGTGCCAAAGTCTATAGCGTTTTATTTCGTAGGCCTTCGTAAAAGGTGAGGTGGATAGCTCTTGCTTTTGCTTCTTGTAACTTTTGTCAGAGAAGGGGGTTCCAGTTAAAAAGATCACCTAAAAATTTTAGGGGGAAGCACAATAATAGGCTTGCAAAAGTGCGTTTTGAGTGGTTGCTAGAAGGATGAAGGAAAGTGCTCTTTGAGTGGAAGCATAACTTTTGATGAAGAGTGCTTGGATGGTTAGAATAAATTGGAGCTAGTTAGAATTTTTGTACATAATTATTAACAACTGAAGAAGTTAAATTTTTTTATGGGAATGGGGCTTTATTTTATTTAAGAAATGAGAGAAAAAGTAGTCATTTAGGTTTGCTTGTTTTGGAAGATAATTATGGCTTTTTTTTTTGTGCGCCGGTATTAATATTGTTCTCTTACTGCCAACTAACTAAGAGGCATCATCACCTGGCTAGGTCTTGCCGAGATTTCGGTATTTGGCTGGAACTTTGTTTGTGCTTCATATCGGTATCTTCATGTGAAATGTTTTGATGGATGTTTGAAGTGGTTTGGAACATATGCACAATATTGGCCTTCTAATTTCATCATTAAAGATGTTTTAGCTTTTTCATTAAACATCCATTTACCCACACACGTGCACCCATGCATGTGCGAGCATGCACGTATGTATACACAATGAGAGATAAAGGGGTTCTGCTTTCTATTCATCTAGTTAACAACCAAAATATTTTTTTACATATTTAATATAAAAGAGGTCTAGAATTCAAACCTTGGTTGTTGCGTTTCTGCTATTATTTTTTAAAAAAAATATAAAGTATCATAACCATAGGCTACTCTTAGGTGCTTTTTTTCTGCTTTATATAAAGGCCGTATGTAAGAAAATATAATATATATAAATAAATCTACCTCATTCTATCAATTTAAGTTTTTGGAACAAATAGTGATTTTAATATGGTATTAGAGCAGAGGTCCTGAGTTTGAACCCTGTCTCTGCACTCTTTAAATTTTACATGTTGGGCTTACCCATTAAAAAAAAGTCCAGCCCACATATGAGAGAGAGTGTAAGAAAATATAAAATATATAAATAAATCTGTCTCATTCTATTAACTTAAGCTTTTGGGACAAGTGGTGAGTACTTGTGATGCAAATTAACACGAGTCTATTCTAACTTTTATATATATCATAACCATTGCTTAGTCTTTGGTGCTTTATATAGAGGCAGCACCCATGATGCAAATTAACACGAGTCTGTTCCAGCTTGGGTTTAGGTTCTACGGAGACTGGTAAAAAGAGATTTTGAGGAGAAGTTTTCCTATCGGGAGAGAGTTTTAATCAATGAAAAAGTTTATTTCACATGAGCTAGTATCATACAAATCACCTTCCAAAAGAAATATAATATCTCATTTTTATGGGATTGCTTCATTCCCACCAGTTAACTGTCTTAAAAAAAGAAAAAAGAAGAAGGAACAGTCGCTAAGACCTCCCGGCATCCAAACACCCCCAAAGAATTTTTGTGTCCATAAGTCTAGCTTTCATGTTGTATGGAGAAAAGTGAAGTAAAATCTAATAACTGGAACCATATGTTGAGCCATATATGGGCCGAGCAGAGCAAGATCTAACTGGTTTATAAACTTCTCTTGGACGAAATGTTTAGTTATGGACCCAAATTAAGACTTGAATTCCAAAAGAACTAATTGTCCTAGGTCCTGCAGATTTGGATCCAACCTGATCGGTCTCACCAAAAGGATTCCAGTTCTAATTTATTGAAGTAAGGTCCAACTCAAATTCAACTTGATGCGAGGCCCAGTTGTGCCAACTAGCAATCCTATAAGTGATTGGACCCTACCGATTCTGAGGTCTTTCTTTTCTTCCTATAAGATCCGAGCCGGTTCACTCTAAACCTACTCTTAAGTATTTATGAATATATACCAAGCCCAACCTGTAATTCTATGATTTTTTTAGTTGTACTGTCCCAACTAATAAAACTCATATGATTTTTAGCCCAATCATCCAAATTTTCCCTGAGCAAAAACATCAATTAAATCATATACCAAAAACTAATTTAAACTAGAATCGAATCTAACCCATTCAAGCTGTAGCCTATTGTAGCATTTGGGAAGTGTGGCCGCTAACGGGCCAAATCTCGCAATGGTAAATTAGCCCCACAAACCAGTGATAGTAACGTTAGTTGCTCGTAAATGATTAGTCCCACGTCGACTGTGTTATATTAGTAACGTTAGTTGCTGCTTATTTTCCTTTCCTTTCCTTTTCCTTTTTTTTTTTTTTTTGCAAATGAAATTTTCTATACACTAGATTTAGAATTCTATTTGCCTTTCTATAGTTGTCAAGATGAGTTGTAGCATTCCTTGGATGCAGTACCACACGTTAGAGAATAGGATGGCTTCCCCAGGTTGCAATTGGTGAAAAAAATAATTTCCCATTGTAGCTAACATGGTCACTTAGATCAGATGGTTGGCAACAATTTATTTGTGACATCACTGGTATGGATCCCTCATTAATTGTACTGCCTTATGAGCCTGTCCTTCAAGTCTATTCTACACTAGTTCTCCTTCAATTATATTCCTCAAAACATGTGTGGTTATTGCATATGGCTGGCTAAATCTCCCTAATTTGCCCATAGGATAGATTATCCAATCCAACTTTGCTCTCGCATCTTTTGCATCAATTCTAGCAACGGCAAATTGGACCAGTCCTCCGATGCAACTCGGTAGAATATTTGTTTTTTTTTTTTTTTTGCTAAAATAGATGGTATATATAATTCTAGTATAGACATATTCAAAAAATATTAAAATATGGTACCTTCCAGAGCACTCTAGGCACAACTCACTTTTCTGGCTCACAAGGTACCTTCAGAGTGATTGGCCACATACGTTGCTACCCAGTCCGTAGCCCTATAACCTTTCTATATTTATGTTTAGCCTGGACAACCATGCCATTATTAATTATAATTCGGATATCTTGAAGCAGAGGATGACACCCACATAAAAAAATATTTGAACAGAACCAATTTGTTCAGAAGTTGATGAATTCAACTTCTTCTTCCCGCTGCCGCCTTGGTTTTGCATGCTAGAAGGACCAATTAAATCAAAAGAACGCTTTCCAACTGCAACTCAACATCCATTGTTTCATTAGCTGAATACTCCCTACAAATATAAAAAATACAATGGCCATTGAAACTTTGTAGTAAAAATTTTTTGATGTAGCTGGCAATTTGGCATCTAGTTCATAGTCTCTCTCTACCTCTCTTTGTTTAACTGCATATTTTAATGCATTCTTAATCTAATGCCGTATGAGCTGTGAAAACACGGATGCCGCAATTTTGCTTCCATTTATTTTTAAAAAAAATTGGTTGAAATCTTAAGTTTTAAATTATTAAAGAGTAAAAAGGTAAGGATGGACTAGAAATGTGAAAGATATTGCTCAAATTACGGTCGTAGTCTAGTTAAATTTCTAAGCAAAGAAAATAAAAAATAGAAAAAAAATTGTTCCAAAATTTTGTAAAAATTGAATAATAAATAATAAATAATTAAAAAATCAAAAAAATGAATGGTTGACTTAAGCTAAACCCTAGAAGGTGTCCACCTTGTTTTGAACTTGATTTCAACCTTAAGTCCCAAAATATGACCACATATAGGTCCTAAATAAAGAACTAACCTTCCATTCAAGAAGTTAAGATATGGCGGCATAAGGTATTGGACTCTCTTAGATTAAACCCTAACTTGAAATTGATCTTAGAATTGGATGCGGCTCAACTAAACTTTTACTCGACCCAGACTCAACATGGAAAAAAATTAATAATTTCATCCGAATCTAAGTTCCAGCCAAATGATAAAAATTTTACTTAACCCAACTTACTAGTTGCAGCCGAATATTAAAATTTTTTATCAAACTCTAATGGAATTTGAACAAATTTAAGTTAAACATCCGAGGGGATTAGGGTTTAAAGATAAGCATCACAAAGTCAAATATTTTATGGAGAACGCCAATCCATTTCCACTGGTGCCCCGTTTGATGGTGACTAAAACTGCCATATTACCCCAAAAATATTGAGTGCCAAAGCCCCCTGATCTACGAACCTAATAAAAAAAAGGGCTAGTTAACTAAATTCTTTCCTTTGACTAGAAGGAAATATATTTTATAGAATAAAAACCAACATGCTATAATCCAGTGGCCGTCGAATCCTGCAGCGGTTTTCCGGGTTTAGTGGATTCCGTTGCTTGCTATTCGGTACAAGCGGAAACTCCCATGTCTTATTTTGCACCTCTAAGAATAAGACAAACAACAAGTCTAATGTAGATTAGGGTTGCAACTCATGCCTTCTTTTTATAATTTAGATTAAGTTGGCCTTGGATCAGAAAAATGTCAACTCGACTTCTGGATTAAGAGCTTAGACAACTTCGCCCAACTAAAACCTCTACATTAGAACAACCAATTAGATCCAACCCAAGCCCAACTCCAATCTGCTTATAATTTGTCCCACATGACTTTTTTTTTCATGATATATGAATATTATATACTCATGAAAGAGCTACTTTTTCATCGCTCTTCTTTAAAAAGTCCAACCAAATATATAATATTTTTCTATTTTTTTGTTGACTATAGTTTCTCTCCTTCTCTTCCTGCGAATTGAAAGTATATAATTCAGGCTATTCATGAAGCAACTTGACCTAGTCCAGGCTAGCCCAATTCTAACTTTGTATGGGTTGAGTACGGTTTATTGTTGGATTGGGTCGGGTTTACGTTGCATAGTTTTTGGACTAGGATTGACCTCGAGCTGAACCCCTACAACGTCCGGATCTGGCCAATGGCTTCAACAACCAAGGATATCCGGTTTACAAATGAGTGGAATAGGAGCAGAGGAACGGGACTCCGGTTTTAGCCTTTCGTAGGCGGAAGCCGCTGCATAAGCTATCCCGGCGACAGCGAAGCAGAATAGAATAGAATACAAATATAGAATAGAACACTAGCGGACGGAATAAAGAAAGTCAACCACTATTTGCCTATAAAAGAAGGCCGTTGCCACTCCCGTTCTTCTCCAAGTAGTCGCAAAGGAAGAATAAGGCATTTGTAGTGATCTCTATAGGGGCATTTGAGGAAGCTTAATAGAAAGAGAAGAGTATCGAAAGGGCTAGAATTGGAAGAGATGTCGAGCACAGCTGGAAAGGTGATAAAATGCCGAGGTTAGTACCTTCTCACAAGACCCTCTTCTTTTTTTTTCTCTTCTTTTTTATTTTTTTTCTAAAGATTCTTGCTAGGCGGTCTCATTCACACTCATCGTGTGTGAGCAGTCGTTGTATAAAAAAAATCGTGCTAGATTGGTATTTTTTATCTTTTTATCTCTTTCTCTTTTTTTTAATTACTGTACGATCTTGGATTATCCTCTCGGTATAACCTAGAATAAAAGGAAAAAAAAATCGTGCTACTATAAAGAGTCTAAACTCTTCCCCATTACCGATTTCTATAGATCTTTGGTTCGACCTTCTAATGAAATTGAGATCCTTGCACAGGTGTCCCATCTCTAAGACTTGCTTGCTCTATAGGGCGCTATCTGCCGCTAACCACACGCTTAAAAAATATTCAAGGGGCATTTTGGGAAGTTTGACTATTGTGCTTGAAAAGTTTTAACTACTTTTCCTCTCTCTTCAGGAAATTTTGGCTATGTCACTGTTCTGGACCAATATGGGCTTGCAAATAAAAGCTTATAACTTGTTGTGATATCCTTAAGGATGGCTGCTAAAATAAAAGGGATAGAATCCTGTTTTCTATCATTGAAGAAAAAGGTTCTGCTTACTTATTTGTTAGGAATTTATGGACAGGGGATACATCTTACAATCAATTTTATGTATTCTATTATTACCTTTTTTTTATTTCTCTTTTTTAATTTATTTTTGGAGAAAACTGGGCTGCTATGTGTCAAGTAAAAGAAGGCACATTTATATTTATAATAAAACTTGATCCATTTTTCATTTGATCTCTATGTTATTATGTGCAGCGGCCGTTGCCTGGGAGGCAGGGAAGCCATTGGTGATGGAGGAGGTCGAGGTGGCCCCACCACAGGCAATGGAGGTCCGTCTGAAGATTCTCTACACTGCCCTCTGCCACACTGATGTTTTCTTCTGGGAAGCCAAGGTTAATTTAGATCATGGTTACTGATTACATGTTTCCTAAATAATTTCTCATTTCATCCTATAATTCATGGTTAATTAACTTACAGTGTGAAGTGTAAAACAGATGATCTTTTTCATAACTCTAAGCATCATATAAGTTGGATTACTAAATAAATTTGTCTTTACTTTTTGAATTTTACAGGGTCAGAATCCTCTTTTTCCAAGGATCTTTGGCCATGAGGCAGGAGGGTATGATTCCTAATCACCATTTCAACCTTGAACTTTCCAAATTCTTTTACATTCTAGAGATTTGTCTTTAGCTTTTCTGAATTACCCACTACCATCACATGCCACATTACATGTTCATACTTCTTGATTTTTTTTTCTCTTAATACAGTATTTCTCACATCAATAATACCTTTGTTTTTTAAACATTGGCTTGTTGATGTTGTAGGAATTGGTAGGTTGCAGTGTTTTGCAAAACCTTAACAATAATTTACTAAAGAAAATATCTAGATTTTATCTTTAAATAATATTGGTGCAAGTATTTTGCTACAATCAATTTGGGTCAAGATGCTACATCCTTGAATATTTGGAAAAAAATCCATTTCTCTCAATTAAAGATACCAATATCCTGGATCATAGTCTGCAACTTTGTGTTCATTGATTTTGAGTTATTGTCGATTTTAGGATCGTCGAGAGTGTAGGGGAGGGTGTGACTGATCTTGCACCAGGAGACCATGTCCTCCCAGTATTCACTGGTGAATGCAGAGAGTGTGCCCATTGCTTGTCTGAGGAGAGCAACATGTGTGAGCTCCTGAGGATTAACACTGACAGGGGAGTGATGATAAATGATGGGAAATCCAGGTTCTCCATCAATGGAAAGCCCATTTACCACTTTGTTGGTACCTCCACTTTCAGCGAGTACACCGTCGTTCACTCTGGCTGTGTAGCCAAGATCAACCCCTCGGCACCTCTCAACACTGTTTGCATTCTTAGCTGTGGCATTTCAACAGGTGAGACCACTTCTGAAAACTCTATATATTTTACTTGCATTTGAAAAATTGTTGCAAATATAAACAATTTTGATCATTGTAATTTCTCTGTGTCTTTATCTTCAGGCCTTGGTGCCACTTTAAATGTTGCAAAACCGACAAGGGGTTCGACGGTGGCTGTTTTCGGGTTGGGAGCTGTTGGCCTTGCTGTGAGTGTCATTCTTTCTTTTTTTTTTCTCTCTCTGTGACTTTATTTTCTTCAAGTTTTTTGAATATATCATGATATATCATCATCTCTGTAAACTAAATCGCTAATCTGTTTGACTACATAGCTATGTCCTTCAATTATTGATTCCCAACACATTTCTCTTGGATATAAGAAGAATAGTTCTTTCCTTCTGATCTGAACTTTTAAATATCTAATTTGAATCATTGTGTTATATAGGCTGCTGAAGGGGCTAGGATTGCAGGTGCTTCAAGAATTATTGGTGTTGATTTGAACCCAAGGAGATTTCATGAAGGTGAAATGATTCCTACTCTCAATCCTAGGAACTTTTTTACTCTGCAAATCTATTTTTAGCTCCAGTTTTAACTTTTTTTTAGTTGGCATGAACTCATATTTCTGTATTTTCCTCGGAATTATGGATTCCCTCTCCTTATATACCAATTATTCTGTGGTTTCTAACTGATTGTCCTTGGATTGCTTTTCTGTTACCTGCAGCCAAGAAGTTTGGTGTCAACGAGTTTGTAAATCCAAAAGACTACAACAAGCCAGTTCAAGAGGTTAGCAAATTTTTCTGTGATGATAACATGGCTTCTCTTATGTTCATCACCAGTAGCCTATACTCTTCTTCTTTTGACAACATTACTAGCCTATTCAAGAGATGAGCCATTACTCCATAATAGATTTTGTAAGCCATTACTGAATGTTATCAGGTGATTGCTGAGATGACTAATGGCGGAGTCGACCGAAGCATCGAATGCGTTGGAAATATTGATGCCATGGTATCTGCTTTCGAATGCGTTCGTGATGTAATTCCTTGCATCCTTGACATACTTGGAGTTCAAAAACTTCTCCATGAATATATTGCTTCCAATTTGAACCATCATGGGAAGCATTTTTAACACTAGTGCTTAAATCTCAGGGTTGGGGTGTTGCTGTACTTGTTGGTGTACCTCACAAAGATGCCTCGTTTAAGACCCATCCTGTGAATTTCTTGAATGAAAGGACCCTTAAGGGAACCTTCTTTGGAAACTACAAACCACGTTCAGATCTTCCTGCAGTTGTCGAGATGTATATGAACAAGGTGAGCAAATGATCTCAAAATCCCTTTTTATTGAGCTCTTCCGACTTTATGAACTCTAGTCCTCAAGGAGTTAAGATTGTTGGAGTTATTTAACCAAGAATTACATTTGCATATGGATTTATATTGTCAGAACATTGACTCGTTCTTCTACGATGGTTAAATGGTGCAGGAACTGGAACTGGAGAAATTCATCACCCATGAAATACCCTTCTCTGAGATCAACGAGGCATTTGACCTCATGCTTCAAGGTGACAGCCTCCGTTGCGTCATCCGAATGGATGGTTAAAGCCAATCCCAGATGTTGTAAGCAATTGTTCAGTTGAACTATAGGTGTTTGTGAATGAAGCTGCTGTCTGGTTGAATGGAGATGTGGCTTGGAATATATAGGTGTTCTTTGTGATAATTTTCTGCTTGTTTTTAATATGTCCTTTCCCTCTTGTTTCAGCTTTGCGTGTAAATTCATGTACTGTACATAAGAAGTTTGTTGCTTCTTGGTTTGCTTTCTCGTTTCTTAAAATATGAAGCTTCTTTTCCTCTATTCAACATTGTACTTAGATTGGAGGCCCTTTCTTTTCCTTGAAAATTTGCTTCAATGCTCTTTATCATCCTCATCATCTCTAAGGATCCGTGCAAGCGTATGTTTAGTCCCACATCAGTTATTCGCTGGGTAGATCTTGAGTACTTATACAGAATCAAAAAACCTAAATAATACCTTTCGGCTAGCCATTTTGGGTGAGATCCTAGATTGTTACATCATCTTCATTCAACTAGCAGAAATTTGTATATGGTGTTTTTCTAAAATATGGATACAGTTTAGGTCTACAGGAAGACTTTGAGATTCTACTAAGAGCTCACCTATAGTATACAAAATGCAGCTTCAATATATAAGTAGAACGTAAATATGAAAGCCAACATGTATTGCAACATCTTTTTTTGGTGCTGTGCTCATGCTAATTGTTGCCTTTCTTTGGTGCTGCCGGAAGGAACGAAATAATCGAATCTTTCTGAATCGAAGTTTCTTACCTTCGTCCACTGTCTTCTTTGCTATCAGCTTGGTTAACAGCCCGTTTATTCTCCTTGATCATATTAGGAAGCTTTGAGGATCATGTATTTCCTCTTTAGATGAGCATGAATGATGCGTTCTTTCTGTTGTTGCTGGTGTCCGGCTTTGTCTCTCTTATACGAGGGGCTGCTCCTCGCCACTCGATCAAGATCAGATGGTTGGCGTTTATAATGGTATCTTGGTGCGGGTGCAAGTGGGGTCTCCTCGGCCACCGCCAGGCCTCCTCGCCGTCGGTCGGCTCTGCCCAGTCGATCCTTTCCGTTTGCCACCACCACCGGCCGGCCTTTCTTCCGCCGGCATCGCCGCTAATGACTTCTGGTACCTGGACACCAAGCAAAGTCAAACCAGCCAAGCGAAGGAACCGAGTCATTGACCACGAGTCAAACGCTCCTACTGAACTGCTTTGACCTGTCCTTTTGTTCATCCTTCTCATTAATTGGCCAAAGGGGCTCATCATATCTGACCATTCACCTGAGTTTCCGGTTTCCACTCTCCTTCTTCCATCCCCCTCACTTTGAATCCTGATGCTTGGCCACCAAGCAGACGACTTCTTCGGCCTGTACCAAGCGTGTCGATAATCTCTCCATTTCCATGCCTTGCTCGTCATTTAGAGCAAGTTATATAAGGCATCCATGGCTAGCTTCCAAAGCCCACGATTCACTAAAATACCAGTGGTTTGGATAATTGGGTGCTATAAGAGCCGGAATGGGTGTCAGCCTTTCTTGCTTGCCATATTTCAGCAAGTCTTCTCCCATGAGTTCGCTGCAGCCAAAAGAAGTAGTTCCATCTTCCAAGCCAAATATAAAAGATTGTAGCAATAAAGAGGAGCAAGAGAAGAAAACTGTGGAGGAGGAGAAAGGTAGGCCAGAGGGTGCAGCCTTAGTAGTGCCTCACTTCCCTTTCCACTCTCTCCCAGGACTTCTCTAAGCGCATCTCTCTCTCTCTCTCTCTCTCTCTCTCTCCATCCTCTTGGAGTGCCTTTGTACGCCATGATCACCGAGGATAGCTTCGCCCAGTATGTAACTAAGATGTTTAGATTTATATAAGTTGGCTTGAGGAGGTTTCAAGGCTTCACATATTATACGTGCGAAGGATGTAGTTTTGCAGGTTCAGAAGGCATTGTGTAGGTTTTATGTGAGTTGGCTTCAGAGGCTTCCTACTCTGAAAAATGATGTGGAGGCTCTCGGAGGTGACGATGATGACTATGGAGAGAAGAGAAGGAAGAAGGTGGCCATGTCCATGGGCGAGACCAGTTTTGATTAGATGGTCCGTGGATTTGATACACGACCCTTCTGCTTGCTCCCAAATCCTGTCCCATTTTCTGTGCATATATAAGCATGTATTTGGTCAGATTTCTCATTAGCGCTTGGCATGGGCAAAGTTTGCACAGATGTTTATGAGCCAACGCATGTGAAACTGTGATAATACGAGAGAAAACATTGATGGCTATGGTTCTTGTTCCATAAATATACTCACACTTTTCATTGATGCATTCCTGTTATTTAAAAAAACAAAAACATGCTCGAGGAACTCAAAAAGTCACTCAAAAACTTGCCCTATGATTATTTTTAGTTACTCTCAAAAGTAGGGCATGTAGCATGTATTCACTATAATATAAAAATATTATCCGAACTGTTGAAGGGTTTTTAAATTATTTGTGATCTTTTCTTGGGCATATATATATATATATATATATATATATATATATAACTCTCTAGTAACTGGGGGTTTATGAGAACAAGTAATTATATTTAATGTCCTCTCAAAAAATAATCAAATTGGTAAAGAATTATGTCAATTAATGATTTTTGAATGACATGATTAGGATTTCATAAGCCTCCCGTTATTTTTATGGAGGCCTCCCATTGCATCGTATGAATAATACCTTAGGTTGTGCCATCCTCTATTATTCTCGACCTAATCAGATGATAAAGAAAAGTTACTCTCAAAGGTTGGGGATGAATAAAATTAGCAACAGCTGCAACCGAAGCTTGAGACAATTTTATTGCATGCCCAAATAAGCAATGGCCAATGAGTAGCATCCAATTTTTTATTTTTTGTAGAAAAAAGCAAATTTGGTTAGTTGAAAAGAACATATAGTTAGTTGCGAAAACTTAGTAGTAGTACAGAAAAATAAAATTGACAGCATCAACTTTACTGCACTTAATGCTCAAGCAAGATTTTTGTATTAAATTTTAAGTAAACAAATATTAGCCCATATTTATATGATTTTCTTCTAAATCAAGAAAGCTTTGTTTCAATATCAAGTACTCTATATTTGAAATTTCAATTGCTATATTAATTTATTTTTTATTGATTAATTTTTTATTATTACATTTAATTCTTTGTATAAATAAATTTCAAAATTAATATAATATTAACTTTGAAATAATCGTGCGGGCTGGGCTGGCGGGGACGAACCCAAAGCCACTTGCGTTTGGGCTTCCCAAGTGATCTGATCAAGTATTCTTGGATCCCCATTTCCTCTAGATTTCATTGTTCGAGATCGATCTCCCGGCTCTCCTCCTCCCGCTCCGATGGGGAGCCTGAACCGGAGCCGGATCCCCTTCTCCGCTGCCGGCGGCTGGCCCCACCACCACCACAACCACACCCTCCCTGTCTTCACGAGGGCCCACCAGATCGGCGCCCTCGCCCTCGTCCTCGCCACCTTCCTCCTCACCCGCGCCTTTGACCGCCTCTCCTGCCCCTTCCCTTCCCCTGCTCCCCTCTCCACCGGCCGCTCCGCCTTCCTCTTCGACCGCGCCGGCGCCCTCTCCTGGCCCGACCGGGGCTACGGCTCCGGCCTCGACCTCAAGATCTACGTCTACGAGGAGCGCGAGGTCGACGGCCTCCGCGAGCTCATGCGTGGCCGCGACGGCAACATCTCCCCCCAGACCTGCCTCAAAGGCCAATGGGGCACTCAGGTTTACTGCCATTAACGATCTAGGGTCTTTTTTTTGTGCTTGCCTCGCTTGTTTGTAATCTGATAGGATTCAATTTTCTTGAGAACCAATTTTCTTGTACATATGGACATAGAAAACGCTAAGTTTTTTTTTTAACCGTATCTCTTTGATTAAATTTATTATGTTTATGGTTTCTTGATCCCTATGCATAGCGAAATAGCGAAAATAATAGAAGAAATATTCCGGATATCCCGAAAGTAAGATTTTAGTGGACGAAGTGTGGACAGTAGGGCTAAACAAAATAAATGATATGCAGAATTATTTAATTTTTGGGGAGATATATGGAGATGTGATTGTTGAGGTGACCATTGGTAGAACTAAAAACAACACAGATGTGCTTTTTTTTTTGTGTATGGTTGCGCGCCAATTTAGATTAAGGGAATTCATCAAGGCTGCAATAAGGTTGTATGGCTCATAATATTTTGTCTAGCAAGAGGGTCAAAGAGAGCAAAATTGAGCACCATAGCGATGAGATTGTGGGAATGTCGTTTTGGTGAATTTATGATATTATCTGATATCTTGAGGATAACATGATGATTAGTTAATTCAGATAGTAATAACTATATGGTCATTATTACAGATTCAAAATAGACTGCTGCAAGGGTAGGAGCTTAGATTTGTGCAGAAAGGTCAAAAATGAGGATTGCATGCAGGGATGGGATGGTGGGAGGTGGGGCTGGGGGGGTGCTGTTGAGGGTTGATTGGTGGAGTGGTAGGTTCAGAAAAAACCTGGATTGGAGCCATATGGTGACATCTGAAAATTTTTGTGCTGTCATTATTGAGCTAGCTTTGATAGGAAATACAGTTGCCAGTTGATCCACGCTGCTCAAGTTCGGCTCAAATATTAAATTGGTCATATAATACATAATATGCACATAGACATAATATGCAATCGGCCGTTGGAATAAATCTAATATCTGATGTTTGGGGCACTTCCGGTGAGAAAGCCAAACATTATTTGGTAAACTATAATGCAAGCTTGAACCGGCTTCATTTTAATTTTGAACCTAGTTTTTATTCAAGCTCAGACCAAGCTTCAGTAGATCATTAATCGAGCTTGTTTCAAGATTGATACAAACTCGACCGAATTTGGCTCAAGGCAATCAGGCTGATTGGAATAGGCTTATGTTCAGCTTGGTTTGAAATTAAGCTTGATGAAATAGTAAACAAGCTGAGCTCGGTCTCAAAAGTCAAGCTTGATCGTACTGAAAACTCAATCAACCTTGGGCTTATTACATTCCTAATGGGAACGAGTATTGGTGGACATTTTGGACTCAGTTTTTAAATCCTTCTTGACCTGATCAGCCATAAATGAGGTATGGCTTTATTTTTGTAGCTTATGCATTTGGAGTGCGTGGAGTTCTTGTAATTTCATTAAAAAAATGGTTTGCATCAGGCAGGAAGGACTTCTCATTATATGACGTGGTAATGCTGCCATGTAGTAGCAGGGTTATCATATTTTCATAGAGTTTCTCCGATATGTCTTACAGAAATGAGATTACCTTTTCTATCAATGAAGCTTTCATTTGATTTTTTCCAAAACTTGGATTGACTGAAACTGGCCACTGGGAGACCGAAAGTTATATGCTGGTTCCAGCAAGGTAGTTCTGAACCTCAAGATGGCCAAATGAGACACCAAAGCTTGGCAAGAACATAAGCTGACAGTCAATGATGTTTAATTGCAACAATATGCACTTACATAGGCTTACAGATATGCTGCATTTTCTTGATATCTGCTTATACTGATGTTCCATTCTGTTAGTTAATACCTTCATTTTAAAATTTGTGGTGCTCATAGAAATGTTGACATGTTAACCTGTTTCTTCTTAAACTCATCTTGCCAACATACAGTGTGAAACAAGTAGGTTTACTGTTAAAACAGTTTCACGCTGACCATCTAGCAGGTCCAGTCAAGTGGATCAAGCATTTAATTGTTGACAAAAGAAGCTGATCCAATATGTACCTGACTTGATGTTTTCCACCTTTAGAAATTTAAGGGCCAAACTTAAATATATAACAACATTCATGTTTCATTATTGCTATTATTAAGCTTCTGAGGTTTGTCTTATCTAGGAGGTAAGAGCATGCATTCATTTTTTTTTTTATTTATTTTTATGTATTTCCTCTCTTTAGGTCAAAATCCACCAGTTACTTCTCAAGTCAAGATTCCGGACATTGAAGAAGGACGAGGCAGATTTATTCTTTGTTCCAGCTTATGTTAAATGTGTTCGGATGATGGGTGGTTTGAATGATACAGAGATAAATCAGACCTATGTGAAGGTAAAATTTGGTTGTGATTTGTGAAATTGGTGGTATTTTCCATATTCTGACCTCATATGCCCAAAATTGTATTGCATGCTGATTAATGTGGCTCAACAGGCTGCATGTTGTGATTGTGTGCCACTTTTTGTTCTTTAGATGTTGAGCACATGTTATATTGTCATTTATGTTTCAATTTCTTTGTTGCTGGCAAGAAAGTGGGATTCGTCAAAAGCTCATGAAACATGCCATTTTTTTAGTCATAGAAAGTTTGAACAAATCATGGGAGTAATCCCTCTATCTCTGACTTTTTGTGTAACATGCTTTGCTTTTGAAGTTTTTTGAAGGATGCTCATAATATCGCTCGACATTCAGGTTCTGAGCCAAATGCCATATTTCCGCTATTCAGGTGGTCGTGATCACATCTTTGTCTTCCCTAGGTATCATATTTCCAATTCTGCTGTGAAATACCCTTAATGCTTTCCGTACCAGGCATCCTTAGATTTTTTGATCTGATCATTTCTTATGATTCGTTCCTCTTGTTTGGGCTATTGCTTTAGTTGCTTGATACTCCCTTCCTGTGTGCTTACACTTTGTTTTTTTGACAAAAAATGCAGTGGTGCTGGTGCTCACTTATTTCGCTCCTGGGAAAAATTTTTGAATCGATCCATCATCCTCACTCCAGAGGTATCATGTGCAATATGTGGTTATCCATGAGTGAAAAAGGAAAGAAGTTGAAATGACTTTTATCAGCTCATTCTTTTTTTTTTCTTTTGAGCAAACTGGTCTTTAATTATTTTATTTCCTTATACTTGTAGTCAGACTCAGAATACTGCAATTACTACTGCTGATTATTTTAACAATATCTTAACCAAAATACACAAGCTTTTCTACATATGGTTGGATTTGTGGATCAAAATATATTCATCTAAGTTCGAAACTGTTTTATGGTAGACTTTGTGTTCACCATCCAACAAATCCATGGGTAATTCCTGCTTAAGGTAATTTCTAGTAAATGAAAATAGAACGATTGTCCATATAGGGTAATCTGGTTGATTATTTTAGCTCAACGAATTTTAGTATATTACTTATCCTGACCTAATCTATTAGGACTAGCTTTACCTGGTCTTGTTACGCAGTTGATATCATTTGTGGTAGGTGGTTGATGAATGGAGGTTTAGATTATGATTCAGTTAGCTCTTATTTTTAGATGACACATTATCAAATTACGCTTAAGACTGCATTTGGATGCAAAATAGCTAGCCACCCCTTGAATACTTTTCACCTTTCATATTCACGCCTTAACTGGCTAACCAGCTAATAACTTTATGCACGATCTGGTTGGTGCTTCCATGGTTAGTGGAATATAGTTGGGAAAAAGTGAAATAATAGAGAGGAATAATAGAGAGGGGGGAGAGAGAGAGCTTTGGGTGTTTAAAGTTATTTTACCCTCTATCCTGAAATAACTTTAATCTGGTTAAGTACCGTTTTCACCTGTTGACTGAATAAATTTATTCACCACTTTTTTAAGTTTATTAAATAGCTCCTCTTTTATTGAATGAGGTTAGCATTCCATAAGAAACTCAGAAATAGTGGGGGAGGTTAGGAAAGTGTTGATATTGCAATTGAAGTAACTTCATCAGGAAAAAAAGCAGCATTGCTGTTTCCAAAATCAATCAAGAGTTAATTCATGATATATTGGTGCTTTACTAGAGCAGCTTAGTGATTAGCGTCATTCACATGATTATTTCAAAAAAGATGTCTTTAGAAGTATCACAAAAGGTGTGACATACTAGAAGCTGTTATAGTTTCCACAATAGGGAGATCAAGTAATATTGCAATTTTTCATGCTTTGATTCTTATTTAACTCTTTAAGGACTGATTTATATATTCCTAGTCCAGATGTACATGAATCATAGCTATATGCGGACATCTATATTATTCATACTTTAAATTACTATACTATATGAACAATGTTAAGTTTTCTGTTATCTTAAGCCCTTTATTTCTACTTGGCCGCCATCCATCCTGTTCTGATACTTACTTCCAGGGAACGCATCAAGCAATACCAAACCTCCACTTGTTACCTGATGTAACACATCTGTATGCATAATTCTTGACTATGTCTTCATCCACATGTGTGCGTGTTCATGTGCATCCATGAAGCATGGTCAAGGATCAGACTTATGTATGCAACATAATACAGATAGGTTGATACAACTCTGTGGAAAAAAGAGAAATGATATAGCTGGGTATCATGTGTGTGAGCACACACTTATATGTATATATATCTATGCATTGTCTGTGTCCATATGCCATACAGTAACATCATCATTGAAAACTCTAAATCGGCCATTCATTATTCATTATTGAAAGGCCAACATTTATCAGAAAAGAAAAAAGAAAGGAAAAAGAAATGACTTCTCATCTATGGAGTTATCTAAAAGTATCCCAAACATATCTAAGAAGTATTAGGAGCCCTTTTTTTTCTAATTTTAAGAAAAGGATACTTAAAATAAGTACCTGAAACATTTCCTAGCTGTATCCAACAAGTATAGATACACAAACATGGTATGCAATTTGAAGTGTCCATGCTTCCTAAAAGTGCATGTGCTTTCACATACTACATCAATAACTAGGATTTATCCTAACTTTGGGTAGTGATTTTTTTTTGGTAACTATATTGATTATTGACTTTTGTTGATGTGCATAATTTTAGGGTTTTTTGTGTAATTCCATTTTGAAGATAGAAAACATTATTATTTACTTAGATGATCTGAAATTTTAGTTTGACTGTTGATTTGTTTTGCATTCCCATATAACAGTGCTGATGTTTTATTGTTAATTGAAGATGCTTACAAGTAACTATTTATTGATCGGTGCTGGGTTTTGTATAGGGCGACCGCACAGATAAGCGAGCTACAAGTGCTTTTAATACATGGAAAGATATCATCATCCCTGGGAATGTTGATGATGGGATGACTACAGTTCATGGATCCACTATTGTCCAACCATTACCCCTATCTAAGAGGAAATATTTGGCGAATTTTCTAGGGCGTGCCCAGGGAAAGGTTGGACGTCTTCAATTGGTGGAGCTAGCTAAGCAATATCCCGATAAGGTTAGCCTTTTGTTACCACAAAGTCAATTTATTTTGGCATAAAATTTACTTTTACGGGAGCTTTCTCTTGTGAAATCATTGTTAGTTATGGTTATTTGTGACAATGGAAAACATTAAAAAAGGTAAAGCTTTTATAGGAATAGGTAGACTGTTGAGATTTAAGGGAGCCTTTTGGGAAAAGGAGAACTTACATGATTTTTTAAGATATCTAACTTCTTTAGTTCATATAAAGTTCTCTAAATATATTTTGCAAGTTTAGTGGATTAAATGAAGGATTAAAGAAGGTGCATTTATTTAAGATGTATATGGCACTTTGAGATTCTTTCTCATGAATTGAGGATCTTTTAACTTTAAAATCCTACACATATAAAACCATAACCATGAATCCTATCACCAAACTTTTGGGGTCGGATTATGAATCTTTATCTGCAATCATATCTATTTAGAGCTACCTCTGGTGTTATTGCGAGTTTTCCAAATCTTGCCTCGTGACTTTCAATAGATGAATTCTATCATTGTCTTGGTATATGCCAACTTCAATGTTTCAACTAAACAAGAGAAACCAATATAGCTTGCATTATATTGCAAGCTTTTGGGAATGGTTTATCATGACGGTTGCTCATAAAATTTGTAAATTTTGTTCATGAAATGGCGTTAGACTCTCTCTCTCTCTCTCTCTCTTCTAGCATGTGTAACCCTCTGCACAATTTTTGCATGGCTGCTTTGTTTCGATTATCTTTCATGTTATTACTTAATACCTCCATACAACAAGCACATTGACTTCATGAACAGTTGGAATCTCCAGAGTTGAAGCTCACTGGGCCTGACAAATTGGGAAGGACTGAATATTTCAATCATTTGAGGAATGCTAAGTTCTGCCTAGCTCCACGTGGCGAGTCATCATGGACACTTCGGTTCTATGAAGCTTATTTTGTGGTCTCTCTCTCTCTCTCTCTCTCTCTCTCTCTCTCTCTCTCTCTCTCTCTCTCTCAGTCAGAGACACATACATAGACATGCACAAAATGCCCGGAATTTTTGCATCTTTGAGCACACCAATTGCTACACAATATTTGTTGGCACTGTATATCTGTATAAGACATTACCTCTTATCTAGTTGGTTTTCTACATTACATGCTACAACATGTGCATGCATACATCATACGGATGTGTAATTTTAGTAAACACAAATTTTTGCATGATTATAAAACTATAAGAGAATAAATCCTACACAGAACTAACTTTTCCCATGGCTTATGCTGTCCACCTCTTGTTACATGTAAGAAGAGTTCTCATAAATCAAGTAAGAAGAGTGCTCTTACAAGCACATTCTCCTTCTCATAATATGCATGTATTGAAGGCAAACTGTGTAAGTATTGCTGGCTTGAATTTATTGGGGAAGACTGGGTGGTACTTCTAACACTCTGATCTGAGTATAAATATTTTAGTATGTCATATGTGTACTCGGAGCATAGGTTAAGCATCTGCGATACCTTACTAATGCTGGAAAAACTTGAAACAGGAATGTGTCCCAGTTATCCTATCAGATCAAGTAGAACTACCTTTTCAGAACGTGATTGACTACACTCAGATATCCATCAAATGGCCATCTACTCGGATAGGCACGCAACTCCTGGAGTACCTAGAAAGCATACCAGGTGAGTTCACTCACCTGTTTCTTTTAGTTTCTAACTTGCTGCAGGCATTTTTGCGGTTTGTAATACTAGAGCTTTTACCTAGTCAGATGAAGAGATAGAGGGTATGTTAGCTCATGGCAGGCAGGTCAGATGCCTTTGGGTTTATGCCCCAGAAACGGAGCCGTGCTCTGCCATGGTAGGGATCATGTGGGAACTACAGAGAAAGGTGAGGCGATTTCACCAGTCTGCAGAAACATTTTGGCTCCACAACAGGACGTTTGTTAACAGAGACTTGATTGAATTCCAAAAATGGAGAATGCCTGTACCTTTGCCTTGATGAGATCTCAAAGTTGTTGATGACATCTCGGAGTTGAGACTGATTCCGTTGGATGCGAAAAGTCAATTTCTTTTCTTCATGTTATTTCGTTTGTGCTTGGAAACCTGTACATAAACATACAGAATTTTTGAAGTTGGAGATGTATAATAATTGGAAATTGATATATGGGCTTCTTTTGTATGAGACTGGTGCTCCAAAAAAGCATATTATTACGAAATGGAGTTCAAACATAAAAAATGGAGAATATGATGTAGGTTTTGTCTGGCTTCTGTATCAGTTCTATTGCAAGTTCAACTTCTTATGGCTGGATGATTAGGACCTGGGGACCAGATATTGTTAGTTAACTAATTTCACCTCGAGGTAGGCATTTGAGTCATGAATTACTATATGTTGATTCTCTCGAGTTCCCATCTTTTGTCACTTTATGCGAGTTTCCATTATATGAATAGTTTATTTATTAGTTTAATTAGAATGCAGGTTAGCCCTCGCTAACACCTGCTGAATTATGTACGGACAGTTTATTCCTTAGTATAATTCAAAAATGAAAATTTTTACCATAAATCTATCAGATATCTATTCTAGATAATTGGGTTATAAAACAATATAGCTTCTGCAGCTTGGTGGTGGAGTGCTGGAAACTGAAACAGAAACTCCATAGTTTGATCTTGCATGGAGGCAAATTTAAATACTTATTAAAATTTTAATTTACAATAATTTTCATACTCATTTAAATAATTTTGCTTTAGTACCCCATACATATGTTTTTTTGCTTATTTTTTTCAAAACAAACTGTGTTTACATTTAGATAATTCATGCACATTATTTTTTTTAAAAAAACATATTGTTGTGAAACAAATTTCATACTCACATTTATCTTTTTAAAACAAAAATTTACATACATAACAATAATTTTGTTTTATTGCCGCAAATGTGCATGCTCATGTATGCAAATTTTAGCTTTTGTTCTAATTTTATAAACACACCTTTTATATAAATAATTTTGCTTTATCACCAAAAACCCAACACTCCTTTTTCCTCTTCAATGACATTTATAAAATTTTGAGAACCGAGATAGAAAAAATAAGCAAGTTGTTAATATTTGTACTTGTATTGACTTGTAACTAAAGTCACTGATTTTTTAATTCATTTTCTCACACTTTCATATATATGCATAAGTATGTGCACACATACATACATACATACATAGATATATACATGCATGCATACGTACATACGTGTGCGTGTGTGTATATATATATGTTGGAGATTTTTTCTAGTAATATCATGTGATATAAACTTTTTTTGTAGTTCGATCATGCATAGTTAAAATATTAATTTGCAATCATTTTCATACTTATTTAAATAATTTTGCTTTAGTACGCCATACATATTTTTTTTACTTAATTTTTCAAAACTAACTTTGTTTACACTTTGATAATTCATGCATATGTAGATTTTTTTTAAATATTGTTTTGAAATAAATTTCATACTCACACTTATCTTTTTAAAACAAAATTTATATACATGTTGATAATTTTGCTTTATTACCACAAATGTTCATTCTCATGCATGCAAATTTTAGTTTTTTGTTCTCATTTTATAAACAAATATTCTATATGAATAATTTTGCTTTATCACCATGAACCTATGTACTCCTTTTTCCTCTTCAATGACATTCATAAATTTCAAGGATGGAGATAGAAAAAAATGAGTCAAGTTATTAATATTTGTATCTGCGTTGACTCGTAACTAAAGTCACTAATTTTGTAGCATCCAGTATTGATGCCTTTTCTCCCATTTTCACGTATGTGCACAAGTATATTTACATGTACATACATACATACATATATATATATATATGTGTGTGTGTACACGCATGAATACATAAGTCTGTATATATATCTATCTATATATCTCATGTTGGAGATTTTTCTAGTATTAGCATGTGATATAAATAACCTTTCTAATATCTAGAGATGGCCTAGTTTATTTATGAGCTGACTATAATTATAGAGATCAATAAACATAAACGAAAAAGCCTTTAAATGCAGGTTTTTATTTTTTATTTTTTTTTGTGAACAATAAGGAAGCCATTTAGCTCAAATATAGTCTGAAATTAATTATATAAATAGATACGGATTTGATAATGGAGAAGTAGAAGCAAAAAGAAAGGAAGTAGATGACACATTTTTTTAAGTAAATTAATATTTAAACTAACATAGGAAATTAGTTGTATCATTCTTCATAACTTATTTGGAATGAGGTCTCAACCAAAATTTTGTACTAAAGGTATTTTTTCTCAACAAAGAGTTTTCAACTAAATTATTTTTTTTGAGCCAAAAACTTTTCATCCAAGTAACCCAAGAACTTTATCCTTAATTATTAATTTTGCATGAAAAAATAAATTTATTTTTTTTATCAAAGATACACATCCAGAAATATCTCAGCTATATAAAAAAATAGAAATAGAAAAGGTTTGACATTTCTGGCCAACGAAATAAAGGATCAAAGAAAAAAAAAAGAATATGAAAATATTTATTTCTATACTTATTTTGGTGGGAGACGAATGTTCGTTGGAGGCATGTTTGGTTCGTGGACAAAGCCACGTGTCGGTCAGCTAGAAAAAATCTCAACCTAAGCTGTCCCAGAGGAGGGTTCGAACGTTAAACCGACCAGCCTGATCTCACCGTCGATTCCTACTAGATTAGCTTAATCTAAACCGTTCCTCTACCTTGGCTCCAACTTTAAATATTTGGGACCGCTCGCCTCTTGAGCGTTCGGTTTTTCCCCGCGGTTCTCTCGGTGCGTTCTTCTTCTCCTTCTCTGTCATATCTTGTTTAGGAGGATTTTTGGGTTCTTAAATATTTTGGGGGATCTTGCGGATCTTTAGCCGTTATTTTTGGGATTTTAGGGTTCTTTCACTTGTATTTGGATTTTTGTTCGGCTACTTGGTCTTTGATTTCTTGAACTGGAGATTCTTAAAAACTATTATTGCTGAATTGGGTTTTCTTGAAGACGATTTATAAGATTCTTTGGTTGATGATTTGATTTAGGTCTTCCGCCAACAATTTGATTTATGATTTCCAGAATTTGGAATTATTTGTTCTTATTCGAGGACCTTTAATTTACTGATTTGGGATTTCTTGGAAGGAATAGGTCTTCGGTCAACAATTTGATTTAGGGTTTTCAGGTTTGAGAATGATCGATTTATAGGGTTCTTGGTTGATAATTTGATTTAGACCATTGGCGAACAATTTGTTTTAGGGTTTCCAGATTTGGGTTTGATTTGTTCTTTTTGAGGATTTGTGGCGTTCAATTTACTGATTTGGGATTTGTTGAAAGGAATAGATCTTCGGTCAACAATTCGATTTACAGTTTGCAGTATTGAGAATGATCGATTTATAGAATTCTTTGGTTGATAATTTGATTTAGGTCTTTGGTCAACAATTTGATTTAGGGTTTCCAGAGTTGGGAATGATTTGTTCTTACTTGAGGATCTGTGACCTTTAGTTTACAGACTTGGGATTTCTTGAAAAGAAACAAGTCTTCGGTCAAAAATTTGATTTATAGGATTCTTTGGTTGATTATATGATTGAGGTTTTTGGTTAACAATTTGGTTTAGGGTTTCCAGAATTAAGAACGATTGGTTCTTGTTTAAGGATCTGTGACCTTTAATTTACTGATTCGGGATTTCTTGAAAGGGATTTAGAGTGTCCCTTGGCTGCTAGTTTGATCTAGGTTTCAGAATTTTGATTTAATTTGTTCCAGTCATATGGTGGAACTAGGGATGCTTTTGATAGATGTTCTAGGGTTCTTATAAGCTGGATCATATGTTCTTATTTGGTGTCTGCTGCCTTTGTTCTGGGATTTGGGGCTTTATGAGCAGGGGTTTTGAGGGATCCTCTTTTAGTGATTTAGATTTTCAAGAATTTGTCATGATCTGCTTTTTTTTTTGATGATCTGCATCCTCAGATAGGTTTTTCTATAAGAATTTGGAATATTCCGTGATTGATTAGTTTTCAGGTTGATTTAGAATATCTTGTTTTTGGTTGAAGCACTGTCTGTTACATATTGGTAACTTCTTGGTGTTATTATATTGTTTTGGTATACTGATGAGTCATGGTTTTGTGGTGCATCAGAGAATTATTGTTGCCACAGTGTAGATGTTTGTGATTTTTGCATGTACGATTCTGTTTTTTTTTTTTCAGTGTATGATTTGTACTGATGTTCTGATGTTTAGAGTATTTTAGGTAGAATAAGGGCTCCGATATTGGTTGGTTTTCTAGGTCTGGAACCATTATGAATTCTTGTTGGTTGTCATATCTAAATCTTCATTAGCAGGTGTTGATAATCTGTTGATTGTTTTCTCAAAGTATTTTTTTTTGTCATCTTGTTTAGGTAGTTGATGTTCCATTAGCAATCTGCTTTTATAATGATTATTTGGTTGTTACTGCAGTATGTTGGTTTGAGGAGGGTTACTTCTTTGTTCAAGGGGCGTTACCTCAATTTTTATGGAATTGGAAATTTGGCAAATGAAGCTGCTTTTATATAGTCGTAGGAAATACATCATAATTGGCTCCAGGTATTGTTGTAGGGAGTTCGATTGGTTAGATCTTCCTTTTACGCCTTTAGTTGCTTGACTTTATAGTTCATCTGTTCGGTGGTATTTTTTGCAGTTTTGTTCTTTTTTAGCGATTTGTTTATGTTGACATGCTCCTCATTTCTTGATTGTCTTAAGATATCCGTTCTTGTAATTTAGGGATCTTGGAAAACAATTTCTTGTGCATTTTGGAAGAGTTTTTCAGCATTCATTTTGTTTAGTTTTTCAATATCTTAGAGAGTGGGACACAAGTATGTCAAAGAAAACGGGTTCCGATTTAGTATGATGACAAGTTGGTCTTTGTGCTGTGGATTTATGAGGTTTGGAATTGTCAAATTTTAAGTTATTAGGGAAGAGCTCTGTTTTTTATCCTAAATTATATTAATTTAACTTTTTATGAATGCCTTTTTTATAGCTTTTTTTTTGAATTATCAGGGCCACATCTATATGGAGTTTCTAATTGGAACTTGGGATGTCCTTAGTTTGGATATGCCTTTATTTGCTGTTGTATGGTATGAAAATGATTGATGTATAAAGAGACACTTTCTCTTTGTTTTCTTCTCCCTCCCCAACCCCCTATCTCTCTCTCTCTCTCTCTCTCTCTCTCTCTCTCTCTCTCTCTCTCTTTTAGTTTTTTATATTGTATCTGCTATACTTGGTTTCACAAAGGTTAACATAAAAAAGGTTCTAAATTTTTTAATGTCCTTTTGATTTCATGATAGTTCTAGAGATTCCTGCTCTGATTATTCTTTTGGGCTATATTTCTTGATGATTTTTTTATTTGTTTCATAAATATCTTGAATTGATTATTGACTAAGGTAGCATCATATTCCAGAACAAAGATATGGCTGGAGTTAAGATATGGTTGTACAAGGGGAAATATGACCTTACATGGATTATGTGAAGTGACTTTTTTCCCATATTGTTTTTTCAGCCTTGCAAAACTCTGTGCTGGTGGGGGTCTTTTTCTTCTTCCTAGGGATTTAGGGGAGTGTTGCATACTCACCTTTTTGCCAATCTTTATTCTAGTTGAATTCTTATCATAGGCAGTCTGTCAATGATCTTGTAGGAATTGGAGTATCTTGGACGGTTCATTTGTCAATATGTTTTGTTTATTCATTTATAATTCACATGTTCCCAAGCATTGTTTTAGGCTTTATTGCTTGGTGATTCTTTTGTTTATCTAACGGTATCATGGTTTCATCTTTGACTAATGTGGCATCATATACTAAAATACAATTTGGAAGAGTTGCAGTTGAGAGAAGGTTTTACAGAGGGTGTTTATAATCTTATATGGACTGTCTCTATTAATTTTTTTCCCCTAGTGGTTGTTGCAGCACTGCAGGAATCTCTAATTCATGGGTATCTGGAAGTATGTTTAACTTGATGATTTTCTAAGTATCACTGTTACTAGTTGTGTGTTTTTAAGGTTTGGCATGTTAAGTTCTAGGCTTGGTTAACAGCTCATTTCTCCTACAGTATGGTCTGTTTATTTCCTATATTATTGAATTCCTCATCATGGACTTATTTGCAGGGACCTGCACACAACCTAGGTTTTTAACAATTAATACTTTTTTGTGAGGCTCCTGACATTGAATTCTGTTTCAATTACCAACTCAACCACTTGGCATATGAATGTTCAATAAATATATGTGTGGTTCACATGCTCTTTTTCGTTCCTTAATGCTTGTCTTGTTATATAATCCTTATTTTTTTCTAAAATTATTAACTAAATGATGATATTAATCAGCATCTTTGTTGCTTTATTTTTAGCATTGGAATGATGTTTGCTGCTCAGAATCTCCCCTCCCCACTTCCTTTAAGAATAATACGATGATGTGGTACCATGAGCCAAGAAATGATATATAGGTGCTAGAGTCTAATATTTCATCTTCAGTTCTGGGTTTTCTTATCTTCGATACTGAGGTACATAAAGTAGTGCATTTTTGGGAGTCCCACTAGCAGGCCAAAATATTTTCTTGCTTCTATTGCAGTTTCACAGGTGGCTTTGCTGAAGAGGATTCTATTTTTTTAAATGTCTGGTATCGTGTATATTGCAGTTATTTTGATCCGGTGTTTATTGTCTAATGATGCAGTAAATTATGTTTTAGTTTGCATGTTGGGTCAAAGTTGGAGGGGATTTTCAGAAATTCTGGATCTGGTTGATTGTAATGAGTTTCATTCTGTTATGTCATGGACAACTGCTCTTCTTCTGTTTCTTTAACCAAGACCATTATCCAGTCACACTCCTTGGTGGTACAGCTATGTTGATGGGGTATGCTTGAGATATAGCTTTCATGAATGTGGTATTTCATCATGCAGTGAAGTCATGCACATTATATATTATTGCCCAAGCTGCTTATTTGTTTCTTCTTTGGAGCAACAGAGGTGATACCATGAGGACTTGAGATAACGCCCTCAATTCAGGGGGTCTCCTATCTTTGATACTGATGTTGATTAAGTAAGCTGTTTCCAAGTCCAATCAGCAAGCCTAAACTACAGTCTCTGCTTTTGTTGCAGTTCTAAGGAGGTTTTGCCAACAAATATTCTTTCTTTATAGGCGACCCTCGGTATCGTGTATGTTGCACTTACTGTCTTTCTAGTCTCTATTGTCTGATATATTTTATTTATGATTGCTAAGTGGAGTTGTGCTCTTAGTTTGCATGCTTGGCTACAGATGGTGGGAATTCTCAAGAACTCTGGGTTTGGTTGATTGCAATGAGCTTCATTTCCTTTCCTTGTATGTGAGGTTCTCTTTTCCTTCTGTTTCTTTCATCAGTATGCTGATCCAGTCATCAGTTTTCCTTAGTGATAATGCTACTGTGATAGGGTTGACTTTCATGAGTGAGGTTTTTCATCTTGTAGTGAAGGTATGAAATGATATGGCTACAGTGGATGGATTGGCTTCATATATGGTTTTCAGGAGCGACATTTTTCATTATGTAGTGAAGATATGAGATGATATATTTCCCAGGTTGCTTACTCAGAACAAATAGTGATCACTGTTTCTTCAGTTCCAGTCCTGCAAGAGCTTGTAGTGGTGGGGACATTTTTTGTAGCGGGCAGTTCACAAGAACTTGGACCTTGTCAAATTTTCATGGATCTCATTTATGGTCATCCGCTTTTTAGGTTCTTGAAGAATTGCTTTTGGCATTCAAGTTGGTTTATGACATGCCATTGTATAGTGCAATATGCGTGGGAGTTTTGACATGCTTTTAATTTTTCTTTTGGTTGGTCATTGTGCTTTTTTTGTGGGGCACAGTGGCAAGGTTGTGACATTGAATGAATGTTTGGTCCAGGAGCATCATGTGATTGTGATAGGTAAACTCTATTTTGGGGTAACATTGAATGTTTATTTTGTACTTAAGATGGGCTTTTTCACTATATGGTGTTTGATATGTGATTTGGATGCAATCAGTTAAGTTAGGCATGTTCATTGACTGGCAGTATGCTTTCTTCTAGGTTATGATTCATTTCTTTGTCATTAAAGTTGTATACTTTTTTGCAACACATCTTATCAATTTATGGTAGTCGAGCTTTCTGTCTCATGTCTCACCGGCAAGCTTGATTAGTTTATGACTTTCCAGAGTGGTACAGCATGCTAGTGTAACAACATAGAACTACAATTAAGACAGTGGGTTAGCTTGATTTGTCCCCATCCTTTTTGTGGATCACGTAAAATTCATCTCTACTTTAGTAGCCGTTCTGCATATTTTGCTGAAGGGATTTTTTTTGTTGGAATGTAGTTTCTGTCCATCATTTTATGTTGTTTGCTGACCTATATTGTCATGGTGACTTGATGGTTCAACTTGTCTCTGATATTTCGAGAAGTAAATTGGAGTCCAAGGAATCATCTATTGCCAAGGTTCTTCATTAGTTTTATCATTCTCATGGGTAGTCTCTTTGGTTTAGTTACTAACTGGTTCTCATGCATGATACCTTTGGGTTTGACTGCTAGATGGTACTCTGATTCATCTGAATAGTATTGACTAGTATCTTGATCAAACCACTAATTGTATACTACAAAGTCATTGATTTTGTGCGTATTAGTTAAAGGGACTCCACCTTTTTATCTAGGGCATCCTCCCTCGTTGTCTTCTCAACATCCAGGCTCCTTTTGTCTGAAAGGAGTTCCATATTTTTATGAACAGGACTTGACCTTGATGGAGAGTTTGGAAATGTATCCTTTATATCTGAATGCAGCCAAAAGGATGGGGACTAATACAGGAGACAGAAAGGAAAGGGTGCGGACAAGGCTTCACTGAGGAAAGTAATTCATAGCTGGTCAAGATGGAATGGAAAAGAGAACAGTGACTTCTTGGATTGCTTTTTTCTTGCATATTGAAGATCATGCAATATTGGAGTAATTGACTGTGCTTAAAGTGTCTTTAGGTATTCTCTGTCTCATTTCTATATGCTTTCACTTCTTCGTTATCTTACCAGTGTACTACAGAAAGAGTTATCTTGGCAAGCTAGATGTCATTTTCCGGGTAAGAACAGAAAGAGTTATCTTGGCAAGCTAAATGTCAGTTTCCAGAGATTTGGACATCGGTAAAGTCTTTTCTGGCAGTGTGCTTTCAGAGTATATTATATGAGAACAATGGTTGCCTTGTCCAAGTATCTTGGGAGCCACAAACATGGACTTCTTGTATTGCTTTTGTTGCCTATTGGAGTTTTTGACTGTATTTGAAGTATCTTTAGGTTATTTTCTCTCTCATTTATTTGAGCTTTCACTTCTTAGTTATCTTGGCAATGTGGATGCTAGTTTCCGGGGATCTGGACACTGGTATAGTCTTTTCTGGCTGTGTGCTTTCAGAGACTATATTGTACCAGAACAATGACTCTCTTGCAACTGTCATGGAAGTTGATGGATAGAAGTGTTTAGTAAGTGGCGCTTTCTATTAACTTGTTGGGCATCTGGATCCATCTTCTTCCATTTTCCTTTCTTTTCCTTCTTGGCTAATGTCAGCTTTCATGTTCTGACTGAGGGTGTTTCTTCTTACTTCTTCCTTTTTCAGTCAAAAAAAAAGACAAAGGGTATTTCTTACCTCTGTTGATGCAGATCAATCAAAATACATTTCTCAGTTTCTATGGCAGGCAGAATTTATTATCCTTGTTTTGGTCGAATTTCACAGAGGTTTTGCTGTAGCAGGCTCTTTTCATTGGAGGAAGCTTTTGCTATTGGGCGTTGCTATTATTTGTCGTGTCAATGATTTGGTGGTCTAAATGATTTTGGTGATTTATGCCGTTTTTCAATCAGTGAACAGATCTGGGTCCTTATGCACACCTTGGGCTGTAATCAAAAGAACACTGTTAGAAATTTCATTTTTCTGGAAATTCTAGATTTGGATATTTGCAAAGAGCTTCTTTGTCTTCCCCTATAGTCAAGGTTTTCCTTTCTTTAAATTTTCGAAGTCAAAATTATTTGAAGTTATCAGCCACCGAGATTTCATAATCAATTTCATTATTTTCATTATGTATTATGGTTAATACGTCCATGTTTTATTGCTAAGTGATCCTCTTCTATCATTGCCCTGGCTCAATCAGCAAATTTCTGCGGCAACAATATTGACTGAAGCAGTTATGTGAACGGGTTGGCTCAAGACATAATTCTCATGAAGGGGGTTTTACCTTAAAGATTCTTATACGTACTTTGTTAAATGACATTTATTTTTTAGTCTTCTTACCAAAAGTTATTATTGTTTCTTGTTTCTTTGCAGCCTCTTGAGAGCTTGTAATGGTGAAGGCAATATTTGTTTATGGGGTTCTTCCAATTTGACTTTTGTAGAATCTACAAATTCCTTTTCCTTGGCCATCTGAATAGTTATATTGGTTGTTGATTTGGATAGATTATGAAGAACTCCGGACTTGGTTAAATTTCAACAGATTTCTTCCATAACTGACGCTGATTTTTGCATTTCAATCGGTTCAGAAAATACCTGATCAATGACTGTTATAGGGGTTATAAGTTCCTTTTTGTTAATTAGCCATCTGAATGGGTATCTTGGCTGTTAATTTGGGTAGATTGTAAACTTGGAATTCGTAACTGAGGTGATCTTGTTCTGATTTCCCCCCAATCAAAGTTTGTTCTCAGAATATCCTTTTCGTTCCTGCTATTGAATATAATGCAGTTTGTGCAAGAATTCTGGCACACAGTGTTAGCTTTTTGTGATAGGTAGGAGCCAGGATATTCCTACAAAATTGTTTGTTTGGTGTTTTTCATTCTGAGGTTGGTTATTTTGGTCCCTCCTTATTTATTTTTATTGTATTCTTCTATCAATGTTCTCTTTGTTATCATTTCATTATTCTGTTATTTTATTATTTTTACCTGCACACATAAACAGTAGCTGCCTTGCCATGACATTGAAGGCTGTGAACTGTTAAAATATTAGATTTTTAGGTTCCGAATTTCATCTGTTGTTTGATCTTTTCTTGGTAGCTTGCTTCTGAAAAAATTACATATTTGCATCAAAATAATTTCTTCTCAGTTATGGTCAGTATCCTGTTCACAGAGGCTGGAGTTCGATGCTTTTCATAGTGGCCCTGTCAAGATAGACCATGATATCCTCCATTATTGTGGTGGTGTCTGGTCATCTTGAAGCTACCTGACTATTACTCAGTTTCCACTCGTTCTCATGGCTTTCTATTCTTTGTCACATTACTGCAAAACCTTTGATCATGAACTTTTCGAACTAAGAGTTGTGCAAGAAGTTTGCACTCTCTTGATCCCCAGGGGCTGGCTGTACTCTAGCTCCCTTTGCTTTGGCAGAAATCACTCTGTCGGATCGATAGATCAAATTCATTCAACAAAGTGGTAAGACAACGAGAGCTGTGGATTGACCATTTTGCTAGGCGAAAAGTCTCCTTCGAAGGAAAGTTCGATGTATGGAAAAAAGAGGTCTTGTCAACCTGAAGCTGCTAAAGCACTCCGAACGGCCTTTGATCACCTTCCCTATTGCAAAGAAATATTTTTGAAGGTCATTTACTACCAATGTATTCCATCATTCTTGTGTAATCTCGTCAATACCATTTGATTTCTGTGCTAATTGATACCGTTAATTTATTCCATCAATATCTAAATTCAGTCACCAACTTAACTCATTGCCCAAATAGCGGGATTTTTTGTGCTTTTCTTTATACCTGATTGGTTACTTATCACTTGATTTGGTATCTTAGACCGTAGAAGTGGATATTTGTGGTTTAGTGGTTCATGTCCAATGCTTAGGAATTTTTCAAGAAATCTTTTTTTTGGAATTGGGACTATCTTATTTAGATTGCTTTTCCTTGTCAGTTGTTTTGGTTCGTGCCATGGTAACTTGTGGGACCATGCAGGAAGTACATGAGGCTTTTGTTATTCGTATTGTAGTAATTGTTTGCTAAAGGCTCTCAGTTATTAGGGCTTCTTAGGATGCAAACCTGCAGGATTCTTGGAAGATTCTGGATTTGGTTAGCTGCACATACTGTTATTTTCTTCCTATGGTGGTGATGTTCTTTTCTTTCTTCTGAGATCAATTTGTTCAACTTTCATGGATGTCATCGGCTGCTCTGTTCTTATGCTTGGATGTCATCTCCATGTATGCTGATTAATATCTTTCCATGCTATGATCAACAATGTGTGTTCACATCTAAAGTAATTCTCTTTTTTGATCAGTATTTTTATTCAATCAACAACTAATCAATTGCTTGGCTTGAGATATTTTCATTAGTGATGTGGACTATATCAGGTATAGCATTTCAGTCCTCACAAAAATGAATCAGCATTTATTTCCTAGATCATTTGCAGCAGGCAGTATTTATTTTCTTTTTGCTTCATTGGGAGGAGATTACATGGGGATCCGGCAGGTTCTTGAAATTCATAAATTAGTCATCTGATTTCATACTTGAGGTTGTAGAATGAGGAAGACTTTGGATGTCTGTGACCTAGTTTAAAAATTTATGATTTTATCGCAACTCAGGAGAGGAACAATGAATGGGAGAGAAGTGATTCATCAGTATCAAGGGAATAGCCAAGGAGGAATGGAATTGCAATAAGGGTTCATAGGCCAGCCAAATGTTTAATTAATGAAGGAATATGACTATGTAGCTGGGCTACAGGAGAAAAGGCATAGATAAGAAAGTCGACTTCTTGGAATTGTGCTTGCCCAAGGACTAAGCATTATCGAGGTGGCTATGTCTTGTTTATATCTTATTTGGACTTCAAGATCTCTTATTATCAAGATGTTTTCTTTCTTGGACTGTTCTTTAGTCGTTTTACTAAATATTTTTGCCGTGCTCGTCATGCGATTATATCTGGTGCTGTGCATTCAGAAGTTTTGGATAGAATAACTATTTGTGGGCAAGCCAGATATTTAATCAACAAGAGGGAATGCTAGCAATTCTGAGGGAGAAATGGGGAAATAATTATGTGAACTTCTTGGAATTGTGTGTTTTCAAGGACCAGCCAGTATTAAAATTTCTATCTTGTCTGGACTTAAAAGCATCCTCTTTCGGTTTCAACATTTAATATTGCTTGGGTTGCTGTTTGGATTCTCCATGGATCTTTTCTGGATTGCTTTTCAGAATTGTCTCTTGAAATACTTTTACCATTATATCTAGTGTGGTGCACGCAGGGGTTCTGGCCAGGCCGGGGATTCTTTGTCTTCATAATGTTGCTGTTATTTTTGGTGAACAGAGTTAGGTGGTGAAGGTCGGATTATCAGATAGATTTTTCAGAAAATTGTGGACTTGTGATTGCAAAGAATTTTGGATAACTTCATTTTCTTGTTATGTCGTTGAGGCTGTTTTTCCTTTTGGAATGACACAGATGGTCAAATCTTTTTGCTATATTTTTATCTATGAATTTCTAGTTCTGGTTGTCATGTCTTTCTGGACGTTCTAGTTATGGTGCCTGCTCCCTTTTCGAACCATTCCTTTCTTTAAATACTCCTTCCGGGGTTGCTGAAGATGGTTTCAGAGACGACAGATTTTTTTTATGGCTTCCTGCATTTGCACAAGGTGGTTTCCATTAGTTTAACCAGTGAGGCAAGTCAGTACAGCCAGTCACTGCTAAGTGCTTCTTCGTTATTGCACCATTGTCTTGACTCAATCACTGCCATTGTCCCCGCGTAGGGTGCGGCTAATTATTTTCATTGGTTATGTAGATTACATCAAATAGCATCTATTTCCTCGCCAAAATGAAGCAGCACCTATGGCTTAGGGATATAAGAGGTGATTGCTGCTTGTATAATTGCAGTCTTGCAAGATCTTGTAATGGTGAAGATGGTTTTTGTTCATGGGGGTTTGAGGGTGTTTTTCAAATTTATTACTTACAATTTTTTCTTCATGATTCTCTGAACTTACTCTTTCTAATGGTTTGTCAGTCCTCATCTGATTTCATATTCTAGGTTGTAGATTGGGAAAGATTTTGGGGAATCAGGACTTGGTTTGCAATTCAGGAGAGAGAATGAATGGATGCAAATGATTAATTGATAAAGGGTTAGAGCACAGATTTGTGTGCAAGCTGGAGCAGAACAAAGCGTAAGGCAAGCCTGATATTTAATAAAGAAAGAGGAATGCTTTACAGGGCTAGGGGGAAAACGCCAACTTCTTGGAATTGCACAGTGCCAGGCATCTTTCTTTTTTGGAATTTATCTTGGTACGATCAGTTAGTGGAGTTTCAGTTGTTCCACAAAGTACATCCAAAATTGATACACAAATATTTTTAGTTTGGTCTGTGCACTGTGAACTTAAATTTGGTCTCGGTGTTTTTCGTGGTGGCCATAACTAGGCATTGATGTCCACTTTTATAGAGAAGTATCATATGGTTGTGATAAGAACTCCATCAGTCCATTTTGAGGTTGGTGCTTATGTTTGACTGGAGTGCCTTTATATTAGTTCCTTTGGGGTGTTTCTCTTCAAAGATCCTTCTGTTTCCTTTCCTTATTTCTGCTCCAGTATATTAATTGGTACCAAGATACTGTCTGTTGTTGGAGTTCGAGATTGTTTTTTACAGTAGTATTTTCTACTATTGGACGAGGCATGATTCAAAAGATCTGGTCTGTATGCTTTTTTTTATGGGGCATTAACTCATGATTATTTTTAACGTCATGAAAATGTATTCTACTTATATCATGAAAATCTATTGTACTGTTGTTGTCGTTGAAGCATCTTTCGAGAAACATCATCTTCAAAGAATATTTAAAGGTACATCATGAAACATCTTTTCTATATGCTTTTTTATTCATGTATTAAGTTGACAATGCAGTTCATGATTAGTGTCTTATGTCTGAAAGTATATATTATTGTCTGATAAGCTTGCAGTTGACACCCAAATGGGTTTCTTTAACATTCATTCTACCTTTTTTGTGGTCCCAATCTTTGCTTTTCAGCTTCACACTGAGTGGATTTCTCTCATTGCTTTTGCCAGGATGATTTATTTGTTCACCCACACAACAGAATGGGGGGGTTGGAGTTTAGATTCCAGTAGTTCTGTTCTCAGATTCTGTTGCTGTCTAACAGAGAGCTTATGCTGGAGGGGACTCTTTCTATGAGGGAACCCTTGATAATTTTTATATTGCAGTTATCTACTGCTGGCCTTTGTAATCTTAATTATCAGGTGGATTTTTCCTTTTTCAGTTTGGCTAAAGAAAATCGCAGAATTTTCTAAATTAGTTTCATTGTGGGAGCTCCACTTTTTCCATCTGCTTCCTCGTTTTCATTATTAGTCAGTACTTCTTATTTCTCTGTTTTTATTAATCACTACTTACTCCATCTGCTACCTGGTATTTCTCTATTATTTGTTGGTTGTATATGCGTTTACTATGGAGATGTATCTCTCTTTTTAAGGGATGGTGTCAAGTGAAGAGAGGCATAAATGAGTTGGGCTGAAGGTTGAAAGTAGAGAACTGAGGAGACAAACATTTGGACGTGAGAGTATTAGCATGGATGCCAACAGTTGTGTTAGGGACACGAGATTGTTTCTTTCTTGAGTTCCCTGACTCCCTTGTCTGGTCATTTGATCATAACCCTATTGACACAAGTTAAGGTGTAGAAGCAGTACAGAAGACATGATTGGCTGGTGGAGGTACTTGCAAGAGTTATATATGTGGATTCCTGTTGGATCTAACATTCCATTGTGTTACAGGGCTTTGACATTTTTTGTTCTGTGCTTTCATCTTTGTTTAAATGTTTCATATCTAATGGTGAGGGTGGATGTTTATTTTGTGCAATATCTGCAGGAGCTTAGGCTTGTTGGGATATTACATTTTTTACAACATTCTATTATGATATTATTGATAATATCCTAAGAACATGTTGAATCTGATACCATATATTTTGTTGCAAGGAGAAAATTTTAGTATTTGCTTGCTTAGCTCTTTGCGTGGTTTTATGGGTTTTTTTGACTGTCCATAATTTGATATTTTTTTGGAAATACTATTTCTTGTGAGGATTTATTTTTTACATCGGCTTGATTTGGATCTTATAGTTGGTATCAGGCATCGAAATCCTACATGTTGGTGTAATTTAGGTGGAGCTAGCATTCGTCTTTTTGCATATTTTTATTTTTATTAATTTCATATTAGTAGCTTCTAATTTAGTTAACTTGTTTGTCTTGATGAACTTAATTGTGTTTTGAAAATTAAAAAAAGAACTTTGAAATGGGAAACAAAAAAGAGTTCTCCACTGTTCCCAAATGACGACGATAGGAGGGAGAAAAGGAAAGAGGGAGAAAAGGGGGGAGGGAAAGGGAGGAAGAGGGAGGGAGATCTAAAATTCTAACCCTAGGACAAGCGAGCGCGCATGAGAGAGAGGAAGGGAATCACTCACTTGACCTGCGCTAGTGGCTACTGAGGAGGAGGGGAGGGGGGGGGGTCGCTACCATATAAATAGCAGCAACACGAAGCATTTCAGTTTTGTTGGTGGAATGAATTTCACAGACCAGTTTGTTTGTTCTTATGGAAGGTGCTTGTACTGTAGTTACATTATTCAAGAGGGAATTAAGGGCTCTACCAACTTGTTTGGTCTACATAATTTTCTGGTTGATTGTTTCTTGAGTACATTTGGTGGTTGGATGAGGTAAAATCCTGGAAAATTCTGGTTTTGATTGTTTGGGAACATCGTAGGATGAAGTACTTTTTCTTCCTATATGGTCAAATTTTTATCTTTCTACCAATGATTCAAATTCTGATGGGATTTCCTGTGGGGGAAGTCGGAATGGGGCATCATTCCTAGTTTCCGGATGGGTTGTTCCACCATTGTCTGTGCCAGGACTGAAGTCTTGGAATGGAGTGTGTGCGCTTCTCCATAGAAAAACAGGATGGTTCGTCTCATGGGATTTGAATCACTTGCTAATAGCAAGGTTCTTGATGGTTTCTGTTTTGTTATGATGATTCCATCTTTTGTTTGGGATGCTCCTTGGTATATCATTTTGTTTGCAGTATTCTGAATTTTGATTATCATCTTTTTCTTTAGCGCAGTCTATGTAGGAGGCTTGGCTTATGCCAGGATGTCACACATTGCTCTTTCATTGCAGCAAGTGCTAGATCTTTTTTAGCTATTTCCTACTCGAAAAAAGGGAAAAAATAGAATTCAGGGATTTATGGTTAATTGTTAGTAAAGGTTTATTAGTTATGCACCAGAATGTTACTGCACTGGGCCAACGCGTAACTAGATTTCAAAAGCTAAATGCGTAACTAGGCTTATTTTTAGCTTTTGAGGCTGTGAGATTTGGAGGGGCATTGCTCTAAAATTTTGATTGATTCATCGGTATCTTGCCATTGTGCATTAGGTGGATAAAAGTGCTTGTTGATTTGGGGAATGATTTAGAGAGATTGTTTTTCTGTTGGTGCTTTGGTGGAATGGCAAGCATCCAGTCATTCTAATATTTTTTTTTTTGTGTTTTGTGGGGGGGGGGGGGGGGGGTGGGTGG
>JAOXJJ010000001.1:24012861-24040642 GCA_025769935.1 Phoenix roebelenii | reverse complement strand
GGGGGGTGGGGGTGTGGGGGGTGTGGGGGTGTTGGTTATCGGAGTTATATTACTCAGTTCCAAATGTTGTGGATGTGCCTCCCAAGACTTGAAGCAGGAAGCTTCTCCAAATGGAGGGGGTTTGTATCCATGGGGGCATTGTGTAATTAACAAGAGTGTCCCTGAAAACTGTAAATGTAATTTGCTGAGAAGTAGGTTAATTTCTGTGGCATTATGGTTATAATTTACTTATTCAGAAAATTCCTATCAGGAATGGTCAAAGAGCTAACCGGCGGTTATAAAATAAAGTATCATGCAAATGGAGTGCACAAGGATCCTATAGAGATTGATTTTACTCCCCCCTTCAGGTATCCCTTATACCACATATATAATTATTTGAGGTTAAAGCATCACTTTATACAAGTTTAATCTGAATACAAAGTGATTAATGCCATTTTAATCAGACGACTCGACATGGTTGAAGGATTGGAAGCTATGGCCAACCTCAGTATACCAAAAGATCTTTCAAGTGAAGCAACAAACAAATATTTGTTGCATGCATGTGAAAAATTTGATGTCAAATGCCCCCCTCCTCAGACTACCACAAGGCTGTTGGACAAGGTTGATACTTTATCCTTTGTTATCTCTTTATCTCAATCATTGTTAGATCACTATAGCAATGGGAAACTTGAGTGGTAATAGGCAACTGTAAAGAAAGGATTACTTGAGCTGTTGAAGTATTTGCATTGTAAACATGCCACTATTGTACTTCTGATTGACAAACCTGAGATTTTAATGTAGAACAATGGCAAGAACAGCAGGAAAAAATGAAAGACTGAATTTGCTGCAATGTTAACAAAATATACAAGAACCCATGTCTACATGGTTCATATATTAAATTTTGCATTCTTCTTATGAATAGAGGAAAATTTCCATTTCTAAAGGAGATTAATTTGTTCATAATCATCGATTTTTGATAAATAGTTTTTCTTCTTTGTATTTCTCCCAATAATTATTCCAAAAAATAGTAAAATTTTCTCTTCTTATTTGATTGACAGCTTGTAGGGCATTTCTTGGAGGAGACGTGTGTAAATCCAACTTTTATTATTAACCATCCAGAGATAATGAGTCCATTAGCTAAGTGGCATAGGTTAAGACCTGGCCTGACTGAGTGGTTTGAATTGTTCGTTAACAAACATGAGGTTTGTGATATCAAACCTGATTTGTGGTTACAAACTCATGGTTCATTTTTGTTCATCTAATACTATCAATATATACCATTCAGGTATGTAATGCATACACAGAATTGAATGACCCTGTTGTACAGCGTGAACGATTTGCTGAACAGCTGAAGGTACTGATCTAAATTCAGTTATATATTTTGAAAAAAAATAATGTTTGATATCATGCTATGGTAGTTTTGTTATTGATTTCACACTCCAGATTCTTTCTGTTGGTCTAAGAAATTGTCGTTTATCTGTGGTTCTGACCTGGTGAGAATTGTTGCAGGATCAACAATCAGGTGATGATGAGGCAATGGCTTTAGATGAAACATTTTGCACTGCCCTTGAATACGGGCTGCCTCCGACTGGTGGTTGGGGATTGGGGATAGATCGGCTAACAATGTTGTTTACAGATTCCCAAAATATAAAGGTTGGCTGTTTTCATATTTCTGAGTTTAGTTTCTTCATGTACTGAATTTTTTTTATGAGTCTTACTAATAGTTAAATAACATGATGAATACTGAATTTTGCAAGTGCAGGAAGTTCTTCTCTTTCCCGCCATGAAGCCTCAAGACGAGCCTTCTACTAAAGGTAATTAAGCAACACGTTTGATCAAATCTGTGACCCTTCTCTTTGTGAACATGAAAATGGAGATCACATTCTTAAGATTTAAACCTCAAGAAAGCAAGTTTAAAGGAGTGAAACTGATTAACCAAACAGTTGCGCTGCATAATAGTTACCCTAGTTACTTTTCATGCCCAAAGTGTTGTTTGGGATGATGACTAGGATCTGATCCTAGAGAATAAAGATTGCGGAGGAGGTGTCTTTTATTGTAAGTGGAACGATAACTCATATGTCATTGGGTCCATGTTCCAAGGGGCAGAGTAGGGCAGGGCGGTGATTGATGTGTTGTGTATAACTTCTAGATGCCCCTGAGAGAAGGCTCAAAAGAGGAGGTAGTGTTGCAATTTGAGGGCTGTATGGCAATGCAATTGTGGTTAAAATTGAAGGGAACAATGACAGCCAACTGCTGTGGGTGGATATGTTGCCTATTTTTCTTTGTCAAAGGATGATATTGGTGGTACTTTTCTGTAGTGAGATGGTCCCACCATGCAAGCACTTATGTCTCCTAAATGTATATGCTGCCCGGTACTTTTGGCTGATTTGTTACATTATGCTGCATATGGCTGATGTCTCACGTTCTAAGCTGTATATTTTTCAAAGCAGTCTAACCATCCTGATTGATGCCTTGATATATTTTGGATGCAGCTTAATTGAATCTCTTAAAAATCATACCTGGTGCTGAAGTTTTGCCTCAATACTTATTTTTTAAAGAGGAATATATGCCTGCTGGGGTAGGTAATATTGTAATCTCCAGTGTCCATCTTTTGTGTTTCATTCAATTTTCAGAGTATAGAAAATATTGTTATGCTTCTTGCACACCGATTCAAATATTTGTGCGGATATTTGTTAGCTTACTGCTATTCGAACAAATTAATGGCGAGCTTCATTTAACCCGATGTAGAATATGTTTCTTTATACAAGTGTGCTAGTTGAATTTTGAATTGCTTGTCTATGTGAGATGCAGGATAACTTATGAGGTGAAGAACCTTTTAAGCCAACAAAAGAGTGCTATGTATTCATTGCCTTGTAACCACATGGAAATGATGTTGGTGGTTTAACAAGGAAGTATGCTTGTATTCTGAGACTCGAGTGGACATGGAATATGAATGAGCAATGCTAACTAATACCAATGCAGGCAAATAACCTTGAGCAGTCGGCAGTTCGCCCCCGATGTTCTTTCTACAGGGACCTGCCACCCCTAAGTGCAGTTAACCAGGCATAAATCCTCTATTTTCAGGGTTTTGCTTGCAGTTTTGTTAGTTTATAATTTTTGAGGTTTGCGTTTTCTGCTGTGGATAAGAGTGATTGCTACCAGGGGGAATTGGAGAATTTGTCATTCACCTTCCAGCTACAAGTGATCGAGATCACTTGTTAGCCTGATGAATAATGCTTAAGGTTTATATCATCTATCTTATCTGAGAATATTTGAAAATAAGTTTTCAACTAGTGCTGTTGGTAAAGTCATTCATTGATTTTTTTTTTTTTGTTTTGGTCGGAATCTCAGAACTATATATATATATATAAAAACAAGAAGAAATCCTCAATCAAAGACCACAATCAAAGATGATTCAAATTGGACCCCTCAAGTCTCCACACCTTATTTCATAGAAGGTTGTTTTTCAGTTCGAGCAGTAATCCTCCTTAAAAATTGCAACTCCTTCGAAATCCAACCTTTGAAAAACATCAAAGATACATGCCTGTGGCAGCCCAAGGGGGTCCCAAAATTCCAAAAATTCCTCTTCGTTCAAATTCTTTTGTTAATGCATTTCCACTCCAATGGCATGCAAGTATCAAATCTTTAACCAGGTTGTCCAACTTATTTCAAACATTTTTTTGACTTGGCCTGAGTCTCATGTTAAGTTGAACTATTTCTAAAGGAGCAGGATATCATACTTAGCTCTACGTTGAAACAAGAAGAGGAAAGGAGAGATGGAGAATGAGCTCCAAATGAACTCGTGGATGATTCCAGTTCGAAAGATTAATCCACCAGCCCCTGTGGAGACAAGGGATGTCGCATTTATGCTATCCCAGTCTCTTGTTGATGCACCTACATGACCAGATATTTCAACAGTCGGGAATGACATTATCCATACCCGCTTCGTACTTGCCTCGAGACGAGAATGGTAGAGTCTCAGGGTGGAGTAGGATGGAACTGGTCGAGTTATATATATGAGGAGTTATTTTTCTTCCAGACAATTTTTTTTTTCTTGAGAGAGAAGATTTATGAGGAGTTATATATATCTTGGTCTGGTTTGGGGAATATTTACTATTATGCATACCTACCCTATATTCAGTATGGGTGGGGTAAAATTCACCTCATTAGGGTTAGGTCAGGTTCCTGATAGAGCGGAGTAAATTACCACCCACCGACGCATGAAATCTCCGAAAGAAAAAAAATAACCATTAAGAAGAGATTCTAATCTTGAATACATGGTAGTTTAGAATTTTGGATTGGAATATCTTCTTTGGTAGCAAGGATTTTATTATTTTATATGAATACCAATGTACCACAATACAACATGTTTGGATGAACTTTCCAAAATAACCTTGCGTGGAATATGGGAGACCATCGGTGAGCAGGTTTGGTAAATATTTTTTTAGAAGGACATGGAAAGGATATTTTCGGTAGTATAGAATTTTCAACTTAAATTTAGATATCTCATCACTAATTTTAAACATGAGAGGAGTGTAGTATATATATATATATATATATATATATGTATTAAACATGAGAGGAGTGTAGTCTCTCTCTCTATATATATATATATATATATCTGCGCACGCGCACTATATATACATATATTAACTGAAGGAGATAGTTACACTATCCTTTGAAAGAAACACCAATACCTATTGATAGATTGAAATTCCTTTAGGATGGTAAGTAGCATAGTTTTCTACATTCTTCTATCCCCATGATCTACAATGAAGTTGGCTGCTTAATTAGCTAGGCAATTATCTTTCGTATAAATGTGTACAAAGTGGACAGCCTATTTCAAAGAAATATAGCTATAGTTTGTAAAGAATTTATTTTCATTTTTTTTAGCATATGACAAATCTAGTTTCATTCCAATGAAAGAGAGTAAAAGAAAGGTTTCTTTTTATAAGTTAACTAGAGTAAGAAATTTGCACTTCATAGTATCATATGGTTTGAAATTTCCCATTCTTGGCATGAATGTCTTGACTCTACCAAATCAATTACTTGGCCTCTCGGGCTATAAAGATTTCAGAGATAAGTCATCTTTGGTATCACAAGATCTACATCCAACTAGCACTGGATGAGGCTTAAATATGGTTTATTCTAAAATTGTAAGCACATTGGTCCAATATGGTTGCAAGCTAAGATCAAAACTCTAACCAAATTAACTATGATTTTCATTAGATAGACACGATTTGATCAATCGTGAATGGATCAAGATGACATAGAAAAAATTGTTCAACAATGTAAATTAAGCCTCTCTTGAAGCTTATGAGCTCCATGCCCTATTTAACCATGTTCTACACCATAGTAAAATTATACATCTATCGAATCCACGAAAACTACCTTTGACAAAAGATCACAACCATCCATCAAATGCTTTTTCTTCTCGGCTATATTTGAACATATCAAGATCCGGTGCATAGAAACCTAAAAGGTTGGATCACACTGATCGGACGGTCCAGACTCCAAGTCTCCTAACAATGGAGATTACTACTAATTAGAGAAGCCCAAAGCCAAAAATAAAGCCAAAAAGAGAGGGGTATTACGGCGAATTCCCTTCCCAATAGTATCAACCGTCTCCCGTCCGGACTCCAACCGCCTCTCCCCCTATTTTCTCTCCCCCTGTATTAATACGCAAGCTTGCAAGACGAACGACCCATCGCTCACCCCGGAGACCTCGCGCGCGCGCGAGAGAGAGAGAGAGAGAGGAGAAACGAGAGCCCCCAAGGGCCTTCAGTTGAATTCGTCTTCCATTCACGGCTACTCTCCGACGAGACCAAGTGGAGAAGCTCGCCTATACCGGCGCCGGAGGCGGCCACCGCCTCCTCTTGGACAAGAAGCGCAGCCCCTGCCCCCACGGCGGCCGTGGCGCCCTACCATCCGACGGCGGCAGCCCCTCAGACCTCCTCTTCCTCGCCGGTGGCGGCTCCCTCTACCCCCTTTCCTCGCCTAATTTGCTCCAGCTAGCCCTTCTTTTCTTGTGTTTATCTATATACATGTGAATCGTATATATAGATTAGAGAGAGATGCTGACCATCAAGAGGGTTCCGACGGTCGTCTCCAATTACCAGGAGGACGTCTCCGAGCCCCTCGGCTGCGGCCGCAACTGCCTCGGCCACTGCTGCTTGCCTGGTATGGAGAATTCTCCATCCAAAATCGTTCCTTTTTTTTCTCCTTTTCTTGAAATTTCTTTTAAAGATTTTATGGCCGTATAAATGTATTGATTTTTTGATTCGTCTCATCGCCTGCAGTCTCAAAACTTCCCCTTTATGCCTTCAAGCGCGATTCAAATTCGCCTAATGAGCCCTCTTCCACCGCAGAGGATCCTTCAACCGGCTTTTTCCTCCATTCCCTGATTCTTGGAGAGGTATTTCATCATTTGCCGATGCTAAAATTCGTTCTTTTTTGATTGATTTGTTGATTTTCTGCTGGAATTGTGTAACTATATGGGATCCTGGTTGTGTGATTGGTAGTGGGAGGATCGGATGAGCCGGGGGCTGTTTCGGTACGATGTGACAGCCTGCGAGACCAAGGTGATCCCTGGAGAGTATGGATTTATAGCCCAGCTGAATGAGGGCAGGCACCTCAAGAAGCGGCCCACCGAGTTCCGGGTCGACCGTGTTCTCCAGCCCTTCGACCGCAACAAGTTCAACTTCACCAAGGTGGGGCAGGAGGAGGTGCTCTTCCGCTTCGAGGCAGGCGGCGACAGCAGGTCCCAATTCTTTGAGAGCGCTCCTGCCGGTGCCACCCACCCTCCCAACGTCATTGCGATCAATGTAAAAGAACAATTCTTACATATCTTTGAATTGTTGTGATCTTTGGTACATGCTTTTATACAAATTTTTTGATGTTCTGAATGGTTGTTGTAGGTGAGCCCTATAGAGTATGGCCATGTGCTGCTGATTCCCCATGTACTCGAATGTTTGCCTCAGAGGATTGATCCTGAGAGCTTCTTGGTTGCTCTGCATATGGCTGCAGAAGCAGGGAGTCCTTACTTCAGGCTGGGTTACAATAGTTTGGGTGCCTTTGCCACCATCAATCACCTCCACTTCCAGGTGTAAATTTCGTTCCTGTACTTCATCAACATGTTCTACCAACTTGGGTTAGCTATATATATGTTAAGAGTACTTGAAGAATCTCAGTTGTGATTGGTAAAGGAATTTTTTGTGTTTTGATGGTGCAGGCTTATTACTTGTCGATGCCCTTTCCAGTAGAGAAGGCACCAGCAGAAATGATATCGATCGCAAAGGGTCTGTCGGAGCGCGGTGTGAAGACTTCGCAATTGCTGAATTATCCTGTTAGAGGTCTGGTCTTTGAAGGCGGGAACACCTTGAAGGATCTGTCTGTTGTAGTTGCCAGCTCCTGCATGTGTCTTCAAGGAAATAATATCCCATTTAATGTGCTTATTTCTGATTCTGGCAGGAGGATCTTCCTCTTCCCACAGGTATCAATTGTCAGTTACTATTACTTCTGCTACTCATATTACTGAATGTCCTTTAGAACCCTGGTGCAAGAGCATGCCATTTCTAGGTTTCTAGAGAGTTTGTTTTAATAGAGGAAATTTATCTTATTTAGCTGTTATTTTAACTTCATGAACAAGGATCAAAGTTATAACTACAAATATCAGCAGTTCGCATGATACAATTGCTTGACCTTTTCAGAGTGCAAAGGTCCCTTGTTTAGTTTATCCTTTCCAGAGAACGATTTAAAAACCTATGGTGAACAGCTACAAAACCTTTTGTCTGTTATTAACTTATTATACTAAATCTTTTTAGGTTTGGGGAACCCTTGATACATGGAAGCTAATGATTGTTAGGAACAAATGTAGTATGAGATAATGAAGCCTATAGGAAAAGCTAGTGGTGACCACCAGGGATGCAGAAATTACCAAAATAATCACCTTACTTAGAGAAACCAAAATAATCACCTTATCATGGCCTAAAAGTATCATGAGTATTAACTGCTCGCTGTCCTCATGCAAACTTTTTGCCTCATACTCTGTAATTTTTCAAATATACCTGTTGATTTCATTTCAGCATTTTTGGTGTCCAAAAGGCGTTTCAACACTTTTACTCTTAGGTACTGGAAGGTAATTTAAATTTTCTGATTTCTAACATGACAAATCACTACTCAATGGTTTATATCATCCTACTTTAACATTTTTGAATTTAACAATAGAATACATAAATTTGGAAGGGAGAGATTTGTTGCTATATATGTTATAAGGAGTATTACTTTTAAAATAAATTGCTTTTAGCAATTTTTAAGTTTTCTTATCTTGGTCTTGGGCTTTAAACATAGTCAACGGAAACCTCCTTTAAATGTTAAACATGTTTACAAAGAAGAATTTCATACTTGTTCCCAATGGCAGGTCCAAAATTACATGATTTATTTTAGGTGTGTAACATTTTTCAAGAAAATCTTTTGAAGTCAATATAAAATTTAATTGGAAAAGCCTTTTTTTCTTCCTATCTTTGAATTTGAAAAAGGTAACATCTATTCCATTTCTTTGATTGTCTTGCCTGATGAACATCTGTGCAGTGTTATGCTGAGAAACAGGCTCCTGGTGAAGTGAGCCAGGAGTTGTTGGATACTCAAGTAAACCCTGCTGTGTGGGAGATCAGTGGGCACATGGTCCTAAAACGGAAGAAAGACTTTGAAGAGGCATCAGAGGCCTACGCATGGAAGCTCTTGTCTGAGGTGTCTCTCTCCGAGGAGAGGTTTCAGGAGGTGAAGGCTTGCATATCTGACGCTGCCACTTTGGAGGAGTCCGAGGAGTACAGGTTTCAGGAGGTGAAGGCTTGCATATCTGACGCTGCCACTTTGGAGGAGTCCGAGGAGAAGATTGATGCAAACGAAAACAAGGGAACCCTCCAGGCTTCCCCATTGGCTACTCATTTTCAGGAAGGGTGTCTGGTTCTTCAATGAACGATGGATAGATGGGTTATTTCCAGTAAACATGGTAATATAGTTTTGATTTTGCTGTTGATTTTCTAGCATTTGAAGAGATAAAGAAGCAGTGATACCATGGCTTTGATACTGTCTAAATGTTTTTTTGGTAGGTGCTTTTGCTAAATGGCTGCTTGAGTCAACCAGGATCTTTCTTTTTTTCCTTCTCTGTAGAATATTTCTAACATTTTCCGAATTTGACTAAATAATCCTTATTTTCCCTTTTTCTTTATTAATTAATAAAAATAATTTATTTATCTGGGCTATGAACAGAGCTTGACCTCCTGAACTTAAGCCAGACCCAAAGTTTGAGTTAATTAGTCGAGCTCAGCAAGGGTGCCCCAACCAAGCTTAGCCATTTTGTAGCCCTAATCGTATCCAAAGTTGAGAAAAAAAAAATGAAGGAATCAACGAGCCAGCTAAACAACTATGAAGAATGCATCGGAGAATCTTAGATACCTCGAGTACATTGATTAGTTACAATAGAATGCCAACTAGGCAGCACAATTTCGAGTATGCTAAATAATGCTTTCTCATTGGATACATCTAGTTAGAATTCAATCTCCATTAACATTACAATAGCATAAAATTCGAGAGTTTCGATTAATTATTTGTATATAATTCAAATTTCAATAAATATTTTCTAGTAAAACAAAGTTTATATTATACACTTAAGCATTTATTCACGCATTTTTATGTTTTTCCATTATTATGCATTCTGCAATCTCTCTCTTTTTTTTTCCACACACAGAAAGAGTGAGAGATCCATATGCATTAAAATTACCTAGTCTCGATACTATGGCATTTATTTTCATCTTCTTTCTCTACCTAAATAGAGTAGAGCCAAACTCTGAGGATACCCTCTTTTAGCTGCCATATCTATTTCTTAATTCAAGATTCATTCGGTATACTCGAAATATACCTTTGGTACAAAATTAATGATCTCGAATCTTTTATTAAAGGCATAGGTCTTGGCCATTGGAGCAAACCTCAATTTACTTGCAACTATACAAGAGAACCAATTTAGCTTAAACATATGTTTACTTGCATTAAATATATGTTTACTTGCATTATTACCATTTCAACATAAACACGATCCTTACATATATATAGTATAGTTTACCTGATCTTGGATTTAAAAATCGAGTGTATTTCTGGTTGACCTCGGCTTGAGCTTGACCCAAAAACAGATACAGTCAGAGGTCACATAAAGCTTTCTCCAATGAATACTTGGGAAATGAGTTCATTTTGCCTATCGTTTCATTAAAACCATAATATCTCATAAAGTTCATAGAGACGGGGGCTTATCATTTCTAAAAGGAAGCATGATGACATATTCACTAAAAAAAGAATGCCAAGATGCAACACTTGCTCTGTTGCACCTTTAACAGGCGCAGTATAGATTACAAGCACAAACTACCATGAACATAACATTTCTCTTATACTTGATTTGCTCTCCTTTATGCATCGTACCAGCCACAATTAAACCATCATTCCTCATCAAGCCTTGACTTTGCTGAACAAAAGCAGTAAATTCCATCCTCCACCATTTTCACTTGGAACGGGAGGTTAGTCAATGGTCTCATAGGTTGGTAGTCAACAAAGATTGGCTCAGAGTAATGCAACTAATTTATGCTGATGGAGGACCCCAGACATTACACTCATTTTTAGTTGTCATGTCCATAAAATATCGGTCTAATATCCCTAACTAGAATCAAATTTGATCAAATTTGAATCAAGTAATAAAAATCGGGTTTGCTAAGTTATGCTCTAACTATATACCATAAACTAGAATCTAAATTATATCATAACAAGCACTGACTCAACCATGATTTGTTGATCTCTCAGAACGGGCACAAAGCAATACACCAATTGAGGACTAGGTGGACTTGGAGGTGACTCATATTTTCAAGGAGGGGAATGGTGCTGCGGATTAGGTGATATGGCTTGTCACTCCATGGACATACTATAGGGGAATTTGTCTATTGTACTGTTATATTTTGTACTTGTACTCTTGCAGTCTTTATATCAGGGTGAAATGAGACACCAATTCCAAAGCATCATCCAAGGCTAGACTTAACTCTATGGTATCTTAAGCTCCAAACATATATCTTGCTCAATGAGACCTTGAGAGTAGGGGTATAATCAAATTTAGCTGAGCCGTATCACTAGAGGCTCGAGCTCAACTCGAGATCAATCGAGCCTTCGTACCCAAGTGAGAACTCGATTCGATAAAATAAAAAAAAGGCAATATTCGAAATTGACTTGACTGGAATAGAATGTCGATCAAGCCATACTCGAGCTCGGGTTTGAGCTTGAAATCCTGCCTTGGTCAAAAATAAAAAAAATGGTTAAAACAAAATATAACATAATATTATATTTAAAATTTTAAATTAATAAAATATGTTATAATATATATATATATATACATATTAGACTTGCGATCTTTCGAGCTAAGTACTTTGTTATTCGAGATTGACTTGAAATACTACTCAAGCTCAATAATAAACGAGGCGAATTGAGTTTGGATTTGAATCAAGCTCGAGGAGCTCGAGGGCTGCTCGGACCATTTGCATGCCTACCTTGATAATTTGAAACCCACCTCCGGTAACAATTAGCTAGTTCGTCCTAAAGTTCGGAGTTAAATTTTTGATGCGAAAGAAGGCTTCGCGTTCCTTCTCATGAATACATGATTAGATTACTCATGATAAAGATCTCAAAAGTGCTCCACTCATCCAACTACACATATCTCAAAGTGATTGAGAATGATTCAATGGTGGATAATCATGAATACATGATTAGATTACTCACGATAAAGATCTCAAAAGTGCTTCACTCATCCATCTGCACATATCTCAAAGTGATTGAGAATGATTCAATGGTGGATTCTTGCGAGGTGAATCCTCCTTTCGCATTAAAGATACAATCCAACCCGTTCCTAGCTCACATGCTCCCAAACGTCCCAAAGCACTGATCCTATGGCTGTGCTTTTGTAGATTTAAAAAGCAATACATAATATAGACCTGCGCAAGAGTAGCACCAAGCCGATTTGCCAATTTCCTTATTATAGCCAGCCAATCAGAAGACAAGGAGTGCAGCGGAAGCTTCATTTGTAAGCGGCAGATACATACTGGGACGCGTTTCCCGGCACTCCTCTCTCTATATAAACCCCCTCTCGCCTTCTGCTCTCCTTCTCCCATAACTAGCTTGGACCTGGCGGCGCGTCGTTTCTCCATCTCCTCACGTCTCGTCTGTGTAAGCTCTTGATCCCTAAATCTTCATCATATAGGGTTTTCGTTTATTGCTTCGATCTCTCTGCGATCTTTTCGATTTGGTTGATCTTAGAGGAAGCGTTGGTGACTCTATCGTGAACTAGGGTTTTATTGGTGTGATTAGTTCGAGGTTTCCGCTTGGAAATCTTGAGTTTTTGTAGATCTTTTAATTGTTTATATTAAGCAGCGTTAGATCTACCTCTATCCAGGGTTTTATTGACTGTGATGCAGTTCTGGTTGCCTACGAATCTGAATGTTTTGTTTTTAAATCAGTTTTTTATAGATATTTTGTGTTCTTGTAGATTTATTTAGATCGGGGCTTTTTTTTCAACTTGTCAACTTCTTGGATTCAACCTCTCTCTCTTTCCCCACTTTCAGAAATTTTATTTTTTCATTCTTCACATGATCAGAACTTAGATCGTGATGATCCTTGTTAATTTATCTATAAAAAAAATCATGCCTGCATCCTCTTTGCTCTTTTTTTACCTTTTTTCGAACAGTCTCATGGTGTGCAGCTAGCTATATTTGATACATATCCCTTACGGATTTTGTTTATCAGCTATACATATGTAAAGCGAATTTGTTGTATTGCTTAAATTAGTTTCATTATTAGATTTTTTTTTAAAAAAAAATGAATCCTAAATCATGACTATTATTTGCACATTATGACTCGTATGTAGTCGACTGTTTTTTGCTACACATGGTATATACTGGATTTTGCAATCGGACATTGTAATCCTGAGTTGGAGTATTGTCTATTGGGCTCGTGAGCTTCTGTTACTAAAACCTTACCGTTTGGTCGATATTATCCTCACACCCGAGCAGTCCAGGGTTGTCACTGCTTGAGGTTGTATACAAATTCTTCCTGACATCAGGAGCTCTTTGCTGTCCTGTCCATATGAGGAACAAAGGTTTGCGTCTACTTACTGCTTGACAAGTTGTCCATCTTTTAGTCAGATGGATTCTCCTTTGCGGTCACATGTAGGCCTAAAATTTTTTCTTCTTAGTCTCTGCTCCACCTTGTATATCCAAGCATCTCGTCTTTCTGGTACTGACTGGTGCAGCCTCTTGAAGATATTCCTCTCCTATTATCTTTTAGAATCTTTCTTATTATGCTTTCCTACTTACATTACTTGTGCTGGTGTATCGTGTCTTGCATTCCTTTGCTGTTCTTTTTGGTAATTTTTTACTTTATGTTGTTATAGTTGACTGGCATAACAGGGTAGTATAAAATGGTCTAATTTTTGAACTTCTTGTAATGTTAAACTGCTGCGTACAGGATTCTGCTTGCACCTCAAATGTCTTTTGACATCAGAAAGGATTACCCTTGGATTCTTTGGTGTGGCTTTTGGTCCGAATGCCGTAGTCGGTTGTGGTGTTCTCGTCGTGTATTGTTTCGGCACTGGACTTGATAGGAATAAAGGTTTTGTTTCGGGACTGGATTTGGTAGATATTCAAAGGGCTTGTGGATTTTTGGGTTAGAATTTTCCAGTTCCGAGTTTAAAGAGGTCGTGATTGCAATAAATTTGAGGATATTTCTGATAAGTGCATATATATTTTTTCCTTCTATTGGACTAAGACCAATTTTGGATCTTATTCTAGTATCATAGAAAAGAAAATTCTTCCGCTATGATGGGCAAGACCTTGCTCCCACCGGGTTTCCGGTTTCACCCAACTGATGTTGAACTTGTTCAGTACTACTTGAAGAGAAAGGTAACCGGAAAGTCTTTCCGTTTTGAGGCTATTTCTGAAATCGAGCTGTACAAATTTGCTCCTTGGGATCTTCCAGGTAATCTCTTATTATGTTAGTATGCCTTTTGATATATCTTGCCCATTTTCACTTTCAAGAATAAAGTTTTTTAAACAATATTCTCAACATTTCTATTCTGATCATTCACTTTGTATCTTCTATTTGTAATCATTGATGCAAGGTTTGAACTTGCTATTGGAGACATGCATAATCGTACATATACCACCTTTAATTGTTTTGAAACTTGAACAATTTTTCTGAGATATCATTAATCTAATGATGTTGTTCTGATAATTCATTTAGATTCTTGTATGGAACTAATTGTTGATCATTTGAGGGACCCCTTTTCCTCGGAATTTCTGATAAATATCCCATATATTTTCTGGCAAAATTTCTTTTTTTCTCCTTTTGCTTCCCAGCTTCCTATGGGGTTTCCTCTTTTGTGTTTGTGCAGACAAATCTCGTTTGCGTAGCAAAGATCAACAGTGGTATTTCTTTTGCCCTCGAGATAGAAAGTATCCCAATGGGTCTAAGACAAAGACAAATCGTGCCACTGATATTGGTTACTGGAAGACCACTGGAAAGGATAGACCTGTTATCCATAAGTCTCGCACTGTGGGGATGAAAAAGACTCTGATCTTCCATGTAGGCAAGGCACCACGAGGCGATAGGACTGATTGGGTGATGTACGAGTACAGGCTAGAGGACAATGAATTGCTTAATGCTGGATACTCACTAGTAAGTCCTCTTTGTTGTGTATATATATGGAACACTTGCTTATATTATTGTACTAAAAAAATGCAATCATTTCAAGGTTTGGAGATTTTGAAAGCCTCCCTTATTTTTAATTTTGCCATTGTGATTGCTTCTAAGCATGAAAACTATTGCATGAATATTTTAATATGCAATGAATGCTTCAGATTGGCCTGTGCTGAAATGCTGCTGTTGTTTTAGCCTTTAAGGATTACATACTCACTGTTCACATGATTTTGTAGTAACTGAAAGGTTTCTGCATTAACTGCTAATATTGTACTCCCACTATCTTAGCTCACATTGTCATGTGCTGAGACTTATGTACTAGTATTATAGTATGCAATCAGTTCTTGTCGTGTTTGGCTGGGTGTATTTTCCTAGAACTATTCAATTATTTCATGGGGCAAATGTTATTATTCTTTAGATGAATTTAATGTCTGTCTGTATTTTAATGATTGAAGAACAAAGTGGATCTTCATTTCTGGGTAGAGTAATAAGTGAAGTCCTTGTAGATGCAATGTCAGTGAATGGATAGACTAATGTGTTCCAGAGGTTCCTTTACATGATCATACCTCAAATTGCTCAAAAATCGTGGCTAACACTTATTTGAGCTCAGGTGGCATTTTTTCTTTAATTCTAGGAACCATCTTTTAGTGTGGATGCATGTTTGAATGTTTGCATGGGCGTGGATGAGTTGGCAGACAAGAGGGTTGGAAGTAGAGTCTTATTGTGTTTGTCGCTTTCTATTCATAATGACATGGACTGCATGCTGCTAGGTTATACATGGAATTTTTGCCCGGTATTTAATCTTCTCTTAGATGATCTGTTGTTTGTCTGTGATTGCCTTACTTCATTATCTACCACTGTTTGGCAGAAGTATAGGATTTAGCACATGAACAAGTTTCTCATGGCTGCGTACTGTAGGAAGGGTTTGCTGTATACAATTAGCTATTATGAACATCAAGGGCTCATGTTAAGGAAAGGCATTATTGCTAAGCTGGTGTATGCTCTACTCTTAGTACAATTAACCTCTTGTTAGTGGACTTAAGCAATTCCAAAATATTGTTATTTTGCATGGCTCTGTTGTGGCACTAATTTTTGGAATACATTTTCTTGTTGAATTTGGAGATCAAGAATAAAAAAGAAACAGGTAAAGCAAAGGAGCATAATTAACTCTCACACCAACCCTATTTGACTATTTGGTGAGTGCATCCTAGTAAATCATTGCATTATCATATCAATAAGGACCAAGGGCATAACACACACAGCAATACTTTGGTCACCTGTTTGGTTGTAGATTCATGATTTCTACATTCTAGATTGCTTGTTTGATACCGTCTCTTATTTGTTTCAAATTATGGATAGGACACACCTCTCTCGTGGATGCTACAATGTAATACTACAACTCATAAAATGCAAACTTTTAAGAGCTCCTGTGCTGTTGAGAGGTTTTAAGACTCCTAAGCTCAGAAGGACAAAAGAACCTGTAATACATTGCAAATTTAGATTTGTCTACAATACACATAAGCTTAGAAAGGAAAAAAAATGCTGGACATCTTGCTTGCCTGCTACTTCTGACCCCCACTTATGCTACTGTCACTCACCGAATGCATCTCTCTTTCTTCTTGTATAGTTGTATCATCTGTGAATAATTATATGTTGTATGTTACTTGATTTTTTTTTTCTTAATTTTTGGAACCAGGTAAGATTTCTTTGTTTATGAAATCTAAAGATTCTAAATATGCAAATTAAAATGGTGCACATTGTCCCATCTTGAGCAATATTTTGTTGTTCTTAGCCACAGCCTTCTTCATTAGACTTCCTCCTGGATTTAGATAAGGACACCTTTGGTTTGAGGTAATATTGCACTCGATGTCAAGGGCTGGTGGACTCCAATATTAATATCCATTTCCTGCCATTCATGATCATCAATGCCAGAATTGAGGTGAGGTTCTCTGATATGATAAAAAACAAGTTGAGCTGGAAATTTTGATAGGACACGACAAAAGGTCGGTCAATATAGCTTCTTGTTTGTTCTATTGTTATAGAAAGCATTGACTGAAGACAATTTGAATAAATGTGAGATCGGGGTTATTAATCTCAGTTTATAATATAATGTGAGTTATTTGGTGTATGTTGTGATATTTCATTTTGTAATATTAATTATCTTTATAAAAAATCAATCCTTTCCCTTTAATGAAATGAGAAATGAATAGATATCATTTTATTCGATATGATATTTTCAAGAGTTCCTATACTTATTTTATTTTTTTTACAAGTTCTCTAGAAATGGATAGTTCATGTTTTTTCATATATGTCGCAATTAAAAAGAAGTAGCAGTATTTGATGTAGAAAACTTATTAAATTTATTCATATTGTCTATCATATATTTTCTTGTATATAATTTTTATTTTTTAGTATTTTAATACAACCCCAGTTGGACCGGTGACCTAAACCTTTGATTGGGACAGTTTCCATGTGGGTTTAGTAACTGCACCTTAGACCCTTACCTAGTCACTTGTGCATCATGTGTGATCTGGATGGTTGATTCCTTTCCGTCCTTTTAGGATTTTTTTATTATTGATTTAGCTCAAGAACCAATTTATATCCGAATAGTATCCTACTTACATCCATGTTTGAATAGAAAGAATATGGATATAACTTAACCTGACTTGTTTCTGCATCCGTTTATAGCAAATGCGGATATGCTTAGTATCCGATTCATATCGTTATTCATATTTGCTGGAAAACATATGAATAGAAATATGGATATACCAGCTCCTGGTTGATATTCAATCAGTTTGCAGCCATAATAAAGTATATCCAAACGAAATCTGCAATATAATACATTAATTAGTTTATACAAAATTAGGGGGTAGAGTCCAGAAATAACTTGTGGCCAAGAGATACCTTGATATCATTGTTTCCGTTATATTTGATGGATACTGGAGAGCAGGTAAACAAGAGAAATATTAAGAAGGATCAAGCTGGGAGCTGTAGTGTCTGGTGGCATCTATAGTGTTGTATGCTCAAGACATGTCTTTTAGAGGTGAGGAAAAATCGGGTATGCAGTTGCAATGGCGAGAGCAAGGTTTCAGGATAGGAAGGCAGTATGTTGGAATCATTAAAGATTTGATCTTTTCTAACTCTGTCTCTAACTCACTAGAGGCTTGGGAAACAAAGAGAAGATGTATACGAATGAGAAGGTTATGAATCTGGAATATCGTTATCATATTTTCTAAGGCAAGAATGCAGAAGAGGCTGTTGTGCAAAATACATAGGAACTAAAATAATGGAGGTTAAGTGATGAAAAGGTTATTGATTTGGTTTGAACAGAAGTATATAAGATTTGATGGGACTGGCAATGATAAAATCCATGTCTCTCGAAGAAAGGGCAGGTGATAACCTAAAGTAGTTTGATAAATTTTGTGAGGGAATTTTCCTTGAGGCTCAAATTGGCGTACTTAAGTTCTGTGTTCTTGCATTTTAGTTTGTCATGGATGTTTGTGATTGTATTCTTGCATGTTCATGCAACGCGTTGTTTTTATTCCAGGATTTCAAAAAGTTTTCCGTACCATATTTTGGATGTTCATTGGGAACTGAGTTTATCTCCTTGACATACTGTTGCAGGATGCATATGTTCTCTGCAAGATCTTCCAAAAAAGTGGTCCAGGTCCTAAAATTGGTGAACAGTATGGTGCCCCGTTCAATGAGGAGGATTGGGAAGATGATACAATTGTTGACAATGCCATTTCATTTCCTTGTGCGCCTTTTCCCAAGCCACTGGATGATCAGCTTGTCTTGTTGGAGCCAATTTGCCAACAATCTGTATTTACTGGTGTTTGTGAGGTGTCTTCTACTTCTGATCTTCCCGATGCTGATGGAATGTTATTGGATCACCTGCCAGAGTTCCTTACTGGCTCTCCGCCCCAATCAGAAAATGCCAATAACAAGGTTCTCCCAGTTTATTTTATGCTGAATGTTTTATTTTGAATGAACCATTACTTATGGAATATTTAACTCCCAACAGATTTCTAGTTCAGCTGTTGTGGATAAAAATATCAATGAAGTCTGTGGTGTAGAAACAGGAATATATGATGAATTGGAGGATTTGTGTGCTCAGGGAGGAATAAATTACAATGTCAATTACTCTGGCACCATAAACAATGAATACGAGCTGCAGCCTGTGCTCACAGAACTTGGTTGTGAACAATATGTGGAGCTGAATGATATTTATTCTCTCTGGGAAGGTGATCCCTCTGAGCTAGTGGTGCCGAGTGATCTGTTTGCTCAGTATCCACTTGTCCAAAATCCCAGTTCCCCAAATTTAAATGACATGCATGTTCAGAACTTTTCCATTAGTGTCGCTACTGCCATGAATGATCCTCTTCCTGTGGGAACTGGCATGATTAATGATCAATCAGCAATTTTTTTAGAGGTACATGTTTTACATTTTCTTACGGTCTCGGCATTTGTCATTTCCATGTGCTTTCTCATTAAATATTTTCGTTTTCATACTCATTGGTATTATTTCTTATAAATTTATTAGATGGAAGATTTTGGAAGATCTGTGCCTGAGATGAGTGCTCCTGTTTATGAAGTGGATGATGATGAAACTATCTTGCAGGAATTAGTAGCAGCTATTCAGATGAACTAAGTCAGGCACCATGATAAATTTTATAGCTGATTATGCTTATCACAGATGAGAAAACAGATATAAAAAGTAGTGAGGAGCTTAAAACATACAGTTGAGATAATAACAAAGAGAATTTCAGCTGATGTCCTCATCGGTCGAAAAGCGATGCATGGTTGGTTCTCTTCATCGTATGCAGGATCTGCAAGCTATGGCTATGGGATCCATCTTGGGTGGATGCTGGCGGGTTGGTGGGTCCAGCTTGATTGATTCAGAGTGTCTCCATGATAGCTACATTCTTCTTACCTACATTTGTCAGAATTCCTAAAGATTTGACAATCTCTGATAGTCTCATGCCCTATTAAGTCTAGGCGCAAGCTTCATTATCTTCTCTTACATCAAAGTTCTCAGCTTGGATTCGGACCATTGTTGATTCGATCGTTGGGAGAGTGGTAATGGGGACTTTCTCTATCAACAATTGTCGAGTCTTGGCTATTAATAATTAATAGTGTCACCAGTGCTAGACCTATGAAGCTCAAACAATTTAGAAGTCCCTTGTTGCTTCAGACCATCATGAATTCTGGATCACTCAATATGAAAGAAGAGCTTCATGGATGATATTAAGTGAATGAGCAGGTGGTTATGCTGTCTGATATGGTTTTCTAATCATGATTATTTACTGGAAAGAAGGAAATTTCAGTTTATGTGAACTTCTTGATCAAAAGTTTCTATTAGTCATTATTATCTATTTCTAAGTTTATGTTTGGTATTATAAATGAGGAAAACCTAATTTACAGGACTTCACTGGTAGTGTTATTGTACTTTTGTTTCTCCATAAATTTGTGGTCTTAGCACGATGCTTTCTGTTTTTCTTTGTTTCCAGTTTTACTGTTTTTTTTAAAATCAAATAAAATTTTGGTACAAAAAGCTCTCGGATTTTACAAACAATTTCAGAAAACGGAAGGGCTTCATCATGTTTGTCATCTAGTCTAGTTCAATTTTCTTCTTCGGTTTACGAAAATGAAAACAGAAAACAAAACCAATGCTAAACCGGTCTTTAAATCTTAATAGCTGACTTTTGGGCTGCAAGAAAAGGTAGGAAGTTTAGGCGTATCCAATTGCTAGCGAGGAAGGCTGATAGAAATTAGAAACAAGAGGAATTAGTTTGGTCTGTTATTTTTATTCTACTTTTGGATGATCATACTACTGTTTTGAAAGAAACTCTTTTAACTTTTGTAGTTTTATTATTTCATCATGTGGTCTACTTTTGCTCTCTAGCCTTGGTAGAGAGACAGACAGTGTGAAGCTGAACCTTAACATGGTTCATGGTCTGTTTTGATATGGACTAGTCCCTCTTCCCTCCACCCAAGTTTTTGCTGAACTTTAACGTCCCTCATAGCTATTTTATTATTTGGTTGCTGCCCATAATGTAATCCACCCTGCTACCAAATTACCAATGCATGCATCTACGTGTTGATCTTACCAGACTAATTAAGGAACATTCATAGGCATCATATGTAAAAAAGAATGATAACAATTACCAAAAAAAAAAAAAAAAACAGCATTTGCTAACCGTAGATTCGGAGTTGTTGATGGCTCTGCTGCTCCTAACGATTTTTTCAGTGGTCATGAGTAAGTCGGACTATGGTCAGGCACAACTGAACATACGAACCACGAATGGTGCCACCGCCGTACCGTAGTCCACGCGACGCAACGACAGGTCCACAACGTTCCAAAGTTCGATCTTAGGACGAGAGAGAGAGAGAGATGAGCAAGAAAACGTCAAAGGACCCATGCAAGTTGCAACAAAGAAATCGTTCCCTCCGAACCCACGCTGCCAACCTTTGCCGGTCTCCGCCCCCTCCTCTCCTGATTTGCCGGAGTTCCAACCGTTCATTCATAACCCGCGTAATTCCTGGACTCCCCGCTCAACATGAGTCACACGGCTTCCCAACGAGAGGCAAGGAGTACTGGAAGGGAAAAAAGAAACAAAAACAAATAATAAAAAAAAAGAGACACCGAATTCCCATCCTCCTCTTTCCTTTCTCTCTCGGTCTTTCCGCCTCTTTCTCTTCTCAAAGAAATTCAACAGTACTAATTACTCTCGTCATAACGTCATAGCTACATTTTTTCATTGCTTTCTTCTTCTTCTTTGACGGAACAGAGAACAGTGTCATTCGTAGCCGTAGCAGCTTAATTATATAAGAAGAGTCTACGACGTGACGTTCAAGTAAAGGAGGAGGAAGAGGAAGAGGAAATGGCACCGAGCTCGATAAGGAAGGCGCTGGGGGCGGTGAAGGACCAGACGAGCATCGGCCTGGCGAAGGTGAGCAACACGTCGACGGTGTCGGACCTGGACGTAGCGATCGTGAAGGCGACGCGTCACAACGAGTTCCCGGCGGAGGAGAAGCACATCCGGGAGATCCTGAGCCTGACCTGCTACTCCCGGGCCTACGTTACCGCCTGCGTCTCCACCCTCGCCCGCCGCCTCGGCAAGACTAAGAGCTGGACGGTGGCCCTCAAGACCCTCATCCTCGTCCACCGCCTCCTCTGCGATGGCGACCCCGCTTACGAGCAGGAGATCTACTTCGCCACGCGCCGGGGGATGCGCATGCTCAACATGTCCGACTTCCGGGACGCCTCCCGCTCCGACGCCTGGGACTTCTCCGCCTTCGTGCGCACCTACGCGCTCTACCTCGACGACCGCCTCGAGTACCGCATGCACGGCCGCAGGAAGCGCCGGCGCAGCCGGAGCAGCATCTGCACCGACGAGGAGGAGGAGGAGGCCTCCCTGGCCGAGGCGGTGGCCTTGAGGGCCACGCCGGTCAGGGAGATGAAGACCGACCGCCTCTTCACCCGGACGCAGCACCTGCAGCAGCTCATGGAGCGCGTCCTCGCCTGCCGGCCAACAGGTATCATAATCGTATCGCCCCTTGCCTTTCCTACATTCATTCGCGTTTGTCGGGTCTGAAATGGATGGATGGATGCATGGACGGATGGTAGATGAAGGTGAAGTTTCAAAACCATGATCTTTTATTTACCAAAAAAAAAACAAGCGTGACCATTTATTAATTAAGCCCATCAAAAAAAAAAAGCAAAGTTTTTTGAATGAAATGGCATTGCTAGGTTCTTACCTTATATTATTTAGATGTGTCTGGAGGCCTACGCATACATGCTAGTCCTTAGTTGCAGCTTACGGCATGCTTGGTACAGTTTTTTTTTATTTCTTTTTTAAACAGAAACATGAAATGCAATGTAAAAAAATAGATTTTGTTTTTTTTATTTTTTAAAATAATTTTTATTATTTTTGAAAAAATAGAAGTAAAAAGTTTTCATTTTTTTTAAAAAATAGATTTTTCCATCTTTTCCAACTCCTTTGTTTCTGGCTGACCTTTCTCTTGGCTCTGTCACCTTTGGCCAACCATGCCGGCTCTTCAAATCTCACTTATCATCTTGTCTCCCTATACCTAGATATTCCTCATCTACGACTATATTGTCGGCTCCATCCCTCCTTTCTCTCTCTTTGTTGTCTCTCCATCCGACGTCGAACACTCTCGTCCCAGCTATGGGGCAAGCGCCAGCCCCATCCCTCCTCCCTCTCCCCCCCCTCTCTCTCTCTCTCTCTCTCTCTTTCTCATCGATCGTTGCTCACATCATCATCCCTTGTTGTTAAAAAAAAATAAAAGTGTACCAAATATTTTTCTAATATTAGAAATTTGAAAAAACTATTTTTATTTTTTTTTAAAAAAAGAAGATAACAACGAATGCCAAATATAGCCCAACATCTATCTTTTTTCTTCTTTTTCGAGTTGTGCTGGTGATGATTTTATTTCCTCAAAATAAGATTCGATGGAAGTGTGTCTAGTTATTTAGGGGTGTGCATGGGTCAGCTTCAATCTAATCTCAAACCATGCTTCAGATTGAGCCCTGAGACAACAAGGAAGAATCTGAATCTGACTCCATGATGGCAACCTGAGCCCAACCTGACTCTAGGAAGATGGCGGGCAAACCTATTGGTGGGCTGAAAGAAATTCTAGTTGGATATATAGGCCCAGAAGAGACCACTCCGAATTAGTTGTACGTTAGAGGACCCACTGGGTGGGCTTAAGGGACTGACTTCATTTTGCCTCGATTTCATGCAGGAGCGGCGAAGAACAACCGGATCGTTCACGTTGCTCTCTACCCATTGGTGAGGGAGAGTTTCCAGATCTACTACGACCTGGCCGAGATCATGAACATCTTCATCGATCGCTTCATGGAGCTCGAAGTCCCCGAATGCGTCCGCGTCCATGGCATCTTCTCCCGCCTCTCGAAGCAATTCGAGGACCTCGAAGGCTTCTACAGCTGGTGCAGGACCGTCGGCGTCTGCCGCTCCTCCGAGTACCCCGAGGTCGAGCGCATCACCGCCAAGAAGCTCGGCGTCATGGACGAGTTCATCCGCGACAAGTCCAGACTCGCCGAGAGCAAGAAACACCGCGACTTCGACCCCCAACCCGAAGACACCAAACCCCCCGAAGAGGCCGACAACGAGATGTCCAGCATCAAAGCTCTGCCGGCGCCCGGCGACTACTCCGACCCGCCGGCCGAGAAGAGGGAGGAAGTTAAAGAAGAACGGAACGAGCCCTCCCCCAGTATCAAACAACTGGAAGAAGAAGAAGAAGCGGACTTGCTGAACATGAAAGATGATGCGATGACCGGAGAAGAGCACGGCAACAGCCTCGCCTTGGCGTTGTTCGACGTGGACACAGCATCGAACACAGGGCCCAAGTGGGAGGCGTTCCCAGACGGCGACTCGTCGGACTGGGAGACGGCGCTGGTCCAGTCGGCGAGCAACCTGTCAGGCCAGAAGGCGGCGCTCGGCGGGGGATTCGACATGCTGTTGCTGGATGGCATGTACGTCCAGGCGCATACCTCTGCGGCGGCCGCTGCTCGATCCCAAGGACATAGTGGGAGCGGGAGCGCGAGCAGCGTCGCCATCCGGGCACCGGCGATGCAGCCAATGCTGGCGCTGCCGGCGCCACGGACGAGCGGAGGCACGAACATATTTGGAGGGGACCCATTCGCCGCATCACTGCTGGTGCCGCCGCCGTCGTACGTCCAGATGTCGGAAATGGAGAAGAAGCAGCACCTGCTCGTGGAGGAGCAGCGAATGTGGGAGCAGTACGCAAGGAATGGGATGCAGGGGCAGTCGGGGCTGGCCAAGCTGCATCACCCGCCGGGGAGTTATCATATGGGCGGCTACAACCACAAGTTTTGAGGAAAAAAACAAGAAAAAAAAAAGTAATTTGATTTGATGGACGTCCAATTGATCTCGGAGGAGCATCATGTACGGGAATTATGTGAGGACTACCATCGATCATTGGGCTATTGAGTTTGAGATGTGAGGCTGTAATTAAGTAGGCAAATGAGCATGTATTTTTAACTCAAGAAACTAAAATCCAGTGTTTTTTTTCCGTTTTCTTAAGCTCAAGTAATGTCTCTTAGCTTAGCTTATTATTTGTGAGTTCGCTTAGCCCCCAAATCTATTAAGCCACTCTTGGATATATGGCTGTATATTTAATTTGCAAGAAAATTTATTTTATTTTTTTAATTTATAAGTACTAAACACCCAATGATTCCTATATTAACTAGATTTAATTTTTTTTTTTTAACTTCCGAATGAAAATCTTTCTGGCTGATATAGTTCAAGTGGATGTCGATATGGTCTTGAGAAGTAAAATCCAAGAAGCGTGAAGATAAATTATTGTGTGCTTTGTTTAGAGAAAAATATTTCATAAGTGCTAAAATTCTTGCCTTTGATAGCACTAAAATATTGGCAAAAATTTTGCAAGGCAGTGGGCAAGCTCACACAAGCTCTCCCAACTAATGCATTCAGAAGGTGGTTAAGGTCGACAACCTGCACGAAGATAGTTTACGTTCGAGAGGTATTTTGGATTTGAAAATTTGAAGTTTTATAGAGCTTGAGTATAGATTAAACAAGATGGGCATTTTATAGAATATTGGTTTAAATTTTAAATGTTCAAGTAAAACCGGCTTTGCTCTTTTTAATTAATGCGCTTGCTAAAAGAAGATGGAACAATACCTTCTGATAGGTAACCATTTGTATTGTGTGAGAGTGATAGCAAGATATTGAGTGATTTTTCCTGCTTACTAGTGATCGAAGTCCTTTTTTTAGTTGTTTGTAATTAACAAATCGGTTTGATCATTGCATGGCACCAATAATTTGAACAAGGCAATTCTTGAGACAACAAGAGTTTTCCTTCTGCCATCCATAAAAATGGATATCATAATTTTTAACAACCCAGGATCTCACCCAAAAAAGCTAACCGAAAAATATTTTTTTGGTTTCTTAGTCTTATATAAGTATCCAAAATCTTCTTGGCGAATAATCAATATGAAACTAAACACACGCCTACAGAAGTTCTCACATACTCTCCCTGTTCAAGTTCCGACATCCTCATCAGGCTAAGGGTTCAAATTGATTTAAATCTAATCGCAAGCACAACAATCAGCTTGTGGTCAGCCTCTATGAACTAGTGATGTAGTGTTTCCTAGTCCACATATGCTATAGGCCAAGTTCGTCCTGATACTATTTTGTCATATCCCGAACCCATCACCTAAGCTGACAATGTGACATGGCCGCATAAGCCCTAGAGTTGTGCCCTAGAGATCATGCAAGGCCTAAAATAAACAAAATTTAATAATACCACAATTAATCAATTAATCCAAGAGATAAATCCAACATATCCAATTAACCAAATTGGTTCAGTTACAAGAACTTCAAATGTTCATCGATATCAAGAAAAAAAATAAACTAACTAACTAACTGATAACTTTGATACTCGAACTCCATGCCCAACCCATCCGAAATTATGCGTCCTGTGACTCTGAAAAGAGAAAGAAGAAGAAAGATTGTGAACTTTACAACCCAGTAAGAATCCCCACACATCCACACCAACACAATAATAATATAAGTTTGAAAACCACAAAAAATAGTTGCATACATCATGAAATTTACAAACTGACTATTAATAATGCTCAAAAAAATAGTATAAATATATATATCAAATATCAATAGAAATCCAACCACTCAAAAGTGATATAGCATATGATATCCCATAAACCTTCATTAATATTTTCAATGCTTTTCTTTTCATTTATTTTTAACTTGATTCGAATCAATTATCTTTTTAACTTTGGGCGAAATCTCAATCATATTTTTCAGCCTGTGGTAGGGTCTGCCAAGGTATCCAGCGTGTGATGGGGCCTGCCATAGTTTTACATTTTCAGCCTGTGACGGAGTCTGCTATAGTTTCACATTTTTAGCTTGTGTTGGGGCCTGCCAAAGTACCACATTTCTAGCTTATGATCGGGCCTATCGTAGTAACGAGATAAGCCCAAGTCCTTGTTTGTTCAGTCTAATTCACATCTATACAGAATCCAAAACCCTCTATTGATCCACTAAAGGTCCACCAACACATAACAATCCAGGACTATTGCAACCAAAGATCTCTCCGGATCTAGCTAGAGAGAGAAAGTACCAATAGAAAGAGAGAAAAATTAGAGTATAAGTTCTCGTTGGGCTTTTTTCTGCCCAGATGACTATAGTCCCATACAAAACTAGGCTAACCATGAAAATAGATTCATATAGAAAGATATACGAGGCCAAATGGATAACAACGCCTAATTATTCGAATCAGTCATCACAACATCTAATTCTTCTGATCAAGAAGATATATCAAATCAAGAAAATAGATTAGGGGTTATTAGTTATGGGTCCAATGGTGACTAACAATAGTCGGATGCAAAACGGACGGGGTTGATAGGTAGCAGCATCCGATGATTCGGATCGGTTTGCTCCGGCCAATCCAACCAGTCAAATTATGAAATGAGAATCGAACCATGGTATAAGTAATACAACAAAGATTCATGATAATAGAGTCCAATGGTGCTCGCGATGGTCAGGGTAAGGCTAGCGCAAGGGTGGTTGCAACGACGCTGGTCGAGGACCCCTCTACTAGGGTCAACCAGGTAGTAACATCCAGGTGCTTGGATTGATCGGATCCAGTTAATCTAACAAGTCAACTCAAGAGTCATGCTACAATATATATACCTCAATAAAGATTGATGATGATGAAATTCAAACATGCTCGGTAAGTACGGTGGTGGGAGCCTGCACGTTGCTCGACAACTATGGATCGGGGCCCTTCACCAGAGCCGACCTAAAGTCACTGAGTGACACCCTTATGGCCTTACCAGGTCCAACAATCCTAAAGAGAGACAATCCAAGTGTTGCCCAAGGTGACAACCCAAGAGAGGGGGTGAATTGGGTTTTTCTAAATTTTTGGTACTTTAAAAGTTTTCTTGTTAAGAGCGGTGGAAGCTTTCTTAAGTTAC
>JAOXJJ010000001.1:23986738-24002813 GCA_025769935.1 Phoenix roebelenii | reverse complement strand
TGCCGCCCTCCATCAGCCCGCCGCCGCCCGGCCGAGCCGGACGGGCGCCGCACGCGATGAGACCTCGTCGGCTGCTCCCCATTCTATTCACCCTGTGAGGTTTTTTCTGAAGGGTTGCAGTTTCTGGTTCTTGAGGGTAGAAAAAATGGAGGTGGCGCATTTCTTGTTTGGAATCTTTGGTGGGTTTCTTTCTTCCTTTCTCTCCTCGTGGCCTCTTTGTGCTCATTTTTGCTCTTTTTCTCTTTAACGTTGAGTCAGAGTGTGATCTGGTTGTGATTTTGGGCAGGGAATGCGACTGCTCTTTTCCTCTTCTTGTCTCCCATGTGAGTATCGAATCACTTTATCCTTCCCTTTTCTCCTTTGTTCGCTCTTCCTCTGCCTTCTCGGCTTTTGTGAACTTCTCTTTGGGAGATGGATATTGATGTTGGGTTCGTTCTTTTTGTTACCCATCCACTGCAGGAATCCGATCTTCTTACCTTTGCTTGCTCTTTGATGGTTTTCTTGAAAGCCAAGCATGATTTTCCTGCATATTTGTTGTATTTACTTGTGTGCTTGCGGGAGGGGGGGATTAAAAATTCTTTTGTGGTTATCCAACCTCTGGATGAATCTTTCTTTATCCTTTTTATCGATCTTTTCGTGATGTATATTCTTTTTCGAGTTTTTTTCATGAAAACTTGGATGGATCCTGAACACATCTAAAATTTTAGCAGTGTTGGGGCTTTTTTTTGTTTATTGTAAAGAGTTATATGATCAGATGGTAGGATGGAAGTGTCTTTCTCCACAATCTTTAACCTTTTCTTTTGTTTTTAGTGTCACGTTTTGGAGGATTATAAAACACAAATCAACAGAGGATTTTTCAGGGATACCCTACAACATGACCCTGCTCAATTGCTTCCTCTCTGCTTGGTAAGCTTTTTGCCCTCCATCTCGTATTTTTTTTTGATGAAACCCTTCATCTTGTATTTATTTTTGAAGCTGGCCAAAAATCTAATATAAAGATGAATAATAAACAAAGAAACAAAGAGAGAAAGAGAGGTAGCCAGGTAGGCTAACTTTCACATGGGCTCTCCCATGCCATTGGAAATGGATTGTGGAATGGGTGATCTTTAGGCTTTTACTCAAGATCAAAAAGAAATTAAAGCACTGGATTTCAAATTAATAGGGTTATGAACCCAAATTCCATGTGAAGTATGGTTAAGATATCAAAGGTTTTGTAACTTAGATGGCCAGGTAAATGTTTAGATTGCAACCGTTAGAAGCTTTAGAACATGGCGAAGTGTTAACATTCAGATTTTTTTTTTTTTGGATGGTACTATTCAGAGTTGGAGGTAAAAAACCCACCAGTTTTACTATTCACACATGGTAACTAACTCCCTCTGTCAGTCCTGGGCCATTTATTGAATGAGACCACGCAGTGCTGTTTTTTTTTTTTGTAGTACGAACAGCATCAACGCATCTGAATCACGCAGTAAAGTTGTGCATACTTTTTTTTTCCAGATGCGCAGCCCTTTTTGACCTGTATTTTGTCTATATAGGGTATATGATGCCCAAAAAGGGGAGCATGAGCTTAGTTTGAAGCTTGAGGCACTTTTCATGTAGATAATTCAAGTTACTAGAAGTATATAGTTTGGTCTAATGACTTTTCTATCACCCCGCAAGTTGCAAAAGGTAGATGGAGCTTGTAATTTTAACAAGCTATCTGTAAACAACTCGAGTTATGTGTCTCAAGTAGCTCGAGCAGAACTATTCAATTGGAAATCCAAATTCAAATTGCTTTCTTGGATCCTCTAAATGGAGGAGAAGAATCGAAACGTCTGTCGATTCATAAAAAGAAATGTATGCCTTGTTTTAACTGAAGCCCACACAACCTAAAAGCTAGCTTCTTTTTATGTAGTTGATTCATGATATCCATAAATTTTTGGATGAGTGCGCCTTTCATCGAGCTACTCATATATGCAGAGAGACAAACAACGCGGCGGACTCCATGGCATTCTTTACGGCTCAACATTTTGAAAGTTTTATTTAAAACAATTACGGTTCTGTCTCCTTTATATTTTCTCATTCTTTTTGACTTTATGGACTGCACTAATATCCGGTGTGTTTGAGCTGCCCGCAAAAAAACAGAAAAAAAAGGAGGGCCATATGCAAATTTTCATAAAAGTATAGGGTTTTATTTAAAAGCCATGCAAGCTAATGTTCCAACGGCAAGCCTCTCTCTGTTTCTTTGACTTCATTTCAACTTGTTGTGTTAAGGTATGGGCTGCCGTTCGTGTCGCCCAACAACCTGCTCGTGTCGACGATCAACGGTACGGGGACGGTGATCGAACTGGTGTATGTGGTGATCTTCGTTGTGTACGCGCCCCGAAAGGTGAGGACTAAGACGCTGGGCTTCTTCGCCATCGTCGTGGCCATCTCCGCCATCGTCGCCCTTGTTTCTCTCCTCTCCCTCCATGGCCACGCCCGCAAGCTCTTCTGCGGTTTTGCTGCTTCCATTTTCTCCGTCGTAATGTATGGCTCGCCACTCTCCATCATGGTACCAGACCTTTACCAACCTTCTTGCTCTCTTCATTTCATTTTATACTTCCGTTTTCCTGTTCACTGCATGAGGCCATGGTGAAATGCTAGGTTCTAGTTTACTGTAAAAAATGCTTTGTTTTTTGTGGATAAAAAAATGAAAACAAATCTACGTTTCTTGTGGATAAAAAGAAACCAAAAGAAAATTATTGCCATTTTGTAAATATATGTCACATGCCGATGGTTCCCACCTAACTTTTTACCATAGCACAGTAACACTACAGTGAGAAAGGGCAAAAAAAAAAAAAAAACAGGAGGGTAAGTGTAAAACAAGCAGACAAATTTGGAAATAGAAATCCAAGACAATGCATCCACATGAGCCAAGAAGAGCTCACCTCAGCTCAAAATGAGAGCAGTAGCTAAGTGAAATTGATCTAACCCTAATTTTTTGCACCTTGTGATAAATAATTATTCCACTTAACCTTCATTCAAAAAAAAAAAAAATTACAGTAAGCATGGTAAGACTTCTCTATCAGGCTTCTAGCAATTTGAATTTGCTAGGTGTTGATATATATTCAAGTTGCATCTGATGATGAGATATGCTAGCTAGCTCATGAATTTACATGTAGCTTCAGTTAAATATTTTTTATACTTTTAAAAGGAAAATTAAGTGTATTTGTTAATAGACTTCTACTATTTGATGCAGAGATTGGTGATCCGAACTAAAAGCGTGGAGTTCATGCCCTTTTTTCTTTCATTGTTTTCGTTCTTGTGCGGGACATCTTGGTTCATCTTCGGGCTACTTGGTCGTGATCCTTTTGTTTCGGTACTCTATCTATTAACCTTCTGATGATCTAATTTTGCATAGTTATGGCGCTCCAATCTTTTTTCCCCCTTTTGTTGATAAATTCATTTTGAGTGCCACCAATCACTTCAAAGAAATGATGCAAAAAAAACCCAAAGGAAATGACCACAACATCATATTAGACAACAAACCATGCACATTTACGACCATATAGAGTTGATCATGGGTCAGGCTTAGGCACAGAAGAGGTCAAATTTTAAATAGGCCCGGCTAGAAGTCACGGTCCCTCTACCACAAGATCATGCTAGACACCAACCAAATCTTTGAAGCTGGTATATATCAGTGCTGGCCAAGGAGTAAGCCCAATGGTTGGCACCTCTCCTTTCTTCATGTATCTCAAGTTTGAATCATGTTAGGCTTGCTATGTTGCCGAATTACTACAGATGAAGTGTTAGGCATTCATGACACAAGCACATAGTGTGAAGACCAGCACAAAACAAATGATACAACAGTTCCACAAGTTCTCTATTTGGAGGAGGTTCCAAGTTCAAATCTTTGGTGGTGTTTCCATGCGTCCGGCTTGGTCATCATCCATCATTCCTAAGGGTTCTCATCTTTTCTCCAATTACATTTGCATATCAGCATATATGATTAAGTAACCTATATAAGCTTAGAACCATGTCCCCTTTTTTTTTAATTTATTTTTGGTAGTACAGTAGCTCACGTCAACCTGGCGTGAGTTCTACCATCAGAGTCAATGGAGATAAGAGCACATAAAGATGGGGGAGAGGAGTCAGTTTCTGCCCACAAAATCTCTCTTGAGTAGTGAGCAACAAAGAAAGCGATTCAGCTTGCTACCGAGTTTGCCTCCTGAAAATACATGGGCCACTTGAACCATGTCCTTTGATACTTATTCACCTGACTAAGATGGCTTTCACTCTTGCAGGTGCCGAACGGGTGTGGAAGCGCACTTGGAGCGGTGCAACTCATCTTGTACGCTATCTACAGGAACCACGAGGGAGCAGCCGCCGCCACCAAGGCGGGCGCGGTGGAAATGAACAACACCGAGAAGACGACCAATGGGGCCCAGAAGTCGGTGCACGACCGCGTCTAAGCGTGGTCGGACAGCACCCGGCCGACGAACGGGGTTGTATTTTTCGCGTTAAGATTCGGTTTTCTTTTGCACAAATCTACCGCTGGATTGCTGACCGCGCATATCTCAAAGCGCACCGGCTGCGTTATTCATCCGCTGCGCTTCTCCCATCAAAGCGAGCGGTGGATGATCCGACGGTGGATTCGACCCCGACCCGTTGGGCGACGGCTGCCTGCCCTTCGTCTACTTTTTTTTTTGTTTTCCTCTTTATAGTTTTGTTCCTTCTTTTCTCTTACCCAGGCATGATGACAATTGTATAGAATTCTATGCGGCTGCCATTGCGTCCTGAACTTATTGCATCAATAAGAAGCATGAGTTTTATTTTTTATTCTCATATTGTCTATTCTTTTTTTTGCCCAGTCTTTCTCCAGCCTACCTAACTTAATCTTCACCTTTGTCCAACCATTAGAGTGCACCAATTACTATTGAGGGGGAAAAAAAAGTAAAGCAACTATTAGCAAGAGTGGATTTGCTAATATCCTCTAACTCTGCATTGCCTGAGCCATAACATATACACTAATCAAGTGTCTGGATGATTAAACCTGATTATTTCCATAAGCCATAACTAAATTCTTGAAATGTTTTTAAGTATCCACCCTGAGGTAGTTCCGATCTGCCGGCTAAAAAAAAGAGACGTCGGGAGGCCGATGAGATGATTACCCGAACTTTAGCACTGTTATTTTCATTAATTTTCTCAACAGTGTTATTTTTGTTAATTTTAGTGAAACAAAAAGAAATTCATGTGAACAATTGCTGCACAGCCCAAAATAAACGGAATTTACCTTTTCTTATTGCATAACCTATGGCCCATCATTCATCACATGATAAAGTATTGTTGAATACTTGAGTTACCACTGTGCTTGCTATCTAAGGCTGATAAGATGAGATCAATCTTCTATAGACATCTATTAAGAATATATTTGACATTACTAGTTCATTAAAATTTAAAACTCATGGTGCTTTCCACTTTAGAGCCAACCTCTTCCATAAAAACCAAAGGCAATATCTTCGCCAATAAGAAAATTCCACCTATGATCATGCGCCAAGTCATTACCGCTCCAAGAAATAGTGGAAAATATTCTAACAAGCCCATGCTGAATGTCGAGATGGTAAACTCTGCTTCTATTGTTCAATATTTTTTTTCTTGTACCAATCAAAACAGGGATAAAAGCTGTTGTGTTCGGTATATAGAAGAGAAAGGAGAGAAAGGCTGGGGGTCTCGGTGGGGATCCTCGTGAGGTGCTTTAGTTCACTCAAATAAGTTTGGATCCTCTGCGGTGCTTTTTTTTTTTTTTTTTCTGTTCAGAACTCATAAGCATAATTATAAGTTTTATAGAAAATCTTACAATTCGCTTGCAAAAACAGCCTAAATCAATTTGGAATCTAAAATCCAGGTCCAGCATTTAAACTTTCTTTATATCCTGAATCAGGATTTCTATATTTAATTTAGAAGAGAATTCAAGGTCATGTGCCAAAAAATGACCATATAAAAAAGGTACAAACATGCAATTGGTTTAATATTTGCACCATCTTATCTAAGCACCAATCACCCAGACTATATTTTGAATCTTTGTTATTAGATAGTACCAGAAACGTGTAGCTTGTTTGGTTCGCAACAATCTTTGTTATTAGATAATACCACAAACATCAAATGACAAATGTGTGTGAGGTATGATCCATAATCTGACACATTGCTTAATAAGAAGGTCATTATTTGACACTCAGCTATCTATCACACTATAGAATTAGAATTAGAATTAGAATTAGACCACCTAGAAGTCTCATGGCTTGAATATTTGATCATCTGTCATGCTATCAACTAGGCCAGGGCATGTCAATATGGGGGGTGTGGAGGTGTTGGATTACACCTTGACATGGCTAAACTATAGTCCACCTTATGATATATCCAATCAATTTATCAATTAACTATCATCATAATATATGTGAGCTAAATTATATCAGTTATACTTGAGTCTAAATACTAATTCCTTAAAATGAATTTGAACTTGAGTATGAAAATGCAATCATTTCATGTGAAAATATAGTCATCGATACGAGGTACAACGCCCAATTTGGCACCAATGGAAATTAACCTAGAAATTTATGTTCAAAAATTAGGCTTTTGGTTAAAATTAAAGTTTCTCGTTGAAACCATATTCTATGGTAAAATTAAAAGAAATGTTTAGCTATTGATGTCAGTGATACCTTTTGACCAGCCAGCTTAACATAATAGAGGGTTTTGAAAATACTACTTTAAAATCAAAAAGAAAAAAAGTTGGCCTCTCCAGACTGGACTATAGTAGAAGATTTTGGACCACCTTAATTTCCCAATGACATGGCGATCAGCAATGTGGCTGTTTCGGGTAAAAAACAAAAAAACACCCTATCCGGACAAAATCTATGGAAACCTACATGTTTGTCCTTGTTTTCCTTCCAAAAAAAGGAACAGATGGGATCCATCCATTCCTCGAATATGTCATCTTCTTTCCTCATCCAACCACTCGAGTGACTAAATGTCCCAGCTTTTGATCTCAGCTGGCTGGCTTGGCTCCAATTTCACCATCTGTTTGGTACCAAAATCCACACCCTGTCCCGGCTTGTGTACACTCATAATTTCAGATTTATTTCTTTCTAGATCTAAATATGCCTACCAAAATCTATCACCCATGAGCGTAGTCGCAAGATCTCCAAATTATTTTAACTTTTTTTGATTTACTCTCGATAAACAAACTACGTAGCAACTATTATATATATTAATCATAGATTCCTGATTTATTTTTAAATCGTGAATAATTTCAAAACAACCTTCATGAAATTGATCATATATTTAGCAATTGATAAATTTGTTCTCCCAATATTTATTATTCTTATCTAGGGGCGCAAATGAGCTAAGTTTGATTGGGTTTGGATGTGACCGAGTTAGATTGAATTAATCTTGAACTTGAATTTTGATATCGAGCGTGATTTATTTATCATCATTTTAAGCTTAATTCAAATTTAATTGCAAATTTAATCTAAAATAATCTAATTGAGTAGCTCGATAAATCTAAATTGAGCTGGAATCAAAATATTCTGATAACAGTTTTAATTTAATAATTATTTTTATCTATATATGTATATAATTTAAATAGATTTGAGTCTTAACGGGTCGAGAACGATTGAGCCAGATCAAAATTAACTTCTAGCTTGCTTTTTTTTAAGTGTAAGGTTGGTTTCTTTAACTTTAAAACAAAATTGGTCATCTATTCTAGAGTCCTCAATTATTATTTTTAATATTTATAAATTTATTTATTTATTCTATTTTTAATAATTATTAACTACCAGTCCATCTTTATGGCAATATTTTTTCGTTTAAGCTTCCAGCGCAACTACACACTCGAAGCTCATCCTTGCTCTTCGCGGTGGAGCTAATCATAATTTCCCTCTTTTAACGTCTCTTTAATCCTCCCGTACCGCACTCTCTTCCTCTGCTGAAAGAAAGGGAAAAAAAAACAGAGAGAGAAAGAAAGGACGAAAGAATCCAAAACCTCCGGCACCAATTCCAAAGAGAAGCCACGACGCACCATCAGATCCTCCGATCTCCCCAATGCCGCCGACCGAACCCTAGACCCACCCCCCCAGCCCCAATTCTACTCACAATCCTCGCCACCTCATTTTCCTCCCCCGGTGATTCCCGCGATGGTGGACCCTGGCGGCCGGCGATCTGCCCCCCGCCGGAAGAACTCCGGCCTTCGGAGGGCCTGGTGCTGCCCATTCGGCGCCGCCCCCCGCAGCCCCGACCTTCGGAATTCCCCTCACTACCAGCACCACCCCTCGAAGCCCCCCCAGAAGCTGCCGCCGCCCCCCTACTCCGGCGGCTCCTTCCACAGCTCCCCTTCTCCCAGCAGCAAGCGCGGCATCAGCATCATCGACCCCCGCCGGATCCTCTCCCCTGACCGGGTCTCCCCGATCGACTCCGACGCGCCTCTCGGCCCGCTGCCGGAGATCGCCGACTGCGCCTCGATCACCACCGTGGCGGAGGAGTCGGAGCCGGAGAGCTCGGATCCGCTCTCAAAGGAGATAGCTTTGGTCCCTGAGAGGTCGGCGGCGGAGGATGGGGCTTGTTTGGGAGAGACAGCTTTGGATTTGAGGCTCAGCTTGAAGGGGAAAGACGGGAGGTGCTTGGTTTTGGAGCTGGATTCGGAGGCTCTGTGCGAGAGTAGTGCATTTTTTGCCTCCATGGTTCTGAAGTCTGGCCAGAAGGTCTCGGATGCTCTGGCTGATGGCCGGAAGATAGAGCTTACCGGTATCGAGGATTTGGGTGCTTTCGGGGAGACGATTGAGCTGATGTACGAGAAGGATACAATGAGGTGTCTGATGAAAGTAGGAGTCTCCCGAGCCATTGACATACTTGAGGTGAGAATGGCACAGTCTTCTATAAATTGTGATGGTTATGATTTATGAAAAGTTTGTTATACGCAGTGCTTAAACATACTTAGTAGTAGGCTGGTAGCTCTACTAGCAGTCAATAAGATGCAGAATGATTTAGTTAGAGTGGACAATTACGTTGAATATGAAAAGATTAATGATTTTTGTTGAGCTGTTGAGAAAAATAGGGGCTTGTCTTTATGCTTCCAGAGGAAAGATATGGGGAGAGGAAGAAGTTAGGAAATGGATATAAATGGAGAGCGTGCATTTCATTCTGGAGCATAACTTATTCAGCATCACTTGAATACATCTCTGTTTGTAGGAAATGAACACTTCTAGCTCTTTCCATCTACCATGTTTGGTACAACTGGTATCCAGCTACTGCATGTACTACAACTTCTAAATATGAAACTGATGGTGGAAAATCTAGATTAGAGATATTTTTGAAATTTTTTCTTTATGATAAGAAACACCAACTTGCATTAGGTTCACCAACTCAGACAAGAATGACCTTGCACTAGATCATGACCCAAAATCAAGTTTACCTTCTAATTTTGGCTGTTGAACTTGATTTAGAGATTCCAGAAGAATTCTAAATTTGGGAAACAGTTCATGCTCAGGAGGGCTTTGTGAAAATGTTGGTAGCTTGGTCATTAAACTCTGTGAAACTAAAATGCAACTCCGTTACACGAACCAATGAAGTTAAACTTTGTGTCAATATGTTTGCTTGAATCACAGAATATCTGAATACTAATGCAAGTGTAGGTTGATTATCTAGATAGGTTTTTGTTGGTTTTTATTGGGGCAAATTAGTTATCAATAAGTTTCTTAACCCAATTGCATGGCATACACATGAAGTGAAAGTAACATATGTTTGGTTGTTTTTAATATGTCGTGAATGTCGCATAGTCTCATGTACTGCACAAATTGTTTATACTATTTTTATTGTCAAAGTCTTCAAACCAATCACTATCACCAAATCCAACAAATTTGAAATTATTGTTAGCACGTCTCCTAATTTTAGGAGAGTTGATGTGGCCCACTTGATCAAGGTTATCCACATCATGATAAACACAATCTTGTTTAAATGGTGACTTAATCCAATCTGATTAGAGGTTATTCAGAGTTTATCTTATCAGGTGGCTTCCGTGATGGATGAAAACTAATTAGTGATAAATCTTAAAGATAAGGATCCGGGTCCCTAACCTAGCAGTATAAATAAGCATGTGGATCCATCACCTAAGGCACTCAAGTCCTGCATAGGTTAGAAGCTCCGGATCTCCTCTCTCTCCCTCTCCCGCAGGTCTCTTCCTCTCGTATGGGCGATCAAAGGTTGGTGCTTGATCAGAAGTGCTTAATTTCTGGGGTGCTTAATCAACGATGGCCGGAGGTTAGTAAAAGTTTAATTGATGATTATTATTCCGCTCATGATGGGCTTACAATTATTACTGAGTGAATTAACTAGACTACTTAGTGTACATCTGTTCAATAAAAAAAAGTGTACCATAGTGAACTAGGCAATAGCTGCATTCACGCCCTTCTTCTAAATGGAAGAGTTTTTGAGTTCAATACTTTGGAGGTGTTTCCCCAGGTATTCAGACATATCGTAATTCCACCTTGTGATTCTTCCCTCCCTATCCCTAAAAAAGAGATCTCTATGTTATACCGTGAATGTTTGTATGAACCTTTTTTAAGTGAAACATTGCTACCATCTCCATGTAGCAACCGTAAGTCTTACTCCAAAAGAATGCTCTGTGCATGCCAAGTAGCACTAGTTCCCAACTAAACTATTGAAAGAGGATGGAATTACCATTTTTCCTTCTATATGTTGTAATGACTTGGTACCACACTCCACATGTGTTTGCATGCTTGAAATCACTCATTTTAAATTTCTTGAGAACTTTTTTTTGGCTTTCTAGAGACGTAAAAATCCCTTCATTAGTATGCTTCACATCTATGTCAAGATATTAAAACATAAGTACCAATTTGATTTTATCTGTCATTGCTATCTTGAACTCATCATATATGCTTCCATTTTTCTTGTGATAATCACTACATCCACATACGAATATCCAAGCAAGGTATCTCCATCTTCAATAAATTTAGAATATAGAGCATGCTCCTGAAGGCATTTAGAGAATTTGTTTTCTTGGAAAGATTTGCCAATTCAGCTATTCCATGTGCTTGGTTTCTGTCTTAGGCCGTATAGAGAATTGTTTCGCAAGTTGACTATTTTTTAAGCCTAGAAATCAAGTTTAGGGGTGATTTTTTTTTTGGGTGGGACGGGGGGTTTATCTTGATTTTGGGAGAGTATAAATGATCATATCCTTGTAAAGTCTTCTAAATTGGGACTCAACCTAGCAACATTATTAATTAATTGAGGGTGAGACTTGTCACAATTGTAAAGGTTGCTCCACTGTGACCTGGGTGTAAGGCTACGTAAATCCAACCCTCCCTAGACCCCATAGTGGCAGAAGCCTCATATGCGGAGCCAGGCTTTTAGAAATATTATAAATGAACTAGTTATAAAGTGCATGCAAATGCACATTGCTGGCAAAATATTTAGATATAGGATAAGTTTTAGAAAGATTTAAGCATATATTAGGTGCTATTGTGTTGTCTTCATAAAATTGTTAAGATTTATTTGCTATATTGCATTCTTAATTTAGGTAAGTTTTTAGCTTTTGTTATGGCCATCAAATCACTATAAATTTGAGTAAACTTGCCCTTGTGCTCCTCCTCCAAGTCCAGTAATGTTAGAAACACTTTTATTAGAAGTTTAACATGGTTTAAATCTTTAAAGGAGAAATCTAACTTGGATATTTATTGAAATTGAAATGTTCGGACCACTTATATATGGTGTTGGATGTAGTGGTTGGGAGTTGCTTGAGAATATACTATTTAGGAAATGTATTAAGTGTGGTAGTTGGAAAGAATTAGAAGTGTCCATCCAAGATGTACTTGAGCCATGTTGAATAAGCTAAAATTGTTGATGGATCTATACTCTCCATTTTCTTATTTCCTCCTCTCCCTCATCCCTTCTTTCTATACGTAAAGTCTTCTATAATTCTCAATATGACTTGGGTTTTACAGTTGTACTTTTTTATCGTGAGATTATTTGTTGCAGATATTGTTTTAACTTTTTTTTTGGATTTTTCTTTTACTCCAAGTGGGTTTGTGCCGGGGATACAAGCACTATTAATATTGCCTGTAATGATCGGCACATATTGCCTATATTGGCCTGTACTTAAGCAAAATTACTGATTGTGCCAGTCAAAATATGTGTCAATACAGGCCTTGTACCATGATTCATGCCATACAAGCCACTGACTGATGGGCTCATACCATGGTTGTATACCTTTGGTTTGGATGAAACCCAAAAGTTATAGTGCAAAATAGGAAGATGATGCCATGAAATGAGTTTGATTAAACCCAAAACATTTGTGAAATTAGAGAGATAATGGATTTAAAAGTATGTGTATTGAAGCCAAAAATTCAGTGAAAACCAGAAACTTGGGGGGTGATGGAATCACTGATCAATTTTCGGTCATGATCAAGTGGATGGATCACAACCAAAGCTGGATCCACGACAACACGATGCGGCAAACTCAAATTACATTATGATGTGCACCAAGTAAGTGATGTTTGATGATCACAACAAAAGAAAAAGAAATGCAAATCACACTAAACAATAGACAAGATGTGTTCCATTATATCAAAAAGATGCCAAGAAATGAACTCAAGGCAAATTGACCATGAAAGCAAAGGCAAAGCGCCCATAAAAATTTCTACTGTGGAAAAGAAAGATCTTAACATAAAAAGTAGATTCATGAGTTAATAACTGGTGTAGTTTGAGCCGTTACCTTGCCTTATTAGCGCATTGGTTACAAGTAGAATCTTTACCATGATTTATCAGGCTAATTGTGCACATTTTACATGTGTGCACACTACAAGTCAATCAGAATATCTACATGACTTCAAATCAAATTCTAGGGGCTTGTTTGTCTCTACTCAATGCTGAAAAGAAGATTGACCATCCTTTTTGTGCTTTGATCCAATTGGAAATCTGCTAAAGTCAAAGTTTTGGCAAGGCAAATTACATATTCACCCCTTGGTCTAAACACTTGTGATGCTATTGGATAGACCAGTCATTTCGTCTGTTGTATTGACATGGGTAGTGGAGTCCACAAAATGAGCTAAATTGAGTTTTGCCCATTTCAGAACTGGCCCAAAATTTCATAGACTTAGATATCATTGGCATTGATTCTTTGGGGTTCCCTAAATTCTTTTGTTTTTCTTCAGGTGAAACTTGGCTTCCTTCTTATGCAGTCTAGGTTCTTTAGACCATTGCATGGTTGCTGCTTTTTAGGCATCACCAGGCAGGACTAAGTAGTAGGGTAGTATTGGTGAAGAAGAATTGAGTTGGAGGAAGTGCGGAGATACAGAAGCAAAAACTAAGAGTAAAAGAGGAGAGGAAAAAAATCAGAAAATTCTGCCAATATTCTTTTGTAGCTTATAAACTACTTCATAATGAAAATTTATGTATTTTCTAACCTGGACTGTCAATTTATTGAATAACTTATGTATAATGAATTTATTCTAAAACTTTACCTTGAATTAGTTTGTCTCCTAAATCATCAAACTATAGTCAAATACTTTCAAAATAATGCAAATAAATATCAGAGAGAACTTTCTGCCTGGTAAAATATTATCAGAACTTTTTGATTTTGTCCTTCATGCTTTTTAAAACTTCCTGTTACAATTTGGATAATAGTTGATTTTGATTGTGACACTGTCCATGCTTTGACAGATTGATTGTGAAATAATGAAATGTCCACCAATAATATTCATGTAAGTCCGTTCTGTCATATCTCTGTAAATTGCATTTCAAGTCTTCCCACCACTCCGGTCAACCCTATGATGCGTATGCATGTCACGAAGTTCATTTCCATGCCCCAATTTGCTACTATCCTTGCATTCTTTTTTAAAAAAAAAAAAATCATCTGGCCTCATGAAGTAGATATATTAGCCATCTCAACATTATGTTCGCTATAGTGATAGTTCTCTCTGATAAAATTTTGACATCTAAGTGGCAAAACTAATCTGATTCTCACTGCATCTTGGTTGTCTGGATCAAGATAGGCACTTGGATAGAGAATCCTGAAACAATATGGTAGTTCTGGTCTAATGTATTATTACGAACTAGTCAATTTTTTTTGTGGTCCTTCTTGCCTCTGAATAGCATTTCTTGAAATTTTGAAATTATGATAAGTTGTTGGCTAATTGCTTGGGTTTTCTATTTTAGTTCTCTTGGATCATATTTGACTTAATTTGGTTTTGTTTCTTTCAGGTATCTTCCACCATCATGTTTGACAGGGGTGTTGCGTCATGTTTGAAGTATATCGAAGCTGTTCCATGGAGTGGGAGCGACGAAGAGAAGCTTAAGAGCTTGCTCGCAAGGTACACAATTGATGAAGCAATCTCTGAAGATTTGCTAGCCAGGTTAGTGCCACAAGGTCCAAAGCACTCAGAAAATCTAGCTGTGCATCTCATACAGTCCATTGCAAATGGAGCTAATGCTAATGCAAGGAAGGAGATGCAATCCTTAGTCAATGGCCTCTTATCCAAAAGTTCAGTCTATCAAAAAGACCCGGCTGGTCTCAATAAGGAGAAGCTGTACCACATTTGTCAGTCTTGCCTGAACTCACTGGCGGAACTCTTTGAAGAAGCCTCCAATTCTAGTCCCGTAAATCAGATGACAATAGCGAAAGAAACAAAGCCACTGATTGAGCGAGTCTGTAAGCAAGTCGAAAACCTTAACTGGCTGCTAGAGATTCTTGTAGACAAGCAGATGGCAGAAGATTTTGTGTGTTTATGGGCAAGCCAAGAAGGATTGATTAGGATGCATGAAACGGCATCACCAATGGTACGATATGAGCTCAGTCGGATCTCAGCTTGTGTATTTATTGGCCTAGGAAGGGGGAGATTGCAGTGCAGGGGTGAAATAAGATTCAGTGTCCTCAGGGCCTGGTTTGGACCTATGTTAGAGGACTTTGGTTGGCTGCTGAGATGCTCGAAGGGGCTGGACATGAGGATGTTGGAGGAGAGCCTGGGCCAAGCTCTCCTTACCCTTCCATTGAAGCAGCAGCAAAGCTTTTTCGAGGAATGGTTTCAATATTTCGTCGGCCATGGCACCAACTGTCCAAACCTGAGCAGGGCTTTTCAGGTATGGTGGCGAAGGTCGTTCCTAAGGTCCTCAGAAGCACACTGCTAAGCTTCTGCAATCCTTCTAATATCTGGTTTGTTGTAGGAATGTGATAGTAGTGCAGGCTTTTAAGATTGGTGGTGAATCAGAGCATACACCCTAGCGTATGTTCCTCGACGGTGAGGACATCCTCTAAGAGCGGGAAATTTCATGACATTTCTTATTAGCTGTCTTTTGTTTCTAATAAGTTGTTTAATAGTTGGCATGTCCTATGTATATATAAAATTCTAGATTGGAATGGGTTGTTTTAGATCGATCTTTAACATGATGATTGATGATCATAAGATTTTTTTTCTATTCAATATCAAAGCGTAGAACATTCGAATTATGTGATAACATTTTCTTAGAAGTTAAACACACCTCTGTTCCCCCAAGAAAAGGAAAAAGTGGCCATATAATCAGAGCTCTAGGACTACCTATTTCTTTGGCATCACTACCAATCACTATAGCTGTTCATTATTTGTTTGAACGCCACCATCAACATTAACCTTCAGGACTTTTTTTGTTGTGGGGGGCACCAGCTAACGTTGATGGAGTGTGATCGAGGACTGTTTCCAGTCGTGGGGTCCCAACAAGCAATGATAGCATTTGAAGCCCTAGAATTGGGGTCAAATTGAGTGATGGTAGAATGCTCTTGAGAAAGAGCAGCCATGAAACAGCTAGCATACGTATGAAAGTAGTCGAAGGGCTCGTTTGGTTCGCGGAAAGCATTTTTCCTTCTAGGAATATGATTTCTGGGAAACAAATTTCTAGGAAGAGGATGCTCAAGAAAGTACTTTTGGCATGTTTGGTTGATAATGGAAAAGTGATAAATTTCCAAAATGCTTATATTTGGTTTGCCATCCACTTTCCTGGGAAAGTTATGTATAATTTCTATTATGTCCTTAATAAAAATTAGGTCTTTAATGCCTCTTTAATGCTTCTTTAATGC
>JAOXJJ010000001.1:23973758-23986638 GCA_025769935.1 Phoenix roebelenii | reverse complement strand
ATTAGGTCTTTAATGCCTCTTTAATGCTTCTTTAATGCTGAAGGATCTTTTTGGGAAAAAATAAAAATAAAGTGATTTCCACTTCATGAGAAAGTAACTTTTCCATGTTTCTCATGGGAAAGATTTTTTCATGAAATGTGGAAATCATATTCCCATGGAAATACAACTTTCACATCTCTTTTCTTTGAAAACTTCAACCAAACAAGAGATATCTCATTACTTTTCCATTGACCACACTTTCCACCCTTCTTTTCCCGCGAACCAAACGGGCCCGAAATGGTAAGGTTTCAACTGAAGTGTATGAGCTCACTCCTCCCAGTCTAGCCTTTAAAAATAAGAAAATAAATGGATCACCTCTGACCAAATATCATCAAAATGTGAACATTCAACAAAAATGTGGAACTTAATATTGTGTAATTTCAAACTATGCTTTTAGCTAATTGTCACACCCAGAATTCAATATCTGGGTTGGCTACATGACACGGCTATATACTTTCTATGGCAAAGTCCTAGAAAATATGTAAGATCTGAAAATTTATTACAGCCTCAATATCATTGAATAATAATGATCTCAATTCATAATAATTAACAGAACCGGTACAATTATAAAATTTAATTATACAATCAGTATTAATGATGGCCATCTACTCATCCTTTCATCTATGATCTCAACTATAGCCAAGTATCAAATGACCTGCAACTCTGAAAAGAAAATGAAAAAAGTAATGTGAGTTTTACAGCCTAGTAAGAATTCCAACACATCCACATTAACATAATAATAATATAAGTTTGAAAATCGCAAGAAATCGTTGCACACATTATGAAATTACAAACTGACTATCAATAATACTCGAATAATCAATATGAATATGTACATCAAATATTAATAAAAAAATTAGGCACTTAAAAGTGATATATCATACGATATCTCATAAATCTTCAATAGTATTTTAAATACTTTTTATTTTTTTCTTTTTCTGAATTCAAGATTAATTATCTTTTCGATTTTGGACCAAATTTCGGTCACATTTTCCGCCCTTGACGAGGTAATCGTTAGTATCACATTTTCAGCTTGTGACAGGATATTCGATGGTATCACATTTCCAGCCTATGACGGAGCATTCAATAGTATCACATTTTCAGCTTGTGATAGGGCATTCAATAGTTTCACATTTCCAACCAGTAATAGAACATTCGATAGTATCATATTTCTAGTTTATGACGGAGCATTCGATGATAACAAGATCAGCCCAATGTCTTTATTTATTCAATCAAGTTCACATCCATACATAAATTCTTTTTTATTTTCGGCTTTAGATTAACTACAGTCACATTTTTTGTTCGTAACAGGGCAATCGATAAGTGTCACATTTCCAGCCTATAACAGGACATTCGATAAGTATCACATTTTTTGTCCGTGACGGGACAATCAATATAATATAGCTAGTCCAGAGCACTACATCTATTAGTTCGATAATGCAAGTATAAACTATACTCATATTTGCATCCAGCATGCTATCAATCACGAGCATACATGATCAAAACATGGTTTGATATACAAACCATCATAAAAAAAATTCTTGCATCTTACTTATCTGGATCATTCTCATATCACACATATGTATATAAAATATCTATAATCATGCAGGTAAGTATACAAGGATTTATACCTCTTTGTTGATAACCCAAACAGACTAATCACATGCCCACACTGCAATTTATAAACCGAGGTGCGCATAGCTCTGTTCGACATCCTCTTTCTTTAAAGATTCTTCTCCTACATAATTAAATTAGCATAAAAAATCATCTGAGGTATCCAACAACCTAGAACCCTCTGTTGGTCCACTAAAATATTCACATCATGTAGTAACCCAGAACTATCCATTAGTCCCTTTTAACCAAAAATTTCTTTGAATCAACTAGAGAGAGAAAACACGAAGATAGAGAGAGAAGTCAATCCAAAAATTTGAGACCCCTCGTACGGTCGCATAACACCGACCTAGAACTTTTCCTACGGCTGCATAACATCGACCAAAGACCAATACCGGCTTGAAGCTCTAGGTCACACAACAATGGCCGAAACCCCTCTAAAGGTCAACCCGACTTTATAAAGTACATAGACCCGCCATTGGTCCACTAAAACATGTAGAGAGAGAAGGAGTAGAGAGAGAGTGATAAACAGAGAAAGTGCAAGAGAGAGAAGAACTAGAGAGAGGTGAGAGAAAATAAGGGAAAAACGTCAAAACGAAAAATAAGAAGTATCAAAATAGGAGTGACTTTGCCCATGATCAATCCAACAATTCACCAGCCGGATTTAAGAGAGAATGGTGGCTGCAGTGGTGCCCGAGGTCAAGAAATCTACGATCGGCCAACGGCGGCCAGCGGCGACTGATTTGCTGAGTTATTCTCAATATACGAAATACTCAAGAATTATTGAATAATCAAGGATTTCATAATCTAATCACAAAATTTTGATGGCCAATTAGAAAACCTTTATAAATCATAAATAAAGGATATAAATCATTGTTAGTGAATTATTTTGTGCTATTGTTTAATATGACACATCTCTTTCAAACTTGTGTTTACATTAAAAAAAAAGAAACAAATCTTAATAGCATCTATTTAATCTAAGTTTTACATTTTATTCTTAAATTTTGATAATTTTTATATGATTTTATCTGAATTTTATCTGACTTCTAAATTTTTTCCTCCTACTGTGACAAACTCACGACAATGATAGCTGTAGATCCTTTCTTGAAAGAAATAGAAAGAAAGAAAGTTCACAGTAATCCTAGAAGAATCTATTTGGTGCCGAAAGGAATCGCTGCATGAAGACAAAATGCCGAGATTTTGTGGTGGAGTTCGTTAGGAAATCACCCAGGACGCAGCCAAAACTAATAATTGTTTCTAAAGATGCTGCTGATTGCGTCTCGAACCGCTTGATCTCACACCCACGGCTGAGATCTTCCACGGTGCACGAAATTATTCCTTTCAGCCGTCCGATCGATGGTCTCCGTCAGCAACCTAACTGGATTCCGGAACGCAAGACTCGCGCATTAAGACAAGTGTAAAGCGGGGACGATCCAACGGACAGACGGCGCGGCCTTTCTGACGATTGACGGATTTGAAGGCAGCGAAGAGCCCATGGGTTTTTTCATGCATGCATGGGTGCATGAGATGACATGACATGCATGGACAAGGATGGTGGCGGGGAAACATGCCATGGCATGGGGGACCATGTCAGGGTCATTTACGGTTGGGGTTTCTACCGCGCTGTAGCTGGACCAGGCCCTCCTGTCCTTGCTGGAGGAACTTTTTTCCTAAATAACGAAATTGCCCTTGGTCATGTGACCATCATGCCCTTAGAGCTTCCTTCTATTTACCGAAACATGGGACTGGACCACCGTACATCATCTGGCGGAGCTGTCTGATTCCTGGTTACGAAAATCATTGGATTCGGGATCAGTTAATCGAACTTGGATAAATTAATTAATCTTTACCATTACGATAAAAAAAATTATAGTCCCATATAGTCTATTTCCAAACTCATTAGGATAATTGATTGATCCTATAACAATTTTATGTTTATGATGCATGGCTGGATTGTCCAAAAATTTTGAGTAAAAGCTTACCTTGCTATTTTTTAGATGGTTTCATGTATTAAATTGTAAAAGTTAATCAGATCAGGATAAGAAAAATTGGTCATATTCATCGCTTTCAAGTTGGCTTTCTTATCTCGTTCTAAAATTAATTATTTTTAAAGTAAAAAATGTTATAGTGCAGGTTTGAAGAAGCTTACTGTTTATTAAGCTTGAGCTAATGATGCACTATTTTTTATCTATTTTTATATTTTAAAAAGTAAGATAATGAAGTCATTATCTAGGCTAAAAATTTAGATCTCTCGTCATTGCAAGCATTGAGGAGGGGGTGCAACTTGATAAGCTCTAATCTTGTTGGCGGTCACAAAGTTCAATTTTAACTCTACCTCCCTTCTTTTGTGGGGTTTTATCTTAAAGTTTTTGGTGGTAGTAATTCATGAGTTGCCAACATGGCAATTATGCCCACGTACGAGTGGAACTATGATTAAAGTTGATTACATGGAGACAAACATATAGGTGAATTGCTTGTAGGGGAACTTTACCTTCTTTGATTCATTCAACACATGCAATTTCTTTTCCATCAATACGTTCTGCAATTTGTACTTAAATTCCTTTTGTATCAGTTTGTTCAGTTAATTTAATAACTTTTTTCATTGACTTTGCAAATAAAACTCTAATTTTTAACTGTAAGGCTATATATTCTGTAAGAAAATTTGTTTAAGGTTTTCTCTCCCATCCGGTCATTTTCTCCTCTCACGGTTTGGATCCTGAAAAGAGGCTAGTTCCGGGATTTACTCTTCTAATTTTGAGAATGATCATCCTTTTTTTCCGGACTACGAGCAAGGGATAGGGGGCCCAATGCACCGCCAGGCGAATTCAAACATAAATTCCATTTCTTGGGCAGATAATTACTTGCTAGTATTTGGCATTTGCTACCCACATGATGAAAGCATGGCCATGATCTTACAAACACACATGGTATGAGTATTATCTATCTCTCTAGTGCAAAACATGCAAAAGATGAAAACACAAAATTCCTATCTCTTCTTGAGAGGGAAAAACAGGCTGCGAGTTCACTTCAAGACTCATGATATGTTGATAAAAGATGAAGGCATGTATGATCCTTTTAGATGTCATTAATTTTGTTGAGTAGGCCTTTGGCAGGGCCTTTCAGGGAAGGTTAATTTGGTCATATAGAAGAAAAGTGAGCCGCGAATTCGGGCTGCATTTATGGGCTTTCAACGGCTGGTCGCATGATACCGTTGACCAGAATCAGTGGGCTGACGCGGCCGTTTTCGCCGCTCCCACAATTAGCGTGTGAGAGGCACGTGAGCTTCAAAATAGATGCTGCAATATCCAAATTGAGATAATTTAAATCTACATGAAATGATGGATATACACTCATTTTTTTGTTGCCAAATTCTCTAGAACTTTAATGTGCATGGGAAGTCCATTATAATTATGTAACAATTCTTCCATAAAATATCTACCCCAACAAATATATATATATATATATATATAAAGAATAAATTAAAAGTAAAAAATATTTTAATGTAACAAAAATTAACACCTATTTTACTTTTATTTCTCATGCACATATTTGCTTGGATTACAATAGTTATTCGATGATTTTGCAAGAAGTCGTTGCACCATTAATATTAAATAACAAGTATTTGAATAATCTATTATTTTACTCTCATCATTTTTGGTACAAAACTTGTTAGTTATTAATTTTTAATAAGAATAACAATTACTATTTGCTTTTTTTTTCTAAAGGGAATAATACTTTTTAGAATTAAAAATTTTCAACCAAATTTACCTTCAGCTGCCCAGCATAAATTTTCATGATTTGAAAAATAATAATTTATATTAGAAAATATTTCTAAATGCCCATTATGCACATGCCAAAAGTAAGGCCGCAAATGTGTCGGGTTGCCCCATGCCCTTATTGGACCCGACCCGTTTAGACCCAATCTGACCTATTTTGGAGGACCCTGGAGCCAGGTCAGGTCCTAAAATTAGACTCGTTTCATTTTCTAGATTGGGTCTAGATTTACTGAATTTTGACCCAACCCGATTCGATCCATTTGAAATTTGGATAATTTTAGATTTTTAAAATGCCCATTATGCGCACTTCAAAAGTAAGGCCACAAATGTGTCGGGTTGCCCTGTGCCCCGATCGGACCCGGCCTGTTTAGATCTCACCCAACCTATTTTGGAGGACTCGTGGAGCTAGGTCAGGTCCTAAAATTAGACTTATTTTATTTTCTGGGTGGGATCTAAGTTTACTGAATTCAAATATGATCCGACCCATTTGAAATTTGAATAATTTTGGATTTTCAATTCTACGACTCGATCTGCCCTGACTCGAATGTGTAAAATTATTTGATCCTACGAGCTGCAGCTTGTGGAGGTGCAAACAAGTTTTGAAGCCATTGATGGTTGATCCAAATCGGATCCAATTCAAACCCAAATTTTTTTGAGTTGACTTACAGTTATATATGGATCCGATCCAACTAGAATGGCCTATTGGGTCAAAAATTATAATGGTGGATCCAATCTGATCTTCCATTAAGTTGGATACGGGTACAAAATTAAAATTTAAATGAGAATTTGGGTTAGATTGGAGTCACTCATAATTCGATCCGGCTCGATCTATTTGCATCCGTTGTCCAAAGTTCATGAGATGCATGATTGCATATTTGAAGGTTTTATTACCAACCAATCCTCATTTTTGACGGCAAATCTTCAAAGTTGCACCAATCTTTCGGTAGCCTTGTGGCATCATGAATTTTTATTATAGGAATGGTAATACAGACAATAACATCATTCTCTTTTTATTATTAGCTATTAAATTCTTGTCATGACGATGTCCATCATAGCAAGTTATTCTAATGTTAATTTCAAATCATATATTATGAGATAAGATAATAACCGTTATATTAAACAATTAGCAACAATTTGAGGCCAAAAGCGTCAATCCAGCGTAGATCTGTTGGGGAGCACTGATCTGACGTAGAGATTTCGTCAGTTGAAGGAGAGTTCTATTTAATGGACGGTCCAGATCGACGGACACCGTTAGAGGGTCAAAATTAAAAAAAAACACCTGGGACCACCATGCGTTCAGGCAAGTAGCAACACGTGGCAAATCATTGTCTCATTTCCCGCGCTTCCTTCCACCTCTCGGTGACTCCGAGAAAAGTCACCGCAATCATAGGGCTCCAGCGTCCTTGTCCCTTCCAGCCTTGCGTAACGCAGCCGGTCGGTGACGGAAAGCATGCGATCACCGCGAGAATCTATAGAGGCGCGCGTGAGGCCCGCATTGGCTCTCGCGCCGGAGAATACTGAGGAGTAATTCCGAGGGAAGTACAAGGGCATTAGGGGCAGAAGAAAAGATACCGTGGACCCCGCTACCGGTGCCGATGCCATGGGATGAGTCCATGTGCATGATGGATGGCTATGACGATGGGGATGTCGTTGATGCCAAAGAGAATGAGAAGAAGAAGATTTGACTCTTTTTGGAGCAGAGGAGAGAGAATAAAGATGGCGAATGATGGTAGCCTTTGATATTTGTACTCGTCCCTCGGCTAGTGTAACCGGCAAAGACCGGTTGCTCCCAGGTTTCACATCAAACTCCTGAGAATGTTCAATATTCTCATGAACTCCTTGCTTTTTGGGCTTGTCCTTTTTGGCTTTACTTAGATGCTAATAAAATAATTGTCATTGCTTAATTTTATGCTACCATTGAATGTATCATCTCTATGTATGGAAAAGCAATGGAAGTGAGATGAGTATTGGTTGCAAGGTGTATGGAAATAAACAAATATGATGCGACTAAGATAAAATTCTCTAAATTATCTTACTATGAAAATTACCTATGATTTTGTTATCGTCTTGGGTACCTAGTAACCCATTTATGACAATGAGTATTTCTAGATTTTCTAATATTAGTTTTCACATCCACTACTTTTTAACTTCAACATTTTCAAATTTAAAAGATCTGATTTATACTTATTTAAAATATATTTGAATCACTGGTGTAATAACAAATAAAATTTAATGAAGTACATATTTTAACAACGTTATACTAATGCATATAGTTTTTAAACACTAATCTAATATAGTTTTTATTTATCATTTGCTTTTTGCATAAATAAAGAATATATAGAGATTATACTTAAAAGACTATAGAAAATATTAAAAGAGAAGTTTTAGAATGATATTTGGTACCAAAAATGTTAAATGATATTAAAATACATTATAGATAAATGATATATAACGAAAAATTCGATATTAGCATTGTTTATGTAGATGTAATTTTTGAATGATTGATTATTTTATGAATAACCTATATAAGTCTAGCATATACTTGATCATACACTATTATACTAACTTACAAGATTATATATTTTGGCATCACCAAAGTATATCATTTAAAATATTATTTATTTATCAAACAGATCATAAATGTCGATGTATATTTCAAGGCTGCAGGTCAAAATAACCCTTGATAATATATTCATGTTTTTGTGATGAAATAATGACTGTCATTCCCTAAACTAGGTAACGTTTTTTTGCTTTATCAGAAAGAAGAAAAAAAAAAAAGGGAACCGGTTTTACAAGGGAATACGAGTGATTATGGGACAATAGGTGCTTATTTATAGTTTGAAAACTTCTTGAGGGCTTATAAACAAGAGTCCTGTAAGCTCCAATCGCAACCTCCACTTGCGGGTCAAAAGGAGGTACTAATCAAAATAAACGGGGTGGATGTATCAAAAGTTTAATCAAATCTAAAGGAACATTGACGTCCGCAAGGACAACACTCAAATCCGGGGGAAGAAGGAAACCAGAGGGAGGAAATGTTTTTTTGAAAAAATTCCGAGGAAAAGAAGACGAGTCGCGGAGATGAAAGCAGTCTCTTTTTAGAGCTCGAAAGAAAACCGTAACCCTAGAATCTGGAGTTCAAGCCAGAGAAGAGAAGAGACCGCCGGAGGAGTTCTTTCGAGCTGCTGCACCGAGGCCTCTTCTTGGGACTCGCAACCACGTAAGTCGATTCGATCGTCGGTTTCGAATTCCTTTTCGTTAGGGTTTTTCTGTTCCATTTCTCCCTGGTCATCTTTGGCGACTTCTATTTCCGTTACATTCGAGGAATTGGATCAGACTGAGGCCCGGGTCGTCTGATTCGGCTCGGATTTTATGATCTAGGTGGCGATCGAGGGATTCTCGCGGTCGTTTGCGTCGCTTCCGGTGGTGTCTGAATCCGTGAGGGTGTTCTACCTCATGAGAAGAGGAAACGATCGTGTTTTTTGGGGTGTACGAGAAGAAAGATCGTATCTTGAGCTCTTCTGAAGGTGCTCTGCTTGCTTGGTTTCCATTTCTGTGAAAAGGATAGCATTTTTATCTTCCTTTCTTCTGATATTTTAGCTTTTTGTTCTGTTTTGTTTACCAGATTTCTACTTTCATTGGCGGTAGTGGAAAGCAAAAGCAGAAGAAAAAGAAAGCGTTAAAAAAGATTGGGTATCTGAGATCCGGTTATTGGTCCTTTTGGAGGTTTGGATAAAAATGGGATTCTTGAAGAGGGGGTGGAACCTATAGGATGTTGCAGGCCAGAGTTTATTGCTTGGTTTCCACTTCTCGTTGGTTATATTCTTTATCTCCCGATGTGTTTGAAGGCAGTCCTTCCTTGCTTTCAAGGGCCCATATAGAGTCTGCAAGGTTTGTTTGTTGTTATTCTTGCTAATTCTATAAGCCTATGTAACAAAATTTTCCCTTTTTAGTCTACATAGATCACCTGCTCCCTCTCCTTGAGCAAAAAATGGTGCCTTCCGGCTCTCCGACTCCGGTTGGAGGAGCCCAGTCGGTCCCTCAATCTCTTCTGAGGTCAAACTCCGGCATGTTGGGCGGAGCCCAGTCTAATTCTATCCCTTCTCAGCAACCTTTCTCTTCGCTGGTCTCTCCTCGAACCCTCTTTAACAACAACAGCAACAATATGAGCTTGCTGGGTAACATTTCCAACGTATCATCACTCCTTAACCATTCATTTGGAAATGGAGGGCCTGTTTCTGGTGGTGGGCTCTCCAACCCTTCTGTGAACCTCCAACAGCGAGGTAGTGTTGGAAGTGCAGTTGATATGCTAGGTTCTGCTGAGCCTGATCCTCTATCCTTCACCTCTTCATCTGGTCTGGGTCAGGGGCAGCACTTCCAGAATCATTCTGGAAACCAGCTTGTGCAGGATCAGTCACAGCCTCAGCAACTTGAGGGGATACAGAACTTCCAACAACAGTTCTCAATGCCTCACAATCAGCAGCAAACACAGCTCCGGGGAGGGCTGGGCAATGTGGGCAGCATGGGTCCTGTCAAGTTGGAGCCACAGATGTGTCCTGATAATAATGGTCCACCACAGCAATTACAGTCATTGCGCAGTCTAGGTGCTATGAAAATGGAACCTCAACAGCTGCAGTCTGTGAGAAGCTTAGGTTCTGTTAAACTGGAACACCAACATTCCGATTCATCGTTGTTTCTGCAGCAGCAACAGCAGCAGCAGCAGCAACAACAGCAGCAGTTACTCCAAATATCGAGGCAGCAGTCACCATCTGCAGCTGCTCAAATTAATCTCTTACAGCAGCAGCGGATCATGCATCTGCAGCAGCAGCAGCAGCAACAGCAGCAGCAACAACAGCAGCAACAGCAGCAGCTTTTTAAGAACTTACCTCAGCAAAGAAACCAGCTGCAACAACAGCTTCAACAAAGTCTTCCTTTGAGACCTCAAGTGAAACCATTATATGAGCCTGGAATGTGTGCACGGCGTTTGACTCATTATATGTATCATCAGCAGCATAGACCAGAAGTAAGCTTCTCTTATTGCCGGATGTATTTGACTATTTCAAGGCAAAGCTGGCAGAAGAAGCACTATTTCTTTTTACACTCACATTTGCTTTTCCCTCATGAAGGACAACAATATTGAGTTCTGGCGAAAATTTGTTAATGAATACTTTGCTCCCAATGCCAAGAAGAGGTGGTGTGTTTCTCTCTATGGAAGTGGGCGTCAAACCACTGGTGTTTTTCCTCAGGTATGTCTAGATCTGATGAGAAGAATGAGCCAATTGTTCAAATGCACGCATGACTTGGGTTATTGTTGGTGAAGTTTGGAGTCATGCTTTTTCCTTTTCCCTGCTTATGCTTGAGTTGTGGGCTGCCCTGCTTGATATTTTTGCATCCTTGCATTTCAGTGAATGATAGCCTCTTTATTTTTGTGTGTTTGTGTATGTAATGAAGCATGTGTACCATGTTTTTTCAGGATGTATGGCACTGTGAGATATGCAATCGTAAACCTGGTCGTGGTTTTGGTATGTACCATCCTGCATCATGAATTTCTATCTTGCCTGTGCATTGTGTTGAATTAAATATATGTTTTGATCTAATTTTATGTTTATCTCCTCATCAATAAAGAATTATGTTTTACACTGTTATATATACTGCATTGGAGAGCTGCTTTGTTTATGTCATCTTGCTGTTTCTCATATGCAATTTCAGAAACTACCGTTGAGGTTCTGCCAAGACTATTCCAAATTAAATATGCTAGTGGTACTTTAGAGGAACTTTTATACGTTGACATGCCCCGTGAGTATCAGAATGCATCAGGCCAGATTGTCCTGGATTATGCTAAAGCAATTCAAGAGAGTGTATTTGAACAATTACGTGTGGTACGTGAAGGTCAGCTGAGGATTGTTTTCTCCCCTGATCTAAAGGTAAAATATTACTGAAGACGATTTCTGTTGCATTCTAGAAGACATCTTGTTTTGTTGCATCTCTTTGGGAATACTCAGTAGCTCTTGTTTTTTTTTTTTTTTCTAGATTTGTTCCTGGGAATTCTGTGCTAGGCGTCATGAGGAGCTTATTCCTCGGAGGTTGTTAATACCCCAGGTATTAATTGATGCTTTTGTCACTTAAAACGTTATCTTTTGCTGGCTTTTGGTTTAATTTCAGCCTTTCTAGGTCTGAGGTAATTGATTCTTCTCTTCAGGTTAGTCAACTTGGAGCTGCATTGCAGAGATATCAGAATGCTGCGCAAAATGCATCATCTGGCTTATCTACCCAAGAGTTGCAAAATACTTGTAATTTGTAAGTCCATCTTTTCTATAGCATATTAAGTGTGTGCCATTTATGTCAAATTCTTTTGTTTCTTGGTTTTAAATTGCCTTAATCTATTTGATTGTGCTTGAGTATTTCTTTGGTTGCTTTGTACATGGTCATATGCATGTCTATAGTGTACAACTGTACATGCATATTTGGAAATGTTGACAAGTTAAGAACCTTTTCATTTTGGTGGACCTAGCTTTGTTCAAATGTCACGTTAAGAAACTTGGAGCTTTAGTCTTTTGTTAATTGCTTATATGTGTAAATGTACATACACATGTAAATTTATCTTGGAATATACAGATGTATAAATATGTAACTATAACTATCTAGTTGGTACACATAATGCAGTTGCAGGATGTATTGATACATCATAATTATAATCATCTACCCTTCCTCGAACTATTTGGGGTCAGCTTTATGGATCCTCATTTACCAAGTATTCATATGTACGACCACCTCTGATTATTGCAAGTTTTTCCAAATGCTTCTTCACAACCTCTATCCATGTTAATTTAGGTCTTCCTCTTCTTTTCTTATGACGTTCAATATAAACTAAAAGTATCTCTCCTTTTCGGAATCGCCTCAGATTTGTTATGTATGTCTTTACCATTTCATTCGATTTTCCACCATATTTTCCTTAATTTATGCAACTCGTATAGCTTTTCTAATTTATTCATTTCTTAATGTTTTTTCTAGTTTTAGGCCATGTTTGGCAGAGCTTTTGGTGGCCATAAGGCACTTTATGATCCTCCAAAAGTACTTTTGGATGGAATAGAGGTGTTTGGTAAAAAAATCGGAAAGAAAGCTAAAACAGCTTCTTCGAGGAAGCTCCAAAATGGAGCTTTTTTGAAAAAAACACTTTTAGCATGCGTTGGAAAGCTGCTTTGATTTATAAAAATTTTTCTTTTTGCTTCAAAATACTCATGATAAAATATTATAATTACAAAAATATCCCAACAAAGGAAACAAGGAACCCAAAAATTAGTTCCTAAAAATACTATATTAATAAAATATTAATATATAATGGTAATAATTATAATATTTTATATCTTTATTATTGTATTATACTATAAATATAATATTATATGTATTATATTATAATACATTGATATGTTATGTTATATAATATCAAATTATGTTAT
>JAOXJJ010000001.1:23932368-23961097 GCA_025769935.1 Phoenix roebelenii | reverse complement strand
TCATCAAAAAAATATTTTACCAGGAATACTTGGAAATTATGGCAGTATTCGTGACCCAGGCTCACGAAGCTGGTGAATCATAAAAGAGTGTCCCCTTGTTTTTTTTTTTTTTTACTTTTTTTTTTCGGTGTTGTATATCAAGCAAATGTTATGTTGCTGATGATTGTTCTCTCGGGAACCATATGCATCTAAACAAATTATATCTAGAGGGACTAGGCACTGGGCACTACTATTAACAAACAATCATTCCTCTATAATAATATCAGGCATGGATAGATTGGACAATCGTTTTGCTATTGAAAGCTTATGTCATTTCATTCCACTCAGCATCAAACCCCTTGTATGGACAGATAGATGGCCAGTTTCAAGACAAGCCAACCAATCTCTTAATTTGCAGCTGCTAAACAAGACAAAAAAAAAGGGGTGAAAGCAAAGCAGAGATTTTTTGATGGAAAGCAAAGCAGAGATCACATAGATACCAGAGGGGGGTGAAAGCCCTCAAATTGCGATGGGGGTGAAAGCCCTCAGATCGCAATGGGGGTGAGAACGGTCGAGTACGGTCGACAAGCTTGGACGGTCGAAGAGCCCTCAGATCTAGGGTTTCACCGCTTCGCCGAGCTTGGATGGTCGACGACGACGGCTGGCGACCGGCGACGAGCCGACAAGAAGTGGAGAAACCCTAGCTCCATGCCTCCGCCACTCGTCCGCTCTGCGCTTCTGCAAATCCCAACCAAAATGAAGAAGATCATTCGTAATCGTACCTCAAAACCTAGCTTCGCCGACGACAGGGTGGTCGGGACTCCTCTTCACCACTTCGCCGAGCTTGGACGGTCGATGACGACGACGACCGGAGAAACCCTAGCTCCATGCCTCGTCGCCTCCACCGCTCGTCCGCTCCGCGGCTCTGCCTCTACAAATCCCTCGATTCGGGCTGTCGGGCAAGTTGGCAAATGGCAACTGAACTGGGTTTAGGCGTTTAGCCGCGATTCGGGCCTGCGAGTCGGGTTGGAAGTGGGCTCGGGCTTGGACGGGCCCGGGCCGGGCCAATGAAATACCCGAGCCCGGCCCGAAATAGATATGGGCTTAATCATTCAGCCAGAGCCGGCCCGAAATGCATTGAGCCTAGCCCATAGCCCGGCCCACGAGCGGCCCGACCTGATGGGTTTCGGGCCGGCTCGAGCCCACTTCCAGCCCTAATCTTTTCAAGTCTGCTGTTATGATCATGAAAGATTGTGCTGCAATTGGTAGTTATGCAAATGTCTGGAAAGCCAGTTTTACTTTATGCGAACCCAGACCCTTTGATTTAGCTTAGATATATATATTTAGTGAAAGTAAAAATAGATTTAAGCAAAGGTCTTGCATAACTTTTGAGAAATCTTTTGAAGAAAAGTCTTCTACATGGGATGATGATTCTATTTTTGCAATTTTTAAGCAGCATTATTGTAGGATTTCCCATTATTATGTGATATACAGTATACCTTTTCTTCTTTACCATAAAATGTCATTTAGCAGAGGATTTTTAACAAGTGCCATTGAGTTGTTAGCCTATTCTAGTTTTGTAGTACATTATCTCTATGCTTTGCTTGCGGTTTAAGTCTTGGGCATCCTAGATACCCATGCTAAATTCCAAGGGAGTATTTTCTGCCAGCTAGATTTCCAGATGCTTGAACTGTTTGTTGGTTTGCTCTATTAGTTATTTTTTTCTTTCACTTTCTTTGGCAATGTTTTAGATAAAAGGTATTCCGGATCTATCTTATACCAGACTATCCTCTTCCTTGCTTTTGCGAATTTTCTTCTAGAGTTTTAGAGGAAGCACTGACCACTTAATGAGGAAAGAGAAAAGCATTAGAAGTATGAATAGATGGATCTTGAAATTGCATCTTCTATATACATGTTATCACAATAAGCTACTGGAGGTCTATTAAAAATATGAGTAATAATTGTTTACATCAATGGTACAGATCTTAGATACACCAAGCCTCTTGGCTGAGGGTTCGGCAGGTGTGAAGAACATTTTTAAGCAGAAGCCACCACAAGCTGATGCTTCTACTGGCAGCTGTTGTTGACTGTTCTCTTTTACCCAAGATCGTACACTTCAGATTTCTCGTGGCAGCATTCCCGCTGATGGCGATACAGATGGTGATTGGTGGCGATTTTATCTTTACATTGTTCATGTGCGGTATTGTGAAATTAAACTCATGGTTCCAATATACAATTATATTTTACATTGAATATTATCTTTTGTGTTATCACGATTTCTTTCTGGTTATAGAGTAGTTCTCATAAAGATGATGAAATGTAAATTAGTTTATCTGAGCTGAAATTTTGCTCTGTGAAACAGTGTGATGCCGTCTCAGTATCCATCGTTGATTGTGTTGGGGTGAAGCGGTGATATATTGGATAATCTTCAGCAGGATGTTTTCCAGGATAGATAGTCTTTAATCAGTTCTTTTGTCAAATAAATACCCATGCCCAATACAAGTTTGTATGAGAATTATCATGGGACTCAAAATAGTGTATTGTTTGCAAATTTGATAGGAAAACATAGGACCTTGGGGAAAAAAGGTATAAGAGTGCAAATTAAATAGTTCTCAAGTTTTATTTCCCCCAGCTAATGATCAAGTCTTTTAATTTCTTCACCCATTTTGCAGGTGTCCAGAGATAGGTTTTCATTACAATCTCTCCTCCACCTCCTTAGATGTTTTCGAAACTTCTGAGATGTTTCAGCTTGATAGATTGGATTTGAGTTTGTATTGTGACATCCAATCAACCAGAGAAGAGTGGGTGAGAAAGAATTTTCATGATACATAAACAACCGCACTTCATAATAAACTAATCAGCACGCAAACTAATTATTATACATAAACAAGAGGGTTGCTCACATGTGGGCTTGAGCTGACAATGCAATTTGAGCAAAATGGTGGTTTTGTGAGAATTAAGGGTGAACTGTATGCTTTTCCTCAAAAAGATGAATTGTATATTTTGAACCAATTTTACTTATTATTTACTATTGACAGTTATTTACCTGTGGCTGGGGTGAGTGAAAATATAAACACACTTCTCTTCTGTCCTAATTTTAGTGCTACTTGTTATCTTAAGAAAGAGGATATTATTCTGATTTCTCATGTACAATCATATCAAGTTTGTGAATAGTTTTCCCCGTCATTGTTGAATAAAAAACAGTGGATTCTTACCTAACCGCTATTAAGGATTGCTTTGGAGGAGGTATTGTTCATTTCTAATGGTCGATGGCCAGAACAAGGCTTCTGAAGTCTCTCGTGGTGGCATTTAGTCATGGTGGTTTGTCGTCCTTGCCTGAAGCTGAGCAAATATATTGGATTTGGATACAAGTGCTTGCATTTTTGAAAGGAGAATGGTGGGTGCAGTATTGTTGACACTGGGTTTCGAGTTTGGAGGAGATTTTCTCTTGACAGCTTGAACTCAACCAGACTACCGTTCTCTGATATTGATTTGGAGATGTTTTGGAATTTTCAGATGCAAATTATGATGGTGTTGCTTGAGAAGTGGAGTTAAGTTTGTTTCATACGGTGACTATCCCTTATAACAACCTGAATCCACAGGACGATTTGGCCTTCGCTAACTGCCAGTCATGCTGAAATTTCTGCTTCGAGGGAAGCGTCGAGCCTGCGAGACTCTGGATCAAAATTTGAGGGAAAAGAAGTGCCACGCACTCTCCAATTGTCTTCTTTGCGGCTGACATGATGAGACTCTGAGCGACCTCTCCTGTTGTTTCTCCAGAGCAATCTGGGAAAAATTTTTGTTTCCTTTCTTTGTTTTTCCAGAGAACTAACAGTTTTTTGTTAAGATAATTAAAAAGGACAGACTGTGTTGGGTTGGATGGCTTTTTGCGTTGCCGGTCATGCCAGGCAAGTTTTCCTCCTCCTCCATGGCTGCATCTTCATCAGGGCTATAAAATTTTTCCGTCCCAACAGAAGGAGAAACAAAAAGAAGAAGAAAGGAAATACAGAAGGATTCAAGAGCTGCTGATGCACCGAAAAGCGCACCTCTCTCGTTCCGGTTCTCAGAATTTTCGGTCATATTGAAATTTCCTTTATGCGACTCTCATTTAGAAAGCGTCTGAGTATTCACTGCTGTGGCCTCTAGTTTAGAAGGGCTCTTACTTAAACTTGCATCTTTATGTCTAGCGAGATTCATGTCTCTGCGATAGTGATCATAATTTGTACCCATCCATCTCTTTTTTCACTAGCGAGTTTTCACACACAAGCTATTGGCTACTAGGATTATGGCCATCCACCAACCCATCTAAACCACAGTTTACCAGTCTCTTAGGAAGCGGTGCATAAGCACCACCTAAGCAGATGAAATGATCGTAAAATGAAGAGGTACAGGAGAGGATCTTGGCTCTCAAGAAGAAAGGAAGAGAGGAGAGAGAAGAGAGAGAAGAGAGGGAAATAGAAAAGAAAAGGTGGTGAGGAAAGGCGTGCAGAACTGCCAGGTCGGGCCGCGGCCCATCAGTCCGCAGCCCAACTCACTTTCGGCAGATGTGCATCCGAGAACGGCATTAGGATTCTTGGCTTGTGAAGAACTCGGCAAGTGTCTCGCAATCTGGCTATCAATCGGTTTTCTTCAGCCATCCACCTCAAACATGAGCCCCACCTCACAGCCTCTTGACTGCAAAAATGGCAGGATTCATTGCTTATGCTAAGCTTGGCCCACAAAGTCCTTGGTATTAGAGAAGGGTACACTGCAAACAAGTAGACATGTTAAAAGAGGAGACTCTGAGGTCCATCTCTTGGGCAAGAATCAAGTAGAAAGCATAAAAACACAAACAATATCAAGTTGGAGGTATCTCATCTCAGGTAAATGTTTGCGTTTTAAATTTGAGTTGGTCCCCGCTAGCTGGTTGTTAGGACTTAGGACCACTTGGAACATCATAGAGAACTAGTCTCCGTCAGAGTATTTTATTTTCAGTTTAAGAGACGCTTCATTTTCCTCTTTCTATCCATTGAAAAAAGTTTCAATTTTTTACCATTATGTTTTTCCACGAAGAGGCATTTTTTTTTAACTTCTATAAGTACGATAATACTCCGGCAAAATTGGACAACTCTTCATTCTCTTCTTTCTTACAACCATACTTTCTCTCTCTGACAAGTTAACAAGTACGGAATTGATGTGTTATAGTTTGGGGATGCAGTCTAAGATGTAGAAAATATGTGAACTTTGTATTCTCGGAGAAATAATTTCCACAAAACTGCCTATATAGTTGGAAAATAATTATTTTTAAGAGACTACCTTAAGTGATAATTTTAACCTAATTTATTTCTATTTTTTGTAGATTTTTTCTTGAATTTTATATGTGAAGTCTGCAACAGTGTCACCAGTGTCGGGCTAGTTCAAAGAGAACAAGTCTTGTCGTGCTGAGTGCCGGTACAAGTCTTTGTTCGTATATGATTTATGATTGGCTATCAATTTTGTTTGTTATTTTTTGCATGTATATCCTTCAAAATATATAAATTTATATGAATATCTTTATAAAATATTTATTTTGCATATATACCCTTCTTTATATATATTCCCATACTATCTAATATCGTTAAAAAAAATAATTTAAATTTAAAATGACTAAAATACCCTTATAGCGACTAAAATAAATATTTATTTTGTATATATACCCTTCTTTTATAAAGATACACATAAAAATAGCAACTTTGCAAGCATATTCATGCAATTACTCATATGTGGGAGGGTATACATTTAAAAAATAAATAAAAAATACTCATAATTCGGTAGTGGCAAAAAAATATTAATATTATTATAGAATATGATCTCATGTTAATATCAACTCTTAAAGAATGAATCATGTTGCTTTTATGAAATTTTTGCCTTCGCCTCAAAAACAAATAACAACTCAACATTTACAAAACACTAAAAGATATTTCACTAATCTAAGCATCTATATTTAATTTAAATTTAATATGCTTTAATTTTTAAAAATAATAAAAAAATATATAGATAACTTTAATAATAATAATTATATCGAAATCAAATGGAGAATAACATCACCAAATATTCATCTAATATTCCAACTTTATTGAGTCATAATCTTAAAAAGGAAAATTGATAATATGGTTCGATCTTTTTTGACTTGTCGATCCAACTAAATCATAAAAGGCTGAGCAAGTTCTAGCCGAGTTTTATTTTTTTTAATGAATTTTTTAAATATATATTCTTCTAAATATGAGAAATTTTATGAATAACCTTGTAAAGTTGCTCTTTGCATGTAGACCTTTTTATAACTTTTTTTTGTATATCTACTCATAAGAGTATTTCAGTCATTTTAATTTTAAGCTATTTATTTTTTAATGATGTTAGATAGTACAGGTACATATGCAAAAAAAAAGATATACATATAAATAGTAATTTGATGAAGGTATTCATATGATTTTATATATTTAGGAGGATATACAGAAAAAACTCTTTCGGGTTTAGTTACCATGATCTTTGAATCTTAGAAACAACGAATACTCTTGCTGTTTATATTTGCAAAACATTGGGTACATCTATCAACCCTACTGTATATCTGAGAACTATGCCAGTATGTCATACTTGTGCCATATCGAATGCTTCTTTTTCAGGGCACTATAAGTGTAAAACTGAATGAGTGAGGAGCAATACCAATTAATGTACTCTCATTAGCATGCAGGACTATGTTTCCACAATGTTTTATATAATGCTTTTTTTTGTTGTTTGAAGTTTTCCGAAACAAAACTCAAAACCGGACTCACAATGGACTGCATCTAGAATTTTGCCATGAGAAGGAAAGAACATAGTTTTTTTCTTTTTTTCTTACTTTTTTTTTGCTGCTAAGGCGGGTGGATCATACCTAACAAGTATAGATACACCCAATAAAATTAAAAAACAAAATACCTCGGAGTGCTAGGGGCAACTCCTCATTACTAGCCCACAGGATACTTCCGAAATGACTGGCTACATAAGCAGCTACCCAGTCCGCAGCTCCATTAGCTTTACGGAAAACATGCTTGACCTGGAAGACCCCTCCATCCCTCACCATTGCCTAGATATTTCGGAGCAAAGGGTAGATGCAACACTTACCCCTTGGGCCCCCATGGATCCAACTGATGACCGTGGCCGAGTCTCCCTCCAGGATGATGGAACTGGCCCATAAAACACACCGAGCGTGATGAAGGTCGGCCCACGCGGCCCTCAGCTCCGCACCCGAAACCGATATATCGAAGAGTTGACTGCCCATGCAGCCATGACCCTAGCAGATAGGTCCTGAATAACAAAACGCTCGCCGCCCCTCGTACCTCCATCCAAGATAGACCCATCGAAGTTGACATTGAGAAAACTCAGGGGGAGGGGCTCCCAGGTGAAATACACCGTATGTAAAGCTGCCGAAGCAAAATGGCAACCCTAGATGTCCCGAGCTGTCAAGGTTCCTTCGACAGGTATGATGTGACTGAGCTCCACCGCCTGCACACGGGCACTCTCCACCACAAATCTTGGCGACATACTGCATTCGCCAAAGATTTGAGCGTTTTTAGCTAGCCAAATCTGGTAGGACATGCAAATCGCTCGAGCCGCCTTCTGGCGAAGTAGTGGGGACTCCGAACATTGGTGCATGGCCTGTAAAAAATGGTCCCTCCGGCCCCAAACCTCCTGCAGAATCCCTGCCAGTCGCCAAGTCGCCCTAGCCCATGTACATTGAAACAAGGCGTAGTCCACCATCTCGTCCACACTGCAATCCCCACATACCGAGAGAATCCTCAATTCTCGTCTACTAAGTATTGCTCTCGTCGAAAGACGGTCCCAGAACACCTTCTAGAGGAACAGTGATATCCTCGGGTGGAGTTCCAAGTGCCAGATCCAGGCGCAGTCTGGCCCAGGCTCGTACTGCCGCCAGAGAATGCGGGAGAAGTCGCCCATCCTGACTCTAGTCTTGGTAGAGGTGCTCCAAACCTGCATGTCTGGACCTGCACACCCAGGTAACGGAAGGGAATGGACCCTCTCCGCCAGATGCCCCCCAAAAAGCTGAACCACCCTAGTCTCGTCCCATGCAGCCCCCTGGAGATGAGGAGATTATAGGCCCATAGGCCCTCTGCAACCTCGACACTAATCGTAGTCAGCCAATGCCGCAAGAGGAGGACATCTACCCATGGGTCCCCAGCCACATCAATATTGCGTCCATTGTCTATCGGCCATCCAATGTGCATCAGCGCAGTAGGCAGGTACCTCGCAACCTCTCGCTACAGGAAAGAACATCTCCACCCTCGTGCCAGTGCTTCAGGGCCCACCCGCCCATAACTGGCTGCCATGGTCTAGCTCCAGATCCCCTGCGGCTCCAAAAAAAACCAGACTGCATGTCGGGCAATGAGCACCTCCCGTCTCTCTAGAAGAGATAGAACCCCAAGGCCACCCTCACTGAATGGGAGGCAGATGCTCTCCCATGCCACCAAGTGCATCCCCCGACCGCCACCATGCAAGCCCCATAAGAAGCCTTGAAGTAGCCGCTCAATCTTCAGTAGCACTATCCTTGGCACCACCATGTTTGCCATGAGATAGATAGGTATGGAACTAAGTACGAATCTGATCAGCGTCAATCTATCCATCACAGATAGGAACACTGCCCGCCATCCCTCCAGCCTGCTCTGGATCCGTTGCACCATCCCGGTGCACTCAGATACCCGCAGTCCTACCTGTGATTAGTACACTTTGATAGCTCTAAGTTCCGTCCTGCTCTAGCATCCCCAGAGTCCTCTGGACCCTCCATCGAACCTCAGGCGTCGTGCTAGGGTTGAAGGAGATGGTGGACTTCTGGGCATTCACTCTCTACTCCAAGGCAACGCAGTAGTCGGCCAGCACCCTTCTAAGGGCCCGTGCGTCCTCTACTCGCGCCCTCATCAAGAGGAGACAATCATCGGTAAAGAGCAAGTGAGATATTGGTTGGGCCCCAAGAGCTAGAACGTAAGCTTCTAGCTCGCCTGCGGCACAAGCAGCCTATAGTGCCCGAGACAAGACATTTGAGCAAATGATGGATAAGTATGGGGATAAAGGACATTCCTGCCGAAGCCCCATGGTGGATTTGAAGAAGGAGGATGGTGTAGAGCTGACAATGAAATGTGAAGCTGCAAGATCCCTTTAGACTAGGGTGTTGAGCTAACATGGTGCTTGAGCTGTTCTACCAGTTAGCTATTTTTGCAGTCAGGTCCCTTTAGACTAGATTCTCTCTTCTGGATTCTTATTACAGACAATGGTGTATGGGAAACCATAGGAGATACGTATGTATCATTAGGGTGACAAGGCAGTGCATTCTTGCCTAGTAGTGCTGCAGCTCAATTAAATTATAAGACAAGTTTCACAAATGTTCATATTCTGGTTTCTACTCGCATTGCAGAAGGAAAGGTTGCCAATCTACTATTTTAATTGATTAATGTCATATCATTGGAGGAATATTCAGAGCCTATACATATCTCCAATCTTCCATGGCGAAAGAGAATGAGGTTATCAAACAGGGTATGATTCAGCTATTTAAGAGTGCAAATTAAGTATCATAACCACCTTTGGTCCTCATTCCACATGACTCTGAGCAGCTTCAGAAATGCTCTGGCCTTGTCTTTGGCTTTGGGGCTGGACTGGCTCTGGAGCAGCAACAGCAGCTGTGTCAATACCCCAGAATTGATGGCCTCCACTCGCATCTGCCTCGACTCGCTGCACAAGATCATTAGCGACCCGATGGCTTGCTCGCTTCCCTCTTGAACAGATGAGACTCTGAACACCATCTTCACAAGGAGACCGACAGCATCGGAATTCCTGCTCACAGCCTTCCTTCCAGTCTCCAGTCCTAAAAGAATCTCCAATGTGGCCAAGGCTTGAGAAACATTCCGCTGAGTTGAATTCAGAAGATACATGATCAGGCCATCGACGGCACCTTCTTTAATTGCATAGCCTCGATTGGCTTCTAAGGAACATATGCTGGAAATAGCTCTAAGAGCAGCTTCGGATGCACCGGCATCAGTTTTGTCATGTAGAAGAGCGATCAAGGCTTGCAGCACTCGCTGTGTCTGTCCCAAGACCAAGCACAGCTCGCAAGTTGCCAAAGATGTAGCAATGTCCTCGAATAGATAGCATAAGCTAGTCTTGATCTTAGTACTACCTTGTTCTAAAAGAAGCACCAAAGAAGCTAAGTAGGATTCTTTCTTCAGCATGTTCAAGGAATCCACATGGATCGAAGGTGATAGATTTAGAATGCATTCGAGGGCTAATTCCATGAGTTCCGCATTACCATGCCAGGGTGCTTGGAACAGCGTTTCTAGCAGCAGTCGAAAGAAGCCTGAGTGGATCAGACATGGAATGTCGGACTCCACCGATAGCACTCTGATCTTTCGAAGTGTCTCCAGCTTTGCAGTAACTGTGGCATCTGGGGATTGGAAGCTTTGCTTGAGGGCGGATAACTCGAAACCATCGATCGGTTTTGAGGGCTTTGGATGTGGATTGAGGTCACAGCCTGTGAGAAGCCACTGATCAATCAGGTGCTTGAGGGTGTGGTTGGGGACCAGGGACGTATCATGGAGCTTCTGCATGGTGACCGGGCACGTAAGGTTCCCTCCAGCAAGCCATTTCTCGATGCCCGGCCTGTCGTAGGTCTGGCCGGTGCTGAGAGTGACGGGGTCGGTGAATAGATCAAGGCTAATTGGGCATCTGAACAAATCGGGGATGCTCATCTTTTTCTCATCCAAAGTAGGAGGAGATAAATGTAGCTACTCTGCTAATGGAAAATAGAAGTTGCTGGGTGTTTGGAATACAGAGCTATCCTCAAACATTCTATCAACAAACGGGACTGGACAAACGGCATGGACACAGTTTATAAGCTAGCCTCAGGCAAGGCAATGGGCAACCAGGGATGGGTCTGATTCCTTTTAGCAGCACCCACTCTCTTGTGCTTCTACTGAAAGATGTGGGGCTCTTCAAATACAGATTTCGGTTGGCACTTCAAATCAAACGAGGAATGGGGGAAGGAATGATGGAGTTCGATCGTTCCCTTTGTAGAGGTAGACCAAGCCTGTGGAATATAAAGATAGAAAAGCAAATGAGGATTGCTGTTTTCCAGTTGTTGCCGAAGAGTAGCTGAAAGACTGTCCGAGAGGAAAGAGATTGTGCTGGAAGTGACAACGTAAACAGAGAGACATAAAGGTAGGCTGTCGAGTGGGTATTCGGTCTAAATCACTGTTTTAGCTCTTTGGTGAGACTAGAACTATCAAGAGATGGGAGGTCAAAAGAAGGTAGTCCATTTTCAAATTGGAATCCTATCTGAAACTGAACTCGAGAAACATAAATGGAGAAGTAAATTATATTGCAGGCAATAGATCGATCATGGAAGATAAAATTTGCAGATGAGAATAGTAGTTCATGTATTACTCACCAATGTAAACAGCCATCTTATGAGAGATGCAGAGAAAGGAGGCACCAAGCAAGGAGGAAAGGGAAGTAGAGGGTGGTAAGCTTGGTGAAGAGGAATCATATGAGAGCACTAACATACAAACACTGCATATGGAAATTGGTTGTCCTTATCTTGGGGCAGGGAGCATGCCACTATAATAATTGGAGAAATAGACATTCAAATCTATCTATATCAATCTAAATGATCCAGTCAAACTTACTCCATTGGACTAATTCACTGAGACATTGAATTTACTTGCTCCTAATTTTCTCTGTGAGAGAGAGAGAGAGAGAGGAGAGTCAAGTAATTCACAAGATTCATGGGACTGGCAACTAATACATGGAAAGCAATGCACCGACCGAACCAAGAATGGATATAATATTTGTCGAAGATATCATAGACATGTACAGGGAATCCAACAAAAAGCCCGAAGCGGTGAGAGTTTCACCCAAGAAATATATAAATTTATCTTGGGACTAGATTTAAGCTGGTAGCTTTTAATTAGTTAATGCACCTATTAGATTGTAGTGGTTATAAAATAGCAAAACTTGGGTTGCATGTGAGGACTTTGCAGTCATAAGGCCGGCAGTTCATTTAATTGGGTTTTGATTTGGCTTTCCAATGCTCATCATGCATGGATGGGCTAATTGACATGCATTAATTATGCACCAGCACATGTACATGACCTCACATGGCTCCTAAATACTCTTCTCCCTGATCAATATGACTTGCATATTTGCTCAGTGTCATGGTGTCTCTCCGCAACGAGGACATGCAATTACTTATGCTCTATGGTGCTTTTTTTAAAAAAATATTCAGGTCTAAATTTTTGAAATGCACCGTCCAAGAGTTGAATCCAAGATGTTTAATTACCAAGCAAAATAGTGTGACCATTGGCATTCGTGCAAGTTTTATCATGTTATTAAAAAATAGTACCATTAAATGTTAGAGGTTTCTTTATGCAGTCTCTCTTTTTTCAGAAAAAAGAAATGCTTAGAAAAACCACTTATGCTAAATAATTTTTTTCAAAACTGGGACAGGAAAAATCCGTGCTTATATCTAGGTGAGGGACACATAGATTTTTTGGATTTACCCATGTATTATTCTCCCCTAATTTCTTGCAATAAACTAATGACACTGATGATATCATCTATTTTTGCTTGTGATGTTGTTTTTGCTTCTTTTTTTTTTGTTCAATATATTATTTTGCACATTTTTTAATTTATACTACAGAAAGCTGATATTTTACATTTTTATTATTTATTTTCTAATTTTGAATTATACAAACTGTATCTGAATTTTCGATGACTTAACTAAATTTCAAATCTCTGACTCCAACCAAAATATTCCTGAATGCCAAAATTGTGACAGTATGAATTAAAAAGATTTGGCGGATATCTTTTTTTTCTTTTTTCTGAGAATTGTGAACAGGGCATTAGTCTCTGGACTTATACTTCTAACATGCATCCAACGCTGTTGCAAAATTGTTGAAGTGGTTGGGATGATATGACTGCCATCGCCATAATCATGATGACCATCGTCATCATCAGTTCAAATGGCAGACAAGATGGTGCTCGAAAAGAGCTCTTGGAATGATCACTCCTCACTAACGTAGTTAAGCTATGATTGCTCCTCCATTCCCCACTGTCACTCTCATTCTTCCTACTCCTTTGACTGCATCCACCGGACTATGGCGGTCTGCGTTGGCTCGCAACTTGTAAACGCTGCATGGGTGATTGATAGCCAAGGACAGTTTGGGAGGACATAGCAATGTCAGGACTTTTCTTGCTTTTTTCCACCAATTCTCTTATCACATGGAAGGATCATGAAACAGAGAGCATTAGAGGATGGGATAGGAATTGATTGGTTGCTGTAGACGAGGAGAGTGGTCCGCCATTGCCGATGTTTGTAAAACTTGGCACCATCATTTGATTTTTGTAAAAAAAGAGTTACTTCAACTGAACTCTAACCAAACCAATTTTGTTGCCTAATGCACAAACCTACTTCATTGAACTCGCTCGATGACAAAGCATGAATTGATCCAATTAATCAAGTTTTCACGGATTCATACTTGTCAGATTAGGATTTGTTCACTTTTAGCTTTTGTAGATACTGAGTCAGGTCCCACAATGAAAGTATGTTATACTTCGGTTTTTCTTCTTTTTTTTTCTTTCTTTTGATCCTGAGCAAAAGGTCATAGATTATGTTAAGCATGGTAGTATTAATATCTGGACGCATCTACTAATGCTCGGGCTAATTTTCTAGTGAAAGTAACCTCAATTTCATTCCCATCTTAGTCTTGCTACAGACAAAAAGTCACACACCCCAAAGACCAAAAAATTTCAGCACATATACACAAATGGCTAAGCTCAAAGATGATGGTACGCAAAGATGAAATTCAAATGTTGCCCCAGGAAGGACAAGAAGTCGAGGGAAGACCAAACAAGGGACAGCATAAACGAACCACCACACAAGCTGCAGGAAATGAGACAAAAAATGCACACAATACCTCCATGGATGGTTGATCAGGCACATCCGGCGTCCCTTTGGCATTGTTCCATCGAGTAATGAAGCAAACTTGCTCTATATTACATTCAAGTAATGATACACACTTGATAAAGGAAGCTGCAGAGATAGCATGGGATATGCAAATCAATTCAGATCCATTGCAGTTCCTTGAGTCTAGAATTCTGAAATCTCTCCTCAAGAACAGTTCGCTACATAATATTGACATATATGTACAAGTGGCTTTTCAAGATCAAACCTCCGAGCTTTGTTCCAAGCCATTTCGAGTTGCACATTGTTACAATGCTCAGTAGGCATGGGGAGATAAAGCCACCCTACCTGCCCGGTGAGCTTGGTCGGCACAAACACAGTGCACAGATGTGAGGTTGAGGCACCCACTGATGATCAGGGAATGCCTTCCAGGGCAGGTATGAAGTGCAGGGAATGAGTCGCAAACAGCCTGAACCGCAGGAGGCGTCAAGGCCGTACACTGACTTATGTTCAGATTCATAAGCCCTTCCTTGTCATCGCTGCTGCTCGGCAAAAGACCCCACAGCCCATGCTTGCTCTTCACACGGCTATTCGCTAGTGAATACATTGCCCTATCAGTGATGTTCTGGCAGAAGTAAAGGCCCAGGGATCTTAGATGAGGGCAACCATTTGCCAATGCAATTACACTTTCATCTGCAGTGAACAGAGAGACAGGTTAGAATACCAAGTGGAAAAATAATATGATTGGTTTATAACTACAGTAAACATTTATCTGCTTTACAAATATGCAAGACAAGGCTGCAAATGTCCATTGCAAGCATAACCTACACCAGCATTTAAAAGGAACTTAACAGCATGAAGCAGCATGGCTTGAATCAATTGTGATGCACAAGAAAGCATCCAAATAAACAAATACATGGTGGCAGACTGATATGCAAAATTGATGACCGTCAGAATTGTGAATTTCATTGTGAACAGCAAGTCCAGATCATTGTTTCCTATGACACATGATAGGTGTTCAACTACCTAACGAGGAAGAAATCGCAATGGCGGCTGATTTTGTGTTATGCAGTTGTCCATTACTGTTTGATAAATTCTCCAATTTGGTACTTTTGTAAGACCTTCAACTGCATCCACCACATCCTCAAAGTTTGCATATATGACAACCACTCATCACACATTTTAGGATGCATCAAATCCAGGGCCAAGTTTCCTAGCAAAACAAAATATTATATATTATAGCATATGAGGTTAAGCAAATTAGTTGTTAACAGAAGTTTAGATGGCCCATGCTGAAAATGTTGGCTCATATTTGTTTGCAGGCGATAAAACGATCTCTCACTGTTGACAGCAGGCAAATGAAGTATAGACCATATGCCAGCTATGCTGGTTCTAAGCCAAAAATTTAGATTTGATACTGCTTTGATATGTCATAAAAGTGCCAGTGTTTGACAAAATGTCATTTTGTTCTTCCCTGTAGTTTTATACCTCAGAGGAGAAACTGACTGGCATATCTAGAGCAATGACTAGCAGCGGTGGAAACGAGCTGAACATGAGTGTTCTGGAACTGCTCGGCTTGGTGCACAGATAGCTTGCGCCTAGCTCGAGCTTGCCTCTATACATACTGAGCAGCTTGAGCTCAGCTGCGTCAGGCCAGAAGAAGGAATATGCCAAAGGGCTGAGCTCCACAGTGAGTACAAAGGAAGCGGCCAGCAAGGGAATGGAGGGTGGATGGACGGAAAGATAACAAAGAAGGGAGCATCATGCTATATCAATAAGTTAATGAAAAGAATGGGCCCAATTGCTTAATAAATCACAGAGAGTTCATCTGCTTTAATTACCTCAGAGCCCAAGCCTCGTCGCAGCTGCTTATCTAAAGGCTGAGAATGAGATGATTTAACTCTTTTCCCCCATCTAGGTTCAGTTTTTGTCATCTATTTAAGGGAGATAAATAAGAGAAGTGTATTGACCAAAAAATCTTTAATAAAAAAGGTTAATAAGATAAAAGGAATATTGCATAGATAAACAACAAATTGACAAAGCATACTCATATATCTAGGTCTTGTTTTTGTCATTTATTTAAGGGAGAGAACCAAGAGAAGAGTATTGACCAAAAATTCTTTAACATAAAAGGTTAATATGACAAAAGGAATATTTTCATAGATAAACAACAAATTCGACAATGTATACTTATATTAAAGTCTATGTACTTATTTTGAGCTATATCTCGCTTTTGGCTTGTCATATTTCAAGCTAAAAAAGCTGGCTCATGTTTGGCTCATTTAGTAATAGCGAATTCATTGCAATCTCAATTTTCTGCTGAACACGGGCCACTCATGAACAGCTCACTTATTTATCAGCCCCAGTGACTAATGTTTCCATGAGTATCTTTGCATGAAGTTCTATGTTCTCTATAACACTCACTAAACTTGGTATCAGAAAAATTAACAAGCAGATGGGAAGAATTTACTTCTCCCTTAGGGGGTGAAAGTTTGGAGGTGGCGGCTAAGAACAGAAATATTGCTTTGAATGTTTCGACCATTTGTGTCCAGTGGACCTATACCTACACACACAAGTTTTGTTTTATCACACATTTACTGTTATATGAAGTACTTTACTCTTATTACATCAATCTAGCATTAGAGCAAGGGATCTTTTGTGCAATTTCAACGGCTGATGTTACCCATGAACATGATTCATAATTTTACATGTGCAACTCAATTTTGTAACCTACCATCTGGAAAAAAAGAAGAAATTTCTGGGAAGGCGGTAGCAGGGCAAGAATCTAAATATATAGAGAAAAAATCCACAGCTCTGAAAATGTAAAAGTTCTCATGTGTTTTCTTTAATCATGGTAACTGGTTTCTCTTAGAAATAAGGAAAAAATATCACAAAGATTAACACGAGTAATGAAGGAGAAGCAACAAAGAAAGACAGAAATATAATTAAATATGAATCAAGACTTGATTTGTAAATTATTTCAGCAAAAGTAGTCTGGATAAATGACAAAAGAGGAGAGTAACATGAAAGGAGATTACTGCTGTCAAATTTTTCCGATTAAAAAAACTGCGGCAGACCGAGATTGCGGCATGTTGCTGCTGCTTATGTATATACAGAAGAAGAAACGAGGAAAAGTTTAAAGTGGAAAGGGGTCACGATAAAGAAGAGTTAAAGGCATTACAAAAGAGGAGCATAAATCAGCCACAAGATGAAGTTGTTTTACTAGATAACCAATCATAAGGTAACAAAATTCGGCTCTTCAATGAGCCTTACTTTATAGACATTCAAATCATTTCAAAAGAAAATGGCATTGACCTTGGAGTTCTCTAACATTCACATTGTAATCCAACCAGGGCCTTTATAGTTTTAAGTACTTCCAATCAGATGAAACTCAACCTAAGTTTAAACAGGGAAAAAAGATATAATCAACTTCTAGCTCATTTTTCTATGAATTCTGAACTTTCTTATAACCATCATCCATTTCAGAACTACTTTACATCTGTTTTTGAGTATGTATTGACAATAACCATAGACAAGGTTGAACATGTACTGACACATGACAATGATTCGCAGTCTGGGATGACAAACAACAGCGTGTTTCAGCATAACCCAAGACCATCATCATATTCACACCTTGATATTAGCTATTCACTGCCAATTCTTGGATTACACATAGTAGCTACCATTCACTACAAATAAACCAACAAGAATTTGTGAACTACAGGCCATGAAGATGTGAACAAGTATGCACAGACTGACAACCCCAAAGCCAATCCAAAAACTTTCTAAATCTTCCGTGTTCCATGAAGTCACAAGTGTCTAGGTTCCATAGCAATTATCGAGCACCTGCAATTTTTCAATACCATGACTATAGGATCCTAGCATGTCAAAAAAAAAACATCCTGATATACAAAATTTATAAAGTGATAGTTTATTACATTGCCCCTAACAAAATATCTATTTAGACCACCTTGAAATAGAATTCATACCAAAAGAAGAAACCCATCAATGCATATATATGATGAAAGTAAATATATCAAGGACTAATAAGGTGAAAGATATAATAGCACTAACGGTGGCCCATGGTTATTGGAAGTAAAGCAGCTCAGGAAAGTAGTAACTATTGCAAAATGTTCAGAAGAAATTCCAACCTCACATACTATGGTCCTATCATAACAGTTGAGCACTATAAAAATGAAGTAGGATACCAGATGTACCAAAACATTCACTATAAAAATATTTGTAATAAATAAATTTAGCTAGGAAACCTTAAAATTGAACTTTTACCACTGCTCGTACAAAAATTTAACAGCAATACATGTGACAAGAAGACGGACATAATAAAGGATAAAACAGTGAAAAACATTGTAACAGTAACAAATAAGTAGAGTACTAAAAATGAAAGATGCAACTTAGGAAAGTAATGAACTGTTGCAGACGAAGTTAGAGAAACTCTGAAACTCTGTAATTCAAAAAATAAAATGCATGATTGCTTGCGGTTAGAAACTTTTTATTACTATTTCCTTGAATTCAAAGCAACACATGCGCCTGGCATCTGAATACCTGTTATAAGGACACAGCCACATAAGTCCAAGGCCCTGAGATCAGGGCATCCTGATGCCAAACTGGTTACTCCATTATCACTGACACCCTCACACCAACCAAGATTCAGAGTTTCCAATTGACTGCAATTATATGCAATAGCCTGGATCCAATTTTATAGAAGATTAGACAAGAACTGGTCCAGGGAAAATTAAACAAAAAAACAAAATCATTTAACTTCAATACCTGTAAAGCTCTATCAGTTGCAGCTCTCACACATCCGCAAAGATTTAAGTGTTTCAAGTTCCTGCAGTAACTAGTCAGATATGCAAGGGCAGAATCACTGAAAGCTGAGCACCCACTGATATTGAGTTTTGTAAGGCGCGGACATCCATTGGCTAAAGAGTACAAGGAGTGGTCAGTCAGTTTAAAGCTTTTACTAAGGTCTAAATCCCGCAAGTCATGGCAGTAATTAGCAACAGTCTCTACAGCAATGTCCTCAAGTTGTGGTCTATCCTGTCGCAGAGAAAGAACTTGCAGCTTTGTGAACTTGGGGGCTAGTGACTGCACCAGGTTATTCATGTTGTTTTTGCACCTGCAAATAGTAGAATCTCAATCCCATGCGCCCAAACAACTAATCTTCATCAGAGGGAACAAACATGATGTGGTATAATTATTACAATTTAAGGCAATAAGCTGAATTATTAAACAAACCCTCAGAGAGAACTTGCAAAACATATGCACACGTACTGAAAAATTAATTTAACGGTTGTTCATGTTGCATCTAGCTCTCCAAAAATAGCCACTACAGGTTCTGCATGAATTGCTGTTGAAAGAACTAATTGTTCACTACTAATAACCATTTTGGTGTTTCATCTGCAACAGCCCCTAAGTCATACCATCTCAATATGAGGCTCTTCCCTCTTCCCTTCTATTCATCTTTTACTTCTTTCCTTTTTTTTTCCTTTGTGGGGAGAGGGAGGATGGAGAGTGGGGTGCAATGGCTTTTACCAGGCTCCTACATATACATACAGCACAAATTTCAAAAAACAAAAAGTCTGCATTGCACCACTCTTTCTAGCGAAGAACTTGTGCTGCCTGGCACTGTGTACAGGATCTTTCAATTTTCAATTTTATGGGTGGAAAATTTTCAACCGTAGAACAAGTAGTATTTAGCATTTACATTTTGCAACTTAATAAAATGATTTGAATAAAGAAAAACACAAGAATAGCAGGGAAAGTAAGTTAGTGTTTGCATGTTATTATAGATGGGAAAGTAAGTTAGTGTTTGCATGTTATTATAGATGACTATTGGATTTATCCCAATGTGATAGTTAAACCAAAATTTGTAACAAAATCGTTCTAATAAGTTTCAAGAGAAAGAACACTTTTGGGGCATCCTTCACATATAAAAATGTAAAGGTAATCAAGATACATCATGACTCTCTTAAAAAGTTCTATAATGGGCTTGATTGCAGGCTACACCAATATGCTTCTAGAACCATCTTGTGATTATCACAAATCTACAAGACTTAATATTAACAACATGAAAGAAAATAAATGCAATTGTCCAAAGATGAAAGCATCGAGGTGGATATGAGGCAGAAGTAGGCTAGTTATTATTAGACATTAGTGCATATGAGGAAGCTTTCAAGTTTTTCGATATAGTTAGACATTAGTGCATATTAGTGCTGGAACACTGAAGCTTTCTCAAGCTAACTACATTGATAAGGTGCTGGATAGATTCAATATGACAGATGCAGATTTTGTGAAGACACCTTTGGTGAGCCACTTCAAACTTTCAAAAGAGCAATCACCCAATAATGATGAGCTGAAGGTACCATATGCTTCAACTATAGACAGTCTAATGTATGCTATGATATGCACGAGATCCAACATTGCACATGCAATGGGAGCTGTGAGCAGATATATGGCCAATCCGAGTAGACAACATTGGGAGGCTGTCAAGTGGATCCTAAGATATTTGAAAGGTACTAGAGATGTGGGCTTGTGTTACAGAAAAGGCAGTCAAACACTACAAGATTTTGTGGATGCAGACCTGGAAGGTGATACTGACACTAGAAGAAGCACAACAGGGTATGTTTATACCGTAGGTGGGACAGCAGTGAGCTGGTTCTCACAGTTGCAAAACATCATTGCTTTTTCGACAACTGAGGAAGAGTATGTTGTCATTACAAAAGCCAGCAAGAAGATGATTTGGCTGCAGAACCTTCTGAAAGAGCTGGACAGAGAACAGAACTGTAGTATACTATTCTGCGACAGTCAGAGTGCTATTCACTTAGCCAAGAACCCAATGTTCCATGCGAGAATGAAGCATATACAGCTGAGATATCACTACATCAGGAAGTTGCTAGAAGATGGCAGTTTGTTACTTGAGAAGATTCAAGGAGCAAAGAATTCAGCTGATATATTGACAAAGACAGTCACTACAGAGAAATTGAGGCTATGCATGGCCTCAATTGGCCCCCGAAGATAGTTGAATGGAGGTGCCGCACAAAGAATACAGATCAACGTATGGAAGTTTGTTTATTTTCAGATAGATGCACGACTGGATGTATCAGCCTCCAAGTGGAAGAGTTGTTGGGTTGTAGAGCCTGATCTATTCCCTTTTTTAAGACCCCTATGTGCACTATGATGGTGGAGAATCAAGGAAAGACAAGTTGGAAAGAGTTCGAGAAGATTCAGAGTTGAATCAATAAGGAAAAACCTTCCGCGGGGTCAGAAGTCGACTCCAGCAGACTTGGAGTCGACTCTGGTAGGCAGGCAGACTTGGCACAGTTTTTGGAGTCGACTTCAAATCTGCAGGAGTCGACTCCCACAGTGTTGGAGTCGACTCCCACAGTGTTGGAGTTGACTCGAGACCTGCAGGAGTCGACTCCCACAGACGGACAGAGAGTCGTTTTCTGTGGATTGTTTCACGAGTCGACTTGCGGAACTGCGGGAGTCGACTCGAGTACGGTTTTTACGCGGAGCTGAGTTGTAAACCGGGTCCAAGTCAAGGTTTTTGAGTCCCAATCAAAGTAAAAGATCAGTAGGTATATATAGACTTCTTGAGGGACACAAGGTAGCGGTGTGGCAACCTAGAGAAACCCTAGAACTCATTAACAAGAGGTTCCAAAGAGATTCAAGCGTCCAAGGGAGGCAGCAGAACAGTTGGTTCTTAGTGTGCATCAGGAAGACGACGTGTTGTTCGTCTTGAGAGAGATTATTAGTTGTGAGAGAGTTTATTCTCATCTCTGAATCTCTGTAACTTTTTTTGATTATATAGTAAAATATTGATCTGTGCGGTTGTGGACGTAAGAGTAAGAGACTCCGAACCACATAAATTTGTGTGTCTTGTGCACGTGCTATTGTTTGGCCGTACTCTTCTTCTTTCTCCTATTTTCCTTTGTATTCCGCAATCATAGGGTTGATCCCTAACACTTCCTCCTAGACTTAGACTTCATCACATAATCTCACAGTAAAAACTATATATAGCTTAAAATTGGAATTGGTTGAGCACCATCTTCCTGTCAACAAAACTATCATCTACGAACTAGCACAGCTTGAGCACCATCTGCCCGTCAATGGAGCTTCCATATCTATCAGGGCCCAAATAACAAAGGAATGACTGCAAACTACATAACTACCGCCCATAAAAGGAAATAAAAAGAAGGATAAAGGATGAAAAAGGCTAAAACTGAAAAAGATTAAGCCTTTACCATGACAGAGAGAGATTCATAAGCCCCAAGCACAAGGCATCTCTCCAACCAGTACAAACACCAGAAGCCACAATCACCATCCGATCATCCACAAGCGAAATGATCCTCAGCAATAGCTCCATGGGAATGTCCTTCCAACCGGCCATAGCAGCTGCCACTCCCCCTGACTTTTTCCCGCCACCAGACACAATAAGGTTCTGAAACCAAACGTCTAAATCTCCATTGCCCAGTCCCCCGGAAACCATATCAACTACACTCCCATAAAGAATTACAATCAATGATGAATTAAAAAGAAAACTGTTTTGAAATCAAATCTTTGATAAGACATAAGCCCAAAGCTGAAATATAATAATAATAGAGCTATAAGATGTCCTCAGAGAAACAGATAATGAACCGAGAATCAACTAATGGATTAAATTAGAAAGGAAGCATCTGTAGCTTCCAGAGATCCAATAGAACACAAAAATCTCACTTTTTCTGATTCCATTGTAAGATGATAATAATGCCAGTCTAGACACACTAGGCACCAACTTAAAACAAAAAAGCAAAAGCAAGAAGGAGAAATGAGTTAACTACTAAAATATATAAACATATAAAGAGAAATCCAACCTCTAGACATAAATAAATCATCTGCGAGAATGATGGTGCTTCCAGTTACTCGCCAAAATGATCGAAGAACGACGCATTACACAAAAAACGGAAAAGATTTGCAAATCTTAAAACCCTAATCGACAAAATATTTGAGAACAAAAAAACACGAAAATCCCCAGCACTCTTTCCAGCAGGTCTCCGTATGATCATCCAGATTCCAACCGGCCATAGCAGCTGCCACTCCCCCTGACTTTTTCCCGCCACCAGACACAATAAGGTTCTGAAACCAAACGTCTAAATCTCCATTGCCCAGTCCCCCGGAAACCATATCAACTACACTCCCATAAAGAATTACAATCAATGATGAATTAAAAAGAAAACTGTTTTGAAATCAAATCTTTGATAAGACATAAGCCCAAAGCTGAAATATAATAATAATAGAGCTATAAGATGTCCTCAGAGAAACAGATAATGAACCGAGAATCAACTAATGGATTAAATTAGAAAGGAAGCATCTGTAGCTTCCAGAGATCCAATAGAACACAAAAATCTCACTTTTTCTGATTCCATTGTAAGATGATAATAATGCCAGTCTAGACACACTAGGCACCAACTTAAAACAAAAAAGCAAAAGCAAGAAGGAGAAATGAGTTAACTACTAAAATATATAAACATATAAAGAGAAATCCAACCTCTAGACATAAATAAATCATCTGCGAGAATGATGGTGCTTCCAGTTACTCGCCAAAATGATCGAAGAACGACGCATTACACAAAAAACGGAAAAGATTTGCAAATCTTAAAACCCTAATCGACAAAATATTTGAGAACAAAAAAACACGAAAATCCCCAGCACTCTTTCCAGCAGGTCTCCGTATGATCATCCAGAGACATAAAAATATAAACAACTGGAACGGAAAATCCAGATACCACAATCCTCCAACACCCTCCAAGACAAATCAGAAAGAAAGGGAAACGAAAAAACAGAGCTGAGACACTTCGCCACGCCACCTCCTCGTTCCCCAAACACAAAACGTTAAAAAAACCCAAAAAAAGATTCGAACTTTGACGCCACCAGAGCAGATTCTAAACAAAAACATCATATATCGTTTGATCGATCACCTGATTCAAGAACTGCGCAAATACCTCCGAACGAATTCAGGCGAGAAAATGGCACCGCTTGGAAGAGGAAAACGAGACGAAGGAGGAGGAAGAGGAGGAGAAAAGAATCAAAGGGAAGGGAGACGGGAGAGTAGGCTTTAGCCAGGAGCCTTGGGAGCTCTGAAACCCTAGGCTCTCGGCCGGAGCGTTTAAATACCACCAACAGCGACGCCTATGGCTCTACTTTCTTGTGGGGGAGGAGGAGGCTCTGGAACGCAGAAAGGGCACGGGGCGAGGACCGGCAAGAAGTGAAGGACACGTGGCGGTCGAGGAACCGTGTAGTCGGTGGGGCCCAGCGAGTAGGAGATACAGTGGCGACACGATCCGGATTGTCGAAAAGCGAACAATGCGTGATGCGGTGCCGTCAAAACTCGAAACCGCGACGAAGTTTGCGACGAGGAAGGCTAAGAGCCCACTAGGTGGGGACGATGACCAGGATGGACTTGTACTGGCTTTTTAGGCCAAGCACAAATTTAAAAGGGCTAACGGATCAATTGGATAGCTGTCTATGTGGCTCATCATTTACATCCAATCTATAATTAAAAAAAAAAAAAGATATCATTGATACTGTGAGTTGGTGTTTTTTTGATTTTATTAAATACATTCTTTCTCGCACTTGCACGGTGTAAAAAACCTGCTTAAAAAAATTTAAAAAAAAAAGAGGGCTAAAAGCCGGTAATCGAATCTATTTCTTTTTTGGATCTCCTTTTTAAGAGATCTATTTGGGCTCATTGGCTTGGGCCAACTTGTTGGTCTGGATCTTGGTCTTGGTTTGGTCCTCTAGTTAGCATGGCTAACATGAATCAGGTTGGCCAAAGTTTGTAAGCATGTCATTTTTTTGCCTGACGTGGCCCCTATCTGAGCTAAAATAATATGCATCTCTGCTTGGTTTCAGTAACCAAATATTTCTTGCTTGGTGCTTCAGTAACTAAATTCAAATCCAAATTACTGGTATCAGCATTCCGTAACTTTATCAACTAAGCCAATTGATGGTAAAGTTATGTGATTTTAATCATAAAGAACCCATAGTCGAAGTGATCGAAATTTGCATGCACATGTGTTTTTAACAAAGTTTGATATATATAAAAAATGTAAACATACATATATAATGAACTTCTAGTGACTACACATACTTAGTAGTTGAATCTTTTAGATTTAATATAGAACCACCAAACTAAAGAAAGATATCTCATTTTGTGAACTAGGAGAATTCTTATTATGGATGAAACCAATTAGATACAGATCGGATACTATATATATTAATATCCATATTTGTTTTATTCAATGAATATATGTACAGATACAAATATTAGTCAAATGCAAAAATTTATTTTCATATTTATTTAAATGGATATGGATGCAAATTAGATACTGAAAGTATGGATATAAACATGAATATAAGTTAGATAATTAAATTTTATGATCACATAATTAAAATATTACTAAGTGAATGGTAAATCAAGTTAATAGAATATTAATATGTTATATATATTTTTTAAAAAATCATCAGTGTTATATAAAATTAAATAGAATTATAAATAAAATCAAATATTTAGATATAGATTGGATAGTTGTCTATTTATATCCTTATCCATTTTTTTTGATAGATACCGACACGAGATGGATATTAGACCGACGTTCAAATTTCTATCCATATCTGAATACATTCGGATATGAAAACAACATATCTAGACGACACTTCCACCCCTTATTAATAGGGCGGAAGAGTTCTTTGGAGTTCCATGCTGGCTGAAGCTTAGATCCTAAAAAGGTTGGGCACCTTATTTAATGCTTAGATCCTAAAATTAAATAGAAGTTCATGAGCGGAAGAATAGCTTCGCCGAGCAAGAAACCGCGTCCAATGTGGGAGCCCTGTGCTGGCGACGCTATCCTTTTGAGTCCCAAAAGGTTGCCAAAGTTTACCATCCTGGCAATATCGTGAATGGACCAATCCTCCACGAAAGCTGCTTTCAGAGGACTTTTCTAATTGGGCTTGGTCGTCTCCAAACCGCATCCAAAACGTTCTACCTCTTTTTTTTTTTGGTCAAAAATAGGAGGAAAGAGGGAGGGGCAGAACCCGACCCGCGTAGCATCCTCCACTGGACCCTCTTTCCTCCAGAGATTCGATGCGGGTCGTAACTTTCCGTGCACCCTCTCCAACCTGTGGGAAATTCCACTGGGCCATCCACATGTGAGTACGTCACTCCAGCACCACCTCAATATTGATGGAAAGAAAGCATATCCACACAGAGCTATCCGAACGTGGGGCATACAGTCACCTGATTTAATCGACATCCGCACGTTTCGAATCTGGACAACTCGGATGGAGTCCAAGCCTCCTTATCACCAGGCTATCACCTTGGTGGCAAAACGTTTGACTTTTGATACTTTATTTGCGCATGCCTGAGCTGATACTGAAGCATCAAGATATTTTTATGGATGATGCACTTTCAAGACCTTTCAAGCAATTGAAAATATTTTTGGATACAATCATGCTTATCTGATCAGCTTGTGAAATTAAATAAGAACTTAGGTAACAATCATTCTATATGGATGCTTATGATATTTTAAACAACTCTGTTATTTTTCTAAAAGGAAGAATGGCAAGACCAGAAGCAGCAAAAAGATGGTGCCATGTTCAATTGAATAAGTTAACAAAGAAAAGATGAAAATGTTTGGACTCTGTTTCATGCCCATGGGAGAAGTTGCATCATGCTCTTAGCATGCATTCCTGTAACCTGGTCTCATCATGTTGAATGCTGAAGTAAGGAATATTTTTTTTCCAACCCATAAAGCAAACTCATACATGGAAAGATGTTAGTACCTAATATTAAAATGCTGAAGTGAAACATCTACACAAGGATGGTCCCCAAAAAAAAAAAAATCAGGACCGACATCTGTTTAGATGATGGCAGGGGTCATGTCCTTGGTAAGGGCCCCCCATAAGACTTCCTCTGGGGTATTAATCATCATGTTTCAGGATTAATTCTTGTCACTTCAGCATTTTTCTACCTAACCCACTCACTCTTCAGCATGAGATTTTTCCTCAACGCAGATATCCTGATAGGCAAATGCAAAGCTTTAGTGGTGTCCTAAATCTATGATCCCACCAAATCAGCACTTCATCAGCCCAATTTGCAAGGAATAATGTTGAGCTTATTGTAGAACAATAATGCACCAAGTTGGTAAATGGTGTAGAATGCGAGTGATGCTGCAGGGAAACGTATTTGATAGTCTTTAAGGATCTATATTTTCCATTTGCTGAGCAAGGAATTAGATGGAATCTGCACACACTTAAACTAAAATGTCCAATATCTTAAAACCTTTCTCATTATTGAAGACTCCAGTTTTCTAACATTTTCCTTTCTTTTGGAGTAAAAACTTGTGTCTTTATTTTTTTTCTTTGCAGCATGCGCCACTTGCATCTATTATACCATGTTAGAAGAGTAGTGAAGTTTTCTTCCATTTAGTGTTCATGTCAAATGGATGACACAAGATAAAGCTATTGGTGGATCACCACATAAATTTTAAGCTACACCTTGCCTCATACTCAACCTTGCAGGAATTTCTTGAGCCGCGTTTCTCCACCTCATGAAGAACTTAAATGCACACTTAATCTCCAAAGTAAGCAATATGCCTCTTACAAAGACTTTTTTTTTTAATTCATTTAATGCATGACATATTGTGGTCAAATTAAATATATCTAATGAAAGATAAGCCTCGGTGAGCAAACCAAGTTTATAGCAATATTTCTTTGAAAGCAACTGACACACACGAATCTAGCTTCATAGACTAATGGGCTCAAAAACGGTTCCATCTGATACCTTGGGATGTGGCTGAGACGAGGTAAGCCATTACAGTATATATTATTATATGACAAATTTCTTCCATTTTATAAAGAAAACAAGGTAAGTGCACTAGTCATCAGATTAGGTTTTTTTTTCTGACATAAATGACAAAAAAATTTCATCATATGAAGGATCGCAACCATCAACAACCTCACCAAGTATCCTGACTTATTCTCATGAAAAATACAATATTAAAAAGCTAAACTAGATGCTAATACATGTAGTAGAAACAACTACATGTGCTCGCGGCCTCGTTTCATCTAGTTTATTTGTTGTGCCCCACGTAATAGGTCAATTGTCCATGCTAGAATTGAGGCACTTGTTATCTGCTCATTACTTCTAGAAAACTTTTGTCGATATATATGCAATTGAAACTATAAACCTCTACAGTGCAGCTTTTGCATCGTACAATACTGTAATATCGTGGGTGGCTGTCATATTATCCATCTTGGAGACTGGCCGCTCTCCTTCACTGCGACATGCTGCATATCACAATAACAGTGCCTCAACGTGCTTTGTATTGCACTAATGATGCCTCATCGTATTTCAGGAGTGAATGAGAGTTGTTAATCTCCAAAATGGATGACGATTCACGATAGTATAGAACTCTACAGTGCAAAAGCTGCACTAGGATCCGAATACTTACAATTGCCTGGAAAGAGAAAAGAAAGGCCTGGCTCATTTATTAGAGGCCAATTTTGAAAACGGCTATCTTTATTATTTGGTAAGTCATTAGAACATGAGGTTTTGAGCCAGTCTGCTTCTACTCCATGCCTCAGTCTACGTTTGGCACAAAATAAGCACTGTAGAGCCTGGCTTTAGACTTCCTTACTGGTACGTATGATGAAATTTAAAAAAAAAAAGAAAATGGTAAAAGATTCGCTTCAGTTGTAAGGGTCCTAGCAATCATTTAACAACCCAAAAACATC
>JAOXJJ010000001.1:23906179-23932268 GCA_025769935.1 Phoenix roebelenii | reverse complement strand
AGGGGTCAGTTTTCTTGTAGTAGAGAGATGGGATAGCAAATCTTTAACTTTTTTTTGTGGGAGGAGGAGGAGGAGGAGGGGGTGGCGGGGGGCAGAATGCTGATTTTAGGGTATCTACTTATATCCGCCATGAAGAAATAATAAGGGAATTGCAAAAATTTATTAGATGCCCGCTTCTTCACTCCAACTAGGAGTGCAGGTGATTCTCAAATTGTCTAGAAGGTGGACCTAAGTGCGGGCTTCTGAGTCATCAGTCTCAGTTGAAGCAAACCCACATGATACATGGGAGTATTGAATACTAAGATCATGGAACAGAGCCAAGCCCATGTATATCGCCATTGGATTTGGCCTCTTCTAAGATGGAAATTCTAGAAACACTTAGACAGTTAACTGTGGTTTTTAGTTTGATAGGTTAATCACATCTAACTAATAGTACTTGGTAGAACAAGTTAAAAGAATGAAGTCTCTCAACTAACATGGATACTCATGTACAATTCAAAAAGGTCCAGCAAACCTACTAACTATCCCCCTTAAGCTGAAGCATAGATTTTTGGTCATGCAAAGCTTTAGAAAATCTCCATTAAGCTTGACCTCTATATGGCTTTCAATATGTCATAGATAAGCTAATTCCTTGCGTAGTCATTTGACAGAAAAAACTTAAAAGGAAAAGATTTAATGGATTGATTTTATTGACTTGGAGAAATGTGAAATAATACCAGAACAAGTATTGGGTTAAGGAAATTGAGAAAGATGTTTTGGAAAACTTTTCTTTTGAAGGATTAATGTTATTGGAACAATATCTGTCTGAAAAAAGCTAAATCAATAGTTTGAAGTTGTGTTCTCAAAAAGGAAAAAAAAGATAAAAAAATGCCTAGGAAGCATCGGTAATTAAAATATCGAAAGGCTAAAATTTATGCATTTGATTGACATATTTAGTTGCTGAGTTTTTGTCTTATATGTGAATTTGTTGTTTGCATCTTAAAGAAGAAAACATGGATCTGGTTAATGGCAAGGAAAAACAACAAACATCATAGTAACGGAATCCGAGGCCCTTGTGATTTAATGGCAGCAATATCATAGTGAGCATTGAAAGTCTTATGGAATGCCTACGGGAGCAGAAGGATTTTTCAAAGCTAACACTACCCCAAGACAAAATTATCAAGCAATTATAATACATGGATCTAGTCCTGGGATATGAATATGACAAGATACGAACATGTTGATTTGACAAATCTTATAAGTAGGATACATAAACCAGAGGCATAGGATACTAAATAATTTTTCCTTTTATTGCACATTAAGTGTATTGTATTATATGACAAGCATTACTTTTGTTTAGACCTTTGAAAATTGTAGAATTTGGTCTTTCAGTCTTTCAATGGACTTCTCTTTTTGTCAGGACTATGGAAGTGCCAGCTGTGCAAAACCTTCTGGCTGGCACGGGCTAGCATGAAACCTATTTTTTGTATTGGAAGAACTGAAAAATGCAGACACGTTGAATACAGAACAATATAGGTGGATAAATTGCAGACATGCTATGAGTAATCTCTGCATGCTAGTGGGGTTTAAGCTTCTTTTTTTTTGGAACAAGATGCTTGAGATGATGTTAGCTAGGGATCTGGAGGATTATTACAGTCTAACAATGAAAACAGCATAATAATATTTGAAGCTTAGGAGTTGCACTGATAAAGGAGATGGAGCCTACTTAGATGGTGTGACCTTGTGAAACTAATTTCAGAGGGGGCCCATTTAACGGGCTTGGACTTCATAAGATGGTATGAAAGAGGAGGGATATACCTAGGAAAAAACAAATTGTCGGGAAAAATTTAAAACATCTATTGTTGACAGAGGGTGCGCCTTTTGAGAGGAATAGATTATGGATAAGATTCAATTAGTTGATGATCCTAGATGGGAAGAGCAGGGGCTTGTTAGTCATATGGTAGAAATAAAATATGGAAGATAAACTATTGGCTAGGAAATATGAGCGTAAGTTGAAATATATTCTAAAATTTGGAGTGTCATGGGACTCAAACTTCGGTGACCCATATTGGAAAGCAACGGTTTTCAAGTTTTGCATGCTTCAGATGTAAGACTTGTCAATAGTTTGAATAATGTTCCAAAATTTTTGGACTCTTGATAATCTGTATTTTTGGATGTCCAGTGATTCTCATAAATAGAGAAAAACATGCACATGTAATTCACAATGTGCTTGGATATTAAGTGGACATGCGGGCTATGATTGTACCTAGTCATACAGTTACTTCTCTTAGTTGTACAAAGAATATGGATTAAGCATATGAATGTCTTGCCACATGCTAATGGAACTTTGTTTCATGTGCAGATTGAGAAGAATGTGGAACTGCATTCTTGATTGTCATCGAAGGCAGTTCCAGGCAATAATTGAAAGCAAAAGCCAGAGTCTGATAGTGAAAACTGGGAACCAAAGAAATTCTGCTGCAAAGGTGACCATAGAATTGGAGCTGGAGCTCTTGAACTGGTGCTCCTGTTTTGGCAAGTGGATCCGCACCCAAAAATCTTATATTGAAGCCTTGAATGGATGGTTAATGAAATGGCTTCTTCAGGAAAAGGAAGAAACACCTGATGGTGTTATACCATTCTCCCCAAGCAGAATTGGTGCTCCTGCTGCCTTCATCATTTCAAATGACTGGTATCATATGATTGAACGAATATCAGAAGCTGAAGTTATAAAAGCAATGCAAAGCTTTGCTGTGAGTGTTCATGGGTTATGGGAGAGACAAGACGAGGAGCAGCGCCAGAAACTGAAGGCTGAGTATCTGTCCAAAGATTTCGCCAGACGGCTCAGGTCACTGCAGAAGGAAAGTGGGATGCATGGGTATCTCGATGTATCAGATAAGACAGCTATCTCTGTCTCCAACAATGTTGGAGCTTCTCATGATGACCATATGATGGCTTTAGATGAAATGAAAAAAAGAGTAGATGAAGAGAGAGCCAGGCATGAAGAAACAATAAAACAGGTCCAAGAGGTGGCTGCCAGCAATTTGAGGATGGGTTTAATTCCAATATTTGAAGCATTAGGGAATTTTACTTCGGAGACGCTGAAAGGTTATGAGCAAGTCAGAATACCAAATGGCAGTGCAGGTACATAAGCCCCCTGCCACCAGTTTTGCCGAATTTTTCGGGGTTCTCTCGGGTGTTTCCTTTTGGTTTGGAGGCTAGAAATTGGATTTTACCGTGATAAAAAATGATGCTCAACAGTTATTGCCGGTAAGCAGAGTGAAAAGTAAGTTCAGAAAGACCCCAATAACTGCTGACTTCATTTATAATTTGAGGAAACAACTGGAGGGCACTGTAGAAACCAGAAGACTCTTATCCAAATGCTGGCATTTGTAAATATCCGTCAGGTTCTTGAATCCTGAATCAGATGGCCACCTATTTGGGAGCATTGTGTTGCGAGTTAGAATGATAAGTAGAACAAGTGTTAATTGTTTGCTTGTCTTTTGAGAGCACACTTCTCCTGGTTGCATGGCTTGCGAACATGAAGACAAACATGAAGACACCATGCTTTGTTAACTGGCTAATTTATCAATAAGCAACAGCAGTTTTTCTTTCGGGGGGTGTTAGTAGGCTTTAGATTGAACTGTTCAGCTGACTAGCATAAGGTGGCTGCACTTAAATGTATTGAAAATGCAGGATGCTGTAATTTAGCTATTAAAATCAATCATTTCGCATCCAATTGGATGGAAATTTTGCTCAGCACTCAGGCAGCTTTTTTTTAATCTCAAATCATTCTTTTCTGAGTTTCGAGGGGTTTTCTGGCTAGCCTGCTTTAATTAGGAGGCGTTGATCCTCGGAAGAAGAGGCAAGCATGGTGTTTGTCTGTAGATTACTCACCGATGTCATTTTTCTGCTTGTCTAAGATGCCTTCAGTAACAGTTCATGTGGCCTCTGCGAATGTAAATGATTTGGGCTATTGCGTTGCGCCTTTCATTTGTTATGTCAATTTTATATAACTCGATTCCAAATTTTTGGCTTGCTTCCACCAGGGTTCGTGATGGCGTACTTGGATCAAATTTCAAAGATCGGTAGAAATTTTATTTGGGCAACCGGTTCCCAAACCCCTGGTCGGCACTATGTTGGTCCGGATGGTACTCATGCCTAAGAAGGATGGTGATCTTGGCTTTAGTAATTCTTCAGTGGATTAGGCATGCAATGATGCTTGTCGTATGTTGTAGATGTTTTGCAGGGGAAGGATTCCCTACGGGTCAAGTTTGTGCATGGAAGGTATGGAATTCTTGATCCCTGAGGAAACCTTTCACCTTACAAAGCTTCTTGGGCATGGTGTGCTGTTTTGCATGCCTGCTGACAAATTCCTGATGGCCCACAGGTGAATCTAAACATTTCTTTCAGGATCCTTGGCAATTTGACTAGCCTATTTCTCTGAAACCTGTGCTTGTTAATATTGCAGAAAAAAAATGTATATTCTACTTTTGCTTCTTCCTTGATACATAATCGCACTTGGAAGACTGATTCGATGCAGCAACTTTTTGGGTCCAACACTCTTCCTGTGGCGCAGCAAATACCCAAGCTTATACTCCACAAGACAAATGGCAGTGGTAAGGTCAGTCTGCTGTTTCCAAGCTCTCCAAGGCTGTTTATATGTATTTGACGGAAGGCTTTGCCTGGGAGCAGCTATGGAAGTTGAGAGCGGCACCATGAGTGGAGCGTATGGAAATTGTTATGGAACAGCTTGCCTACCCAAGTACCCAACTATGGTTGAGGGCTTGCAATTAAAATTCTGACCCTGTATCTCCAGCTTTGGCTCCTGAATCCACTGAGCATTTATTTTTTTTTCAATGTGGCGAAGGTACTTCAAACTTTGTCAGCAGTAGGTGGGGAGCCCTGGGTTTGGCAACAGGCATTTCATGGCTGCAGGTTTTTGGCATCGGTGTCTGGGCCCTCGACGCGGAATGGCGCTGGTGGCAACTATTCTCTGGGGCATATGGAGAGCAGCGAATTGAGCTGTTTTAACCATGCCCTCACACCTACCACGGTCGTGGCTTGTCGGATGTTTGTGATGGCGCATGATTACAACGATACTGTTCTCACTATTTTTTTTTTTAATCAAAACGGCATTTTATTTTAAATAATTCAGACATGGATATAAGTAAACAGTACATAGACGTGGGATGCAAGCTAAACTTGTCCAAATAACCTCTCCGGAATGCCGGACAACATAAAAGACGACACACTCACTCTTACACCAATCTACGGATATCCCGTATCAATAGGTGGACATCCCCATAACTATCCGCTTCCCGTATCAACACTGTTAGAGAGAGAGAGAGAGAGAGAGAGAGAGAGAGAGAGAGAGAGAGATTGCTTGCTTGCTTTGGACCGGGGTTAAAAATGAAATATCATTCCAGTCCCGGCCCAGTCCAAGCCCAGGAAAGCGCCCAACCCCAAAAAGCCCGTTTGGATCAAAAGGTTGGTTCATCCGAGCTGGCAATCAATCTACTATTATTTAAAGATAGATATAATCCTTTTTAGAATTTGCCTGTCAATTTTGGTAACGAGAGTATTCATGAATATTTATGAAAAGAATATGATTAACAAGTCAGATACGTTCCTTTATATTTCTATGCTTTTATCACATGTACCCTCTTTTCTTTTCCTATTGGATTGGACCTATTTAAAAATAATTGAAATATCTAAAACAAAATAAACGTTCCTTAATCAAAAAGTCAGCAAAATAACTAAAATCCTAAGCAAAAAAGTACCATCACTGTTCATTAATGTTTAATATAACATCTAACAATAGCTTCTACGACGAAAATTTACAGTTTCTGACGGTGTTATCTGAGGACATCTAGGAATCTTCTTTCTGTAAAGCTCTAGAAAAGTAGCTGAGAGACCTTCATACCAAGCTGAACAGGGTGAATGAGGCTCCAAAAAGTATATTACTACAAATGATGTAACTTAAGCCCGATAACAGGCACTTTCATTTTGATACTGACACCATCCCCCACCTTTGCACATGATGAGAGAAAGGACAAGGCAATATGAAAGAATGGAACCAAGAAAAAAATTACAGTGTTACTAGACCTACATGATACCGAAAACAACCTTACAAAGCAAAAGTAAGGAGCTCAAAAGTGCCCCAAGAAATACCAGAGAAAGAGAGAGAGAGAGAGAGAGAGAGAGAGAGACCGACACCCTGAAAAGAATGAAAAGTAACTTTCCAATAACATGTAATGAGGTGGGAACAAAAAAATTAAAATTGAAACAATGTAAGACACAAAAAATGTTGGTGCCATTCGAACTTGCTGCCCTAGGCATGGAACGGACTTTGGAACCTGATCAGCATCAATGACTGTGACTAAGCCTATCATACAAGCGACTCCTTCAATCTTTTCTTCCCACAGGCTCAAAAATGTCATCTCATCAATTGCTTTGGAATATTGCCCTTATCTTCTGCTCTGTGCCGGAAAAGTTTTACAACTGACCGCCTTGCACAGTCCTGAAAACAGGTTTCATAAAGCAAAGAAAGAAGGTGGTGATAAGCGAAAAGCAAAAGGAGGTGAACTTCAGTTGTATATCTGGTCTGCAGGTGTTTGCTATCACCTTGAACATATTGAGATAAAAAGGTTTTGTAGGATTCATCCTTCTCAGCTTCAAATAGGTGTATGCAAAGCTCAGCTGGTCTCGAGAAGTGAAATGGTCGACCTCGTTAAACCACAGACAGGAAAATAGGTTTGACATGGGCGTATGCGCTCTCACAATGAAAGATCCTTCAGGGACATCTGTCCATAATAACAGCAGAGATGATGATCAAATGAAGCCACACAGAGCCATATCAAATGAACAATATTTTAAGTAGGTTTCATACAACTAGCAAGTAGTTTATTAGGATCCGAGGGATCAAATCTCTTCAACCCATCAGCCTGGTAGAACTCAAACTGTTCATCAATTAGTGTATGGTTGAACTTGTTCAGCTTCTTATTTTGCATCACCTCCTCCCAAACACAGTGACGATCATAGTGATTAGAAATAGCATACTCATATCCTTTACGCCAAAGGAAATATTCTAAAATGAGGAGAGGATCACTCTGGAGTCGCAATTTACTATCCAGCCAGATTGAGTACCTGAACAGCAATTAAATACTATATTGCAAATATTAACAACAAAATAAAGTGACCAAAGGATGCAGGATAAAACTGAGTACAACTGTCTTCTGGGGTCGGGAAGAAAAGGAGGCAGGATGAGAGAAGGGGGTGAAGGGGGGAGGGGAGGTGGGGAAATGGGTTTCGACTTTGTTTTTCTCACTGCTAACAATATGACACATTTTACATGGGAAAGCACCATTCATATTCATCAAGTAAAATCAACTCATCACGTTATGAAGAGGTTTCAGACCTTGTAATTTTAAGAAAAAGCAACGGAATTGATACCCAAGCCAGGAAAATAATTTTGAACAACCAAATTTAATCTGCTCACCTAAACATCTTGATTCTTACCTGGCAGAAGGAAAAAGTCGATGTGTCAAAAACTTAGGTATCTTTCCAACTCTCCGCATGTCAGTGGAAGGTAGATTTTTAACCACTACAATCTTCCATAAGCCAATAAACCCCGAACCGTCCATTTTTTGACCTTCTGACGGTAATGCCTTTAATGTGATTTCATCCATAAACATAATAAAGCAGACATTTTTCCTTGACAAACGTGTAACCTGCATAATACAGAGTAATCATATTCCTCTATGATGATTAGCCATGCATTTAATTATCAAAAATTATTTCTCCATAATTTATGCTTGTGCTCATAAGACTAGAAATAAGGAGCCCCATGATAGAAGATAGTGATTGTTATTTCAACAACCATGCATAAGTAATAGCAGGCATTTATAATAAGAAACAGAAACAATAGATCATCACCTTATCTAATAACATTTAAAGTTTCCTACATAGTGTGTATAACCAAGATCCGCCGTACCGGTACCGGTCGGCGTCCCGTACCGGTGGCAGCCCGTACCGGTCCGTACCGATGGCGTACCGGTTCCGTACCGGTCCGTACCGGTCCCGTACCGGTTCTTCAATAATAAACTACCGGTACCGGATTCCACGCTGATCCGGTACCGGTCTCAGGCCGGACCGGTACGGCAGACCATGTGTATAACTATTGTCTTCAGAACAACTTCCAAGAAGCAATGTAGCAGAATATAGGATCAAAAATTTATATCATAGACAGAAGAAAGTGATGAGGAAAAACATGGTTTATTTTTCAAATTGTGTGTTAAGGACATTCAGCCTCTCATATAACTCTACTGTACTTGCATTTTGCCTTACATTTTCCCAAACTCGTTAAGGCTGTTGTGATTGTACAGCAACTGTTAGTCTCACCCCAAATGTACCTTTGCCTTTCTAACACAAGGTATTGCCATGGCACTGCCCACTTTTGAGTCCACATTGCTGCTTCTCATGAAATTGTAATTTACATTTCATCAAGCTCGCACCAAAATCCATGGACTTGATGTAGAAAGGCTATTGAATTCACCCACCAAAAGTTGCCAAAATTCTGAAAAATCATCTGACAACAACCACATTTTCACATCCACCTTAATTTTGGCATTGTTTCCTTCATTGGCACCTCACAGTCACCAATGAATTGGACACCAATTATGCTTGTGAACTCAACCACCAGGTGTCCACAGCCTTTACAATTGCCATTACTTCCCATGGTAAATTAATGTGGTTGAAAAGTCCATCATCCTTACCAAGAGTCCATGACTGCTAAAAATCATATCTCACTTTCCTCTCAAGTTCCTCTGTCATCTCTGTTACTCAAGGCCTGCTCGATAAACTTATGACCCTTGTGTTAATTATCTTCTCCATCGAAAATCACACCAAAACAAAGACAAGGATCTGTTTCTCATGTTGCATGTCATTGATTTCATAAGAAAATTGTTGGTTATTACTTGATCTTTAATGACTGCTTGGTTATATAAAATGAGTTCCTAGTACTTCAATCTCAGTGTTGTTGTAAGAAAATACTTTCTTTAAACCCTTAATCCTTGTAACTTTTCAACAAGCTAACATAGACAAGGGTTTCTGCATCAGCTGTATGCTGTACTGCCATACATAATACAAGAATACCATGAACAATCATTGGTCCAAAATTTGAGGAGGCAATTTCTTCCATTCTGTATATGGCACTGAAGATATTCAAAACATTCTTGCCTGCCTGAAAATCTATTCAGACAGTGTGTCAAGGCATTGTTATTGATTATTTTTACCTGTTATCCCCTTAAAACAATTCACATACTTGATATTCAGATAGTTATTTGGGTCAATTCATGGAAACGAAATACCACCACATTGAAAGGCATCGAGGTCTGAGAGGCCTTAACTCTAATAGTCTGGTCACAGAAGCAGCATGGTTGATTTCATTTCATGCATAAGAACTGCTGCGTGTGTGTTGTGTGTTTGTTTATGTGTCCTCAGACGAAAAGCAGTAAAAATAGTGAGCAAGCTCATGTGATAAGAAGAGAGGGGGAGGGGGGAGAAAGAGAGAGAGAAAGAAGAGATTCAGAATATTTAAATAAAACTGTTAAAACAATCACTGCTATCTCAACTGCAAATTGAAGCCCAAGTGTCTCTTAAAAAATCATAATACATGCTCGGATATTTTTGTTTTATGTTGTCATTGTTCTAAAAACTAATGAACTAGTCAGAATATATGTAAAATAAAAGTATGAATAGTCAAACATGTGAAGGTAATGTGCTCACACAACTGATAAAACAGCAAAACAAATACTAAATTATACCACAAAATTAAATAATTGTTAACAGCACTCCCCAGTTGAGCATTCAAAACCAGAAAAAATCATAACAGTCTCCTGGACTTCCCTGTTCAGCAAGAAGTCTATGAAGATATAAACATGGAGGGAAAAAAGAAAGAGCAATAGAATTAGAAAGTACCTCAAATAGACAAAATATTGAGAGAACTTCAGTAAATATCATTCACAACTGATTCATCGACATCTTTTTAGTTCATAGAAAACAAAACAACAGAAAATAGCCTCTTACCACTTTGTTATAGGGGGTTCTCAAATTATCTGACTTTCCAAAGATGCAAGAAGACACAGCTATGTGGCATCTGCTCATGTATCTGACATCATCTTCTGCCATATCAAATCCAGTACTTGGTGATCCTTTAGGACCTCTTACAAAGCCGCAGTTAATTTTTTGGTCACGTGCATAATATGACTCCTCCCTTTCTTGGGGACTCTGATGCCCCGCAAATCTCGGCTCCCAATTTTCTAAATCATTAGGCCTGTCTTCTACTTCTTTATACTGCAACGAAAATCTTGAAAATTTCTTACTCTCTAAAGGCTCTACAAGTTGAGCTGTAGAGTTCAAGAATTTTATCTTGCAAGATGAACCTGACAAAAGTTTAAATATAATTGAAGCAAGCAACACCAGAGAAAGAGTGAAACAAAATATTTCTCAAATTATACGTAGAGGAGGAGTCTCATCAGCATATCCAACACAAAATACATGACCATATGATGCAAACCATGAATATGATTAGCAATTCCGCCATGCAAATGTGTTTATGAATAATGTTGTGGCTTTCTAGGCACAGACAGACAAAATTGCATAAATAGGTAAATATATAACCAAAAGGATTCTTCAGCAACATAAAGAAAGATTAAAAGATCAGTATATTAGCTGATCCTTCTTCATAATAAGAGATTTTACTCTATTTGTAGAGGACTTAAACTTAATCTTAAAAATATTAATTAAATATATTCCAAGCTACCATGCACCCTCTCTCTCACCCACCCCCACACACGTGTGCACACACTCTTACACTCTCATATTAAATATTACCATTCTCTAAGCTACTATGTACGGTCGCAATCACTCATCTGTGGCAGATATCCGCCATCCGCAGAACTAGCACCTCCAACTGTCTGTTCAACATGGTTTCCCAATTAGAATTTAAATTTAATTTCACTGGAGTTATATTTAACGACTATGAGCTCTCTAATTGTAATTGTTCCAGATTGTATCACTTCAATTTGTTGTCTGGCACAAGGGCAACAACATAACCAGCATCAGTCACCTGATAAGCAGAAGCAAGCGCCAGAGAAGTCTACAACAAGTTACAGAGGCCTCTATGGTTGGTAATTCAGGTGTCTAATTAAAAGCATTTACAAAAGTTATGAATATATAGTCCCCCTAAGTTTATATAACACGCATCATGAAACTTTCATTTTATCTGACAAAGAAATATTCTGGATATTATTTTATAGATGTATCCTCGTCATTATTGATGGTCATTATGCTAACATCATGACTGCAATTCTTTTTTGCATAGATAAGATTATAGTGTAATCAAATAGGCATAAATTAAAGTTACAGAATGATAAATATCATACACCCAATACAAATAAAGAGATTGCAAACTCACCTGAAAACTTGTGATGCCTTGGTTTTCTTCTCGACGCCAGCTTCTTCTCCGTCTTGCTATCTCCACCACCACCACCACCTTTTCCAGAAATCACAGAAGAATCCTTCTTCAATTCATCAGTTACTGCATCTCCACCACTCTTACCCTCAACACCAAAACCATAGCCATAGCCATAATCATCATGCGCATTACCCTTCCCAACTACATCATCCTCCCAAAGTTTCCCTCCTTTCTTCAAAGAGTCCTCATATTCGTCCCGGTAAGAATCCAGCTCGGCCCGCCCGCCCTCGTTGTACAATCCATGATCCGCCGAATAGCTCGGCCGGCTCCCGACCGTCTCATTCTCCGATTTCCAGCCGCCGTCGCCGGGAAACTTCTGGTCCTCCTCGGCGTAATCGCGGTCCCGCCTCCTGTCATCCTTGTCCCACTGCCTCGAATCCCAGCCAACCTTGCCGGAACCCTTGCCGAATCTCAGAACCCTAGGAATCGCTCCCTTGAGTCCGACACTCGACCCCTGCTTCCTCCCGACGTTCTCATCGTCCAATCTGCTTCGAATCTCTGCACAATGTAACCAAACTGTCACAAGATCAGATCCAAACCAAGACCAACCCTGGAAAACGAGACCGGATTCATTAAGGGAGAGGAGAAGCAGACCTCCGTGGCGGGAGAGGAGGAGGTGGCTGGAGAAGGCGACGAGGAGGACAAGGGCGAGGATCACGGCGATGGCGCCGGCCATTACGCGAAGGGATGCCCTGCCGGAGCGGCGGATGCGGCGGGAGCGACCGGCCGCGCCACCGCCGTGGGGGTCGGGGTAGGTTCGGTCGGCGCCCGGCAGCCGGAATTGGGCCATTCGACCATCCTTTTCTTACAGAACGGAAGAAGAAGAGGCCTTATTCTTGTCTTCTTTTCGCCCTCTCCGTCTTCTCCAGACTCTGGTGGTTTCGGATAGGGTTTGGTACGGCTCCTACCGGAGCAAGGGACGTCGGGAGGGAGGAAGAGAGCCTTATGGCGGTCAGGGTTTTGTATGAGTTTTTTTTTTTAATGGTTCGTGCTCTTGAGATAGATTTTGTTGATATTTTTTTATGGTGGGCAATGTGGTTGATATTTAATGGAGCGGAGCGCAGAGGACGCCGCAGAGGACGAGGGAGGGAAGTGGGATTGTGGGAAGGGACGAGGGAGGGACTTCCCTGGCGCGAATCCCGCCGTTGGATCGTCGCCCACCGCACAGCTCGCAAAGGACGCAGAATGCCGTCATTTTCGCCTGCACAGTTCTCAAAGCGACTGGTGGGGTGATCCAACGGTGGATTAATGCCAACGAGAGATACTAACCCGTCCGAGTGGGAAGGGTGGGTGGGAGTTTTACGTGGAAATGTGATCCTCTCCACCGCAGAGTACGGTATATTATCTTCTTGGAGAGGGGCGGTTCTACTCCAATTTTTTTTTTATATATATATATATATATATTTATTTATTTATTTATTTTTTTTCTTAAGCAAAGAGGGGGTGGGCTTGTTCCACAGCCTACCCCCACCAGCAGCCCTCATTCCGCCAGAAGAATGTTCGATGCGGGCAAAAATGACCATATATTGGGCACCTCGGTCGGTTTTACTCATACCTTCCCTATCCGTAGGCCCGGCTTGGTTATTCCCATGGATTCTGGCATAAACCCTCCGTATGAGTACGTCACATCTGGCATCACTGAGGCTACCAGCGGACTAATAAGTCCTCCCAGACCCGTGTCCAAACAGGGAGCATCCGGTCTCCACGATTAATCGACGTCCGTGCATTTCGAACTTGGAACCATTTGGTTGGAAGTAAGGTCCAGTTCTACTAAGCTACCACCTTAGTGGCGCAGTTCTACTCCATTTGGCGAGCAAAAAATACTCGTATTTTTATCAGTATAGAGCGTTACTGAGATTTGTGACGAAGTATGCTCGAGCGCAGATGAGATTAGTCATCCTATCTTTTTTAACGAACTTTTGACAGCTCAAAATATCTGGAGTTTCTACTTTACTCGAGCATCCTTCCATTTAGTATTTTTCACCTAGGAGCCCCTACCCTCGAGCTTACTCAAAGTCAATTTTGGACGGAGGCACGAGATCCGAACTCTAAAGTGATGGTAGCAGACGGCTGGCTGCCAATTATTCGACATTTCGATTTCTGAGGTAGAGTTGAGAGTTGTCTGGACATGTCTTTGACATGCGCGGCGAGTGCTACAAGCCAGCTCGGTTATCCTGAAAGGTGACTCGGTCACGGTGATCAATTGGATCTAGAAGGTCTAAGGGGTGTGGGCTTGGACCACCTTTTGCTTCCAGACATTTAAATGATGGTGAGGGATGGTGAGGCCTTCCAAGCCAAGCATGCTTTTAGAGAGGCTAACGGTGCTGCGAATTGAGTGGTTGCTTATGTGGCTAGTCATTTTGGGAACACGTTATGGGCCAATAAGAGGTAGTTGTCTTAGGCACTTCATAATTTTTTACCTTCTGATTTTATTGGATGTATTTGTATACGTATTGTATGAGAAGTTCTGCTGAAGCAAAAAAAAAAAAAAAAAACGTAACCTTATCATATTTTTTTAAAAAAATAAATATCAAAAAAATGGATACACATTAAGAAAAGGAAAGGAGATATTTAAGGAGCCTGCATAAGTGTGCTTTTTTTTTTTGACATCAAATTCGTTGAGGTCAAGAAACATAAATCTAACCTTCAAGAGTTTCTATAATAATTGCATATAAAATGTCTAGATATTCGAAATAGACTAGATCTAGTCGAGTGGATTTTCAGTAAAACTCAGTTAAATTTAGATTAGATGATAGATATTTTGCATCAATAATTTGAATTGTTGGATATGATCTACTATATTTAAACAGCTTACACAGCAAAATATATATATATATATATATAATTTGAAAATCATTTGATGTATATATTAAGAAGTATCCAAATTATATAATATTTGGTATATAAGCATTTTAAAAGTAATAGATCATATCTAATAATGACTCAAATCATCAATGTAAGATCTCTATCATGCCATTTATATTTGTTTGGAGAGTGAAGATTCACTTGATTGAATCCTATTTTATCTCTTCTTTTTAATTTAGTAAATAATAATTAAATTGAATAAATTATAAATCGATACAGAGATCTAAAACGAAGTAGGTGGATGTGCTAAGGAACCTTCAGTAAAAGCTTCATTGAGTTTTCTACCAAAAAAAAAAAAAGCTTCATTGAATTGATCTCCGACACAAACTGCTATATATCATGTGCATGTTTCTGATTCCAAAAATATATCATCAATACACTCACTTTTAAGAAACATGATTATATTTTAAGAAATGGCATAGACCAATAGTAATGAAGTTTTGACATGTCTATTTATTCTTTTCATTGTCTAAGTATTTTTTTTAATGTTTTTGAAAGTGTGGTTTGCATGACTTCCAGTAATCATACTTAGTGTTCATGGGTTGTTTCACAAGTCGCTTTAGAAGAAAAAAAAAACTAGCTTGGATGGACGGTGCTCTGATGTAAGTCAAGGAGGCATCATTGTGTGAGCTAATTGGTAAGCGGTGGTCCAAACTTTTTTTAAACCCGTGTCGCGTAGCGTTGAGTAATTAGAATCCCGCATGCTGCCTTCCATAATAGAGAATGCCTTCTTGCTGCCACGTGGGCTCATCTGCGAGGGGAACAATGCGGCGGCAACCGTCCGCATGTGCCGCGGCCGTGGGCCCGGGTTCTTTATGCGCAATCCGGTGTGCTTCTACCTTGGTGCGATGGAAATTTCAATTTCGAAAAAATTAAATTTTTAAACGGAGCTTTATCCCTTTCTATTTTTTGGTGGTTTCGAAAGCTTTGTTTTTTTAATACTATATTAAATATATATATATAAAAATTGTTTTTATATAAATTTTATTTTTTTGGTATAACGGCTGCTCATACGATTCTAGCGTGATTACAGCCAACAGAGTTAAGAAGAAAGAGATACCGTAATCCGTAGATGTGGAGGGGCAGCTAGGTGACATGTCCAAAAAATATTTTTTCGAGTGTTGAGCATCAAAGAAGGCGATCCAATCTGCAGCCCTGTTTGTTTTCCGATACACACGAACGGTCTGAAAGGAACCGCAATCTCTCATCAGCCTGCAAATGTCACTGAGCAGCAGGTGTTCATCTTTCTGCCGATCCTTATTCCATATCCACTCGATCACCATGGCTGAATCTCCTTCGAAGGAATAAATTTTATTCTTGGAAGCCTATGATGGATTTCAAGAACACGAGGATGAGGTTGGTAGCCTGTGTATGTTTCTATTTTTTTATAATAATTTAAATAATATAAAATTATGACTTAGATTTTTTGTTTCTATTTTAAGAGAGAACTAGCGTCCAGCATGTGGATTTGCCAATGCAATTATGGATGGAGTGTCAAGTAATGGTTGAGAGGATGGATAAAAGCTGGTGGGTAGCAGATGGAGCTCCTTGAAACTAATCCTTGGACCAATATAAGGTGCAAGATCCATGGGATGTTAAGATTAAGAAAAAAAATAAAATTTTGATGGGTTATTAAGTTTTCAAACAGTGAATTATTAGATTTTTCGTATGTAATGAGCATAACAAAAATAAATAGTGGAGTCCGTAGTTGAGTTCAAGTCCAACTCGCCAATGTGTCACTCAGCAAGGGAAAAACAAAAAAGAAAAGAGAAAGCTCATGTCAACAAATTAAACAGAAGGGTCATTTTTATATCAATTGAAGAAGAAAAATAAGTTACAGACCAGATGTGAGATGCATATAACTAATATTGGATGGCCAAGGGACATTTGTCACTCCTCACAAAATGTGAGGCCCATGATGAACTTGATGGTTTTCTTCTTTTCCCTCGTAGCTAAACTTCTAAAAGGAGTAGAGCAAGCCAAACATGGGGCTGAACATAGAGTTGAACCCAAGGGACCCAATTGGGAGTTGAACTCAAGGAACCTAGGTAGAGTTGAACTCAAAGAATGGAAACTCGGTTCAGTATTGAATTATTTATTTATCCATATATCCATCATGTATCGAGTTAAGTCGGATTGGATTAGGGTTGAGTTAAAGGTCAACCCTAACCAAGATTACTGGAAGTTGGGCTGAGATTACCCTAGCTCAACCCAATTTTAACGGGTTTACTAGTGATTACATGTTAAACTCAACCCAAGTTTGCACACCATAGCACTTATCTCTATAGGAAAGGTCCCAAATTTAAACTTTATAACAAATAATTTCAAAAATAGGCAGAGTGTGTATTAAAAATAGTGCATGGTGCCTAGAGTTTGGAGTTCGAAGTGATCTTCCTGACTAAATTTTTGAATTTTTGTTAAATTATGAGATTTTCTAAAATATTGATCATAATATTTATATTATATTATCAATTGAAGTTGGGAATATGTTGTATATATTATATCCATCATAGTTGTTCATCAAGATACTATTAAATTTGGTTATACTTAAGGATGATATTTATAGAGGGTAAAAGAGTAGAAAAACAATTTTATTTTTTCTCTAAACTTCTTTTTCCAACCACCTTATTTACAAAACAACCCAAGCATATATGATGTTTAATTTTTTAACAAAAATCTGTTTTAGATAATCTGTCAAACTAATCCTCAAGCATCTGCATGACACCAAATTTTAAGTGAAGATCTAAACAAACAAACAAACAAATAAATATTTTATTTTTATTTTATAATTCTTTACAATTGTTTATTAGTTTGCCCTGCCACCAAGCCCCAAATCTATCTCCCCTGTTTCAAAACTCCCATGGACTTGGAAGCGGCGAAGCGGTCGCTGGGGGCAGCGCTGGAGGAGACCCTCCCGGCCTTGTCCTCGACGCTGTCCCCTCAAAATTCTACGACTCTTTCGTCCTCCATGGCCTCCGCGTGGACGTCGTCGAGCCCGGCCGACACCTCTGCTCCGTGACCGTCCCTCCATTGTAAGCCCCATCGCCGCCTCCTTCTCCGGAAGCTCCCGTCTCCATCTCCCATTCTTCTCCTATATAATCCCGCTCGTTCTTTGCGTCATATCTTCATACAGAACGCGGCCAACTTTCTACACGGTGGCGCCACTGCTTCCCCGGTGGATTTGGTCCGACTGTGTACAACAAAGAATCTACCGTCAGACTTAGATATACTTGAAATTAAATAAAAAGACAAGCTTAACTATGGAACAGTCTTGTCGTCCATGGAACCTTCGTTGCCATAACATTCAATGACAAAAGTATTTTCGCCATGAAAACAAAAATCACTTTCATAGCATAAAATAACTTTGTGACAAAAGTAGATGTGCTATTTTTTTCACGTTATTGACAAAATATTTTGTCGCAATTTAGTTTGTTTATATCATCCAAAATATTTAAGGTGCAGTAACTAGATTGAAACTTATGGAATTGCGCTTAGATTTCTTAGAAAATGCTGCTCTTGCAGCCTAGCAGAGGTTCATTTTTTTTTTTAATTTTTAACACAAATGTCAGATTTTCTTCATTTCTCTCAATGATGGACCCATTATTATTATCTTTAAATTAATTTTTTATTGATATCATTCTCTGTTTTCTGTACTTTTGACTGTCAGATGAGAATGAACCTTTGTCATCATCTACCAACCAGACCTATTTAAGTCGGATATAAACAAATGAGTGTGGAAATCTCAATTCCCTATAACAATAACAATGACCTATTTTATCATGGTTCAGTCTCATCTGCTGAACAATAACAATACAATTACAGAGGAAGACCAGCCTGGCATTTAACAATGGCTCATTAAACAAAGTTCTGCTATGAACATTCCTATGATTGTTGGGAGTTTTTCACATGGCTGATCTTTGTATTTTGTGTTCAAGTTTGACAAGTGCCACTCAGAAGGACACATTTTTTCTTCCTCATTCGAGAAATATCGTAGTTCCTTGTCCTAAACCTCATCAGTCATGGACCTAGGCTAAATAATTTTGCCTTAATTAATTTCTTTTTGGGATACAACACATCTCATGACCGACAAAGTCATCAGTAATCCTCTTGTGAACATTGGGCCGCCACAATTAGGCAGGCATCAGATGTTGAATAAAAGATATATAGCTCTTTTGTTATTAAATCGCATTGGTGGGTATAGTGAACCAAAGTATAATACACAACATAATCATGTATATGGTCCTTCTGTTGATAATTCATTTCGGAAGTTATCTAATCGTAGTTATTGTTTAACTAATGTGAAGCAAAGCAGCACTGAGAAAACACAAGAACCTATACTGTTGAGATACATTTAGGGGTTTTTTTTTCCCCTGAAGCTCAAGCTATCGATTGTCGAAAAAAAAATCTGAAGCCATAGAAGAGTTGAATTGGCACTTGCACTTGATTAAAACCTACAACAATTGTATTGAAACACTAATTCCGATTTATATTCTTTCCAAGTTAGGCAGCAATAATCCCTTTACTGCTTATTTGAGAACAGTTGCAACACAATTTGGTGCTGTGATTTAACTTCCCTTTAGCTACCATGGCACTCTTCAAGATCTCATACATGGACTCAGTAACCGTCAACTTACTCTTCTAACTTTTTTGTTGTGACTTTCTCCTGGAAGAATGAGTTTTCTGAACCACAAATAGCTTCTTCAACACCCTCAGCATCTCCACCAAGCTAAGCTTTTTGTGGTGAAGCACACGTCTGCTCTTCGACACACCTAACGCTGGCAGCCAGCAGAGATCAACTGCTCCATGCTGCTCCTTTTCAGTTAACAAACCTTTTGCAGCGGCTGCTGATCCTTTCAAATTCTTCTCCACAATGCCTTCTTTTCGATTGTCCGAGGCCTGATAGAGCTCATCATTGAAGCCCTCCCATAGCATGTCCATCCTCTCCTGGTAGTCGACAGAAGTGTCGCCGCAGTCGCTGAATGATGGAGAATTTGGCCTGTGATTCCTTTTAAATGTGTTGGTGATATTGGAAGCAGCTCCTTCTGCCATGGAGAAGCTTCTTCGGAGATTGGTGGTCTTTGTGTCGGGGGAGAGGAACCATAAGGAGGAGGTGGTGATTGAGGGGAAGGGGAGCTGGCAGAAGGAATCTTGGTCTGTGGCAATGGTGGGGAAGCTGAAATCATCCATCCTTAGTTCTATTCTTCTTCTTCCCTCTCCCTCTCTCTCTCTTTTGGTCTCTTATTATAGGATGCAATGAGGTGTTGGGTTCTTGACTTTGGAGTTCTGAAGCTTCGAAAAAAAAAAAAGGTGATGGAGAGAAGTGGGCTCCGTTGGCTCTTGGTGTCAAGAGATTCTTTCAGGGTGGTTGGCCACCTCATCCATCACCTCCGGATTGAGCGGTAGGGAAAAGAGGAGAGTTTTTCTAGTTTCTTTGTGCATTTGGTTGAAAGGGTGTTCAGGTGCTGAGTCCATCTAAACCAAGGGAAGAGAAAAAATAATAAGAAGGCAGATTTTTTTTTTTTTTTTGTGCATGAATACTCTTCTTCTAAAAATTTAAATTTGTGTGGATACTTTCTTCATATTTATATCTAATTCTATACCCTCATAAAATATTATTTTTGCACAAATATCCTTAATTTAACCGTTTTTCTAACACCATTAATAAAAATCATATTTATTTTAACTAAAAATAAAATAGAATTTTAAAATTACATTTTTTTGTCCTCCATCACGATCTCCTTATAAATATTTTTTTTGCACATCTATTCATTAAAATTATTTAAGTTATTTTAATTTGAAATCGTTAATTTTTTAACAACATCAGATAGCGTGAGTATACATACAAAAATAATAAAAAAAAAGGGTGGAATAGTAAAACAAGTATTTTACGATGATATACATACAAATATTAATATTGAGAGGGTATTCATGTAAAATTTGATATTTAAGAAGGTATTCATGCAAAAACAAATTCTAAAAAGATTGGTCAATTTTGACATTAGATGTACTTAAACAAAAAAAAGGAAGAAAGAAAGGATATCTGTTCACAAATGTAGCGTTTTCTTCAGTAATAGACCCAAGGTGGCACTTTGATGGAGGAGGTGTTGCGTTTAAATCATATTGGGCCCCTAAAAGATTAATCAGGTTAGCTGTGATGTGTTGATTCAAGTGGGTCCACTAGGTTTGGCAGTTTGATTTTAATATGCATGGGTTATTGTATTGTGAATTAAGTTTGGTGGACCCAATTTGGGTTAGGAATGTAACGAAACCAAGAGTGCTTCTTGGAGCATGATGTCAACATGAGAACCCAAAATCTTTTTGTTAGATCCAAATCCAAATCCAAACCTAATTAAAATTCCATCTGCGATCGATCGAAACATAGACATCAGATATTTAACAAATTATTTATCTAAAACTTTTGTTAAATACTAATAGTATATTATTCAATTATTACCTTTATTATTTTAGCATCCATGCAATCAAAAACATGAAGCATGAAAAGATCCTGAAATAGTTGAGCTTGATATAAATATCAAATCATAACAAGTATTTGGTGAACAAGGTTGGTTAGAATTTGGCCACGCTCTATTTGATCTTATTTCTTTTATGAATAAAAGAAAAAAAAATTGATACCTACACATAGAAAGTAGAAACTTGTGCATCAGTACATATTTAAATATTTATGTGAATGTTTGTATGTATATCTAATAATTTTTGATTTCGATGTCCTGGGTATAGATTTACTTAAATCTAAATCCAACCAAGTATGACTTCAAGTCTAATGTTGAAACCTAGACCCAAGTGATAGCTTATTGAGTTTAGTTTTCATAACCAGAACCTATGTCTCGGGTTGGTTCTCATCAGGTTAGGGATTACCGGCCTCCATTATCACCCCTAACATTCACGAGAGAGGTGCCGTCCATCAAATTGAGCTAACGTTTGTTGGCAAAATATACAAAACAAAAAATAGAAAAGATAATATTGAATATAATCCAAATTTAAAGCTTTTTTTATTAGATATTCAGGACATCAAAAGATGGAAGAAATTTTTGTCGACTCAGAAACTAGGAGTGTCAATCTAGGTGGGCCGGGTTAGACATGGGTTAGGTCGGATGTGGGTTGGGTGGGTCAAAAGTTTATCAATCCTACCTATTTATTAAATAGATTAAAAATTCAAATCCAAATCCAACTTGTTTATTAAAAAGGTAATCCATCCAACCAGCATAACTAGTTGGCTAAATGGGTCAAATTAAGTTAAACAAATTAAGCGAATTTCTAAGGGATTAAATAGATTTAAATTGTCTACACAGATCATACACGCAGAAACATATTAAGTGGGTTTTAAATAGATTAAACGTGTCGGGTCTTGAATCCATCTAATTACTAAACACGTCAAAATAGAATAAACAGATTAAAGATCTAAACACGAACACGACTTGTTTCATAAATAGATCTAGGTGCATTGACCTATTTATTGATAAAGTCTATTTATGTCAAACTCATACCTATTTAAAGTGGGCTGTTTGTGGGTTAGGTTGACGAAATGGGTCTAAATTACAATCCCTAATAGCAATTCAATCCACTAGGTATGATGATCTCGATGAATATGACATAAGCAAGTTAACTAATAAAGCAATATATTTTTTGATGGCAACTAATAAAGCAATATAAAAATAATTTAATAATATATATCTAAACATCATGGGAATACAAAAATCAAAATATAATATCAAAGAAATACAAAGAAATCTACGAAAGAGAATTAAGTCAAATAGAAGCCTGTCCAAATATGAGAGTGAGTAGGATTAAACCAAGAACTCTTCTATCCGTAGCAGGAGACTTTTGCCAACCTAGCTTCCTCAATCAATTCTAAGCTCACTTCATCATATTGATGCTCCTATCGTTTTTATGGATGCCAAGAATGAATCTGTGCAATCTGAAGTGTATCTTATGTTTACTTAAGCTGATTTTTGGATTGAAACTAAACTATTCAAAATCTGATCATATGGCATATTGTGGATGTGATGGGAATCTGTGCTAGGTTCTGTCTAGTCTTTTTTTTTTTTTTAATGTTTTCCTTGTTTTGGTATTTCAACCTTAAGGTGTTGAGCTTTTCTATTAAGCATCTGGGATTGCATTTGCCTTTTAGGCTGAATGGACACAAAAGTTCAAATTGGTTGCCCTTGGTTGAGAAAATTGGATAAAAAAGTCTGCAGCTAAAAAGATGAAAGAACTAGCTAGAGGTCACTATTTTGGAAAGGTTCAAATATTTTGTGTGGAGGCTTCTATCTTAACAAGATGTTTGCAAATCTGGGGTTTATGATGGTTTGAGTGCTTAGGATCTCAAGGATTTTAATATGGATTCGCTAGAAAGAAAGTGGTGAAAATTGTTAAATGATTCTGACAATATTTTAGAAAGATTGGATTCAGATTTTGGATTACAGGAAAAGGCTGCCTTTTGGTCATAATCAACCTCAACTTTCTTCTTGATTCTGGAAGACGAGTACCTGGAGCAAGCGACAGAGGGGGGGATTTTGGACAATAGGATTTGGAGGATGGTAGGCTCTGGATTTTAATATAAATCTAGATAATATGATTGTTTCGAACATAATTTGATTTACACAATCTACTGATCCACAATGCAAGAGAGAGTATTAGAAAGAGAGAGTTTTATTTTTTTTTCTTTTTTGATATAAGAGAAAGTAAGTTTTAAATTATTTATTTATTTATTTTGAGATTAGAAGGAGCTAATGAATATCTCCTACCTTAACCTACCCCCATCTCTGGAGGGTAATCAAAATCATCCCTTTGTCCAAAATGACAAAAAGTGATGCCATCGGAGCAAGTATTGGTGGTGAGGTAGTTTTAGATTTTAAAATTATAAGTCTCATTAAGTTTAAATTTGAAAATATTCTCTCATACATTTTATGTAAAGAAATTATTTAGTCATTGATATTTAAACAAAAATACATTTATATATATATTTTTTGCAGAATGATGTATACTTACAGGTTTTAGATGATTTTGTCTCGAAATTTACGTACGGGAGAGGCGATACATAAATTTAATATATCTAATATATGTTTATTGGGTTTTCAATACTTCAAATATTTAATGCAAATTTATATAGACTACCGTTTCTCTCATGTTTAGATTTGGGACAAAAAAAAGTTAAAATATTACCTTTTTTTTTTCCCCTCAAAATCCACCGTGCCATATCCAGTGAGATCTTTTTAGTTTACTTTCTTTCTATTTTTGATAATCAACTTTGGTTACCTTTGAGTCATGCCTCTATTAATGTCTCTCCTTCGTCCCTCCTAAGACCATATATATATAAAAAGGAGGATTCAACGAGTGCTGCAGGCTAGTGCAGTATTACTTGAGGGAGATTCGGCCGTAGTTATTGAATGAGTTTAGCGGACTGTTGGCAGTGCGAGTGAGTGCCATTCCTTGATTCGAGACATCCAATGTATGGTCTATAGTAGGGTGGTCTTCTAGATTATACATGTCTATAGAGAGGCTAACGAGATTGGATGGCCTTCGGATAGTAAGCTGCTGCCTAGTGTACTTTGGAATATGCTGTATTTTAATTATTTTTTAAAAAATTTTTATACTAAAATTGTATAAATTATTCATTTAAGTAGAAAAAAAGGACAAAATATTTTGGGGCCCAAAAAATATACAAAACGGGTTCGTGACATGTACCAATTTGGTTCTCCGCGCACCAACTTCACCATGTATCTTACGGACCCCCTGATTTTGTCCAACCGCATATTGCCATATAGTAGTCAGCTCCATTTACTGACAACGAACAAAGAACCGATAAGGCGATAAGCACAGCCTATCATATTTCCATTCACCCCCCGGCAAACCTTCTACTTTCTTTCCCCGTTTACCTCCTCATTGTACGTCTTCTCGCTTCTCTCCGCGAGTTCTTCGCCCACTGCCGCTAGATCTCCGACAAGACCGAGGCGACCGACGGCGACGACCCACCGCAACCACCGATCCACCCCGCCGCCGCCTCTCCGCCGCGTGCGCCGTCCACTACGTCCCGAAATCTAGCGGCGCGGGTGCTTTCCCTTCCCGCTGACAAGCCGCTGCCGCTGCCGCCGCCATGGGCGACGCCGTGGGACGGGCGGTGGGGATCTCGAGGTAGCGTCCGGATCGATAGGGTTTCTCCGCGATGGCGCCGGGGGCGGCGTCGGGGAGGAGCTGGGTGGAGTCCTACACCGGGATGTCCGCCGACAACATCAAGGGCCTCATCCTCGCGCTGTCCTCGAGCTTATTCATCGGCGCCAGCTTCATCGTCAAGAAGAAGGGTTTGAAGAAGGCCGGCGCGTCCGGGGTCAGGGCAGGTACGGAGTAGATACCTTTGTTGGCTTTCTTTCTTGTGATTCTCTCTCTTTTCTCCCTTCGTTTGGTGGTTATTTTGGCCGATTTGCTCATCTGAACTGTGGATTCTTGCTGAGATAGTTTCCTTAGATCTCTATGTGATAATGGTTCTATCTTTTGCCTTATTTGGTGGTCTTTTTGCAGGATTTGGTGATCTGAACTGTAATGCTTCATTCTTTCTTGGAATTTAGTAGGATAAGAGTGTGTTGTGTGCGGTATGGTAGCGATAGGAAGGGTTCTATCTGGGCTTTGTTGCATCGTTTTATATAAAATTGTTCATTCGGTATTGGAGAGTTGACACTTGGATGTATTCAGCAGTAAATGATAAATTTGAGTAACGTTTGATGCCTAGCATGTTGAATCTAAATGAGAGAATGCATAATGCATTGATGCCGATTAATTTTACTGGAGGAAGGATAGGGAAACTAGTTTCATGGAGATTATACGTGCAAATGTCTCAGTTGAAAAGATGGTTTGCCATTAGCTATAGAAAGGTTCACGTTTCTTCAGATATCCAATAATTGGAAGGATTTGTAAAATTTATCTTTAATTATTATCCAGCTGATAGATTAACATTGCGACTTTTATAGTATTGCAATCTGTAGTAGGTAGCACTGGTGAGGGATTGATTGAAAGTTTCATGAGATATAATAGGATAAGAAGAAGGAAGAGAATCTGCTAGGTGGAAGTTTGGAATCTTTACTGAGAGTAAAAGAGAAGAAAAAGGAAAACCTTGAGGTCCATGAAGCAATCATATTATCAAGACCTATCACAGGCGTTGCCTTTCCCATCCCTATATAGGTCATGCTACTTAAATCTTAAATCCTAAGATATGTGCATTAGTTACTTATCTTTTTTGTCAAAATCTATGTGATTCAAGTTTTTTTTTTTCTCCGTAAAACAACCTAAATTTCTTGGCATGTTTTATGAGTTCTGGTTGATCTCATTTTGGATCCAAACTACTTTTAGACCCAAATAATGACCAAAGCAGGGAAAACTAAGAACAGAAAGTTACAAGGTTTAGCTTTTTGTACATATTTCAAACATGTATATATTATCAATTTATCTTCAAAAAAAAACATGTTTGAGCTAATTTAGGATGTTTATGTGCAGGGTCTGATAAGTTAGTATTCTGAATCTATTTTCAAAACACTCGTACTAGCATTCACTACTTTGCATAGTCAACAATATAAAATCAATTGTTCCCTTTGTCAGATCATACCTCGCTTCTTTTGATTGAAAAAGGAACCCACCCAAAACCCCGGGGTGGGTGGTGGGGTGGGGGTGGGGGTGGGGGGGGGGGGGGGGGGGGGGGGG
>JAOXJJ010000001.1:23885892-23899296 GCA_025769935.1 Phoenix roebelenii | reverse complement strand
TGTATATGTATATGTATATATGTATGTATGTATGTATGTATGTATCTAATATCAAAAAATTAGTTCTATTTGTTCACCAAGTTTCTAAATGGTTATAAATCATACCAAAACTTCAGGGGGAAGATGGTGCTAAAGTATCACTGACAAAGCTTTTAAAACGGAATTAAAAGCAGAAATAATAAGTACAAGGATTACAGCAGGCTACTAATATTTATCCAACTATTTTCCTGAAAACAAGAATATGCAAATCACCATCATAACCAAAATTTACTAGACAGCATACGCTATTGATCAAACCGAGCGATCGTTATTTCTATAAATCCTTTTTCTAGACGATCATCGATGATTTGTATGAGCTTTAATCCATACGCTTTAATCTCTTGCTTAACAGGATATGTTTGGTGCGGGAACCGATACATCTTACATAGTCATGGAATGGGCCATGGCAGAGCTTGTCCGAAACTCGCAAGCGATGGAGAAGCTGCAGGATGAGGTTCGAGGAATAGCCGCAGGAAAAGGCTTGGTCAGAGAGGAGGATTTGAGAGAGTCGAGCTACTTAAAAGCTGTGATAAAGGAAGTTCTGCGGTTGCACCCTCCAGCTCCATTGTTGCTTCCAAGAGAATCCATGGATGATTGCCACATAGAGGGATATGAAATTCCCGGGCGAACAAGAGTAATTGTGAATGGCTGGGCCATTTGTAGGGATCCAAAATTTTGGGAGGAACCGGAGGAGTTCCGGCCCGAGAGATTCATGGGTCATCAAGTTGATTTCAAGGGGAATGACTTCCAATTCATTCCATTCGGGTCTGGTCGGAGAATTTGCCCTGGCATGAACTTTGCGCTCTCTACTGTGGAGCTTGCGCTCGCAAATCTGATACGCCTTTTTGACTGGGAGCTGCCTCACGGCATGACGAGGGAGGACCTCGATATGACCGAAGCTCCTGGACTCACAACCCCAAGAAGACAAAGGCTTCAGCTAGTTGCAAAGCCATGCGGCTGCTACGAGGACCTGTGATTGACGGACCGGTCCCGCTACGAATAAGTGCTAGTTCTTGTAACAATAAATGATAATCACTGCTGTGTTTCTCATAATGCAAGCTTATGGAAGTAGGAGGATTGCCATGAGCTTATGGTCATATGTTTAATCTCATATATAATATATGCCGGATAGATCTACTTGAATGCATATGTAGGGCTAAAGTATAGATCTTGAATTGTATGTTTTGCGTAGTTTTTTTTAGGTGAGATACTTGGCTGTTACAAAATATATGAGATTTTATATTTCTTCACAAATGACATAGCCATATAGAGTGGTTTCGGTGAAATTCTTTAGAGAAAATGGAAGATGCAGTTTGTTTCGCAAACTACTAGAGGAAAATATTTCTCTGCTTGTGGGGTTTTGATGCGGAAGATTTCTTCCCATGGTTAGAAGGGTTCTTCAAGTCAAGCACTAGGGCCAAAAGGGACGTCAGGGGATAGAATGTATCAATTTTTTGGATGAGATAATCGAGGACCATGGTTCTCATAAACAGGATATCGATGATTTTTTGGACGTATTCTCTCTGGGGGCGCCTCCTCCTTACAATGGATAACATCAAGCACTCTTAGGGCCAATAATAGTGCCATCCAATAGAATTCACAAGAACAAAGATCAGATCAGGCTCATATTTACAATATTGAAAAAAAAAACAGAATAAACTGGCTCGAATTTTATAGAAAAAAATCTAATCAAATAAGATGTACATAGTTTAGAAAATATATGCTGAATGGATCAGATCCGATTCCTATAAGATGTTCGAACGAATTCTCCAAGAATATCCAACCAATGGTAAGTTCTCCGACCTAAAGTTCATATCCGCCCAACCTCATCAATATTTTTCTTTGCTTTAGTCCAACTGATAGAAAGTACTTGTCATGAAACGACTCCACCCTTGTCTTGTTCTTATCATTAGAGATTTTTTTTTTTTATGAATTTTTTGAATACGGCGAGGTGAATCGGAGACTTAATGGTAGTTACGGCTGTGGTGCGATCTACGGCCAGTCAAAATTTCGTGCTTAAAAGTCGTAAACTTGAAATTATCCGATTCTATTCATGTTTATCTCTACAAAAACATTATTTAAATTGTAGCAAAAACCGGCTTTAGGATTAGGCCTTGACGCATGGGCCATATTGGTATCTCCTATCTTTTCTTTTCTTTTCTTTCTTTTGTTATTTTTCCCTCCTCTCTTCTCTCTCTCTCTCTCTCTCTCTCTCTCTTTCCTTTCTTGAGGGTTTTCTTCTCCCTTACTTTCGTACTCATTTTATTTCTAATGAAATATTTGTTTGGGGTCCATTTCTTCAGTTTTGCTAAATAAAAAAAAAAAACAAGGACACCAACAAGGAGCTTATGCAGTTTGATCCTACCCAATTCCAAGTTTGACCTTCCTATTCCTTATCCTCGGTTCAATCCATAAGCTGTCAAGGAAGTAAATGATCTTCCTTTTGCTCTAATCTTCCTTTTGACCGCGTTCTAAATCCGCTTAGCAGAAGATTGGATGAAAATGTGGTTACTTGTCTCTCCGAATAGTCACAAATTAAGGATGCAACCTCTTACCATATTCTTACCTTTCTTTGCCATCATTTTCTTTGTATTCAACCTATCGTTGAAAGCTAATCACACAAAAAGTTTTACATTTTGTAGTGATAAGAATACCTCCTTGGTTCAGGAATATATAAATATTAAATGTGCCTGAAATTTCTTGATCTGTCTTACGCCATAGTTTGACAAATTTGAAGAGAAAAAAAAATGAACTGAAATTTTTTCGTAAGATTTGTGGCGGCAGCGGAAGGTTGGGCCCACTTTCTTTGAATCGTTTTGTTTCTCTTTATTTTGAGCCTCTAAGATCCTGTTTGGGAGAGCTGTTGGCAGTAGAGCTTTTAGAAGTAGAGCTTTTATAAAAAGCTGTTTGATAACTATATTTTTAAAGTGTTGTTTGCTATCAGCTTTTCAAAATTTTTAACAAATATTTTTTTTCATCCAAAAATACTTTTGGAGGGCTAGAAGGTGCTTTTTAGCCCTCCAAAAGCTCTTCCAAACGGGGTCTAAGTATTCCATTCCATCAAGATCCGTTTTAGCAAGAAACGAAATTGGCAGAGAAAGCTGTTGCTGGAATTTGGACCCGGCGGCGACCACTGAGCCAGGAAGGAGGGGCTCCGGCGAGAATCGGCGAGCGACGGCGGTCCGACGGTGCGCGACGTCTTTCGGAAGACCTGCAAGAAGCCGGTGGCCGGGTTTTCCGGCGCCGGCCCTCCGATGCTTAAGTTAGAGGGGCGGCTAAAATATGTGTGAATAGCTGGAGTTCAAGAGAGCGAGAGGGTCCAGAGTTTTGAGTCTTTTTGTCCCCCTACAGGGGGTTTCCCCTTTATAGGGGGAGAATGGGTCTACCTGTGATACGACAGGGCCAACGTACTGCCGTATGATTGGGCATGCAGTGAAAATTAATGCCCGAACGTGTAAATCAGTGCTGTTTTTGTAGGAGGTCAGACCGAAGCTCCCGAATTATTGCGGAGCCATGTCGCCATTTATAGCCAAACAGGTTTGCCGTAGGGAGTTGGATATCCGTAGGCAAGGAGCCATACGCTTTAATTGTTGAGTAAGCTGAGTGCCTGCAGAGACCATATGCATTGATTGTTGAGTAAACTAGTGCTTGGAGGAGCCATACGCTTTGATTGTTGCGTAAGCTGAACGCCCATAAGAGCCATGCGCATCGATTATTGATGAGGGCAAGGCATAGTTTATTGGTCGCGTAGCAGGGAGATACGACAACAGCGCGCAGGTCGGACGTTTTTGGGTTGGTGGGGCTGCTCGGATGCTTCCAGATCGGAAGGGTCGCTTGGGTGCCTCCTGCTCGGAGGAGAACTGTTTGGCCACCTCCTTCTCAGAGGGAAACTGTTCGGACGCCTCCTGCTCGGAGGGAATGCTCGGCCACCTTCCGCTCGGAGGAAAACTGTTCGGCCACCTTCCGCTCGGAGGGGCTGCTCGGCCGTCTCCTGCTCGGAGAAAAACTGTTCGGCCGTCTCCTGCTCGGAGGGGCTGCTCGGCCGTCTACACGAGCATGGCAACTTATATTTTTTCCCCAACACTACCCCCTGACTTTCGAGCTCGAGCTGCTCGCAGGCTCGAGCGCGGGAAGTATTAATGTAGATTAGGAGGAATTTTGAATTATCGCGTGCTTCGAGACGTTCTTAATGGGGGTAGATGGGCGGCGTCTCTCTTTTTCCAAAACGTTTCATCATGAGTACCTTTCCACTTTTTGAAGCATCCTCATGTTGTGGGCTCATGATGGGGCCACACGATCCGACGAGGTGTTTCCATACTCGAAGCGTCGGTCTGAATTGAATGCCGCGCCTTAGTTCTCAAGGTCGACACGTGTCGCGAACTGGGCGGGGAGCAGCACTCCGCCCTGCAGATCTGCGCCATGAGTGGAATTTATATAAACCCCCACTTAGCCGTTCCTGACTTCTTTCCTAGTCTTTCTCTACTTTTCCAGTCCGAAGCAACCGACCCTCTAATCATTCATCTTCTCCGGCGAACTCCCGAAGGTGTTCTCCCCTGTTCGCTCAGTATTTTTCCTCCTTTTTCTTTCTTTTTCTTTTCCAATGGGTCTTGGTCCGGATGAAATCAGATCTACGATGAGTGAGGAGGAGGTAGGGATGGCCGAGTAATGGTTCTTTTCTCGACGAGGGTTCCGTTTGGAACCCGCCGGGTTGGGGGATCGAGTATCGCACCTCCCCTCCCGAAGGTCGGATCGGAGTGTATTTGGAGACACTCTGGGCCGGCCTGCGATTTCCTCTTCATGGGTTCGTGAATGAGTTGCTGATGGAGTACCGACTCGTCCCGACGCAACTCGCTCCGAACGCCTGAAGGACAATCGTCGGGTTTCTGTCCTTGTGCATAGCACACGGGATCTCATCCTCCGTGAATGTCTTCCGATGGCTCTTCATGTTGAAGTCCAGCCCGGAAGACGGAGAGTGGCTCTATATCGCCCTTCGGAGTAGCCAGCCACTCTTCTGGGGCGCTCCGACGTCCATTCACGCATGGAAGAGAAAGTTCTTCTTTTTGGCCTCCGAGCGGACATGGGGATTCAACCCTAGGTGGGGGCAGAACCGGCTCAAGACCGCCAACAAAGTCCCCAGGCTGTCCAAGCACGAGTGGGGATTGTTGATACCATTCGCGGCCTCGGGGACGACATCCTCCTGATCGACCTCATAAGTGAGGACGCTCTGGTCAATATCGGCTTGAGCTCTGCGCGCCCTCAGGGTAAGGGTAGTGGCTTAAAAGATTTTTATCTTTTTCTCTCCCTCCTTTTTTTTAATATTTTACTAACTCTTCCTGCTCGTCTTTGCAGACATTGCGAAAATGGTGACCAAGAGCGAAGCCATATATGCTCGGTTCCACAAGAGGGCGGCTGAGGCCGGAGGGGCTCTTCCTGAGCCAAAGAAGAAGGCCAAGATCTTGGCTGGCGGGGCTGCCGAGAAGGACGCCTCTTGAGCCGGGCCCTCCGGAGCTGCTCGGAGGGAGGGTCAAGCTCGGAGCCCAGAGGCTCAGGCTCAGCGGGAGCCACAATGGCGCTACCGTGTCCGGCGCCAATTTCCTAAATCCCCGGTCAGCCTCCAGTCCGACCAGAACGCCAACCAACCCGGTCGGAGCACTCGGTATCCGAGCCGGGCAGCAGCAGAGGGGCCGAGAGGCCGTCTCCGCCAGGGGCGACAAGGTCCAACCTCCCCGGCCGACCAGAAAGCAAGGGCCAACAAGAAAGGCGGCCCTACCTCCCAGAATGGGAGGTATACGATGGCGATTCGGCCCTCGAGAATGCTGATACGGCGCGGCAGATCTTTCGCGTCGCCCTGCTTCCGGCCGACAAGGCGAAGATTCAGGCCATGAGCCTGAACAACTTTTTAGACTCTACCCGCCGCTCGGCTGTTCGGGTGAGTATCTTCATTTGCTTTTGCTCTTTTAGCTATCGTGCCTTAATTTTATTCTTGACCTAATTTCTTCTTGCCTTGCTTGCAGCACCTCCACGAGATCGAGACGCTGATCTGCCTCGGTGCAGATTACAAGGAGCGAGCTCGTCGATGTTCTCGAGCTCGGAAGGAGGTCGAGAAGAAGCTCGCTGTGGTCGAGCTCCATAAGAAGGAGCTCCTGATAAGGGTGGGGGCTGGCGAGGACGAAGTCAAGCTCCTATCCATGATGCTCGAGGAGGAGAAGGCCGCTCACGCTCTGGCAAGGTCAGAGGTGCGGTTCGCCGAGGCTCGCCTGGCCGAGGTGCAGTCCCTGCTCGCCTGGCCGAGGCGCAGTCCCTGCTCGCCATCCGTGAGCAGGAAATCAAGAGGATGGGGCAGAAGACCGAGCAACTTGACGCTCGGGAGAGGGAGCCCAGGAGCGAGCCCAAAACGCTGTCCAACTCTTCCGAGAATTGGAAGAGTTTCGGGATCTGCTCGAGGAAGAGGCCGTGAACGGGCTTGTCCAGGGCTTCAATGATTTTCGCAATCAACTACGCCGGCTCTGCCCCAAATTTGATCTTAACCTGCTCCAGCCGGGAGCAGGGGTCGAAGACTCCGAGGCGGAATCGGCCGGGGCAGCCGGGGAAGCTGCTCGGGAGGCCGCTCCTGAAGAAGCTGCCCGAGAGATCGTCCCCGAAGGTCCGGCGGCAACTTCCGAAGGTCCGGCGGCGCCTTCTGCGGCTGCCCTTGCTGCGGGAGAGCCGTACACTGCCGAGGGTCCGACAGTTGTCGAAATTGTTGAGATCGTCGAGGTCAAGCCCGGAGAGATCTTGGCTGAAGACGCCACCACGCCCGCCTCTTAAGGCTTTTCCCTTGTATATTTTTTCTTCTCTTTTTGTAACGAAGGTCGGCCTCTATGTTTGTCGTATGGCCGAACCTCAATTTTGTACTTAGCCTTCGGGCTTTCCTTCTGAATGAAAATTTTTCTTTTCAACTTTGTTCTCTCTCGACTAAGCTAACTCAACTTTTTTCCTAATGTCTCCTTAAGGCTTTTGAGCTCGCCCACGTTCTTAGACTTGGGCTCTGCGGTTTTATCCATATTCGATACGTAGTTAGACTTAGGTTTATCGCATCCGCTAAGTCCCTGGGGTCGAGCTCTCAGCCTCCGCTGCTCGAGTCCCCGACCAGCGGAGTCGCTCTACTTAGATCGAGAAGATACTCGAGCTCGCCAAGCCCCTAAGCTTGGACTTGTAATAGAGCTTAGGGCCCGAACTGTGGGGCGTCGTGCTCTAATCATCACGTCATTAGGTTACCGACGTTAGATTTAATAAATTGAGAGCTCATTGCCTTTGAGTTCTGATTCAAATTTTCATCGAGCCCTCGAGCTCGGATCTCCAATTGCCGGAGTGGACTGTCGGACCCCCCGACTTAACAGGCCTAGGCCCAAGCGTAGGTCCGATACAAGTTCCCAAACTCGGGATCGAATTTCGCCGAGCTGCCGGTTTGAATTGAATTGGAACTCGCTAAGTAATGTGTGTGGAGTCAATGAGATCTCAGCTCGTGATTGACCCGACAGAACACGCCGACGCTGGTCGGGACTTTATTTAAGCATTCAACTATGTAGGAACGAATGAAACAATGTGAATACTGATTAAGGTGTACCTTTTGTACCATCGGAGCTAGGCGCTCTGTCTTGTAAGCCATTTTTGGAGGCATGTCTTGGCTTGGAGTACTGTCATAGGGGGTGACCGCGAAGGCTTTGCCCGGCATTTTCTCCAAGGTCGAAGCTCCAATTCTTCGAGGTCGAGGTCGAGCAGCGAGGTCGAGGAAGATCGGACTCGTTGCCGATCCGTACGCAAGGTCGAGGGGTTTGAAAACGCACTGTCGACCTGCGGTGCTTTCCGAGGTTGAGGGGTCTGGGAATGCACTGTCGACCTCGAGGCATCCCGACCTTAGTCAAGATATCGTACGTGAGGTCGAGGGGTCTAGGAACGCACTGTCGACCTGCGACGCTTCCCGAGGTCGAGGGGTCTGGGAACGCACTGTCGACCTCGAGGCATCCGACCTAAGTCGGGGTATCGTACGCGAGGTCGAGGGGTTTGGGAACACACTGTCGACCTCGAGGCATCCCAATCTTAGTCGGGGTATCGTACGCGAGGTCGAGGGGTTTGGGAACGCACTGTCGACCTGCGACGCTTTCCGAGGTCGAGGGGTCTGGAAACGCACTGTCGACCCCGAGGCATCCCAACCTTAGTCGAGGTATTTGGAGATCGAGGCTGAGCTCGATAGCTGATGGAGATCGAGGCCGAGCTCGATAGCTGATGGAGATCGAGGCCGAGCTCGATAGCTGATGGAGGTCGAGGCTGAGCTCGATAGGTGAGGGAGATCGAGGCCGAGCTCGATAGTCGTACTTCGAGCCTTTGGCTAAGGCGCCCAGCGTTGCCCGGGGTTAATTGTAATATCCGAGCAGGGCCGTATATATGAGCTGGGCCGGGTCGTCTGAGAATCCCGAAACTTTTAGATGTCAGGAGAGATGCAACATAATTGAATGATTGTAGATAAATTATTGTAAAGGGGCGAGGCTTATGCTCCGAACAGAGAGAACCCCTTGGGGTTCTATTGGTAATACACTCGGAGGTTTTCAGAACTCTAGCTTCGTGGAATAGGGGTCCCATCGAGAGACTCCAGCTTGTACGCTCCGGATCACTAGAACGCGCGACCCGATAGGGTCCTTCCCAATTCGGAGCCAACTTCCCTTGCTCGGCCGGCTGGGATACTTTAGCTCGTCTGAGAACGAGGTCCCCCACTTTGAAGGATTTGGGTTTAACTCTGGCATTGTAGTATTGTGCCGTCTTTCGCTGGTACTTCGCCATGCAAACTCGGACGGCTTCCCTTGTCTCCTCAACGAGATCCAGGTTGCTCTTGAGCTGCGAAGAACTGGAGTCGGCGTCATAATGTTCTACTCTCGGGGAAGGAAGTTCGATCTCCAATGGGATGACGGCTTCCGTTCCATACGTCAAATTGAAGGGAGTCTCGCCGGTGGGTACATGAAATGTGGTCCGATAAGCCCACAGGACGTTGTATAGGTCTTCGACCCACTGTTCTTTGGATTGGTCGAGTCTGGCCTTGAGTTCCTGCAAAATGGTGCGATTTGTTACCTCGGTTTCTCCATTTGTCTGAGGATGTGCAACCGATGTGAAATGGTGGTCGATGCTGAGCTCAGAGCAGAACTCTCTAAAGCGAGCGTTGTCAAACTGGCGACCGTTGTCTGATATGAGGATGCGGAGAAGCCCGAATCTACAAATTATGGACTTCCAGACGAAGTCCTGCATCTTCTACTCGGTGATCCGGGCCACCGGCTCGTCCTCGACCCACTTCATGAAGTAATCGATGGAGACGACCAAAAATTTTCTCTGCCCGGTTGCCAGAAAAAATGGTCCCAGGATATCAATTCCCCATTGAGCGAATAGCCAGGGAGAACTGATCGAGGTCAACAGGGCCGAGGGTCGGCGTTGAATGTTGGCATTCCTCTGGCATCGATCACATCTCCGAACAAAATCCAGTGTCCTTCTGGAGTGTCGGCCAGTAATATCCCTGGCGTAAGATCTTATACGCCAGTGCTCGGCTTCCCAAATGGTTTCCGCAGATTTTCTCATGGACTTCGCGCATTGCATAGTCCGCCTCTGACGGGCGGAGGCATCTGAGGATGGGAGAGGTAAAAGACCTTCGATAAAGCTTGCCTTCATACATTAGGTACCGAGAGGCTAAGCGCTTTACTTGCCGAGCTTCGCGCTCATCATTGGAGAGGATTTCATCCTGCAGGTAGTTGATGAGCTCGTCCATCCAGCTTGGCTCAACCTCGATGCAGAGGGTCGGCTCAGGCTTTTCCATGCTGGGCATTTGGAGATATTCCAGTGCTGCCGCTTTGGGGAGCTCGCTCATACGGGAGGATGCAAACTTTGACAATTGATCCGCTCTGTGGTTCTCCGACCTGGCAATATGTTGAATGTGGAAAGAACTCAGAGTCAAAGTGAGGTGTCGTACCTTCTGGAGATATTTCTGCATTGACAGCTCCCTAGCTTCGAAGTCTCCCAAAATTTGACTTACAACTAGTTGGGAATCGCTGAAGACCTTCAGGTTCTCGATCTTCAGTTCTTTAGCTAGCTTACGCCCGGCGATGAGTGCCTCGTACTCCGCCACATTGTTCGAGGTGGGAAACTCGAGGCGCAGAGCTTGTTCCGCGACCATCCCATCCGGGCTGGTAAGGATGAGGCCGGTTCCGCTACCCTCCGAGGTCGAGGAGCCATCCACATGTAAAGTCCAGGGCTGCTCCGAGGGTTCCTCCGCTGTGGGTACGGGCTCGGGATCGTCCAGCATAGTGCACTCCACGATGAAATCGGCCAGTGCTTGGGCTTTGACCGCTGGCCTCGGACGGTATTCAAGATCGAACTTCCCGAGCTCGACCGCCTACTTTGTGATTCGTCTAGCACGATCTGATCGTTGCAGGATCTGCTTCATCGACTGGTCGGTCAACATGGCCACCGTGTGGGCTTGGAAGTAAGGTCGGAGTCTTCGGGCTGAGACGACCAGGAAAAAGATGGTCTTTTTTAGTTTGAAATATCGAGTCTCAGCATCCCGCAAAACCCGGTTGGTGTAATATACTGGTTTTTGAAGCTTGTTCTCCTCTCGGACCAGGACCGAGCTCACTGCTACGGGGGAAACGGCCAAGTACAGGTAAAGAAGCTCGCCCTGCTGAGGCTTCGTGAGAAATGGAGGAGAAGCAAGAAGACGCTTGAGCTCTTCGAAGGCCTGCTGGCATTCTGCCGACCACAAAAAGTTCTTCAGCTTCTTGAGAGCTGCAAAAAATGGAAGACAGCGCTCGGCCGATCGGAAAATAAATCTTTCGAGAGCTACGACTCAGCCCGTGAGCCGTTGCACTTCTTTAACTGTCCTCGGGGGCACCATCTCTTGGAGCGCTCGGATCTTCTCGGGATTGGCTTCGATTTCCCGTTGGGTGATCACGAAACCAAGAAATTTGCCCGAGGTGACTCTGAATGTACACTTTGCAGGATTGAGCTTCATCCGATACCTTTGGAGTATGGAGAATGCTTCGTCGAGGTCAGCCACATGATCCTTTGCCATCCAGCTCTTCACTAACATGTCGTCAACATAGACCTCCATGTTTCGGCCTATCTGGTCTTTAAAGTTCTGGCTGACCAGCCTTTAATAAGTCGCCCCAGCATTCTTTAAGCCGAAAGGCATCACTCTGTAGCAGTAGGTGCCCCCGTCAGTAATGAAGGATGTCTTTTCTTCATCCTCCGGTGTTATCCGAATCTGATTATAGCCTGAAAAGGCGTCCATGAAAGTCAGCAACTCGTGTCCGAAAGTGGAGTCCACGAGCTGGTCGATGCTGGGAAGTGAAAAGCTATCTTTCGGGCAGGCCTTGTTCAAGTCGGTGTAGTCTATGCACATGCGCTATTTCCCGCTAGCTTTCCTGACGAGGACCACATTGGTGAGCCACTCCGGATAGGATATCTCCCGGATGAAGCCGACCTTGAGGAGTTTGTCGACTTCCTCGGCCGCTGCTCATTGTCGCTCTGGGGCAGCACTACGCTTCTTTTGCCGCACTGGCTTGCAGATCGGCTTCACTTGGAGTCGGTGGACTGCGACCTCCGGATCTATCCCCGGCATGTCGGCGAGCGACCAGGCGAAGATGTCCATGTTGGCCTACAAGAAGTTGAGAAGGCGATCTCTCTCGTGGGTATCAAAGCCGGAGCCGACCTGCACGATTAGCTCGGGATAATTTTCTCGTAAAGAAATTTGGGTAAGTAGCTCACCAGTCTCTACCCGCTTTTTCTGAGGGCCAACCCGTGCCTCCAAAGTCTCAGCTAGGAGCTCGTGATCTGGCGTCGAAGTCGACGCCTCGGCCGGTTGCTTCGCCCCGTGGGTCGCCATGTAGCATCGCCTTGCTACCGCCTGGTCCCCACAAGCTTTGTCAGCTCCTTGACTGGTGGGGAACCGCATGAGTAGGTGGCAGGTTGAGACCACGGCTTGGAGGGCGTTGAGCTCTGGTCGCCTGAGGATGGCATTATAGGCCGAGGGCAAGCGCACCACGAGAAAGTTCATCCTTACAGTACTTTCTCGGGGGCGAGCCCAACCGTGACTAGGAGATCGACCTCGCCCTCCACTGGGACCGAGTCCCCAGTAAATCCGACCAGTGGGGCATTTAGTCTCCGTAACTGCTTTTCCGTCATCCCCATTTTAGAGTAGGCATCAAAGTACAGAACGTTCACCGAGCTTCCATTATCCAAATTTATTTACAACCATAGAGATGACTACAGCGTCATCGTAGGGAGTTTCAACTCCCTTCAGGTCCTCGTCCGAGAACGAGTAACTTCAAAGGTACGAGGATGCTTTGGAGTAAATCTTTCCTCCGCTGGTTCTCGGACTGGGGCCCCCCTCTCTATGGTGTTGATGATGCCGGCGATGGGTTTATTAGCGTTCGGCTCCCCAGGCTGCACGGCATCCTCCATGGGCCTTTTCTGTTCACGCCGGTTCTGCACGAACCGGTTGAGCACTCCTCGGCGGATGAGTGCCTCGATCTCGTCCCTGAGCTGGAAGCAGTCCTCTGTATCATGGTCGTGGTCCCAGTGGAAACGACAGTACTTCTTGGGATTGCACCGGGCCCCGATGTCCCGCATCAGGGGTGGAGGCCGAAAGTAATCTCGGCCCTCGATCTCCATAAGGATCTCGGTCCGAGGAGCGTTAAGGGGAGTGTAGTTCTCGTACCTCCCGTTTGGTATGCGGGGCCGTGGTGGAGACCTCGGACGAGGCAGAGACTTTGGCCAGAGTGGTCCCTGCGATCGGGGTGGACTCCTCAGACGTGGCGGGTTCTTAGCTCAGCGCGGGGACGGGCTTCTGGGACGGCCGCGCTCCTCGCGGCGCCTCTTCTGCCTTTTGGAGGCCTGCTCGACCCCGCCCCGTCTGGAAGCAACAGCTTCCTCGGCCTTTGTGTACTTCCGCGCCCGGGCCAGCATCTCGGTGAAGTCGGCAGAAAAATTCTTTTCGATGGAGAAGAGAAACCTATAAGACCGAGCTCCAGTCTTCAGTGCCGACATGGTGACTGACTGGTCAAGCTCGCGGACCTCCCACGTTGCGGCAGTGAAACGGTCCAAGTATTCCCTGAGGGACTCTCCCTCCCCCTGCTTTATGTCGAGAAGGGAGTCTGAAGTCCGCCGTTGGGGTCGGTTGGCGGCAAAGTTGGCAGCGAACTGCCTGCCGAGCTGCTCGAAGAAGGAGATTGTGCTGGATTTCAGCCCGGTGAACCAAAGCCGAGCTGCTCCTCGAAGTGTTGCTGGGAAGGCCTTGCAGAGCATGGCCTCTGAGGCTCCTTGCAGGGCCATCAAGGCCCGGTAGCTTTC
>JAOXJJ010000001.1:23867662-23885792 GCA_025769935.1 Phoenix roebelenii | reverse complement strand
ATGGAATTGGATTTTGGAAGAAGGTCTGGGATTTTTTTTTGTCCTCGTGAGAGGGGAGCTGGGAGACGCCAAGTTCCATCCAATCAGTCATATAGATAAAAAATAGTGTGATATGAAATTTGGCTTGGTAAGTCATGGGTCATCTTTTCTGACTGAAGGTCAATTGCAAGTCTTTCAAGTCATGGGTCACAGACCAGGGAGGAGGGAGAACTTTCCTTCGAGCCAATTATCGCGGTACTAAGTTTCTCTCTAGCCAAATTTTGGGAGCTCAGCAAAAGAAAGTACCTCTTGATCCTGTCCATTTTCGCAGAGAAAAGACAGCCTCGGTGGGGACAACTTCGGCCAAATTTGTGTCCGCCGTGAAAGAAACCATCGCTGCGGCATCTGAAAGAAATCGCCAGAAAAGCAGAGCAGGTGCATCATCTGAATACCCGACTCTTCTTCCAAAGCGTCAGCTCCAATCAATCAGATTTTGATGTCTCGGGTCCTGACGGTATAATATTTAATCTTTGTATCTTTTGGACTAACGTTGGTCCCCGTCCCATTTTACTCACCGGTGAAATTTTTTTACCTTGCAGAGCGGCAGGCGGCCACGAAAGGAAGAGGACCACCCCTCTTCTCCGTTCCTCCTCGCCTCGCCGTCGCTTGTCTCGTATTCGTGGGACAACAGCAGGATCGCCCCGGCTGTGGGCCTCAGTTCTTCAATCGGAGGACGGCCCGAACGTTACTTATACCATCCTTGCCCGAGACTCGATAGAACAACCCTACAAGCCAGGGCAAGCATAAATTCCCGATTGAACGGAGTAGGGAGGTCACCGATCGACGGCGAGGCAGCGTGACGAGCACCAGGTGAGAGGGAGACGGCGGGCGGCCGAGGCGGCGGAGGTGGAGGATGACGGTTGCAGAGGAGACCGCGGGCGGTGACTTCTGTGGAGGCTGACGGTGGCGGACCGGTGAGATCGGAGGGGGGCGGCGCGGATGACACGGTGTCGCTGTTCGCATATTAAATTTCTATGCCGATTTACGTACTCATAGAAACGTTATGCCTTCGCTAGTGTATCCGCATATTAGTTTATGCGCGATATTGCATGTTACTGCAGATTATTTCCTATGCGGACGCAAATCCGCACAGACTCACTTCTGGTTCGAAGATGTCCGCATATTTCTTTCTACACAGGCATAAGTACGCATATATTTTATGCAATTCTCTCAAATGTTTGCATAAAACAGTCTATGCGGATTTACTTCCGCATAGCAATTTTATGTGCCCGCCGGGCAACTTCCTCATATTGCATTCTATGCAGATGTATAACTGCATATATGTTTTATGTGTATATTGGCATATTTAATCAAACCATTTCTATGGGGAATACATAAGCATAGAAATTTCATGCATTAGCTGCCTGTCTGTGCGCATATTAGGTTCTACGCGGGCTCATATCCGCGTATATTCTCTATGTGAGAGATTGTGTGTTATCTCATAGTTTTTGCTATGCGGACCTCAATCCACGCGCAATCACTAACGATTTTTTGCGGAAGGCCTCATATTGATTTCTATGCGGACATTAATACGCATATATTTTGGTTACGCATAACAATATCTATGCAGATTTACTTCCGCATAGAACGTTTATGTGCGTGACGCGAGATTCCGCATATTGTATTCTATGAGGATCTATGTCCGCATATATCGTCTATGTGTGTTTTCACATATTTATATCTATCATTTCTAGGCGAAATAATCAGTATATAAATGTTATACGGAATTTTGGTTTCTATGCGGAATAGTGTCCGTATATACGATTTATGCACGAGTTTGCATGCTGGTTTTCTTTTTACTTTTTATGCGGAAGTCCGTGTATCTATTTGTATGCGGAAAAAGCTGGCATATACTTTTTATGTACCTTCAGGCCTAGGTCCGCATATTGCATACAATGCGTATTTGCTGCCGCATAAACAAAATTGTGCATGTCCTGGTTATTTCCGCATATTAAACTCTATGGGTGCGATCCGCATATATATGTTTTATGCGTTCTTCATATAATTATGCATATTAAATTTTATGCGGAAGTAAATCGACGTTGAAATTTTATGTGTGGGTGCACATAAACTTAGCACGGCCGAACGGGCTTGCCGAAACTTTATAAACCGAGCGGAGGACTATTCGTCGTCACTCGATCAAGATCAGATGGTTGGCGTTCAAGAAAATTTCCATTCGCTTTACTATGGTTTATCGTCGGTGGTCAGCCACCGCGCCACTTTCTCTTGGTATATAGAGCACCGCCGCTGGCAGTTTTGTCCTCTGCCGGCGATCGGAAACTCGGCTTTCTCGCCTCTTTCCCTCCAATCCTCCTCCCCTCAATCCTCTGCTCCTCCTCTTGCCCTCGCTGCCGGCAATGGAAGCTCATCGACGACAGAGATCCCTCCTCCGCCTTCTTCACGACCGCCATCGAACTATTTTTCCTCTTCTTTCTTTCTTTCATCTTTTTTGCGCTTCCCAGTTAGGAAAAATGCACCTAGCAGCCACGAGATTGAGCTCTCCGAACCCATTCGATGGGGACGATTTATTTCACCTCCTCTAAAAAAATCCTTTCCCCTCGGGAATTTTTTTAACCCTCGTTCACTTCTAATTTTTCATATGTGATCTCTTCTGATATTTTGATACTTATAGTCGGCTTAGAATGGGCAATGCCGACTCACATAATTATTCATTTAAAACCCACCATTTTTTTAATATATTTGTCCAAAGATTATTTTGTAAGGTCATCTTCAAATGATCATATCTAAGGCAGTGGGTTATCATATCTCCATGAGTAGCAATTTAAGCAGTGATTTATAGGCTTATATCTCTAATCTATGCTCAGAGACCATGCAGCTAGACAATGTAATGCCCACTCACATAATTGTTCATTTAAAAACCACCAGGTTTCCATGCATACTTCTCCAACAAAGATCGCTTTTGTAAGGGTAGGGTTTATCTATCTTCATGGGCAAGAATTTTATTAGGCTAAAGGTGAGATGAACATACTGGTTGATGCGTCGGATGCTTGACTCCTCCAAAAATGGCTTGCAAGAAGTCAACTTGTTGAAAAAATTTTTGGCGGAAACTCTCCGATACTTAAGGCAGAATAACGAGCCAATAGTATAAAGAAGAAAGAGTTTCAACGGATGGTGATTCTGCGAGTAATATTTCATATATTATATGTTGCGTGTTATATATTATTGTGCGTACATAAGGTCTTTCGAACTATTTCTTGATATAGCAGAGCTTATTTTATCGTTATCTGACCTGACGTAGTGTGCAATGATAACCAAATAACGGCTAGTAGTACTATCGCGGTATGGGAGCTAGTCTGCGTAGACAGCGGGCAGCGTTGGTAGGAGACAAAAGGTGGTGTTGCCACGACTGCGAGTTGTTAGAGCTGTCGGTTGTTCAGACTGCTAATATTTATCAATACGTGTTGATTATTCTTCTGGGCTAATGGCTTCTTCTCGGTCGGGACCAAAGTCGCTCATCTCGGTTGGTTAGCTACTCAACTAGGGTTAAAGTTGTTCTTCATGATTTGCGTTCAAGGTCAATATGGTAGGTCTGGCCCGAAGTCGAAATATCTAATATTTTTTTCATCTAGTTTTTTTAAAAAGTAAAACTATATATATATATATATATTCGGATAAGATTTTTCTTTTTACGGACCGAGTGAGGAGGGTGGGCCACCTCATCACGGCTGCACAACCTTTAGAGACCATCGGTCACTCGCTACTTCCACTCACCTCGGATCCCGGCAAACGCAGCTGGGGATTACGGAAAGTCGTTGCCCAAGAGATTCCAAACTCCAAGTACACGTGCTCAGACAGTTCAATCCACTTAGGTGGATGGATCTTCGGTCGCACGGTCCGATGCTTCCGATCATGTAGAAAAACAGCATCAGTTAGAGATTAAAATATAGTTTGATTAGAATATTTTAATCTTGATTATTATCGTTTAAGACATATCATTTTTATTATTATTCACACGGGAATCATTATTTTTATTACTATTTTCAGGTAAACCAGAGGATCATTATAATATTACATGAACAAATACAGCAAAAAAAAAAAGAAAAACAAACATTAGTAAGGAGAAAGACTTCACCACCAAATTTTAATCAGGATTGCACAACCCTTCTCACAAGTAGCAGGGGGCAGGGGTTTAGAATTTAGAGGTTTATTCCGAAGGGCGCTGGCACTCACTTTACCTAATGGAAATGCTTGGCTTTACAAGATATAAAGGGGGAGAATAGCCTCTCGGTTCATGAAAAATAATTTAGTACAGTAAAATATTTTTTTTCAAAATGTTGATGCCAGAATATATAATATCTAAAAAAATAGTTTGGTTGTCTATGAAAAAATGATATTGAAAATACTATTTATGTTTAATTGAGCATTTACTTTCTTGAAAAAGTTGTGCAAAAATTTGTTATGTTGTAATAAAGAGATTACAAGAAACATAATATCACATGCATAATTTTTAGAATCAGATACTTGGAGCATCAAGATCTGGAGGTTTTGAAAGTTCAACACCAAAAAGACCAAAATATATTTTAATAGCTATTTTTAAATATTTTAACTATTAAAATTATCACACTAAATATTAAAAATAGCTATTAAAAATATTTATTGGGTTAAGTTTTTAGAGTTTTAATAATTTTTAATAGCTGGATAACTTTTTTATATTGTGATAATTTTTAATAGTTTAAGATTAGTTATTAAAATTTGCTATAAGAAGATCATAATAGCTTTAGAGTATTTTTGAAAAAAAGGCTTACCACAATTCTCAATCCATGAGAAAGTGACTTTCCTATATCCAACAAAGATTTTTTTTACTGAAATATGAAAAACTTATTTTCAAAAAAAAAACTACTTTTTCATCTTTCTTTTTTTTTGAAATCTTCAACCAAATATGAAGCATTTTTCATTTTTTTGTTGACCACACTTTTTTTCCTCATTTTTTCGCGAACCAAATGAGTGCAAAATGAAAGAGGGGCAAGAAGAAGAAAAAGTCTTTTACATCCTTAGGTACATTAATAGAAATTAATAAGAAAAAAAACTAAAACATCGTACTTATAAAAATGGTCAAGTTAGCAGATCAAACCTTGGTAAGTTTTCTAAATAAATTAGAAATTACAAGTAAATATTTTTAACTTTTTGAAAAAGCTAAAACAACTTGTACAATTTTTACCAAACGCTACTATAACCACCCACTTTGGAAAAAGCTTCACCAAACAGAATCTTACTATTTGCACACATGTAGGTTCGCATGCCATAATAAAATAGAAATAATCCTGATGGTAGCTATCCATTCTTGTCCCTACTATTTTTTAAAATTATCTTATTCCAACTACTTGGAGTCGATTTTACGAACATTTTTCAACCATTCTTATTTAAGATTTTGTGCTTAAAACCTTTTCATATCTTTTTTTCATAATCCTATTTATGAAGTAAAATTTAACTTCCCTGGATTTTAATTGAGCGAATTGAGTTAGAAAAAACTTTCATCTCTTTCTAGTTGGATTAACAAATAACAATGCTATGCTCTGTATTGTGCCTGAGAGCTCTCAAGAATTTCTCCAACCAAAATGTAAACTTTGCTCAACCTTTGAAACCCAGACAGCTAAAAGGCTGGTCCATTTGCCTCATAATATATCTCTGAAACTCTTCACCAAGCCTGTATAAGAAAAAACTGAAGTCATGGATAAGAATATGTGAAACTTCCTTCAAGCCAATTATAAGCAATTATGAAGTTTCTCTACAAATTTTAGAAGCTTATGCTAGAAAAAATATTGGACATCTCGACCTCGGGCCAGACTTATGCCCTCGGCCCCAGACGTCAACCGAGGAAAACGACCTCGGTCCTAGCCGAGTAGCGGACCAAACGAAATGGGTTACTTTGACCCCTGCGAGAAGCCATTAGCTAAGGAAAACTATCAACATGTGTCGACAAGTACTGACAATCCTAATAATTGATAGCTCTAGCAGCCTGCAGTCGTGGAAAAACCATAACCTGTGTCCCAACATCACTTTTCACCATCCATACGAGCTGACACTCATGCCTTAGTTGTACTACCTATTGTTATCTGACCCTCATTGCACGCCACGTCAGACCAAGTAACGACAAAATGAGCTCCTATATATAAAGGGGCAGTTTGGAAGACCTTAAGTATTCATGCAATATTATTTATAGAGTCTACATTTTGCTGAAATTCTCTTAGTTTCACACTATTGTCTCTCCATTCTGACTTAGGCATCGGAGAGTTTTCCGTCAGAAACTCCCCGATAAGTAGAATTTTTACAGGTCACACACGGAGGAGATCCACCCCTCGCACCTCGATCAGCTTGCTTAACTTGTCTCCAGTCGACCTCATGGTCGTCAAAGCTATGCTTCAACCTCAACCCAGTTTTGGCAGTAATAGATTGGCGCTATAAAAAGGGTCACCAGTCCCTAGAAACACCGGCACCCATCGAGGGGAGAGAAAATCAGCATGAAGATGCGAGGAGCCTGCGGCGCATTGCGTGCTTTCCAACGCCGCGGTCCAACTTCTCGAGGGTCATCACAAATCCCGGAGCCTATTCCACTAGAACGGCCTACTGCGCCTGTAGCTAATAAGCAATTCGACCAGTTCATTCAGCAAGTGCAGACGTTAGTCGCAATGGTCCAAGGCCTGCAGCAGGCAACGACGCAACCATAGCTAGTCCAGATGGAATCCGGCTGGCCTAATTACCACTCTCGGTCGCTAGTGCATGGCATGCGCCTAGTCAGCCACTGCTCCCAACGCCAAGATCTCGAGTGGTCTCACCAAAGCCAGCGTACTCTACGGAGCAGTCTCGGTCAGAGTGAGAAATGACATACTCCAAGCCCTCATTCCGGTGAGGACTCCGTCAAGAGCCAGTCGCTTGTTCGCCTTATGGAGCTTTTGTCCGGGTAGGATGCCGACCTCGATTGGAGAATCGAGGAAAGGGGCAGCAGATTTGGGCCCTTAGGAGACAGTCTCCAAGGGTGAATAACAATCTCAACTTCTCCTCAAAGCCTTCCTTTCGCGAGGCAAATAATGGAGGAATCGATTCCAACTCAGTTCAAGATGCCCGAAGTAGAGCCGTACGACAGCACCTCGGATTTTCTAGACAACTTTAAGAGCTTCAAGGCTCTCATAATGTTGCATGGAGACACCGACATCGTGTTTTGCAAGGCGTTTCTGCAACCCTTCGCAAGGCGGCTCGATTCTGGTTCTTCATACTTCGGCCCAATTCTGTCCACTCCTTTGAGCAGCTCACCCGTCTCTTCGCGACATACTTCATCTCTAGCTGAAGACGACACTGTGACTCAGACATGTTACTCTATATCAAGTAGAAGGAGAAAGAGTTCTTAGAGACTTTGTTAGCCGCTTAAGTGCGGCGACACTGGAGTCTACGACCTAGATCAATCAGTCGTGATGTCAGCGATGAAGAGCAGCATGCAGTTGTCGAGCTTCCTCTTCCCCCTGGAAAAGTGTTTCCTCGTCGACTTTGTCGGAATGCCAGCGCGGGTTGACAAGAACGCTTACATGGAGGAAGCCATGGCCTCATGATGCGAGTTTGCTGGAGGGAGATCCCGAGGGAAAAAGGGGGGATGCGAGGAGCGAAGAGAGCCGAGGAGTATCTCACCTCGTGCTAGAAGGGCTTGCAATGGCCTAAGATCCCTCCTTAAAAGTTTGGAAAATACATCCGTCTCACTACCCCGAGGGCCTAGATCCTCATAGAAATCAAAGGTCGAGGCTATTTGCACCCTTCGCATCTGATGAAGGGCTTGATGGCCAAAAGAGGTCAGAAGAAGTAATGTCGCTTCCACCAGGACCGCGACCATGACACCCAAGAGTGTGTTCAACTCAAAGATAAAATCGAAGCACTTATTCGGCGCAGGCAACTTGACCAATATAGGCGTCATTGGTAGGACGGATAAGCACCCGTTCCGGCCTCTGATCCACCACCCCTCAAGCTGATCGACAATCATCCAACAACAGGCATCATCAACACCATCATTGGCAGACCTGCCGAGGCCCCAAGCGCATCAGATAACCAAGCTCCTTAAAAGGATGACCACCGAGCAGCCATGGATCCTGCATGTGGGTGGGTCGTCGGGCACGAGGGACAGCTGGATCGGTCCCATACTCATTAGCCCTGACAGAGTAATCATGGGGTATGCTCTTCGTTTAAAATTCTCTGCCTCAAACAATGAAACCAGGCACGAGGTGCTCATCACCAGACTCAAGCCTTCAAAGGAGTTTAGAATCCAGCAGCTAAAGATCTTCAACATATAGGTTGCAACACGTCGGTGATGTCCCAATCCCACAGGCTTGGAACTCTGACAACCCTCGTACCTATTATCAGTAAGATCCATTGTATCCTAAACTTCTCTCTAATAAAAAATCTTCTTGTCATATTTTTGTTTTACAGATTGGATAACTGCGACAAACGTATTTGACTTAGGTCACCTTGGGGATGCTTGAGCCCCAACAAAAAAGACACCTCGAGGACGCCTGGAGCCTCCTTAAGACTGCCCCCTAGGCTCTAGGCTGAATGCTTGGCTTACCACTCGACCTCCTCAAGTCATAAATGGCCCAAGCGAAAGACCGGCCCCTACATTGAAGGCTTGGCTTGCCACTTGACCTCCCTAGGTCGTAAATGGCCTAAGCAAAAGACCAGCCTCCGATCGAAGGCTTAGCTTTTCGCTCAACCTCCTCATGTCATAAATGGCCCAAACAAAAGATCGAACCCTGCGCCTAAGGCTTGGCTTCCCACTCGACCTCTTGAGATCGTAAATGGCCCAAGTAGAAGACTGCCCCTGCACCAAAGGCTTGGCTTGCCACTCAACTTTCTGATCATAAATGGCCTAAGTAGAAGACCATCCCCCACGCCGAATGCTTGGCTTGCCACTCGACCTCCTCAAGTCATAGAGGCCCAAGCAGAAGGCTGCCCCCTCCACTAAAGGCTTGGCTTGCCACTCCACCTCCCGAGGTCGTAAATAGCCCAAGTAAAAGATTGGTCCCTGTACCGAAGGTTTGGCTTGCCACTTGATCTCCTCAGGTCGTAAATGGCCCAAGCAGAAAGCTGCCCCAGCACTGAAGGCTTAGCTCGCCACTCGACCTCCTCAGGTCATAAATGGCCCAAGTAGAAGACCAATCCCTTTGTCAAAGGCTTGGCTTGCCGCTCGACCTCTTCAAGTCGTAAATGGCCCAAGTAGAAGACCGGCCTCCACACCGAAGGCTTAGCTTGCCACTCAACCTCCTCAGGTCGTAAATGACCTCTCAGCCAGACGGGCGTACTCCTTGGCGACCTTCGCTCTCACTCTGTATTTCGTGATGCTCCTTGAGGGTATCTTGAACCTATTGTGCAAGCAACCAACCTTGAGGGCATGCTAAAAAGAATAGAAATGGTTAGTTATCGAGGAGAATGACTTAATTAAGATTTATGAAACCTACCCGAATGATTGAGCAAAGGATGCATCAAGAAATTCAGTGGGGTCGAGGGAGCATATGAGCTCTTTGTCAGCTCGGAGCTGTATAACTTGGACCAACTCTCTCATCACTTCTAATGACTCCAGAGCCGAGTCGGACTCCTCAACCATCCATTCCAAAAAATAGGTCCTGTGGGCATGGGCTGAGGCTGAGGGGGCCCCTTCGGCCAAAATAGACAGGCCCTAATCTGATTGAACCAAGGTGCGAACCTTGGAAGACGGTTGGCATGGGGGAGTGACGACCCCCATTGGAATGGGCCATCTAGACAGCCGGACGACTTCTACCACGAGGTTGAGTTCAGCAAGCTCATCTTTAGGTACGGGCACCCCAGAGGAAACTCCAGAAATAAAATTCTCAGTGTCATCCTCGATGGTGGTCTTGGCAGCATGGCCCGAAGGGGATTCTCCTCCTCGACTTTCTCCTCTGATAGGCCTCACCCTCGGCGGCTGCAGTCGATCTCTTCTTCATCTTGCTTCTCTCATGATTCAGCACGAGATCGGTCTTCGTGGTGGCAAGAAGTGGAAAGCCAAGGACAAAGTTAGTCCACAACATTGAGGTGAGAAGACAATGAGAAGGGTCGAGCAGCCAAAGGAGCGAATACCCACAAAAATGGAGGAGCGCAGGGGATGCCGAAGTCAGAGATGAAAGACTTCGCCGGAGCACCACCTAGGAGCTTGGATACTCGAGTACTCGGGGGAAGGAGCAAGCACAGCAAGGAGTGGAGGCTGAAGGTTGGGGATGCCCTTATATAGAGTCGCGAGCAGCCCCGTTCGAAGCATCGGATTGACTACTAGAGTAGATTATGCCACGTGCGAGCTTGGGGTATGGCATAAGCGATTCGTCGGATCATTGCTTTAATGACGCCTTGAGGGAGACTCGGCGATGATGACACCTTGAGACAATCCGAATACAGCGATGCCTCGAGAAGACAGATCAACGCATTATTGCCCATGACGAAAGTCTTGGCCTCGATCGAAGTGGCCACTTGATTTTTGTTGTCTAAACCGAAAGGTGGTTCAACCTCAAAATTGGAGGCTAAATGTTGAAGAAAATATTGGACATCTCGACCTTGAGCTAGACTTGCCCCCTCGACCTTGGACGTCAACCGAGGACAACGACTTCGGCCCAGCCGAGTAGCCGACCAACTGAAGTAAGGGAGAAGCCATCAACCGAGGAGAACAATCAACATATGCCGATAAGGACTGACAGTCCTAATAGTCGACAACTTTGGCAGCCTGCAGTCGCTGCCCATCGCCCATACGGATCGACAATTATGCTTCGACCGTACTTCCATCCGTTATCTGATCATTATTGCACGCCACATCAGACTAGGTAACGATAAAATGAGCACTTCTGTATAAAAAGGCATCAAGGGGGCCTCAGGTATGCATACAATATTATTTATAGAGCCTACATTCTTCTGAAATTCTCTTTTTTCTACATTGTTACTTTTCGATTCTAACTTAAACATTAGAGGGTTCCAAACTCTTCGACAAACAAACTTTATACAAACTATATATATATAATCTGTCACTTATATCTCGATCAATCTGCTTAATTCATTTCCTACCGATTTTAAGATCGTTTGTGCTCTACTCCGACCTCAGCTAAATTGTGGTGGCAATGGCCCCTTGATCCTGTCCATTTTCATGTTGGCAAAGGCAGCCTCGGTGGGGATGATGCAAAGGCAAAGGACCATATGCCAGCTTTTAACAAATTTAAGTCGATCGTGAAAGAAACCATCATTGCAGTGTATGAAAGAAATCACCAGAAAAACAGAGGTTGAAGAGCAGGTGCATGACTGCATACCCATCTCTCCTTCCAATGCGTCAGCACCAATCAATCAACATCACCTAACAAACCTTTCTCCCTCCTCTCCCTTTCTCTCTCTTTTTTCATGTGATGCACTTGGTCACCCTTCGCATATTCTCTTCAGTTTCATCCAAAAAAAAACATATTCTCTTCAGATTTTTTTGCCCTTTTCTGGATCAATCTTCCTAAGGATGGTGAACTTACCTAAACATTAGAGAAAAAAACTAATTTAATTCATAAAAAATTTTATCTCACTAAAATATATTTTTTAAGTAAACAATACTTGAAGATATTATATATGAGAAAGTGATTTTATCATATTTAGTTATGATATAAAAATAATACTTTCTAGCTTACATTTAATTGAGTACGTATATTTTTTAAAATATATATAAAATATATTTTATATTTTTAATAAATTGATTAAAAAATACATAAGTCATTAGTATTAAAAATATTTTCAGAAAGAAATTTTTTTTTCTTGATTTCTGGTCCATGAAAAAAAGGATTTTCCATATCTGATAATTTTTTATTTTCTTTAGAAGATTTAAAATTTATTTCTAAAACTAACCATTTTATTTTTCTTCTTTAAAAACTCTAATTAAATATAAACTATTTTATTATTTTTTTGTGGATCATATTTTTCTTCTCCAACTCTCTCCCTCCTCCCCTTTTATTTTCCACAACGAAATCAGTTCTAAAATTAAATCCCTTTTCTCTTTTCCATCCTTGTACTAATTATTGTTTTCATCTCTTAAGTAAGGGGGGCAGCCACATTAATGCTCCTTCTTTGCTGGATTTTGGAAAAAGCTAGCCTTTCAATGCCAAGAGGCCACCAAATCTTTCCAACCATCTTTACTTGGTATTCTCCACCAGGGACAGAGGGATTAGTGGTCTATGTATGCAGTTTATGGGCCAGCTTTTTAGGTAATGGAAGATTCAAAAAGAACCCAATGGACTTGCAGGCCGTACATAATTATTTAAAAGACAAAAAAGAAAAAGAGTGGACCAGCAGGCAGTGGCATTCCAAGGCTGTGACTTTTCTTTGTAGCTTGCGAGGACAGACTGCAAGCCTAAAAGCTAAAACCCTTTGAATCTCTAGTGAAAAATCCACATCAGACGCAGAGCCGTATTCCGTATCCAGAAGGAAAAAAATCTTCCATTCTATACCTTTCAGACGCTATGTTTACTCGGCAATAAGCTGAGAACCATTCGAACAAAAGCATCCTGGAAAGCTAGGAGTACAATCTCTCTCCAGTCAATTAATAAGTTGCAGAAATAAATAAACTCCCATAAAAGTTACCTAGCATTCTTAAATAAACTCTTCTCTTCCTACATTAAGAGATGGCCGCAGGTACATTTAAATATCTTACAGCACATTAATAATACCATTATTTTTTAAATATTGAGCAATGTTCTGAAACAAGGGTCATAAACTGGTAAAAGACACCTCTCTTTTGTCAATTACTTACATCCTTTCTCTCCAATATTGTGAGAGGAAATCAATTTAGTCCTGTAGGTGTCATAAATACACACTGCCCTTTGTTTGACGAACTCCTTTGTATGTCTCTCTCTCTAGGTATGCTATAGAGGGAGACGACAATCACAATTCACAAATAGAGGATGTCTATCCAAAAGATGAAAGCAATATGACAACGAACGAAGAAGCATTTATATACTAAAAAATTAAGGGATAATGCCTGCAGCACCATTGAAAGAGAAATCTAAACAACCTACATACTTTTGTGGGTGGGTTTTCCTCTAATATATAATGTTTTAATCAACAACAAACTTCATACAATAAATATAAGGCCTCAAACGTAACGACAAGGGTCAATCGACCTCCATTTTTATACCAAAAAAAAAGAAAAAAATCCACCTCCATTCTCCACCGTGCAAGCACACAAGCTCACCACCGGATTGGGGGGCCCCCTCACTGCACCAAACCGACACAGCTCTCTTTCTTGTCCGTCCCCTCGTTTGTCCTCGTCCCCAATCCCCACCTCCCGTTCCACTCCACGCTTCCCACGCTCGCCATCAACCCAACGAGCATTCCGCGCTACCTTTTCCACCCGCCTCTTCCTCTTCACATGCGCGCAGACCCCCACCGAAGTTGCTGGTGATGTTACTGAGCTGAGGGAACTCCAACCTCTCAACTGCTATCGCAAAGTAGAGGCGCACTTTGGAAAGAGAGAAAGGAGGAGATGAAGGTGGCGGTGGAGGTGGTGGACGCCGCCGAACTGATGCCAAAAGACGGGCAGGGCTCGGCGAACCCGTTCGTGGAGGTGGAGTTGGACGGCCAGCGCCACCGCACGCAGACCAAAGTCAAAGATCTCAACCCTTTCTGGAACGAAAAGTTTCTGTTCAACGTGTCTGATCCGTCGGATCTCTACAACCAGACCATCAACGTTTCTGTCTACCACGACAGCCGCTTGCCCTCCGACGGCGGCGGAAGACATGGCCACCAACGCCAGTTCCTCGGACGCGTCCGCATCTCCGGCGCCTCCGTCGCCATCTCCCCAGCCGACGCCCCCGTCCAGCGCTTCCCCCTCGAGAAGCGCGGCCTCTTCTCCCACATCCGTGGCGACATCGGGCTCCGTGTCTACCTCCTCCCCGACTCCTCCGACCCCTTCCCCGCCGCGGCCGCCGCGGCCGCCGCCGCCGTCCCCCCTTCTTCTGTTCCGACACCTAATCCGGCCGTCGACGGCGAGAGGGCCTACCACAAGAACAAGGAGAAGATGAAGAAGCCGGCGGCGGAGGAGCCGAGGGCGTTCTACTCCGTCGGCGCCGGAGGGGGTCTGGGGTACGAGTTCGCCCAGATGAAGCAGGCCATGGGGGGCGGCGCGGGGGAGAAGCCGGCGGCGCCGATGGGTGGCGGCGTCGCGGTGGATGAGCGTTACGCGCGGGCGGAGCCTCCGCAGCCGGCGGTGATGAACGTCCGGGCGGTTCCTGGCGCCGCGCCGGCGCCGGTGCTGGCGCCGCCGCGCCCCGGCGCCCCGGAGTTCGGCCTGGTGGAGACCTACCCGCCCATCGCCAGCCGCCTCGGGTACCGCGGCCGCGACAAGATGGCCTCCACCTACGACCTCGTCGAGCCGATGCAATTCCTCTACGTGAACGTCGTCAAGGCCCGGGACCTCCCCACCATGGACTTGACCGGCTCCCTCGACCCCTACGTCGAGGTCAAGCTCGGCAACTACAAAGGCACCACCAAATACCTGGAGAAGAACCAGAACCCCGTCTGGCGCCAGGTGTTCGCCTTTTCGAAAGATCGCCTCCAGGCCAATGTGTTAGAAGTCACCGTCAAAGACCACGATATCGTGAAGGACGACTTCGTCGGAAGGATCCTCTTGGACCTCACCGACGTCCCCCTCCGGGTGCCGCCGGACAGTCCTCTCGCTCCGCAATGGTACAGGCTGGAGGACAAGAGCGGTAACAAGGTCATGAAAGGAGAGATCATGCTTGCTGTTTGGCTGGGGACGCAGGCCGACGAGACCTTCCCGGAGGCGTGGCACTCCGACGCCCACAACGTCGGCGTCGAGGGCCTGCAGCACACTCGCTCCAAGGTCTACTTCTCGCCGAAGCTCGTCTACCTCCGGGTGATTGTAGTCGAGGCTCAGGACCTTGTTCTGCTCGACAAGTCCCGGCAGCCGAGCGTGTGGCTCAAGCTCCAGCACGGCGGGCAATTGCGCCGCACCCGCCCGAACACCTCGCTGAACCCGGTGTGGAACGAGGAGTTCATGTTCGTGGCGTCGGAGCCGTTCGACGAGCCGCTGGTGATCACCGTCGAGGACAAGGAGCCTCTCGGCCGGCTGGTGCTGCCGCTGTCGCACGCCGTCCAGCGCATCGACCCCAGCAAGCCCCCTGTGTTGCCCCGGTGGTTCAGTCTATCCAAGCCGAGCCCCTGGGGAGACGACGCTGGCACTGGCGAGAAGAAGAAGGAGCCCAAATTCGCCAGCAAGGTCTGCCTCTGGCTCTGCCTGGAAATGGGTTACCATGTGCTCGATGAATCCACTCATTACAGCAGCGACCTCCAGCCGGCGTCGAAGAACCTCCGGAAGCCGGGCATTGGGATACTGGAGCTCGGAATTCTCGACGCCCGGAATCTAATGCCGATGAAGGCCAAGGATGGCAAGCTCACCGATGCCTACTGCGTCGCCAAGTATGGCCCCAAATGGGTCAGAACTCGGACAATTCTCAACAGCCTCGCCCCTCGATGGCACGAGCAGTACACTTGGGAGGTCTTCGACCCTTGCACCGTCATCACCATCGCCGTCTTCGACAATTGCCACATTTCCAGCAACAAGGACGATGCCAAAGACCAGCGGATCGGCAAGGTCCGAATCCGGCTATCGACATTGGAGACCAATCGAGTTTATACTCATTTGTATCCTCTGCTGGTCCTCCAGCCGTCGGGCCTCAAGAAGACCGGCGAGCTCCATTTGGCGGTGAGGTTCACCTGCACGGCATGGGTCAACATGGTGACCCTCTACGGGAAGCCGTTGCTCCCGAAGATGCATTACGTCAAGCCCATTCCGGTTTTTCAACTGGACAACCTCCGGCACCAGGCAATGCAGATTGTCGCCGCCCGGCTTGGCCGTGCCGAGCCACCACTCCGGCGAGAGGTGGTGGAGTACATGCTCGACGTGGGCTCGCACATGTGGAGCCTGCGGCGGAGCAAGGCCAATTTCTTCCGCATCTCTGCTCTCCTCTCTGGCCTCGGTGCCATCGGCCGATGGTTTGATGGGATTCGGAACTGGAGGAACCCCATCACCACAATACTAGTCCATGTCCTGTTTCTGATACTGGTCGGCTACCCAGAGTTGATCCTGCCGACAATTTTCCTCTACCTGTTCATGATTGGTTTATGGAACTACAGGCTCAGGCCGCGGCACCCGCCGCACATGGACACGAAGCTGTCCCATGCTGAATTCACACACCCAGACGAGCTCGACGAAGAGTTTGATACATTTCCGACGTCGAGGCCCCCCAACATTGTGAGGATGAGGTACGACCGGCTGAGGAGCGTGGCAGGGCGGGTGCAGACGGTGGTGGGGGACCTCGCGACGCAGGGGGAGCGGGCGCAGGCCCTACTCAGCTGGAGGGACCCAAGGGCGACCGCCATCTTCATCATGCTGTCGCTGATCGTGGCGATAATCCTCTACGTGACGCCATTTCAGGTGGTGGCGGTGCTCGTCGGGCTCTACCTGCTTCGCCACCCTAAGTTCAGGAGCAAGATGCCGTCGGTGCCATTCAATTTCTACAGGAGGTTGCCTGCTAAGTCTGATATGCTGCTCTGAGCTCAACGTGGTTGACATCAACGAATATAGGAGGGAATATGTGCATGAACGCATCTTTCTTCTATTAGCGTTTGATCACTATCTCTTAAATTGGATACGAATATACCTAAGAATAAGGTATCCAGGATTGTTTATAGATATAGATAGAGAGGAAGAGATGTCGAGCATCTGCATGTCCTGAATAAACTAGTGTCATCCTTTTAGGTGGAAAGGTTGGATCCGAATGGGTATTGTTTTATGGGTTTCTTCCTTTCTTTTAGAGGAGTCGAGCTTTTGGCACATAGTAATCACTGTTTTTTTTTTTTATAGCCGATGGGATCATGTCTTGTGATAACAGCTGCAGATTTAGAAAGTGGATGAGAATCTGAAGTGATATGAGAATGTTGGACATGAGTGAAGCTTCTCTTCTGCAACCATGCAGTTTCTTGCTCATACTCTCCGGCGGAGAGGGCATTTTTCCCTACAAATCTTTCTTCAAGAGGAGAATAAAGTGGTAGGGTGGATCTTGACGTTTTTTATAAGTTAAAGCCAAAATAACAGTAAAATAAGTCACTCTGGAACGCTTGATGAGTAAGCAATCTTTTTATGATTCCAAGACCATTCCTGTCAGTAGGCTAATATCGGTCCCCATCCTTTCTTTATCGGCAATCCTTTCCTGGCAACCAATAATTGTTGTAGTGAGCGCCCCTCGTCGAGAATGACGTGCGAACCAACTCATAGGTCGGAAAGAATAGACGGAAAAGGAGGACCAAAATGTAAACCCGAGTCTTTAATTTGTGGAGCTGTAGAAATGCTGAAATGGAGGCGAACAGTTCCTTAGAGCAACTCATGACCTTGCCGGCCAACCAAATCTAATACATGAAATTATCTCAAATTCTGCTATACTTCTCTGGTTTCAAGATTATGCTCTACGTAGTGGCATGGGACAATGCTTTTTGTGACCTTTTCATGAGGAAGGCTAAGGATCTGCATCATTAAGTGCCTTCCCTTTCTCCCAATTGGATGAAAGTTTCAATCTTTTCATCGATTGCAATCTTTACAATCGGTTCGGTGCCTATCATAAAATTTGTAGCAATTTTTAGTTCGCCGATGTGGAACCAAGAAGAAACATCAGCTAAGAAGCAAATTAACAACACACGACTGTCAATTTGGAATACATCCTCAAAGGAAATTCTGCTCTCTAATAAGGACAACCATCTGTTGGACTTGCTGCAAATTAAATAACCTTTACCGCAAAAACAGAATTCAAACACATTTCCAGAGCCCAAGGCACCTAATTGGTAGTAAATTTCAGGTAACTAAAACTCAATTTGGGGTTAAACAACAACCATCATGCTCCACCATCTCGCAAGGTACCTGTTGCTGGAAACGGGACCCGGGGGCGATCACTCGGCGGAGGAGGAGGAGCTCCGATGCGGGCGGGCGGCGTCCTCCGGGAGACCTGCACTGAAGCCGGTGGCCGGGCTTGCCGGCGCCGGCCCTCCGATGCTTAAG
>JAOXJJ010000001.1:23848862-23867562 GCA_025769935.1 Phoenix roebelenii | reverse complement strand
GCGAGGGGAGCGCTTGGTAGGCTTCCGCTCGGCGAGCGCTTGCTGCTCGGCGGGCGCTTGCTGCTCGGCCGGGCGCTTCCTGCTCGGCAGGGCTCCGTGGCCCTCGGTTTGATCAACTTTTTCCCCCAACACTACCTCCCGACTTCCGAGCTCGAGCAGCTCGCAAGGTCGAGCGCGGGAAGTAGTAAGGGCATTTAGTTGCTTCCTGCTCGGAGGGGCATTTGGTGGCTCCCTGCTCGGTCATCATAACTTTTTCCCCAACAGTACCTTGTTCATCATTGCAGCAGGTTGTACCTGGATGAATGACCAAGGCTGACTGCAGAGATGTTCTTCTGTGTTTTCTCAGGAAACAGACCCTACCTACATGCAATCTTAGTTTAACTACTAGACATTCTGTCAAACACGACGTCTCTTACAACGCGACCAAGATTTGAAGAAAAAACCAATCGCATCTGGTGCAGCTCCTATCTCTACATCACCTATTAAAGAATTACCTATGCTGAATATACCCCGGACACCAGGCTGCAAATGCTTGATTATATCCTAGACTTGTGAGGACCCATACGTGCATGTATTTAGTTTCATATTGGTTATGCACTAAGTAGGTTTTGAATATTTATGCATAACCAAAAAAAATCTAAATAATACATTTTGGTTAACTCTTTTGGGAGGAATAATGTTTCGTTACAAAGTAAGCTACACTAATTTGTGTTTTGTAGGGCATCTACAACTTACATGGGTACCACTACCATCAAATTTCATTTCCTAATATAATAGATTTTTCAAAATTTCTCACTTACAATATAGCACCGTTTCAGACAATTGTAAACTTCTTGACATATTTGCGTACCTCTAAGGACTTATTTGGTTTACGGAAAGAGGAGGACAAGTATGGTCAGAAAAATAGAGATATGTCTCATATTTAATTGAAAATTTTAAATGAGAGATATAGAAAAATACTTTTTCTATGGAAATAAGATTCACATTTTTTATGAAAAAAAGCTTATGTCGGACAAAAAAAGTTCAATTCCCACCGGTTGGAAATCGGAAGATTTCTTTCTCAAAAATATTCCTAAGCTTTTAGATAGAATGGAGTAAGGTTTTTTTTTTATTGACGGCATAACAGATATTTGATACAAATTTTTCAAGAAAGAAAATGTTCAACTGAATATAAGCCACTCTGAAATATGTCACATTCTCATGATCAACTAAATATGCAAAAAATACTTTTCTAGGCATCATATATCTAGGCATCGGCTTTTTAGAAAAAAATATTCCAGTGAGAAAAATGCTTTCCGTGATCCAAACGAGTTCTAAGTGGTTTTACCAATAGTTCTAGTGCGTATGTGGTGTAAAAATAGTCTTACTAGCATAACTTTGCTACGTATTTGACAAAATAATCAATTAATAAAATTTCCAAACTTTATTTTGAAATGAAGAAATATGACTTTGAATCCTCAATTGAAAGTAATTAGTGCCTCGATTTTTTTTAACAAGATTTTTGTCGGAAGCCAGACACTCTTTCCTAAAGTTCTCTTTGGACGTCCATTTAGAGGATGCTAATTGTATTCAAGTATCTCGTGACACCAACAAAATTTCATGCAATCTATCAGTTGTTCATCGAGGCCAAAAAAAATTGATGAGCAATCGAATAGTGGTTTAGAGTCGTTCAAGTTGATATTTTTGTCGCCATTCAGATCCACGCATGCAGAACCCTCAAATTTTATGAGGTTTTAGTCGACAGTCATAGATTTTTTGCTACTATAACTAGGCTTGTTTATCTTACCATCTCAATTGGTTGAGATTAAGAAAGCACAAGCCATGAGACCTCGCACGTTCCAAAACACCATACCTGCCGGTTTCCTTCCAATATTAACATATATGAAAGATTAACTAAAATTGATTCACCCAAAACATGAATCTAAGCGAATCGATCTACAAAAATGCTAGAAAATTGGAATAGTTTATTTGTTTACAAACTGTTGTCTGTTGATTGTCAGCCTGGCACAATGTGAAGGCCAAATTGAGGATATGAACATGACTGACCTGCCAAGATTTATGCCAATAGACTAATTCATACCCATCCAATGCTCGGGTAATGACTCATTTTTCTTAAGAATATGGTGCTTATTTGTGTTTGCATCCAAACTAAATCTTCTTCAGTCTAAAATGCTTCTTGTTTGACTTTGTTGAGATCAATAACAGCTGAACAAATTGAGAGTATAATACTACAACTGCACCATCATTGATCAAGGCGATGGTTCTTTTGTATCACTTTCCTTTTCTTATAATTCACTTGCAGTGTGCTACCCAATGAAATATATTTTTTGTCAAATCAAATGCTTAGATGCATATATCAATATTACAATCTATGGAAAACCCTGTACTCACAATTCTCATCATATTTACTACTAATCAACACTCTTATGCCCCTTTTACCCCAAAAAAGAGGAAAAGAAAAACGCTCTTGTGGCCAGCCCATTCAATTGGTAGATGTTTAATACACCCAAAATTCAACCTTAAGCTTTCTGCATGCAGTCCTATTAAAATTCTCAATGTGTTTTATGATTTGGAGACTAAGAAACATGAAAGGGAAGAATGAGAAAAGCTTGCCTGCTTTAGTAAATATCCGAAGCCCTACGTGCATATAGTCTGCAAAGAAATAGAGGTATGAACCGGTAGTTCTTTTTTGCCAGGGAAACGTCATCTTCAGGATCAAAAGAAAAGGTTGGAGTGCTTTTAAAACCCAGCAATTTCTCTCTTCTGCAGTTGGAGTAATTTTTGGAGCGTTGGGAGGTGTATCATTGACCTTTTGACAAAGAAATTTTCACTTATTGGTGTACCATGGTTTTCCTTTTGCAGAAGCAAAGTTCATGATTTTGGTAATGGACAAGTTAGGTTAGGTTATGCTCAAATGGATATTCATTCAGATCCAGTTAGATTTAGATTGGATGATGAGAGTCTTACATCGATGATCCGAGCCGTTGGATATGATCTACTATCTCTCTATTGTCTTTATACCAAAAATTATGTAATTTGAAGACATCTAGTCATGTATAAAATAGTAAAAAATAAACAATTTAGTATTATTTAGACTGTTCAGTACTAAATTAGAGGTAGTAGAGCACATCCAACGGCTTGGATCATTGATGTGGGATCCTTATTGTCTAATATAGATATTTATGGAGATTCATTCGAGTATAGCTAAATCCAAAACTTTCTCTCTACATATCACATCTCCTAATTAAATTGAGGGACCGCCATCTTGACTTTGCTGAAGTTCCGTGTCATCCTTAAAAAAAAAGGAGGCAACCTTGCAATGTTCTTTACATCATTAAATTTGGACCAAGGGAAAAAGCAATACCAACTCCCCCACCTTTAAGAGAAAGTCTTGTTGCGCAACTGACTTGCATAAAAATTCGCATGTAACTTCGCACATCGTCTGCCCTCCAAAAATTATCTGCCTTTCTTGTATTTGTAAGTCATCAGTCACAAAGTCATATGATTGGAACGCCTGTAGAAATTTTTTGGCAAAAAGGTTTCTTTCCCTTTTATTAGGGTATAATTTTTAGTTGGATAGGATCCAGTACTAAATCAGTGGACTAATCCAACCATGAAGCAGCACACACAAGTATGCATATGTCGTGCTCTTTTCCTTTTCGTCTGTCATTGTGCATGTTGCCTCGCGGTCAATAACCGCACCCCTTCATGAGCACTCAACTTCTAAGCGATGTTGGCATGAAAAGTTTCAAATATGTGTGGTGTATTTGAAAGCATCCATCAATGCATGATACCTTTTTTTGTTGATGTGTTCAAGCCCACTACAAATTGCCCAAGGGACTACTCTTGTATCTTTCTTGAACGGGGACAAGCAATCCCATGAATGTTTTAGTGCAGTTGTTGGAGAGCTGAACAAATTATTGCTGCAGTCGTAGCCACAAATTCAGGTAGATTTTGAAGGATGGCATCTCTGCTTATTATCATGAGAGGCGAGAAACAAACTCAGAACATTGGTATCAAGAATCCAAAACTTTATCAACTGCATTAGTTGGCACCCTCAGCCAACATGGTCTTTCAATTTATATAAAAAAAATAAACACAAATACTTAAATAAACTTATGATGTTTATTTACATAAACATCCACCCACAGTTGATATATGATTGGATTAAAATACATAAATAAGATGTGAATGTAATAATATATTTTCTATAAACTTATGATGTTTTTGTTTTCAAGATTCAAACTTGGGCTTGGGCCCAGCCCGAAGGTTGCTTGGACGCAGGCTCGTGTCACTTGGGCCTTAGCTCTCACACCTTAACCCACACCCCCCAACCCCACACACAAAAAGAACAAAAGAAATGTCCATGAATGGATTTAAACATTTAATCATTGATTTTGCAATATAAAATGAATTTTTTTCAACAAAATGATACATATTCAATGATCTCGCAACTGGATGCCACCCCTACTTCGGGACATTCGGACTATAATCAGTGGCAATGTGGTCTTGCAGGTTAATCACGTATTTAGAGAGGCTAATGAAGCCACGGATTGGGTGGCCTCGTATGCGGCTAGTCACTCGGAGGTGTCCTATAAGTCGGGGAGAGTAGTTGCCTAGGGCGCTCCGGGACTTATTGTTTTCTGACTTTATTGGATGTATCCGTATTAGAACTATATGAATCATTCGCTTTAGTTAAAAAAAAAATCTCGCAGCTAATTACCTCAAAACTTAATTGCTCAAATATATATGCTAATTAAATGTATATCGAGAATATTAAATTTATGCAGTGTCCGTCTCATATGCAAATTTTGGAGCGAAATTGTCTTGGAAAATTGTTAAAAATTTATTGTTCTATAGAAAAACAAATTCAATTTCCTTGCAAAACTATTTCCAACAAATTTTTTTTTGGTACATCATCGACGGTTCACACTAGTCTCGCGTGAGCATTGCCATCAGAGTTAAAGGACAAAATACTCCACAAAGATGAAGGAATAGATACAAAATAGATATAGAAAATCTCTCCAGAATGGTGAGCAGCAAAAAAGGCGACCCAATCAGTATCTCGATTCGCATCCCGGAACATATGTATAACTTGGTAGGCATCGCACTCCTTCAACAGCCTCCGGATGTCATCTAGAAGTGAGTGATCGGACACCCCCGACCTCTCCTGTAGAATCTGCTCAATCACCTCTACCGAGTCACCCTCCAAGATGATGCGCTCCACCTCTAGAACTTGTCTCGCATAGGAGACTCCCTCCCATACGGCTCTAAGTTCCGCTCCAAAAATTGAAGTCCCAAAGGTGCGCTGCCCTTCTGCCGCTACCAACCTAGACTCATGGCCCCTAATCACAAAGGCAATACCAGTACAACCTCCGTTAGCTGGCAGACTATCATGAAAGTTCACCTTTAGGTAACCAGGAAGTGGGGGCTCTCAAGATGTGAAGACATACTTAGGCGCTATAGCAGCGGAAGGAGAAATCCAGATGTCCCTAACTAGCCTAGATGAAACAATCATAGTAGCCTCAGTGACTTCAGCAGCCTGACGGATAGCTCTATCCACCACAACCCTTAGGGGGACCTTATGTCCTCGAAGACTCTTTCATTCCTATCTGGCTAAATATGATAAGCTAGATAGGCACCAGCAACACCCCACCCACTAGAACTCGAAGGCTGTATGGCGGACCTTATATGCCGAAGTAAATCCTCTGTAGACTCAGTGGACCTCAGCAAGTGGAAGGATGCCTCCCTCCAAATATGAATGGCCCGAGGGCAATGCAGCAGGACATGGCTGACCATCTCCTCTACCTTCGGGCAATCCATGCATGATGGAGAGATCCCCATCCTCCTCCTTGCCAACATACTTCTAGTTGGTTGGCATCCCCAGGCCATCTTATAGATGAACAAAGCAATCGAGAGATAGACCCGCTTCCTTCCAATCCAGCCACTATCCAAACACCTCGAGCTCTCACCATCCATTGCCACCTGCACATCAGCTGAAAGCATTCTGACCCTCCTGGCGACCGTCCAAACCAACCTATCAATGGCCTTGTGAGGTAGCAGGATAATTTTTGAACCACGGCTAGATGGTTTTCTCCCAGCCGTCCATATCAACGGATCCCACCAATCTGACGGTTAATCCAGAGCCGAACTTGAACGAGTATTAATACCAGCTCTTTAATATCCCCACATGGCATTCCATTCAGCCCGTTGCCAACTGCCGCATCAGACCTCTAAATTTGGAGTTTTCAGATTGATTGAGCCAATTGCAAGTCTTCGCTTTAAAAGAGTTTAAACACGTGATCCCCAGTGCGAATCAAAAAATAAAGGCGGAGGGAATCCGACCCGGGAACATCAAAAAAATCTAGATGGGAGGCTTAGATATCTCGAGGCGAACATCATGGATTCGTCGTTTCCATCCTTCTCCAATCCCCCCTCTACCCCAGAAGATTCCCAAGACCTCTCTCTCTCTCGCGCTGCCGCCACCCCTCCGCTTCCCCCAATGGCCGCCGCCTCCGCCTTCCCTGTCCCCTTCTCTATTCGCCGGACTGCTCCCCGGCAGCGCCTCGACGCCCCCGCCGTCGCCTTTCCGCCTCGCCCGCTCCACCACCTCTGCGACTACCCCTCCCCCTCCGTAAGCAAAACCCACACGATTTTTTTTCATAAAAGTCGCTTCTTTCCTGGATGTTCTACGTTATTTTGGTTTCTGGAGTCTTTATTTCTTGAAAAGTTCGGATTTTGCCCTTCGTTTTTTTGTTGTATGATATGTCCATATGCTTAGTTTTTCTCCTCCATTCTTTCGTGAACTCCTTTTGATATCGCTCCTGGTTATAGAGTTTAGATTTTTCGCCTCATTGTAAGTGTAATTTGTTTATTTACTTAGGTTCTAGTTCATTGTTCTTTTGGCGAACTCGTTTTGTTGACAACACTGTGCCGTGTGCTATAGCCGGAATACCCTATTCAATGGAATTATAACCATATATTGGGCCTTTGTTGTAGCTATTCTGTAGTTTGCCTGCTGGGCTTTTGGGTTCTGTTGATATCTAGGCCTTCTCTTTGTTGGCAAATGATGGCCTTTTGCAATCATTGTTTCTTATGGATGGTACATCATTATGCACTAATATATACAGTTAGTTATAATTGTCAACTAGGGGGGAGAAAATGTAGAACACATAAATAAGAAGGAACTCTTTTATGTCTAATTCATTTGATTTATGATTGTGGTAGCAATCTCCAATGAATTGGAAGAATACAAAATATAGTTTGGTTAGGCATCTTATCATGGCCAAGCCAGACCCATGAACAAGTCTGACTTATGAATTTCGATTTTAAAGGGGAAAGCTTTGTTGCAATTAGTGTGCTATCAGGCTGCTAACTTTGCTTTACAAGGATAGGGCACGGTAATTTTGTGAACATGGGAGCACAATGGCTTTTTTATGACTGTGGGGCATTCCTCTGATGTGTATATAAATTATATATTAGATACTTTGTTATAAAAACTATGCATCTTCTGACTGTAACATTTCAGTTCCTGTCCAGAGGAGATGCGGCTTGTATCATCACAGAAGAGCGTATCCTAGGCGGAATGTTGTTGGCAGGGAAATGATTGGCCAAGTAAAGTTAAAGGATGATGTTGATGATGAAGCATGTGAACTAGTCAATGGAGTTGAGCTTAGTATAGGGGAGGACCAGGACAGCATTCATGCATATTTGTTGAAGGCAGTCAAGAACAACAATGGAACTGGTGTGCTGCTTTTGTCTGATGTCATGGGTTTTGAAGACCCATCTATACGAGACTTTGCCTATCGAGTTGCCTGCATTGGTTACAAGTATGTTTTAATGTCTGGCTGATTCATTTATTCTTTTTCTCTTTATCCTTATCTTCTTTCACATTCCTGTCTCAGCATTTTACAACAGCCATAACAATCTATTTAATGCATTAATTTCATATTGCTGCATCAAATATGTTGTTCTTCAACTGTAAATCTGCACAGTGATTCAATCCCGAATAACTCTTTTTTTCCTTTTCCTTATACATCACCTTTCTGGAAAGTTATCATTGTTATTATTGTAATATGGGAAGAACAGAATGGCGGTAAAAATATCTAAATAAAAGGTATTGTATATGCCACTAACAAACTGAAAAAGATCAACCTAACATAAAAGGCCAAACCCCATGATGTTCTCTTGTACGCTCTGCAATCAGAATCTGGGATCTTCAACCCTTTTTTAACCATTCCTAAATATCAATCAAGACTAGCAGAGCAATTCATTCACTTTATTTAGAGGAGTTCTATAAAAACGTTTAACTTTTTTTCCTTTTCAAGTTAAAATACCAGACCACATTAGTTATCATTATACTTTAATGCTCCCTTTCATTCTTCTATGAAGCAAAAAAAAACAAGTATCCTCTTCTTTGTCTTCTTCATACAAAGTTTACATGATGGGCAACTCTATTTCTTTGTTTTTGGAGCTTGTTATAGGTCCTCTATTTACATGAACTGCCAGCCAGGACCTAGAATTTTCATGGCGTCCAAATTTCATCATACAGAAATCACATCTTTCTTCAATAATCTGCATCATTGTTATCACTTGATTCTTCATTATATAAACTTAAGGGACCTAAACTTAACTCTATTCAGAACTGGTTTAACTAACCTAATCGTCATTTTGAATCCATACTTAAGACTAGGCAAAATAGTAAGATATTATTTATCCCTGTTCTCATTTCAGTCCCTTCATGTCGCAATTACTTGGTCCAAGAAACCTTATTTTGTGCAGTTCATCTAACATATCCATGCAAAAAGTGCTCTTACATCTCAAGTTATGGCCCCTGAAAAGCCAGGTTAGTATTCATATCTCACAAAAAATTTCGAACAAAATACATCTTAAAAAGTTATATACATCCTTCTAAAAATTTAAAACTAGAGTTACAGATAAATAACTAAAACCAACTCCCTCTTTAAGCCCCCCAAAAATTGAACATGTTAGAAAGTGGCTTTCTAATGCATTAATCACCATTCTTTCGTTCCATCAGCTCAATCCTCCAGTCATGCTGCATCATATTGTCTTATTATATCTCTCTACAAAGTCCTCTCCCCCTTATTTTATCTTTAAAAAATTTAAAGTTGCATTTCCAACAAGATCAATTCATATCACTCTATTCCCTTGAATCGTAAGCCCTTCTCCATTTGCTTTGCATAGTCCTTTTTAATTTTAACCTTTTTGCACAGGAATCAGCAAGTATTTCATTGAAATTAAAAATGATAAATCATGTGTCTGTTTTCGTTAGATGCAACATGATCTGACCAAGTGGAGGAATGTACGACTTGGCAATTTTTATGGTTCTTTCTAACTTTTCTCAATTAACTCTTCAGTTACTTTCTCTCCTAACTTCTCACCAGAATGTGTCTAGCATGGCAGCATTGAATTGCTGTGTCTTTATGCTTCATTATTCTATGAAGGGGCTCTAAGTTAACAATTACGACTCATCATCAATAAACTGTAGGATACAAAACTTGGCTGAAGAGCTAAAAACTTAATTTTAAATGAGAAAAGTGAGCAAGTGATGCAAACTCTCATCTTCAATGAATTTTTGAGATATAACTCTCTCTTTCTCTCTCTTCCTCTGTGATGGAGATTTAAGATAATGATTTAATCGAGGTTCGCTATTCTGATACCAGACCCTGTATCAATGCCATACTAGCACAATATTGATACGGTATGATATAGAGTTTTTTTGACGTACCGAATGTCGGTACGTCACCCATATTGGATACCGATACCGAACCAGTACGATATTGTACACCCCATACCGCCAGATTCGGGCCTGTACGATATACCAAGAATTTAATTTTTTAGTTTATGCTGGGAATGGACTTCACAGTTCTGAATGGATTCTATTTCCAAAGTGAGCAAATTACTATTCCAGCAGATTGATCCTCTATCCAGAATTTACATGCACTGCTTTACTTTAAAATTTTTGACAACTTAGTCAAACCACAGTACTTTATAAAATAGATTATCAATCACATATCCTGTAAGTTCAACCCTGTCCCAAACCTATTTTCCTACAGATGTCATTTGAACCGCCTTTTCGTAATAACTTTTGTTTCTGACTTCAACTCAAGGCACTAGGAGGAAATGAGATTTCCATTAGCATAACATGATGGACCTAAAAATATGAGTATCATCAACATATTAAAGAAATGATCTCTTGGTTTATATCTTGCAACATCCAAGCTATAGTCAGAACTTGATATATTCCATAAGGTTATAAACTGATCTCTTATAATCTAAAAGTCATCATGCAAAACACTATCAAATTCCCCTGTTAAAACATTCATATTGAACTTCACAATTGACCATTGAATGATCATTGCTGTCGTTCGTTCTAAATTTTCTAAAGGACTGTGAGCAATCCAAAATGTCAAGGAACCACCCCTTCTAGAGGAAATGAGGAAAGACACTGCAAGATGCCAAACAACCATGAATGAAGCCTTAACAAGCAAAAAAGAATTGGATAAGCTAAACTTCACCTTTCATGGAGGCAAAGGAACTTTGACTAGTAAATACACTACTATAATTTATGTGAGATACAGATGCTAATTTGATTTATGTATTGTAGCCATGTGTTTTGTACTATTGTACTGAGGAAGACCACATTGACTTATTTTATGCATATACAGATAACCCTCAACTAATTCCCTGGTGATGCAATACAAGACACAGCTGACAGGTTCTGTGATCAGGTGGATTGTACCAAACCTTGTGGGAGCTGACGGATTCATAGCTAGAGATCCCAACATTTCAATAATTGACTTATCATGGTTTTTGGCCAAAATTCTATTAAATTTTCCATTAGAGATAATATTAGTGTTTTTCTTAATTTTCTGATTTTGTAGTCTAATAGTTCTAGTATACATCCTTTTACTTTTGGGTCAAGTTTTCTGTTTTAGTCGGATTTGTAAGTCTCATCAATTTAAGGCAGCTTGGGTTTTAGTTTGCACTAGGTTGTTTTGGTTGATAAATAAAAAATTTTGTGGAATTTTCTTTCACTTCTCTTCTTGTTCCTTTTGCTTCCTCTCTTAGTAGCACGTGGGTGAAGTTTGCATCACCTGGTAACCCCTTTGATTTTAATTTTCCACTAATAGAAAGAGTATGACATCGTTTTTTTTGGTGTTTGGGTGGATATATTGTAGTCACATGACTAATTTTCCTTTTAGTAGACCAGTATCTAGTGGACACTACCACGTTCCCAATGCATGGGAACTTGTAGTACACTTGCTCGATCTCCCTTTAGTAATCTTGGACCATAACCTTTAATGATCCCCTTTCGTCAATGTCACTTCGCATCCTCAAATCTCAGCAGCACCACCACTATGAAGATGGGTTTTGCCCTCAAAAGCACCCCCAAGTTGTATCTTGGGAGCTCATCAAGAGGGATGATGTCACAATAAAGGTGGTAGAGGTGGTTGGGGAGGTTAGAGAGGACAAGGGGATAGTTGGAGAAGAGGTCTTCGGGAGGATGGTAGCAACTTTAAGCCTTGGCATGGGTAGTGGCAAAGGGCTTGGAGGTCGACAACCTATTTGAGAAAGGTGGTAGCATTAGCATTGCATGGACACGTACACAAGAATTGGATTTGAACACATATCCATGTGCCTAAATCGGCAAGAGAGAGAAAAGAAGATATGGAGATACGTAGAATAAATCATAAATTTAACTAAATTATACGTATCTATATTTTTATATATTGTTTAAACATTAAAAATAAACATGAAAACTAATATATGTTTCTCATTCAAATTGTCCAATTAATTTAAGCAAATAAGCAAAATAGTATTTTGCAAATTTATTTCAATAGCTACATCCTTGGCCAATCACTGCAGAGAGAATATTTCACTTCTAACATGAAAATGGAGGGTCAAACTTACAGTTGGAAGAGTTCAGCTCTACCATATTTAAAAGTAAGAACCATAGAACTTCACAGGTATCTAAGTATCCGATATATATTTGACTTGGATATGTATTCAACATGAATTTTTTGGAGCTGGATGCAAGTGTCTAGGTAACGCGAGGTGGCATAAGCATCGAGACCAAGTGACCGACGTGATTGTCCTCAAAGGAAGAGGCATGGATGTTGCTATGTTCAAGGGGTGGACAGTGCAGCTGCCATGCTTAAGAGAGAGCCAAAGGAGAGACTCATGACCAAGGTTAGGGACTAGGAGGTTGTAAGAGACATGGTGAAAGAGAGGATGCTTGGGATGGCATAGAGGTCAAGGTTGGCCATGTGGCTAAGGGCGAAGGAGGTGGTGTGAAGGAGGACGCATCAAAGATAGGAGTAGGAAAGGGAGGATGAGAGGTCATGGTGGTGGCAGTGGAGGAGAAGGTGGACAGGTTCGGTTGTATGATTATGGTGGTGGTAGTAGGGAATGTGGGGAGGAATGAGAAGAGGGAGATGAAGGTGAGGAAAGAAGGAACACCAGACAATGATAATAGGAAGGCCATGACAGAGTTGAAGGTGAAGACAAAGCCAGTGATGAGAGTGCAAGAAGTTAGCAGTAAGGAAGGCATTGTAGAAGGTGGTGGGAGAGGGGGACATCGAAAAGTATGGCAGGCTGGTGTAGCTCTAGTCTATGGTAGTGGGGGTTCGAGGGGTTGCCCAAGAGAAAGGAAGAAAAGCCAAAGGAGGAAGAAACAATTGGGACACAAAGGAGTGCACTTAGTTCCCTAAGGTTAAAATTGTCTTTTCCTATCTTGGGTCAATTTAATCATGGAGTTAAGTTCTACCAAGGGCACTAAAAAAGAGGGCTACTGAGAATCGATTAAGGGTTACTTGTTTGGGATTGCAAATATGAATGATAGTGGGTGTTAAACATAATTAGAGCAAAAAAAATAATGTGACATATGCAAAAGGCCCCCTATTTTTCAGTCAAGTAGGAAATACTGGTTTCCTCTGGCAGTAGTATTGATCATCATGAGACGATTCACATATAACCAAATGTTTTCCATCCATTATCCTATATTCTTGGCATTGCACTTTCCTTTTTTTATGTCATTTAATTTTGATATTTGATATGATATTCAAATAACTTGACAATGTGCTTGGGTAGATTAATACACTGAATCTGATATTCCCTTTGTTTACCATAATAACCTTGTCAAGCCTCTCTCTCTTATTTACAAACATTGTCTTTTACAAGATTTTGCACTAGTTTTCAGTTTTGGCTTCTAAAAGCAATCTTTTGGTTGCGACATGCCATGAGTTTGAAGGGAAGTGGTGTCCCTTATCCATGTATTATATGCATAATATATGAACCTGCATTGAAGGGTCATATTAGCACGAGAATTATGTTTTATCACCAATTTATATCATGTTCCATAATTCCATTGCCCCTCTATAAAGAATTCTTGCGATTTGCAACATTTGATTTTCTCCATCTGTTTTCGAAGTTTTATGATCAAGATCTGCAGGCTTTGCCTCCCTGATCTTATCTTTAAATAGATATTTTTTCAGTAAATTTAACAGTCTGGCCTTTTATAGATGTAGCAACGAAGTAGGTGCATTGCTATTACCATATATAACCTAAACTGTTGCACTGTTTTGGCACATCTCATCATGAGTTTTGACACGCATAACTAATTTTTTATGTCTGTATATCTTCTGACGCAAAAAAGTCTATCTGTATGTTATACTTCCAGTGTTCTCATCCCTGACTTGTTTCGTGGGAATCCATGGAACATAAACCAGCCCATAACAGAGTTTGAGCATTGGCTATGTAGACAATCACCAAAAAGGGTTGCTAAAGACATTTCCATGTCGGCAAAGTGGATGACGGATGAATTTATGGCAGCTGGGATATCAAAGAAGCTTGGCATCATTGGTTTCTGTTTTGGTGGTGGACATTTGGTTGAGACACTGGCTTGTGATGAGCAGGCATTTTTTGGTACTGGTGTCTGCTTCTATGGTACAAATATGAACCCATCCGTAGGTAGCAGCATTAAAGTTCCAGTCTTGTTTATTTGTGGAGATAATGACCTGCTTTGCCCCATAAGTATCCAACAGGAAATGGAGAAGAACACCGGAGGCTCAAAGTTAAAAATTTATTCTGGCAGAGAGCATGGTTTTGCCCATCGACCAAAATCCGACGAAGAAGATCAAGATGCAGAGGATGCATTTGCCATCATGAGAAATTGGTTGCATGACGACTTGCTTGTAAGCAAGGATCATGCGTAAGGGATAACCATGTTTTTAAGTTATATATTCTATGTGTAGTTTGCTAGGTCTCTAAGCTGTCAAAGCACGAAGTTGTCTTGCTTGATGACGAGCTAGAATGTCAAGTTATTTTACTTGTTTTAATGTATGCATATTAGCAAAACTTAATCAGACATCAAAGACTGTTTAGTTGGTTATCCTAATACATGCATGCTAAGATAAAGTCCAATTTTGGTGTTCCTTTTTTTGGCAAACTCCAGATTCTTTTTCGTGACATCTTTTCTACTCTGCCACCATGGTGAATCAGAAGAAACATGAAATGAATAAGCTTGTTCATTAGCTTCAGTGACCGGTCCATGTAACATGGATTCTTTAAATTTTCCAGGTGTGAGGTGGTTTGTACCTGTTCTCAGTCTATTGTTATTGAAGGCAGTTTGGAGCTGGCAATTGATTAAACTTTTAATGATGTTTAGTCTCTAATATAATAGGATGTTTACAACTGTCAACATTCGTAAGGATTCTTTCTCTATTGTGTTCCGAAGAGAGATTAGTTGTCGGTTTTGAGGCTTGGATGGCCTTTATTATACTTGCATTGAAAGATTTTCTTGGCAATCTATATGGTTGGCTATTGAGACCATTAATTTTCTACTAAGAAAAACATTAATTCAACTGGCCTTTGAACATTGCATGCATTGGATGTGGTAGCCATCAATCTCCTTGGACCATGCAAGGTCTCTGATATAATTAAATATTTTTCTCAACAGATGGTATTTTCAGTAAAATGTGGATGTAGAATCCAGAGGAGAAAATTACTGCAGGTCTTACCATATATGAATCACATGAAGGCCCTGTGGATTTGATAGATGCCTACTTTTCTTGGAACTTTTTAAAATGTTATTTTAAAGGTGATCTGTCTATGTTACTGAAAATAAAAAGCTTTGAACTATCTAATGTCAGTCAAAATCATACACGTAATCAGATTGCTATCCATTTTCTTCAAAAAATATGAAGTGTTAGTATGGTATTTTGTGCGGGCGTATATTTTGTTCCACATCGGTTACTCGCCAAAGAAATCTTCGATACTTCTATAGGACTAAAGAATCTAAAAAATACCGTTCGGCTAGCTATTTTTAGTGAGGTTTTAGATTGTTACAAATGGTATCAGAATGAATCTGGTCTATGGCTTATGTGGAGTAGGGGACATTGTAGTACGAGCTTATTAAGGCTGACCATGAACCGATCGCGGTGTTTATGATTAAATTTGAATGAATTTAAACTTTTCACTTGATGAGGATGGCAGAATTTAAACGGAGGGAGTATGTGAGGATCCATGCGGGCATGTGTTTAGTCTCACATCCGTTATTCATCGAGGAGATCTTGAGTAGTCGTACATGGATTAAGGAGCCTAAAAAATACGCCATTTTGGGTGAAGTCCTAGGTTGTTACAGCTAGTTAATAGGTTATAGTAATGATGGCATCATTTTGAGCATAATCTGTGCAGCTGCATAAATTGTTTAAGCTTAAGATGATCAATTTATGCAGGTGAACTCTATCAGCTTCAAGTCTTCTTAGGGGAAGAGATGACAGGACAATCTCCCTTATTTATGTGCAAGACAAAAGGAAGAGTTCTAAAATTTATTTGTTTACTTGTACTTATGTATATCCGAGTAAAAATTATTGACTCCCTCAAAATATAACTGCATTCATAATCTTATTCAAAAGTTAGGATAAATGTTCATCCATCATACCAGTCTTAAACAACGCATGACTCCATGATATTTCCCACAGCTGTGAAAATTGTCTCACATGTTTGTAAGAATTTAAGGTCATGTCTCTCTCCTTTTCTATGCAAACTACTTGAAGAGTTATGATGGATCTTGTTCAATTAACGTTACATTTCTAAGCCAAACTGAAAGTCCAACCATTCCCTTAAATTATTTTTGATCTATTTCTCTTAGTAAGTACAATTAATTCACTTACAAGAAAACACAAACCACAAAATATTCTATACTGAACTTTCTTTTTATTTCACCTTGGTGTGTGACTATAACTTCATAGCATACTTGATCATGAAGTCTGCTACTTGATTAGCTTCTTTCAGAGTCTCAATTCTCTCTTCCAGATTTTCATGACATGGCTGTTAAAGGAGAAAGGAGATTCTTTTATTCCATACTTGACCCTAGAACTTTCGCATCGATTATATCAAGTCGACATAATCTTAGAGAGGATCTACGTATAGACTAGCCTAATATTCCACCTACATGAATGAACAAGATGAGGAAGCACAAAACCATATAAGCAACCAAATGAATGACACTGGTGAGAACATATATATATAAGTTTAGCAAGAAATTCTTCCAGTACCATTGGCCAACCTGCCAGCTTTGCAGCTACTCACCAACTCGAGAATAGGAATCATCTAATGCTTCAAAGTCTAACAGGTAGATAGAATACAGTCAATGGACAGATGGATTGATATATACAATGAGTTAGGAGAGGGAGTTGGACCTGGGCCTACAAAAAAAAAGGGATGGATTGGAGAATGAAAGGTTTTCGTGGGGTTCACATCTCTTGTCGTGGAACCGATGCCTTGTATTATTGGGTGTTTATTAAACCTCTAATGTACCTATAGCTGGTGTATGAAATTAATTTGTTTTATGAGGTAGTTTATACTTTGGAGTATATAAAAATAAAAAGGGAAGAATATGGGATTAATATGTTGGATTGTGTATAAAGCCATCTTGGGACAGCTGGAGATTGCTTGCAAGCGTTAGCTTCCATCATCAACACTATCATTTTCTAAATCTATTTCTTTTAAGTCTAGCACTTAATCATTGCTCTCCCTCTTTACAGCTATATTCATGGAAACATCATAGATAAGATTATGTCATGCACACCTACCTTGAGATGAACTGTGCCCCTAAGTAAATAGCTAGCTGATGCATCCTACTCACCTAAGTGAATAATTTGGGATATTTTTAAGTGAAAAAAAGGTCACCATAATAAAATATTTGAACCTTTTTTCCTTTTCTTTTTCTGCGTGAAATCTTTGACCCATTATTTAGGAGCTCTAAGGGGCTTGGTGATTATTTTTAATAGTCATTAATATTTTATCAAGCCATTTCTTAATATTAAATAATTGACGAATAAAGAGAAATGCTTACATAGAGCTATCTCTTATCACCATGCCATTTGCAGAGGCCCATCTGCTCGCAACAATGTATGAAAGAATGCCGTCATAGTTGGGGTATTGAATCCTCAAGTATTAAATATTAGTTAGTAATTTATAAAATTCTGATTGTTATGAAATCTATCTATTTCTAAGCAAATTGATCGAGAAAAAAATTTGATAATTTAGGATGTAGATTGTAATTTTTAAGAGGAAATCGAAATATAATTCATCACCAAATTTAGGCTTCATTGTTTTAGTATAAGACATCTAGAGTCTCCAAGCTTAAAACACGCCACAACCGATCTCAGTTAGCATTGCTAGTATAAACGAAAAATCGCTACGTTTTTATTGTAGTTGGTTAAGCAATCTTATCATAATGATTTTGTATATGAAATAAATTGCTATTCACATCAAGTTTAGAACCTCATGGGTCATGACAAGAGTATGTACAAAATCAAAAACAAACATAAGCAAAGGAAGCATAGGAAACACCATTGAGAAGGGAAATCCAGAAATGGCATATGAGAACCATATCACCATCATATAATGTTCATATGATCATTATTAAGAGCAAAAAACACCTGTTTTTATTCAAAGAAAGCTATAAGAGTTGCTTTCATGTGATGAAGACATGGTTGAATGTCATGACCATAGAAGTGCGCACTATACAACCATCTAATCATTGTGCCTGATGGTTACATCAAAATTATTAAATTTTCATTTAACAATATTATGAAGAATTATACTCATTTTTTATTGAGAAAACAAGAATATGTTACTTATAAGTATCTATTTTTTTAAAAAAAGAAAAATAAATTCTGATGGGCCGGACCGTGAACAGGAAGTGTAGACCCATTAAGATGCTTGGAATATTTGCTGGGACCCAGTTTCGGGGAATCACGGATGCTGGGACCCACTCCTTTAATTGTTATTAGCATTTTTCTCCACTGGGCTTCATGGGATGCCACGAGCAAACGGAATTCCCGATTCCGTTATGTCGGCGTTATCGACGCCTAAGTCGCTCCACTGCCACGCTCCCTTTGTCGGCTTCCGGCGACTGGTTATCGCGTGGCGCGACCGGGAGGGCCGGTATCCCTTTCCCAACCACGTGGCAGCTTCAAGTGAAGCGGTGCTCGGATCCAGTTGAGTTGGGTGCCCTCCGGCGGTCGGCGTTCGCGTGGCGCGACTAGAGATGGGCATCGGGCCGTGCCGGGCCCGACCCGGCCCAGGCCCATCGGGCCCCAGATTAAACGGGCCGTGCCTGGCCCGACCTTGTTACTAAACGGGCCGTGCCAGGCACGGCCCGCTTAGC
>JAOXJJ010000001.1:23772584-23847238 GCA_025769935.1 Phoenix roebelenii | reverse complement strand
CTCCTTTTTTACTAACAATATATATATATATATATATATATATATTAGATTGGAGATAGTGATAATATGCTACAACTAGTGTTTGAACACTGGAGTGCCATTGCTTTTTGGTTTTCTTAGCTGTATTCTTACATATTTAGTGTGATACGTCTATTTTAGTGGAAAAAAAAAACTCACGAGCGCTTCTAAAAGGAAGCTTTCAAGTGAGTGGTGCCAACTAGATGAGATAAGAACTATACCTAATTACTATATTTCGGCAACAAATATTTGCAAAGTACCTAGAGCTTCCATACGTTGCAGTGTATATTATTAGATGGAGGTGTTGGGTCAATAAGGGAAAGCTTCTCAGAGTGCAAGGCTAGGAAGAAATGCTGAGGGTAAGACATGGAAAGATACATAGATAAAGGTAAGGGTTCAATCACAAAAAAATGATTCACCTTTTTTTTCTGTTACTTCAACTATTAGATCGTGCAATGGGTATTTTGAGATCTATGCAGGCTGATGAAAGAAAAAAATGAAGTATTTTGAGAGCTGTGCGAGGTATCATCCAATGGTTGATATCGACAATCATTCTTTTGTATGAAAGGTACAATCCGAACTCTAAAGAAAAACATCACAACATATTGTTTTTTTTGAAAAATAGCATATCATTGTTAACGATTTAAATGATCGAGCCTGTAACCTTGGGCCAAGGTATATGTAGAATTTGTGGACCATTTGCATATGTGGATCCGATGCCATCTTAAGTGAACATGGAAATGGACTTTTCTCCCATTATGTAAGCCAGTGGCAAAACTATATATTTGATGTATATTGCATCCTCGCAATCTTGATAAGTCCATCCAAAGTAAATGCTTTACAATCTGAGATCATCTTTGTACATGGCCAAGACCGAGACGGAGATTGATCCTAGGTTTATCTTGGTGAAGATGCAAAATAATAAAAAAAAAAGATTGAAAAAAAATTCAGATTGCCTAAAATTTCAACCACCATATGATAGATTCAAAATTAATAAATCTAAATCCAGAAATCAGTTTCGCCGAGGCGATATGGATCAAGATTTCTATATATTATCATTTATCTGTGACCACCTCATAACAAGATCTCAGTATTCTCATTACTGTATTATAACAAAAGCCCACTGAAATTGCTCTTTGCCATTATAACTATTATAATAATCATTACATGCCCTACGGTGTATCATACCAAATTTCTTGGTATCAAATAATGATTGTTCTAATGGTGGTTAGAGCAACATTATAACATATAATAATGATGATGTTATTTTCAAACTGTTGCTCCTGCATTTTTTTTTTCCAAGTGAAACAAATTCTTTGGATGGTAATTTAAATTTTAAAATACTATTTTTTTTTTGGTTCACTGACGTCACACTACACACGGATGTGAGTACGCCACGAGCAGTCAGAAGATAAAATATGCGCTAGACCCTGCAGAATGAAACCAGTGTCATTCCATAAAAAAGCTCCAGAGTGATGAGCTGCGAAGGAAGCGATCCAGTCCGTCGCACCATTCGCTTTCCGGAATACATGTGCCATCCAAAATGAGTCGAGACTCTCTAGCAGGTGGCATATATTTCTGATTAGTGGGTGTAAATCTGATCTGGCATATAGAGATATAGTGGATATCTCTCTGTAAAAATTGGTAACCTGTTATAATCTTCCTTGTCTTTTCAAAAGAAACATTGTGGATATGGACTGCAAGTGATCAAAATCTGAATTATACCCTCATCCTATCCGAGTTTTATCTATATCTTATTTATAAAAAATAAAATTTTTAAATCTTTATCCTAAACGCAGCACAGATGTCAACGGTAGAGAGAAGAAGGCCATAGTGCTTGCACGGCTCATCCATCAGCACCCATCGAAATATACGGTGAGCGTACCCACCGCTCACCCCACCGCCGTCACCGCCGTCGTTTTCCACCTTCCAAGTGATCGCTAAACGATGGACGGAAGAAAATATGACAAATTTTTGGCGAGCACGAAACCACGTCCGCATCCGCTCTGTTCCAGCGAAGCCACTTTCATTTCTTTACAAGAAAATACATGCAAAATGCCCTAAGATACAGAGAGATAAAAAAAAATAAATATATAAAAATATTAAAGACTATGAAATATAAAAAGATAGATTTAGAATCCATAAATTTTAATTTTTTTTTGATACTGCCGTATTTGTATCAGTTTGAACGAGGATCTTTATCTGATAGCATTGAAGCTCGTCTCTTTATCCTACTAGCTTAAGATTGTTAAAAAAATAAAGAAAAATAATTTTTTGATTAATTTTTATTAAAAAATTATTGATTAGTTAGGAAATAATATTTTTTTGTTAAATTATTGTCGTATATATCTACTTGGAAAGTTCTTGCATGGTTTCCTAATTAGACAGGAGAGAGGTTTCTCTCTCCTGCCCATTTAATAGATATATAGATATATAATATATTGTAAGCAGCATGTTATAAAATTAAACTTATAGAAATATATAAAATAATTATAGAGAGAGAAAGATAGGAAAAAAATGAATGCCCAGTAGTGGGCTTTCCAATAGCATAATAAAATGGTCCCACACTAAATATCATAAAATTAAAAATAAGATTAGTAATAAAGTAATTTATGATGGATTTTAAGTTTAACATGATTATTTATTTAACTTATACTAGTTATCATTTTTGTAACCCTTGTTGTCAAGGAGTTCTGGTATGAAAGAGCACTTGGTCTTATTATTAACTAAAAGGTACAGAATTAACAATAGGATGCTATGTTGTTGATAGAGCAACTTATGAATGGCACTGCAGTCCTGTCATAATTAGACCTTTACCTGGAGAAATAGGTCATCATTTTGTACAAGCAATGGAAAATTATTAGGTATTACAACCATTTATTATCTGAATGCTAATTAACGAGAGGAAGGAAAGTGGCTTCTTAAATCACAATGATATTTCCTGTTATTTTCTTATAGTAGCATCTAGCAACCTCGATAAAGAGCAACTATGAATTAGAAAATGCCTAACAACATTATTTTTTAAGAAAAAAAGTCACCAAGAGATTAATTAGAGAACAGGTTGAGCTCCTTACATTTGATTGATTAGCCTCTCAGTAAAAATGCACGATATAAAATACATATAACTACGGAGTTATGTTTCAAATATAGAGAAACAATGGCAACTAAATGCTAAGAAAATACTAATGGAACAAAATGGATAAACCAAATTATCTTGGTGCCAAATGTCTAAAAGTTATAGATTGGTCTATTTTATGATATGTGTAACTCTGTTATAGGAACCGAAATAGTTGTAACAAACAAATATATTCGTAGCTCTTTCATCTAAGCATTCAATGCTAGAGAATATTTTTTTATAAAAATATTATAGGATACCAATTTGCCATTCAAATAGTTATTTTGACCAATGTAGTGTTAGTATTGCATTCCTCCATAAATCATCCAACCCAAGAAATATGCTGATTCTTTGGTTCTATATGGTATATGAACTTTGATCTACGATATTTTAGTTACTAGAACCTTATAACCAGTATGGCTTTAAATTTTAATGTTTTGAAGAAATTTTGTTCTAGAATCATTTTTTTGTAGGCTATAGTTTAACTTAATTATACATGATAACTGTAGCACATGATGAGACATTTAAATTTCATTTATAAGTTCTACAATCAGCTAACTGCCTATAACTAAAATTTCAAATATTTTATGCATCAAATAATTCTAAAATATCTTCAATAAGTAGAAAAACTGTGTTGAGATGTAATAAGAGCCATTCAAACCATATAATTATACAATTTGCAAATTGTGATCGATGGCTTAACTCATTAACTTGAAAACCAACTATGTATAACTTACATGAGATATAACCAGTCTAATGTCCCCTTTATAGTAGCTTCGATAAATATACAATAATTTTTTTTGCATGCATATTTTAATAAATATTTAAAACTATATATACCCTTGTACTATTTACACATATATGTTTCTTTATAAATTATTTTATTTATAAATATTATTATAAATTATTTTACTATTTGTGGGAGTACATTTATAATTTTAGATATTTATAAAGATATACAAGTAAGTTTTTTATATGCTAGTTAAACTATGTAAGCATTCAATAAAAAAGTTTATAAAAATATACATGTAAATAATGCATTTATAGAGGTACATGTATAATTTGATATATTTATAAGGATGTGTGTCGATATATATATATATATATATAAAAGTTTAAGTGATTATTTAATTTAATATCTAATAATAAGAACTAAATGGTTTTTTTTCAAAAAAACTGATTTTTTTCAAAAATAAGAAAATAGCGGGTCCCTGGTAGTGCGGTAGAGTGCCGGCTCGGACTCTGACAGACCGGAGTTCTCCTTGCAATCCTCTTCTCTCTCTACATTTCTCTCTCTATTTAACCCTCTCTCTGTCCGTGTCTCTATCTCTCTTCCTTCGACCCACTAACCCCCAAAACCGTAACTAGACTCTCTCTCTTCTCCCCTAATTATTATCCGGTCGACGTCGACGATGGCCGAAGAGACGCAAGCTAAGGCAGCCGAACCGGCCGCCGCCGCAGAGGTCGTCGCCGTCGAAACGGTGGCGGTGGAGAAGGCGGCGGAAGACCCCAAGAAACCGGCGGCGGAGGAACCCGAGAAGCCGGCGGAGGAAACGCCGCCAGCACCCGCGGCGGAGGAGAAGAAGCCCGAGGGCGAGGAGGCCGCTGTCCCCGAATCCGTATCCTTCAAAGAGGAGAGTAGCGTCGTCGGCGACGTTCAGGACCCCGAGAAGAAGGCCCTCGACGAGATCAAGCAGCTCGTCCAGGCCGCCCTCGCCAACAACGAGTTCACCCCTCCCCCACCGCCGCCACCTCCGGCTGCCGCCGCCCCGGCGGAGGAGACCAAGGCGGAGGAGCCCGCCGCCCCTGCCCCGGCCGAGGAGCCCGCCCCAGCAGCAAAGTCGGAGACGGAGGAGCCTCCGAAGCCGGCAGTGGCTGAGGAGCCCGCGGCCTCGGCCAAGGTCGAGACACCACCTCCACCGCCGGCGGTGGAGGAAAAGGCGGCGGTGGTGGAAAAGGCGGCGGTGGTGGTGGAAAAGGCGGTGGTGGTGGAAAAGGCGGCGGTGGTGGAAAAGGCGGCGGTGGTGGAGGAGGACGGGGCCAAGACGGTAGTGGCGATCGAGGAGACCGTTGTCTCCGTTGCCGCCCCGGCCACGGAGGAGGTGACTCCGGCCGCGGAGCCGGAAAAGGAGGCCCCTGCTGAAGCGCCAGCGGCGGCGGCGGCTCCGGAGGAGGTTTTCATCTGGGGCGTCCCCCTGGTCGGCGACGAGAAGAGCGACACCGTCCTGCTGAAGTTCCTCCGCGCGCGGGACTTCAAGGTGAAGGATGCCATGGCCATGATCAAGAACGCCGTGATCTGGAGGAAGCAGTTCGGCATCGACGCCCTCCTCGAGGAGGACCTGGGCCTGCTGGAGTTGGAGAAGGTGGTCTTCATGCACGGCTACGACAAGGAGGGCCACCCCGTGTGCTACAACGTCTATGGGGAGTTCCAAAACAAGGAGCTTTATGACAAGGCCTTCGGCGACGAGGAGAAGCGGCAGAGGTTCCTCAAGTGGAGGATCCAGTACCTGGAGAAAGGGATCAGGAGCCAATTGGACTTCACTCCCGGTGGGATTTCCTCCATGGTCCAGGTGACTGATCTGAGGAACTCGCCGAAGCTGGGGAAGCACCGCCAGGCCACGAAGCAGGCCCTCACCATGCTTCAAGACAACTATCCTGAATTCATTGCCAAGAAGGTATTTTTGATAAAGATCTCATCTTTTCTCTCTTAATTCTATGTTTGTTTTGAAAAAAGTTGTCTGTTTTATGTAGACATAGATTAAGTCGGATTTTTATCTAAACCAACAAAACATGATATTTGTTTTGCTAAAGCTGGATTCATTCTTCTGCCCTTTCCGAATTCCTTTGCTTTAGGATTGGGTGACATTATATTGAGTCCATGATAGAAGGAAAATATTACAGATTAATTCTCTCTCTCTCTCTCTCTCTCTCTCTCTTGATAGCTGAATTCTGATGTTGTTGAATAAACTTAAATTTATCTAAAAAAAATGGATTTTTTTGTTTTGGTGGCTTTGGATTAATGAATTGGATAGATTCTTATTTCTTTCTGGGAAGTTAATTCATCTAAGTTGGTGGTCTTCATTATTCTTACTTTTTAACTTTCGCTTTGGGATTGGATGAAACTGAGTTGTGTTAATACGAGAGGGAAAGGAATAATAACAAGGGTGTCACTTGCTAGGTCTTCATCAATGTCCCATGGTGGTACTTGGCTTTCAATAGGATGATCAGCCCCTTCTTCACTCTGAGGACCAAGAGCAAGTTTGTCTTCGCAGGACCATCTAAATCAGCAGAGACCCTCTTCAAGTTCGTAAAGATTTCCTGCAGTTTCTTCCACCGCACTATGTTCTTTTCGAATTATGTGGTAAAATCTGTCATTATTATGGTTTCTGCCTTTCTTTGCTACAGATACATTGCACCCGAGCAGGTCCCAATTCAATATGGAGGCCTAAGCAAGGACAGCGACCCTGATTTCACCACTTCAGATGCTGTTACTGAAGTCACCATCAAGCCTTCATCCAAGCAAAGAGTAGAAATTCCAGTTGCTGAGGTCTGATACCTTCATTCTTCCCTCAAAGTCTTACAACATGATTCCATCCTCTATGCTTTTTTATCAAATCAATCTGGCCTAATTGGTAGTCATATACAACTTCACAACTTTTGCTCCATTTTAGATGGCTTGGTAATCTATTTGTTTGGATTTGAATGCTAACCTAGCAGACATGCCTTGTGGTCTGGGAGCTCCGGGTCTTGGGATGGGAGGTGAGCTATGGAGCTGAGTTTGTCCCGGATGCAGAGGATGGGTACACAGTGATTGTCCAGAAGACAAGGAAGTTGGCTGCCACTGAAGAGCCTGTGGTGAAGACCTCCTTCAAGGTTGGTGAGCCCGGCAAGGTGGTTCTTATTGTCGACAACCCTACCTCCAAGAAGAAGAAGCTCCTTTACAGATCCACGGCCAAGAGCTCTTCTGGATCAATATGAGAAGCTGCCTGTTTGCCTGATGAATTAGATGGAACGTAATAAGAGAAAGAATTGGGAGGGGGTGTTGGGCTTTCTTTAGAGGAGTTAAAAGGTGTTCTTTCTTCTCTGTTATTTTTATTGGTTTGTTTATTCTGGTTAAATTATATTTGTTTAATTAAGTGAGTTGGTGGTGTTGGTTTGTGATATAGCTTAAGAGACATGGTTTTTTGAGGGAGAGAGTGTGTGAAGAGGAGTCATGCTGCCTATTTATATCACACTGTAAATTCTGCTGTAGAAACATTGGCCTCTGTTGCATACTTGAATCTCTGTCATATGGGCTTGCATTGTTGCTGAACTTTTTTCATAGAAAGCATGTCCTTCTCTATTTCTTCCTTACTTTTTGTGTTTGCTTTTTTCCTTTTATCTGCGCCCTTTACTTCTTTCGGTTTGTTGGTTGTAGTGTAAAAAGATTTAATAGTTCATCACTCTGTAGATTCTATTGTACATTTGGCCTATGTCAGACTATTTGTCATAGGAAGCATCTGCCTCTTTGTTTCTTTCTCATTTTCTATGCCCTCGCTTGTCCTTCCCTTTTGTGTTCTTTTAATAGCTTATGTTGGTTGTGGTGGAGAAACTAATTACTTGTGGTTTCCTTCAATCATATGGTCTGCCATCTTATGGTGACCAATTTGTTGCCATCATTCTCTCCAGTCTGTCTGTTTCATTTCCATGTCATGGAGTGGTAGAAACATAGCCCAAGTGATGCAGGTTTTCTGACTCTTGTTGTCTGATAAATCTAGGCTTCCTTTGTTATAATAAATAATGTCTGCAAAAAGATCATAAGCAATGCAATTAAAGGGGACAAAAGGAAAGACAAGGGTACACCTGTGGGGGTGCTGACTGTCCTCTCAAGTGGTGGATGGATCCTAGGTTGGTGATGCAGAGGGCATACATGTGGGTAATGATGGACTTGAACAAAGCATGGGAATCCTCTTTATTCTGATGCTAGCATCAGCCATTTTATGCTGAATAAACAAATATTTTTTTCTTTGTTATGATCAAGCTCCAAACATCCTTTGCAGCAAAAAGTTTCTCTGGGAGAAATTATATCCTATACTGCATGCACCAATATGGCCTGACCACATGGTGGATGGAGCCAATAAAAAGAAGACGAGATGATTGGCACAATGCATGGCCTTTGGCGAAGCAAGTAGAGCTTAGAGATCCATACTTGATGCTTAGGCTCTGTTTGGTACTATTTTTTATTTTTTATTTATAAAATAGACATACTGTATCTAATGCAGAAACTATAATTCTCTGCCTAATGAAGAGTTATTTTTTGTCCTCGCCACGTTTCGGGTCTTCATTTAAAAAAAGAGCAAACCAAATATATATTTTTTTTAAGAAATCTGAAAATAAATAAAATAGAATTTTTGCTTTTAGATTTTTATAAAAAAGAAGGGTGACAGGTAAGTTACTCATTTACGTAAGCTATCTTGGTACCAAGCCTTTGCTCTCGTAACGTTGTGGTCTCTTTAATGGATACCAATAAAGGAGCAGACCAGTCTTGTCTTTAATGGATACAAGCATGAGGCTGAAGGCAGTGGATTGGAATTTTTCCTCATTCATTTCTTTGGCGATAAGGCTTTAGTCTTTTTCACATCCATCAGCTCATCTTCCACCTACGTTCTCCTTTTTATATCAAGCTGAAAAGAACAAATACCTTTAGAAAAACTCATAGAAACTTCCGTAGCAAAGTTTCAATCAAAAAAATTTCTGATAATTTATTAAGTGGTAATTAGGTATTTCTGATGACTTAATTATTATTTTCTTCATCCAAATTGAGGTAATCTGAGAACAATTTCATAGTGCATGTGGCTTAATATATGGAGTCTATGATAAGCTTTCCTATACTAGTGCAAAAGAACCACTTATTCAACTAAGAATATCTAATTCCACGTAATGTTTGAACAAACTTTAGTTTATAATTATGGATAAGTTTGATATTAATCTTGGAATTGGCCAGCTTTTCACGGAAGGTATAAGATTCAATTAGTTTATTCATAAATCATAATTCCTTAGCGAGGTCACCTTTCTTTTAATTATTCTAAACCTTGTGTTCTATTAGCTCAATGTTTACATCATTTGATACGCAATTGGCAGCAGTATGTGTTGGAAACGTGAAACGCCCACCTTGTCTTTTGAAGGGGCCCTTCCTCTCTAGAGCCATTAAGAAAGTACATATCTTTTGATTCTTTTCATTCATTTGTGTAACCCACGCCTTTCAACTCTCTTAAATTTAAAGAAGGGGTTGCTATCTTGTAGAGTTAAAAATATTAAGGAGAGAAGACTCTTGCCATCTGGCAAATGAATGCTTATTTACTAAAAAGACAATCATGGTGGGATTATATGTACTCCCATGGCCATGGTTTTTGGCCACAAGTTTAATTCCTTTGTCTTCTATCCTATCAAATCCAAACTCATTAACCTTGAAGCTCCAAATAGTAACCAAACTTGATTCCTCAAAAGAAGTTGCTACTCCAAAACCATGAGTTTGTCTGCTCCAATTCTTTGTGTAATATCGAATAGGGAATAAAAAAAAAAAGGTTCATGGGAATGCCCTCTTAGTTTGACATTGCCAAGGCAACCAATTAGCTGGCTGATTAGCGAGTTCCGATATGTAAGTATAATGGGAAAGAAAAAGGGCTACATTTTTTCAGGCAATAGCATTGTGTTAATGGAAGAGAAGAATCCATGAGAATAGTAGATTTAAGAATTGGAACGAACTAACAAGGTTCAAGTTTAGTTGGCCATTGGAAGTAGCTTGAAATGGGTCCATGTCTAAGATCCTAATAAAAGCAACATGTAGGGTTTGGACATGGATAAAAGCTATCCATGATTTTATGTAAGATAAACATCTTAATTAGCGCAATAGTTTGCTCATTGCATGGTTCTTTTGAAGGGATTGATACATGGCGATCTCACATTAAATCCCCGTAGTATGTATTTCATTCTCATCTCTTTTGTGAAAGGTGAATTGTTATAGTTTATTATTGAAAGAATCCATTATAGGGAAATAACTCAATATTAATTAATACAATAGTATGTCTTTCATTCCCATCTCCATGATTTTATAGTTTATTAATGTCCACATCCCATACCATGTTTTTCTTCCTATTGTTCTTACCATGATTGCTGAGCCGGCAATAGCTCAATAGTTTTTTTAATGCAACACTGAAATCTTCTTCTTGGAATGAAGCAAAGAGGCAAAAGTAAGCACAAGAGAGATAGAGATAGATAGATAGAGAGAGACAGAGAGAGATCATTTATTGAAATATTAATACAGTAGCACCTATCTACAGTGTCCTCCTTGAGCTTCTCACGGCGGTGGCAATATCAAAACTTGCAAAACCTGTGCATGAAGCAATATATTGTTTTAAAAATGCTTCTGATTGGTTTTTTGTAGTATCCTTTCTTTAAAGTAAACCAAAATATAGCCTCGTACTTGCATCCACTTCCATTTGGGAAGAGGTTCTGGTTTCAGGCCTTTGGTATTCCCAAGGTTTTCGACTCTGGCAGCTCTAATTGGTGACCCTCTCCCTATTGTTCTGAAGGAAAAAAAAAAAATACTTCAAAAAAAGAAATCTTATGGCTAGAGACTTTTTCTCTGTGGTCATGGATCCTCCGATTGACCAACACCTCTTGATTGAATTCGATTCCACAAGTAATAGTTATCTTTATTTTTTAAATTATATTCGAAGTGTTTAACTGCATTTATTAATTTTTCCATCACCATCGATCATACCTAGACCAATATATAGCTCTCTATCATGAAGCTTGCAAGCAAAGATAATGTGACACATCTTGCGTCGATATGCAAGTACATCACAAATTAAAATTATACGTACATGCAAACTCATATATATATAGATAAAGAGAGACAGATAGATAGACAGACGCATACATCGTAGATAACTGGAAAATTTTGGGCCATGGGCATGTAGTGGATCCAAAAAGCATTAGAGAAGCAAGGTTTTTGCACCAATTATGCATGCAAGGCTCATTTATGAGAAGAAGAAGGAAAAAAAATAAAAAAGCTGATTTGCTCCCCCTAAATTTGGTGCCAGTGCTCATCTCAACTTTCCAAACCCCTATACCTGCCTGCTCCCCACCATCTCTTCACTTGGACTCAGAAAGTCTCAGGATCCAAACTATCCACCGTAGCCTCTAGGAATAAGCAAACGACAACCATTCTCTTCACAATCCAAAGCACAAACTTTGCAAAAAAATAGGGATCAAATAAGGGGGTACCCATGGCCCTGGACTCATTGGTGGCAAGTTGATGGCGTTATAAAGCCAACAATCTAGAAACATAGACAAATAAAAGTATAAGAAGAAGAAGAATAGTATATATGTGGATGACAAATAGAATCCAGAAGAATAGTTGTCTGAAAGGAGAATCAATAAGAAATAATACACATGGATATATATATGAAAAGCTGGTAGGTAGAGAAATGGATGAGAGATGTTGGAAACCCTGTCACGGAATGGAAAAATTATTTTGCTCACCTCATCATCAGACTCTTTAATAACAAGTGGATATAACATGTAAGCGAAGACTTTTTCTCTTCTTTTATCTTCGTCCTTTATGTCACACATATACACCAAGAAAATGCTGAAGGTAGCTTTCAGGCAGAGCAAAACCGAAGCACGTCGCCGGTTTTTTTCTTGGCTTCTAGTGGAGTTTGGTGTGCTAAATGCAGGGCGAGACTAAAGTTCCTGGTTTCAGGCCTTGGGTTCCAAGGATTGGAGATGCCCTTTCTGTATCACTTTTGTTTGGTCTACTTTATCTAATCTTAGATTCCTTACTCTTTTTCCGCACGACATGATTGTTAAGATTAAGTCATCTTACAGCTTTGAGTTCTCACTGGTTGGAGGTAAAAATTGTTCTTTCTTCTTCTTTTTTTCTTGGATAAGATAGGTAAAAATTTGTTGAATTTCATCACTATGAATTGATTTTTGCATGAGGCATAGCTAATAGTGTCATGACATCTAGGATTCATTTGGCTTGTGGAAGAATTTTTCCTCAGTAAAATATTTTTTCTGAAAAGTTGATTCTTAGGAAAAATAGTTTTGCCATGCTTGGTTGACCATAAAAAAATAGTATATTTTAGAGTAGCTAATATTTGATTGAGCATCTATTTTTGAAAAAGTTGTGCAAAATATTTATCATATTCTTAATAAAGAAAAATATCTTATCTATAGATTTTGATAGCTAAAAGATAATTTTTTTTAAAAAAATTCAATTTCTAATCGGTAGACAAGTAGCTTTTCTATGAAACATAAGAATCTTATTACCATGGGATTGCTACTTTTCCATCTCTTTTTTTTGAAATCTCCAACCAAACAAGAAATATTTCTTCATTTTTCCATTGACTGCACTTTTTTCTCTTCATTTTTCACGAACCAAACAAGTCCCTAAATTGTTGTTCTTTTTTCAGAAAATGACTAATAGATTTTGATGCTTGTCAAGCATGTTGCTATTCCAAAAGATCTAATATAATTATATTCTATTAATACAATTATTTTACCTTAATAGAATAGGAAATTATCATTGTGCATATAGAGGAACATCAAAAGGAACACAATTGTTTATGCACAGATTGTGATTATTATTAGGCGCGCTGATATATGAATCGAACGGATTTCATAGAAGTCCTAAGGAATTTAAGAAGCATCCCAAGAAACATTAGCAAACAACTAGCTTTAGTTTGCATGTCTATCTATTGGTTCAATGATTTTCCTCATTGGAATAGAAGATTTGGCATCATTACAATTGTTGATATATGTGATCCTATGTAGGAAGTCAAATTGGCCTCGAATTCACATACTCAAACCATGGTACTAGGTATAATTACTCGGTTCGAGCTTCTAGCCAAGCATGTCCTCCACTTATATTTTGTACATTTTGAGAGCCTTTCGGTTATCTTGAAGTGTTGCACTTCCCACTTAGGTTACAATAATGGTCTTATTAGTAGGCTTCTTAAACCTATCCCCCTACAATCTCAATACTAACATTTTCCGAGATGGCTTGAGGGTTGAAGATGTTGCATTCCCTGTTGGGACCAGTTGCAGCAGCACCATGATCCATGACCCCAGAATCAAAAGTACAACAAGTACTTATCTTGTTAAATTCAATAAGAAGCCAAATTGTGATGCAGATCTCCCTGTTAGAAATGGAAATGCAATTTGCCGTGTAAGCTACGCTATTACCATTGTCACCATCACCATCGTCGTTTTCCAAAGAGTAGGTCTATCTGTTGCTTGTTATGTTTCGATAGCTTTTATCTATCTTTCGAATCTCGTTCATTAAACAGAGTTATATGTTATGGTATCGCAAATTAAAGTCGGTCGACCATGTGAATTGACCAACCTGATTTGCTTCTAGGCCGGACTCCGCTGCCTTATCTCCGACAACAACACCCTGCTGCTGATGTTGTGGCAGTTTTCGATTGGTTGGCAAAAGCGTGATCGCGAACTTGGGGCCTAACATGTCAGCAGGGTATCTAAGTCCTTGTCGCAGATCCAAGAAGGATTTCTCTAATCTGACCTAACCCTGTTGTCATGGTGAGGCTTCAAATTTGACTTTGGTGGGTCTTAATCTAAGTCTGAATTAACTAAGGACAGATATTTTGCAAACCCAATTACCTAATCCCTTAGCAGAGCCCAGTTGGCCTGTTTTGACTCGAACACTTCCGATAAGATCGTTTCTTTGAGGGCCAGCCTACCATCAAGCCCACTGCCCCAATGGGAAAATGCCACTGGGCCAGGCCTAGTCCAGGTCCAGTCAACAGTCCACTGGGTCCGCTAAACCAAACATAGTTGGTTCTTTGAAACAGATTGGGCTTGTATGGGCTGTAATTTTGCAAGATTAGGCCTGCAAATTGTTTATAGGGTGCGTGTTGTGGCCTACTACACACTATGGCCCAGAATGAGCCATCACCAACTTCTTGCCATGTTTGGGCTTGTAGGATGCGTATTGCGGTTATTTATTTATAGGTTGAAAGCTGAATTAAGGTTCAACAATTGTTTATTCATAGCAAAATGCACTGGTTCACTTTTTTTGATTTTCTCCTTCCTTTGAAAATATTGTACCTTTTCTTTTATCTTGGTACTAAATCCAAACCTAGCACCGACCCAGCCCAGACCAAATTTATTGGTTAGGTACAGGTCGTGCTTATCTTGGTTTAGCTCAAGTGACTTGATGGGTCGAGAAAATTTTCTATGAACCTAACTCTATGGTAAATGAGTTCAAGTCATGAGCCAGGGATAAAAAGAAAAAAAAAATAGGTCAAGTTCAAGTCATGCTTGTCTTGATCGAAACTCAACTTGATTGCAAGCTTGGTAAACTTCAACCATATTTAATGTTTTAGCAACACTTAGGTCGAAGATTTGGATGCTTTACTTAGCCTTCCTCTTAATCTTCAAAGCTGAAGTTAGACCCTTACAGGACATAGCCCAACCTAACTCAAGCCAGCAAAAGTAGAACCCAAAATTATTTTCCAGAATTCAACCCGAGTTATATTCGTCTTAGAAATTATGGAATTGAGTGTGTCTATTCAGGCTTAAATCAATTATAAATACAATAATACTGCAATTTTAAATTGTATTTATAATTGTATGCTAGGTTTAAATCAGGCTTGGAGACCTTTATAATGACCATATTTTTCAATAAGTCTACTTTAGTTAGCTATACTTTATAACTCAGCCCTAAAATCTTGGTTCTATAAAACATGAGCTATTGCTGGACCACATCAAGTCTAATATCGTCAACAATAAATTTGGTCGAAGCAATTTTAGATGGAAGTTTGAGTGCTTTCTAGTTTGGGATGCAATTAGAGAAGTTTGATATTTGATCACTAGTTATTCTTACAGTACGAGGCAATGGATGGTTGAATGGAGCAAGGATTACACAGAATGTAAACCTTGCACTTGCCGTTGAATCATTAATCAACCTATAATACACGAACAATCTGATAGCAGACTAGACTCGTTCCAATTCAATTCCAAATTCGAGCTGATCTTGGACTCTTTATATTGAATGCGATTGTATAAACTGTTTGAGTTATTGTGCTTGAATGGTTATCAGTATGTATATATATTTTAATTTTTGTATAATTTTGTTATGTATTTAGCTAGATATTTATAAACTAAGAGTTACTGATGGAAATCTAGATGCAGTTAACGAAGAGTCACTGAAGTATCGTAAATAGGATAAATGAAGAGTTGCCAATTTCTGGAGGAATTACTTTGGAAATTCAAATAGGCATGAAGGAAAAAAGTCATATTAAATGAAGTCCAAATACCCAAGAGTCACTCTAGAAAGGCCCCTAGGGTCTATATAGAGGGTCTATATTGTATTAAATATCCTCAAATTAGTCCCTTTATAATCTTGTTTTGAGTGAGAAAATATTAAGTATTCATTTGCTTCTTTAAATTGGTTCTGCTTGCTGCTTTGTTTGGCCTTTCCACTCCAATTCTGGAGGCGTAGTCTAAAATATCCAGTGGCCACCCTTTAAAAATGGTCGTACTCTCCATATAAATATGACTGATCAAGTGAGTACAGGAGCCCACAAACTATTTATATGGTAGCCAATAGTATTTAAATCTCACTAGTTGGTGCTCTTATCCTTTATGCTTATGCTTATGCTTCCAAGATCTTCTAAATCTTACATTAATTATTGCATTTCATTTTGTTCTTGAAAATCTACTTACATGGCACATTACATAGCAATTGGCTCTAGCTGATGTAAAATGTGGCAGGGAAATGCATGACTTCAATATCTGCTCTGTAATTTGAGGAGTAAACGCTTGTCCATGTCACACACTAAACGCATGCAACCATACGTTTTGTATGGCTCGCAATCCATCATCACACACACTTTCCATGGTTCCAAATTCAATCAACAATAACCAAATGTAAGATGGCATGTGTCCGCCACAATTCCAGCCTCACCAAGTAAATTTTAGTGGCCCTCCCTTGAAGTGCCATAGTAGTCTAACCCTATTAGTCCCTAACTAAAGAGAAATTATACCCCCACAATGCATGCACCATGTGACCATGCATGATGTCGGTGCATTGCTAAAAGAACGAGCAACTATGATTATTATTATTATTATTATTATTATTATTATTATTATTATTATTTTGGTACAATGGTAGTTCAAAAAAAGGTGACATAAAGAAAAAAAAACAAAATCTAGCTCAGTCTATAAAACCTCCCATACATGGTGAGCAGCAAAAGAGACGACCCAGTCTACAGCCCTGTTTGCCTTCCGAAACACATGGGCAATCTGGAACGACCGGCAGCCTGCTACCAGCTTCTAGATGTCCCTCAGTATAGGGTAATCGTCTCCCTGGTGCCTGACATCACGAATCCACTCGGTCACCGTAGTAGAGTCTCCCTCTAGGATGAGGCAGTCCGCCCCTAAGATCCTCCTCGCATAGGTGACTCCTTCCCATGCAACCCTAAGCTCGGCTCCAATAGCTGTTATGTCACAAGTGCGTTGCCCGCATGCCGCAACTAGTGTGGAATTATGATCTCGGATCATAAATCCAGTCCCTCCTTTGTCTCCTCCTACTAATGCGCTACCATCAAAGTTCACCTTAAGGTGGCCAAGAGGTGAGGGATGGTGATTATTGATGTATATAAATATGTGGGGCACAGAGTGTAAAATATAATTCCCCAGCCTAGCCATGATTCCAGAGTGACCGATGCACCAAGGCTTGACAATCTTAGCCCATTAACCTGCTAACTCGAACTAACCGTTAGAAATAATCAAGTTGAAATCCTTATCTAATAAACATACTGTATGGCATTAGAGTTACGTAGATAACAAGGTATGAATTTCAATGGTAATTTGCAGTACATCATTATTATGTCCTCGTAGGAATCTCACATATGTCGGCATATGCATTTTATCTCTGTATTTCACATTTCAAGTTGTTATGAACACTATTTGTTAATATTGTATAGAAATCAAAATATTTAAGACAAAAAATGTATCAAAGAAAAGGAAATATAATATCGGTGACCAGTAGCTGGCGCTTACTAGTCAAATGTTACTCCACACATGATCACTTTTTGGTTATTAAAATAATTGCTTTTCATCACTTTTGAATTACGTTATCATAGACAAGAGCTTGGTTATGCATTCAAGAGCAAACCCAAACCCCTCTACTAGATTTTGTACACCCTCATCCCATCATGCCAGGATCGCTAGGGTGGCAACTCGATCGGATCATATGCAGATTAGATTAAAAATTCTACTTGATGCGGATTAGATTAAAAATTCATCAAAATAAATTCGATTTATTTATTAAATAGTTCAACATTTTATATTTAAAATTAATTAATTTATTAAAAAAATAATTATTTGATTCAATCCGCGTGGTCCATTTATTAAACAGACTTAGTTAGTTAATAGAATAAATGTATTAAATAGGTTTTTAACATATTAAAAAAAATAAACAAGCTAAAAAGATTAAATAGGGCAGATTAAATAGATCAAAATCACATTAAGCAGAATTATAAACAAGTTAAATGAATTTTAAATAGATTAAATGATATAATTCAATCTAATTATTAGATGGGTCAAAATAGATTAAATGGATTTGTAACTCATTTAATAAATAGATTTTCTAAATTCATTTATATCAAATTTAAATTAATTTAAAGCAGATTATTTGTAAAATGAGTGGATGGATTGGGTCCTAAAGTTGCCATGTTAATGATGACCATCAAATCAGATCTTGCCGGACTCCTCCCTCACCACCTTACAAACTAGAGATAAGCTGCCACAAATTCTCTACCACGTGTCAAGATATCATCCACGCTGTCCGTTCTCTCCACCTTACAATATTTCGTAAGACGCCATCTATCTCCTCTGCTAAGCCTTCTCTCTCAATTCATCTTTGCCGTTTCCGATGGCATCAGCTGCAGCAAACACAGCTCTTTCAAGCGCAACCCTCGGCACGCGCTTCGTCCGGCGGCTCGATGCCGGGCCGAGGACGGTGAGCCTGCGGAGCGCCCTGCCGCGCGCCGGTTGGGCGCTGTTCGGGCTGGAGGCCGGCCGGGGAAGGGTGACCGCCATGGCAACCTACAATGTGAAGCTGATAACGCCGGAGGGCGAGCGGGTGTTCGAGTGCCCCGACGACGTCTATATCCTTGACATGGGGGAAGAGCTGGCCTTCGACCTCCCGTACTCGTGCCGGGCGGGCTCCTGCTCGTCGTGCGCCGGCAAGATAGTCGCCGGCGAGGTGGACCAGTCCGAAGGCAGCTACCTCACCGACGACCAGATCGGGCAGCGCTTCGTGCTGACCTGCGTCGCCTACCCCAAGTCCGACGTCGTCATCGAGACCCACAAGGAGGAGGAACTCTTTGGTTGAGATCCGTACGTGGCATGGACGGATGGAACATGGGATCGATGCCTGTCCCGCTTTGTTTAGCTTAATTTATGCCTTCGTTTGATGAGAGCTCTTTGGGAATTGATGCGAGCTTGAGTTTATGGTTCTCATTATCATGTCAATGAACTAGTATTAGTGCAATCCTACAGACTTCTTTGTTTCTTTTTCTTTTTCCCCCTTAAATTATGGATGGCACTGATATGAAAGTATTAGCTTACTAAGTTGATCCAGCATTATAGTAGTTGGAACAGAGATTCGGATTTGCATTCTAGTTAGGTGTGAGGACCTATGTGGGCGTATGTTTAGTCCCACATCGATTATTCACCGAAGAAATTTTAGGTACTTATATAAGATCAAGAAATCCAAATAATATCTTCTGATTAACCATTTTGGGTGAGGTCTTGTATTGTTATAAATAGTATCAAAGCGGATCTAGTCCATAACTTATGTGGACTAGAGGACACTACAACACAGATCCATTGGGGCTGACCACGAGCTGATCGTAGTGTTTGCGATTAGATTTGAATGGATTTTAACCCTTAGTCTAACGAGGACGTCAGGATCAAAAAACTCAAATAATACCTTCCGGTTAGCTATTTTGGGTGAGGTCCTAAGTTGTGACACTAAGTATGGAAGATGATCACCACACATTGTATAACTCATTATCTACCAGGTCTAAAAAAAAAAATCATAAGAATTTTGGCACTAGATTTTGTTGAGATTATCCAAAATGTAATAGATAACACCCATTAGATATTGGGCATACTCTATTATGATAAATTCCCAGCTTCACCTGATGAATTTTGAGCAGATACCCACATATCAAACTTGGATTGAATTGAAGGCCATTCGTAAAAGACCAGAGATTCAGACCTGCTCCCTTTAGGCTGCAGCCTGGATCGATTCCAGAGGAATGTGACAATTGGGAATTATACACCATATGAAATGAGTTTTATGTGAATTCCAAGCTCAGAATATGCACTGATAACCTTAGTTTTGTTGGACCAACAGGAATCAAAGAAAACGAGGTATAGCAGCAAATGCACGCTACAATCAAAAGAAAAAGGTTAACCAAACCTATGCTCGCAAAAAAGATAAGATTACCAAGTTCCTCCTGCTCAATTCGTTTCATAGATACAATAGAAGCTTTGTTAGATTACAGATGCTTCTGAAAGCTAGATGGTGCAAGAGATCCCAGTAGCCTGCTCAAAGTGCAATACAAAAACGAAACAAAGCCTTTTTGAAGGAATGTGTCCTGTGAAGATGGTCCCAGTGCAAAACATGGATTCACTGCTCGGTAGTATATGGGAGAAGACCAAAAAGAGATGCCTAAGTTATTTGGAAGATAGATGAATGCACATAATTAATAACTCATAGACCTGCTGATTTTGATAATCAGATGTCTAGGATGCCTTTGATAAAAAAATGATGTGCTTGATGCCAGGAACAGGTTTAAATTTTCTAAGAAAGGACAAGTCAATATAGAAGAACGCCTCTAGGAAACATATGCTGAAATTTTTCTTTTTCTTGGAGCAAAACAGCAGGGACCCATGGCAACATTCATTGACAAATGAAATGAAGTACGAGCCGAAGCCAAGAAAAGAGAACGTAGAAGAATGAAAAGAAAACAAGGAGAAGAAAAGGGAGGAAAGAAGCCCAAGCAACCAACAGTCCAAAGCTAGACCAAACGACATACCTGACCCAAACCACGAATAAAGCGCAATCAAGCCCAGCAAAATTATTAACCGAACAAAGTCCAAAAGACCCTTGAGCCCATAGGGCCATAAGCCAAACGTCATTGGCCCACCGTATTTAAATTCGAAATTTGGAACTCCTGGCACCCATCTCCAAATATCTGATCCCTTTGACTGCCAAGCTGACTGATTTGGTCAGGTTGAATTGAACCGGACACATTGAACTAGTTTCTGAACAATCGTGCTTCATCATCGTTGTGTCCTCTAGTCCATATAGATTATGAGCCACGTCTGTTCTATACCATTTATAACAAGCTAAAACCTCACCCAAAATGGCTAGCCGAAAAATATTATTTGGATTCCTAGATCTTGTATGAGTATCCAAGATCTACCCAACAATTAATCGATGTGGGACTAAACACACGCTGCACGGGTTCTCATATACCTCCCCTCTCCGTTCAAGCCCTGACGTCCTCATCAGGCTAAGGATTCAAATCTATTCACATCTAACTACAAACACCACGATCGATTCGTGGTTAGCACCAATGGATCTGCTCTGATACCATTTGTAATAACCCAAAACCTCACCCAAAAAAGGCTAGCCGTAAGGTATTATTTAGATTTCTTGATCTTGTATAAGTATCCAATATCTACTTAGCAAATAACTGACGTAGGACTGAACACATGCCCGTACGAATTATTATAGCTATCGTCCATTCCGCCTCTCATCGGACAAGCATCCAGATCACAACTCTCAACTCACCGTCTCATGCCTCACAGCTGCTCATCTCCGCTCCTCCGTGGCATCGCCACCATGGCCACCACTCCACCACTACAATCATCATACCAGTACCATGGGCCACGCTTCTTGGCAGCAGTTTCGGAGACCTTAGCACCGATAAGTTGCTCCCCCTCAAACTCAAGACGACTTCCATAGCCACTTTCGATCGCACGTCCCTCAAAGCAAGTAATGACCATTGTCTTTGCTTTATCCACGCAGGACAAGCCACGTCTGCTCACTTATTGGGTCACAGCATCACGTCATTGCCAAACCTAAAAAATTATCCAAAAATATGCATCGATTAAATAGTGTGGTTGCTTGTCCGACGATGGAGAAGCCATGCATGCACACATCCATTGAACCAAGCCAAGAAAGGAACCAACATGAACACCATGGCCTCAAGCCGAGCCAAGAAGGGACCGACACGACCATGTTAAGGCATTAGTCTGTGGCCTAAAGCCGAGCCAAGAAAGGGACCCACATGAGCACCATGGCATCAGATCGTGGGCTGAAACCGAGCCAAGGGACAATGAGAGGGCAAATAGGCTGCAAGCGTCGACAAGTTGAATCCATGGTTAAAGAGCTCGAGTGGAGGTGACTAGCCCAGGCATCATTGGAGCCATACTCCATCCGAACCAAGAATTCCATCAAGGTAGAGTGGACGTGGGAAAAAATGGCAGGCAGAAATCTTACTTATTCCACAGCTACCAGAGGTAGGAGATGAAGCCTATAAGTGGATTAAGGCATGATCCAAAAGGATCATCAAACTCAATATGGATCGCTTTAGTCATTACGAGTAGGTCTAGACAGGGTCTAGGAGCGAGATCCGACATATTGGGAAGGAGGTTATTAGTCCATTCTTTCAGAATCTTTCTAACAGTTGTTTGAGCAAGGGAACAGTTTCCTTGCACAATTATCACAATGAAATATAAACTGGGTATAAAAGATCATTGTAACTATTACAGGATTTGATTTCACAACAGGAGGTTTAAGTTTTATGCCAATCATCTTCTTTTTTTAAAAAGAACAGAAAAATGGGCATCATAACATTTAGTTAATCACTAGATGTTAGTCACGCATGTTGGGTAACTTGCTTCATGAGTGCAATTATACTACTCCTGAGCATTCAATGAGAATGATCAAGTTACTTATCGAAACCCCCAAATATGTAATCATCAGCATAACAGCTATTAAAAAAATTTCATCTTTTTTCACCAGCATTGTATTGAACGAGTTTTATAATGACAAACCAAAACTTGGATTATGCAACGAAAGATGGTTTTTCCCCTAACTCCCCGGAAAATTGCGTTTTTGAAGAACATCCATCACCTGCGGCAAAACCATTCCGACAACCGTGCGCGGTGCCAAAAATTGCCTCAAAACCCTCCTACTGTGCATTTTATATGATGGCAGCAGCTGTCTTCTGTATTCATTCCCCTCTTCCCCATCCAACACCTATCAAGCAACAATCTTTATTGAAAAATAGGTTCTCGAGCTGTCATTCTGCGCGTTCCAATGAATAACTTAGACAAGATTGGCGGGCTTACAGCAATGACGCGATCTCCGAGGCTGACTTGATCGAAGAAAAGTGCGAGCCAGCGAGTGAAAGAGCGGAGTCTGGGCTCAGCTTCCTTGCAGCAGGGGTGCGAGAAGAAGACCCCTGGACTTGCCCTTGAGGTGTTTGCGGGAATTCCCCAACGGCGCCGCAACCCCTTCGGCGTGCACGAGGGGCGGCACTTCGGACTGGTTAGGGGCACCACAGGCGTTCGCTGCCGTCGCCATTGGAGAGAGAGTATGTCCCTGCTTTGCTCCAATTCCCGCCTCCTCGCAGTCGTCGGCCGCTTTTCTACGATATTGACCGTTTCCTCGGGTGGTGTCATGGATGCCTGGTTGGACCCGGTCATTGGCGGCGAGGGCGCCAAGGTTGGCTTTTAATCCATTATGGAGGTTCGTTCAACCACGCATGGAGGAGGTCGGTTTGTCTCTTGCGATAATTCGACTCCTTGGACTACCGGAGAAATCTTTGCGCAGCCCTGGAAGAGGCCGGGACGAGCGAGGGAAAGCATGGGTGGTATAAAATGTCATCTTAGTTATTACTTTTAAACAAATACTTATACATATACATGCATACATACATACATACATTATATATTAATTATTAAAAATAGTATTATGTTTAGAAAAGGATTGCTGATGATGTTATAGAAGCAGTTTGTTTGCATTATAATAGTAGGGATCCATGATTTTCCTTAATTGAGCACATAAGTTGCCAACATATTGTTAATCTACTATTTTTTTAAAAAAAAAACTATAGTTGATAATCTAGTCTCTTGTCAACTATGTGTATACGCATACTTTATTTGCATGGATGACTCTCCTATTAGACTTTTAACTAGCATGTTAATAAATAACAGTTTTTAGTACCATTTGACAAAGGCTGGCCTTTTTTTTCTTTCTATGGAATTTGGCTGGGTCCACTCTAAAATTATTTCTAGATATTTATGAGTATGGGCCTAGTCTAGTCTGTAATTCTATGGTCTTATTAGTTGCACTGATCTAATCCATGAATCCAATATGATTTTCAGCCCAATTATTCAAACAGACCTTCGAAAGATTAATCTAAATGAGTGTTGGTTGAAGGTCAAGGTCAACACCTTTCCATATCATTTTGATCCAATCTGAACCTTTCCTTGCCCACCTAATTTTTCTCTATACTCTAGAGATCAGCTCATCCAGCCAAACATGGGCATTTCTTGTGCTGCTTGCCATGACGTTGGAATCACTTTGGCTCGATTCGTTAAAAGAAAGGAGGGAGAGAGAGAGAAGGATCCCTTGCATATTGCAATGATCTATTTAAATGGTAAGGCTTTGTTTGTATCATTGATCAAGAGACTGCATGTTGGATAAAAATTCACACCCTGCTCTATTATCCACTGGAATAGTGATTTCCACCATGCAGCATGGGTTCATGGAGTTATATGTGCACTTACTACTTGTTTTCTAAATAGATTCATGCATGCACTTCTCTTGAGGAAATATTCACTACAACAAGAAGGAAATTTTCTCACACTTTTTAATTCATATACCGACGCTTATAAGCGTCGGTATTTTTATTGCCAATGCTTTTTAAAGTATCGCAAAAACGTCGGCAATATAAGCATTGGACAAGCATCGGCAATTACCGATGCTTTGCCAATGCTTATTAGTGTTGGCAGCTACTGACGCTAATAAGCGTCGTGTTTTGGCTTACGTCGATGCTTAATAATATAAACAGTTGGTCTTTTAACAATACTTTAAAGCATCGTTAGAGTAATGTTTTTTTAAATATATATATTTAAAAAAATTAAAAATTTTGTATACATTTACCAAACACATTAATAACAAAAGTCACATATTGCAATCAAACGGATCATTCAAAAAATTTATATTGTCAAATATGATTACATTTACATTATCAATTTATATTTACAATGTGCTTCGAAAACATAAAAAATATACATATATAACTAAATAAATAGTCTATGAGGTATCAGGGTCGATGGCATCATCATCACCATCTTTACGAGTAAATGAAGTATCAGAAACCTACAAAAAAAATAGAAACTTTAGAAGTTAAGAATACGAAAATCATTAAGCTCACACAAAAATACATGATAATTATGTAAAATATTCAAATAGATATAGTTATTTATCTGAGGAGGGGCAAATCTATGCAATATAGCTGAAATCTGGTTAAGCCAAGCCCTTAAAAATTGTATCTCTGTTTGATGGCTCTGCCTCAACTCTTCCATATCTGGATGATAGCTCTGCCTTATCGCTCCATCTCCGTATGATAGCTCTACCTTATCTCCTCCATCGCTACTTTTAAACTACAAACCTCTGCAGTGTTACTATCTTGTCTGGCATCTTGAGTATATTGACTCACTGCAGACAATTGAGCGGGAGGTAACTCCAACGCTATAACCTCTCACTCGACCATAACATTTCGGGCCCATCGATTCAGCAAATACCTGAGCTTCGATACTACTGGTCTGGCTAAATGATAATGTATTCCTGATGCACTTTGAAATAAGTGATGTAGCCCTGTCCTATATCTCTCAAAAAATCACATATTAATATTTGAAAAAAAAATTAATAAATTAACATATGCAGGAAAAATTATTGATAGTTCAGATAAAAGCTACACACAATTTGAATGTTTGGCCAGCGAAAGCATCAAATGCATCAATACCCTCCCATAACTATTTCAATTCCTCTATTAAAGGCTGCAGAAAAACATCAATATCATTACTTGGGCCCTTATTACCCGGAATAACCATTGCTAGAATGAGTAAAGAATGTTTCATATATATCCACGATGACAAATTATATGGAATCAAAACAGCCGACTAAGTATTGTATATAGAACTCATCGTTCAGAAAGGATTAAACCCATCAGTAGCTAAACCCAGTCTAACACTGCGAACATCAGAAGCAAATTCGTGATGTCTATCATCAAATGCTTTTCATGCTAAACTATCTGCTGGATGTCTTAACATTCGATTCTTTGTATGACCTTCATCATGTCATCTCATTGAGGAAGCTATATTCTATGATGCATACATCTTTTTCAATCTAGGTATGAGAGAAAAATACCTCAAAACTTTAGCCAGTTTTTTCTTAGTTCGTGCAGCATCCACTTCATTCAACAAATCATGCCCGTCTTCTTTATGTTTTTCCCATCGTGAAGATCTACATATTCGGCAAGACTCTTGGTTAACATTTTCACCATGGTATAATATACAATCATTTAGACAACTGTGTATCTTCTTGTATCCAAGATCCAATTTTTTTTACTAACTTTATGGCTTCATAAGAAGATGATGACAAAGTAACACCTTCCGAAAATGCATCCTTTAATAATTGAAGCAACATAGTAAAAGACTTGCTAAACCATCCATTCAAATATTTCAAATGGAATAAATGCATAAGAAAAAAAATCTTCGTAAAATTCTTACAATCCGAATATGATTTTTGATCACAATTTTTCACCAAGTTATGATACCGAGCTATGTTATCAGAATACATAGGTTCCTCAACATGTATATAATCAGTATCTGTACGCTCATTACCTATTGTAGCTGCTTCTTGTCCGCCACTAAAATTTGTTAAATTTTCAATACTATGTCCAAAGCCATCTCTGAGTAAGCCCCTTATATCATCTTCTCCTACATAATTTTTTTTTCTGTTACTGGATCCAAAACTAGATGTGTTTTCTATATAGGAGGGTTGGTTATATAAAGACGACAATATTGACTCTTCATAAAATTTCCATTCATTATAACACTTTAGAAAATCATTCCATACCAAATGTTCTTCAACATTTTTTGGAGTAAGAGAAGAACAATTTATACATTTTCAACATGGACATAAAATTTTTCTGTTCATATTAGATATCTCAAAAATAAATTTAATGAAATTCTGAATTCCATTCAAATATTCTTTACTTGATCTCGACTTGTTTAACCAACTTTTGTCCATTATATTAGAATAATGATCGAATTGCGACTTATCTACAAAAGATAAATGAAATTAGATACTAAGTGAAAAGTTGTTTGAAGCAATTTAGCAAAATCAATATATATAGGAAAAGTAAAACTAATCTAACAAAATGCTAATACATGATGGTTTAGCGCTTTTTAAGATCATTTTTCATTTTTGTAAATAGGTGCTGGACCTTTATCACATTTTATGTTCTTTTTGCTTTTCTCTCTTTGTATGTTGAGGAAAGATTTACAAGATGTGTCTCATGTTTAGCTTTCCTATTTTGCTCAATGCCGTAGGCTATATTTATAGAACAGAGGGGCAATAAGTTCTAGAAAGAAACTCTATCTCAGGCTAAACTACTACACATTGAGGATAAATTAGGATAAGAATCACATGTATAACTTCACATATATGAAAATGCCTATGATCACTGATCAAGAACTCTGGCCAGATGCATTCAGTACAAAAATCATGTTCGGCACGTCCAAATGTGGAGAACTAAAAGGCCTTCCGATGAGGAGTTCAACAATATTAGGACATCTCAATACATTGTGTCAAGCTTCAATACATTATCTCAATATAAATGTGTTTTGGTGTTAATATATTCAAGCCAAACCCAACTCTGATTCACGAGGATGAATTAATTGTGCTAGCTAGTAACATTATCTAAGGACATTTTCATCCCAAACATCTCCACACCATCTCTAAACTTGCCTCTACACCATAAATATTTAATAGTAAATCCTATCATAACCTCTTGCACCTTCTGTTCTTGGACCCTAGAAATTTTACCAAACTCTCCCATGTGTCTCCAACCCTTGCATGGCTAATTCTTCTAAAATTAGAGATAGATGATCGAATTATGGGTGGTTAAACTTCATTATGCCTCTACTTTTTCACAAAATAGATAGACTAAAAGTAAGAACTTTAGGCCCACAAGAAAACAACAGCTTAGGTTTGAACCTTAATTAAAGGCCGGGTGACTTGGTGGAAATTTGCCCATCCTTTTCTGTTTATCTCCACAACTTTATGGTCATAATTGAATTTAGTAACACTTTTTAGTTTTTTTTTTTTGTGCAGTAGAAATAAAAGAAGAGCAATTGCCAAATTAAGCGTGCATTACTAGGACAATGCCTTAAGTAAAAAAAGAAAATCACCTGAAAGTAGGACGATCGAGATCCGCAATCAGCCGGAGGAGGGCAGTCGGCTGGAGCTTCTGCCGCTAACACTGCGGATTGGCGGTGGGTATGGGCAAGACGAGGAGAATAAGAGGAGGAAGTTGGCCAATAAGAGGAGGCCAGCGGAGAGGGGGGGAGGAGGAGAAGGGGACCGGCGTGGAGAGAGGCGGAGGTGGTGGTCGATCAATGGCAATTGATGGGGCAGCACTGCTTTCGAGCTGAGATGGAGTGAAAGGGGCTGAGGGAGGGGGTCGGTCGGGGTGGGTTAGGGATTTGAGGTTGATGGAGAGGTCGGTAGGGGTGGGTGGGTTATATGGAGTCCAACGACGCTTATAAGTGTCATCGGGTTTTGACTTCTGCCAACGCTTATAAGGGTCGGTAATTAAGCCTTCCAATGCTTATAAGCATGAGTAATTAATGGCTTCTAGCAACGCTTCCTGAAAAGCTCAGGCGTGGTAGGCAAATTGGGATGCTTCTATCTAGCATATGCAATTCAAGGTTGGCAATTCCAATTTTTTCTCTAGCGATCACTGGACTGAGATTCACTCTCTCCAAAGCACCAAAAAGATTCTGATAGCGGAATCGGTTTCCCGGTGAATGAAAGCGGATAATGGAGGCGGAGGACTCGCTGTGCTGCAAAATTCTAACACTTCTGACGTGAGAGGCTACGCAGCAAAATTTTAACACTCCTATGCGAGAGGCTACGTGGCATCCTTCATGCAGGATTTTTATACCAACTTCACATGATTGTTTGGAATAATTGGTGTTGGAGCTTAAGCTGATATTGCAAAGCAAATCAAACTGGTGGATTCAAAATGATGTCACGTATGATCCGTGTCAATAACCCACAAGCATGGTTAAGTATAAATTTTGTGTTAATATAGTTGGCAAGAATATCATTATGATTATGATATGCATGTCTTTATCTATGAATTGGCAAGGGAGATGGATGTTCTAATCCCAAGTGGCAAGTGACCGGGGCGGTGTGGAATCAGTTTGATGATGACACCCAACAAATGCAAAAGTTGAGATCCTAGTGTACAATTTTTATCCATGCATTTAATTTGCTAGTTATCCATATATAATATCTTGTCCAAGTTGAATGATCCAAGTGTAGCTTCCATATAATAAATTCTATATACTGGAAAGTGATAGATCATGTTTTCCTTTTAAAATGGTCATTAGTTTCATTGGCTCATGGTTACTCCTTCGATACGGATACATTAAATCTTAGGGCTGCGATCATAATTAACCACAAACATTGAATCCATGTTTCGGAGGTGCTATAACTCTATATGTGCATACAGGTGAAATACTACTTCAAGTGATGTACACCCTTGTGTATGACACACGGAACAATTACTTCTATATTCAAACCACAAAACTTAGTTGTTATCTTATGATAATTTCGTAAGTTCTTTTGCTAATAATAATATATATAGCCATGCTTTTAACATCAGAAAATGATATTTATCTATAATTTTCTTTTCATTTCTTTTGACATCATTTTGATCTTTAATTATATTATCTTTAAACCCTCGAAAAATGATATTGTAAGACAAGTTGCACTAAATTTGTAGTGGATATACCGAATCCATAGCTGGATGTCACCTTAAATCAACCCTCCATATAACAAGGAGCCGGCTAATGCCTCGCCGACTCTTTTAATAAGACAAGAACAAACTTAATTATAATAATTTCCCATTCATCAATCGGACCGCAGCGACCGTGATCAAAGAATGTATATAAAAAAATCAGAACCGCGTAATTTGTGGGCCCACCAACAATCCAACGGTCCAGAAACAGATCTCCTCGTCAAGATCTCTCCCTCCCGGCGACAGAAAACTGCCGCAACGTGGACGATCAACAATCCGACGGTCGAGATCGAGCGAAGCAGAATCGTATTCTCGATGACGATGACATGTCCTCTCCTGTCCTCCGCGTAGCAGTGGATTTTAGATTTGTTTAGAAGCGGGATGTTAAATAAAACTCTTTTTTTCGCACCCAGTCGTGCACCCAGTCATAAATAGTTATTTTTTTTCTGAAAAAAATAGAAAAGGAAAGTAGGTAAAGAATAACGGCCATTTCGTTGGTGTTCTTGTTTCCGTCCGGCGTTTCCTCTAGAACCAAACGTCATCCGTTATATGATCAACGGTCGGTTGTCAATGATCGGACAGATGGTAAACGCTTTTATTTTTTTTCTAAATCACACACCATTGACGAGGTCTGACTTGGATGACGGGTGATTTAAGCATATACGTTAGTACCCTACAACGTAAAAATGAAGGAAAAGTTCTTATCTGTGCCACGTGTAATGCATGAGTCTTGGAACATGTCCAAAATATTGAAACAAAGTCCATGGTGGATCTGCGGTATTGAAAAAAATGTTAAAATAAATAAATAAAAAAAAGCTAGGTAGAATAGGATTCCTGTTATTAATAATAAGATGGTTATTAATTGCATAAGTGGGAATTATTTGGGACTATTTCCCATGGTATCTGCATGGTGATGGTAAATTATGTTTAAAATTTAAGTTATCAGAACATTTAAGTACCCTACACTATATAAATTATTTTTCTTTTGGAACTAATATTTTTTAAATAATCTATAGATACACTATGGGACTTTAGTTATTATACACCAATTTGCTACATGGGTAAGAAGTATAGGTTTTGATTTTTATTGGAGTCAGCCCTCAAGGGACCGGATCAAATGGAAATAAATGGAAATAAAGGTAGAAAGGTGGAGGGTAGAAAAAAGCAATCATATGAACACTATTAAGGGCGGGCTCGAGGTTGAATTGGGAGGAAAAAAACAAATTTAGTTTGGAATTTTTAGCTATACTCCTTTTTAGGTTGATATTATTATCATGCCCGACTTGTCTAACTTTATAATAGAATTAGAAAATCCCTAATCGATCCAACTATATAGTTATCGATCACTTAATTTATTAATATGTTCAATAACTTGACGTGCCAAACATCTTAAACTTTGAAGCCACCTCATTCAAACTGTACCGACATGATCTAAGTCGAGTCGAAAATTTAACTTAAAATCAGTTAAAGTTTGAGTTGAAAAATGATTATATGAACCAAAAGCCAAAAGTTGCTTCATAGTTGGGTTGGATGTCCAAATCGGCAATCAATATCCTTCATAATTTGGGATTAGAGTTGGATGAAGACGGTTCAATCTCTTCGTTGCAGCTCATCACGTTATTCGCCAATTGTCGCAAGTGGAGCATGGATCACATTCAATCACGGCATGGTCGTGATCGAATGGACCACTCAATCATCGGTGTCGCATGGAATGGACGGTAGTAGATCTCTCTAGTTTGACTCCTAGATTAAAGGATCGCGCTCCCCGTATGTTCGAAAAGTCCGAAAAAACCCAAGCCGCAATGTTCGCACCCGGTCTCCCGGTCTGCTCCCATACAAAAATACGCGTAGTCCACTACGGTAAAAATATTTCCATTTTTACTGCTCTCCACCTTCAAAGTATCATACTACGAAGAAAAACAAGAGCGAAAATGGAATGACCTTTCACCGCCGGTGGGCTCCACTCGGCAAGAACCTTTTTCTTTCCCCACAGCCCCCCTCTCCCTCTCTCCGTGTCTTCCAGTCTCCTTCTCTCTCTATTTCTTGGAAGAAGAATTCGGGGTTTTGGATCGGGCGCTGGGGTTCTTCGATATTCTTTTCGTTTGGAGAAGATTTCAGGGATCGATAAAGATAGATTGGAAGAAGGGGTTTATAATTACGGGCTTGCGGGAGTTGGTAGATATTCTCCCTCGATTTCTCCGAACGGGTAAGCGATTCTTTTATCTTAATGGCGCCTCTTATATTCGATTTTTTTTTTTCTCTATGCATAAATCCTCGAGGGGTTTGGGAAAAGGGGAGATCGATCTGTGGGTTTGAGAGGGGCAGAATTTGTTTTTTGGATTAATTTGGTTTTTCGTTGGTCTTGGGAAGATTGTAGGATTTGGAGTTTATCGAGAGGTGAGGTGGGAGCTGATACTTGAATCTTGGATCTTTGTTCCTTTTTTTTTGAAAAATTTTGGTTTGCTTGAGTTATTTGTTGGGCTCTGATTAGTTTCGGGATCGAGGTTTAACAAGGGGCGGGTCTTGGGTGCTTAATTCCCGGAATTTTTTGAAAATTCTGCTGGGTTTTCATTAGGTTTGGGATCTGGCGTACTGGCGCTTAATATATTTTTTTTAAAAAATTCATAAATGATCAAGTGACCTGTTTTAGGTTTTGTTTTCCTGCTAGTCTCTTCTTCTTCTTTCCTTCATTTCTTGATTATTACTAATATTTCCATCAGAGTTCTGATTCTGGATGAGATGGATAGTTTGCTTTTTAGTTTCTTGAGTTGTATGGATGCGTGAATTTGGTCTATTTTCCGACAATGCTATTTAATTACACTTAATTTGCTCTGATTTATTATGGCGTCGTTTTTATTTATTTTTAAATATAATTTAGGTGATGAATATTTGAAATGTTAAGATTTGGCTTCCAATCCCTTAGGAAGTCCTGCGTTTGGTTAGATTTAGATTTTTCTTCAGGACTTGGGTTGGTTGTCGAGGGTGTTGTTTTTATATGATTATTTATTGCTGTTGTTGTAGTTTTGCATAAGGTTTTTGAGTCTTAAAGATTCCATTCACGGTTTGTAGTAATTCTGGACTCCAGATTGGATTTCTAAGCCCTTGCTGTGCTTTATTGCATGGGATTTATTATTAGATAATTTAGATCTTTTACTGCTGATTTTGTGAGTTCTCTTTGTTATTAGCTATCATTGTCAGTTTCTTGCGTTAGCTATGGTTCCACATTCTCTGAAGTTGCATTTAAGTGTTCTCCATTCTTTAATTCTAGGTTGAATTTTTTACACCTGTGCGCTTTTTTAATAGGTTTAAATTTTCCATTATTAGAATAATTTAGTAAATTTTGATTTTGTTCATAGCCCTTTTGTTATAGCTCATTATTTTCAATCTCACATTAGCACTGGTACAGTATGGATTGTTTTGGCATTGGCGTCCCTTGTTTGCCATCTTCTGATTTTAGCTGGAAGGTTTCTTTTTCTTCCTCCATGGAGGTTTCATGTTTCCCTCATTCTAATTATGTTTTTGCACTTTTTCATGTACCTTGAAGGTTATGTGGTCTTTGTAGTTCCTTTGGATCTTGTCACCATTTTGTAAATAGTTTATTTGTTGAGGTTGCAATTGCATTCAAGTGTGGCATTTGGTGGATACTGAATCATTCTCTTATTTCAGGATATTGGATGTAGTGGGGGAGGAACTGGAACCTGATGTTTTTATCAAGTTTCATTGGGAACTTATGAATACAATGTGTCATGCATGTGGCTCAGAAAAGACACCTCTGGATAGTGGATATCGCTGTAAAATTTGCCATCATTCCATCTGTCAGGAGTGTAAAAAAAGGGATAGTTCTTCTGCCCTGGATGATGAATACCCGGTTGGGCACTGTAAGCCCACTGAAAGTCCGGAGAAGTATGAGAAAGGGTCTTTAAGAATGGATGGTTTGAGTCCTTGCACCACGCCTTTGGTTAGTCCCGCGCTTTCTCTGTCAAGCTATGGAAGTTGGGTTTCAAGCCTTGGTAACTGACTTTTTTTAATCAATTTTTTACCTTTTAGATGTTGTTTGACTTAGCCTCTTGTTAAGCATATGGTGCTAAATTCGTCTTTTCTCAGGTGATTTCCCCGCTGATTTGAGTTCACAAATGAGGTATGTACAATACTTTGATCTGCATTTTGTTCAATGAAAACTATGTAGTCTTCTTTCTTGTTGCACCACATTCTGTAAGTATGACATTGATATAAGGTTTATATTGGGCACTTAGATTGAGATTAACTAACTATACACAACCATTTTGCTACATGAGAAATTCTTTAATGTGAAGGTCCCATGCATTTCTTAGAATGTGTGGCATAGCATCCAACAGCAATTTCTTTCCTTTGTAAATTCCTCTACTTCCATTCTTTAGCCTAGTAATTCTTATGCACATAATTTTCTGTTGCTCTTATAATGAAAGCTACAAATGATGACAAGATTAGCTATTGTGGATCCAATAATTGTACTTTTATTGTTTTATTTGTTGAAACATGTATTGATGGTTGACATGTGGCCATTTATGAGTTATCATTTGGCAGGGAGAATGGAGTTGAGTCTCTGGATACTGGTCAAAAGCATCCAGACATACGATTTACCGAACACTTAGAAGATCATAGAAATGGAAATTCATTCAAAGATATAGATATTCAGTCTTCTCATGCTAAGGTAAATGTAGATGGACCATCAGTGGGCTATTTAGATGGCAGTGGCGAGAAATCTGGACTTTATAATGGCATGCCAGGTGATGCTCGATCCATGAGAATTGGTGATGATTCAGATGGGACAGAGAATGCCATTGACAGCAGTAGTCCGGCATTCTTATCCTATTTTGAAAAAGATTCTCTCATCTGGATACCACCTGAACCGGAAGACATGGAAGATGACATGGATAGCATTGCTAATTATGATGACGACGATGACTATGGTGATGGTACAAAATGGGGTCAACCGAGTTCTTTAAGCAGTCTCGATGAAGAAAATGGGAGTGCTCACAGTTATAAAGAAGAGCGGCAAAAGGCAATGTTGGAAGCAATGAATGGACAGCTCAAAATTCTTGTAAGTCGACTTTTGGCCTCTGAGGGCCTCAGCTTTTCTGGAAAAGAGGGTGACAAGAGTTGGCTTGACATTGTGGCATCATTATCATGGGAAGCCGCGCTGCTTGTCAAGCCTGATGCTAGTGAGGGAAGGGCAATGGATCCTGGTTCGTATGTGAAGGTGAAATGTATCGCATCTGGTACTCGCAGTGAAAGGTACAGGCTGTAGTAGTTTATAAGTTATGTGGTTTTTCTCATATCTATTTTAGATTAAGGCTAAAAAGCTGTTCGCTCAACCATGGAAATTTTCTTTGCAGTCAAGTGATCAAAGGCTTAGTCTTCAAGAAGAATGCTGCACATAAGCGCATGCCAACCAAGTTCAAAAATCCTAGACTTCTTCTCCTTCATGGAGCCCTAGGGCATTCTGCACTTGGTTTGTCATCATTTGAGTCAATGGAAAAGGTAGGCCTAAGGAAGTTCTTTGGTGAATGTCTTGATGATACTGCTTAGAGATTCTGAGCTATTTCTCCCTTTTTTCTTTTGGTATCAGGAAAAGGACCATTTAAAGTCTATAATTGAGATGATAGAAACATGTCAGCCAAATGTAGTTCTGGTAGAGAAAACTGTTTCACGTGACATACAAGAATCTCTTCTTGCAAAAGGAATCACGCTGGTCTTTGATATGAAGCTTTCACGCTTGCTAAGAATTGCACGATGTACTGCTTCTCCCATCATTTCTTCGGCTGACATTCTGATGAAAGTGAAGCTGAAGCAATGTGAGTCTTTCCATATTGAAAAATTTGCAGAGGAGCATAATATCTGTGGTGAAGGTGGAAAAAGGCCGTCCAAAACTTTAATGTTTTTTGAGGGTTTTCCAAAACCTTTGGGTTGTACGGTGAGTTCAGTTATTCCATGTTGTGTCACATATTGGCAAACATGACACCACTGTCTTTCTTCATCAGTCATATATTTGTTGGCTGAATATCTTGTGCCTGCACACAAAATGAATGAAGATGATGGGATCTTTGGCCTCATAACTAGTGAAAATCCTCATGCTCTAATGCTGTTTATCACTTTGTATAAATGATATATAATGCAACTAAGTAAAAAGATTCTGTTTAGCTGATAGCATATTGAAAAGTTTTGAATAAAAGGGTTTTTACTTTCCTTTGTTCCTTCATAATATGCCCCACTCGAAATCAACTTGAGTTGGATTCACCCTCGGAGAAGTGGGGGATCTGAATTATTACTTAAAGCATGATTTTTTTTTCTTGGTGTATAAAGCATGATTTTGTTTGATAACAAATAAAAACAATCAAAATCAATTAAAAAGAGACTGCCACTTTGGCTATTGGAATGATGTTTAATGACTCTCTAGTATCCGTTATGTTGGCATTCATTATTGGAATGTTTAATGTGTCATTGCTCTTTGTTTACCAGCACCATTCCTCTTAAGTCTGGCAAACATTAAACTAGTATGCAATGTGATTACTTGTAAAAACCTTATTAGTGGCATTTTACTATTTCAAATATCATGAGTCCTTTTTTCTTTTTCGTAGTATCTGAGCCACCCTACAGGCATCTGAATAATTATGGTTGCACATGGAACCATTTCTTTGAGGTTTCCACTATTGGAGGCCGTGGTGAAACTGAAGAGGAGCCAGCTAGTTGGTATTAGCTTTATTAGGATACTCTAATTCTTGCATTTGAAGTTTTCTAAGCATGCCTATGTACTTATGCTTCTGATTTGTATCTATTTTTACTTGTGCTTTTGATTTGTATCTATTTTTCATTTCATCATCTCCACTCTTGTCTAATGCTGATTTAGAGAAATAGTTGTGCCAGTAGGCCGATGATATGGTATGGGATGGTACCGTGCCGGGCTGTTCCGGCATGAACCGACAAAGGGAAATTGACAAGGGAAAGGGAAAGGGAGGAGAGAGAGGAAGAGAGAGAGAGAGAGAGAGAGGGGGGAGAGGTAGAAGGAGAGAGAGTAAAAGAGAGAGAGGAGGGAGGGAGAGGGAGAGGGATAGGGAGAGAGAGGGAGACGGTTGCGGAGAGTGAGAGAGGCAGAAGGAGGGTCCAGAGAGGACTTTCAAAGCCCCCTCTCCTTTATATATATATATATATATATATTTGAAATTTTTAAGTAAAGTCGGTAATGCAGAGGAGAGAGGGTTTCGAAAATCCTCTCTTTTCCTTCTCTAGGGGTGTGCAAAAAACTGGCCGAATCGCGAACCCAATTCGAACTGATCTTTTTGGTTTGGTTTGTATCAGTTTTTTTAAAAGTCGGTTTGGTTTCGGTTTGAGAAAGTTTTGAATCGAAAAAATTCGGTTTGGTTTGAATGTTCATAAAATTGATTCAAACCGACGTGACCCGGCCCATGTGTGTATATACAAATATATATATTCAAACTGCACAAACTTGACCCAACCACCACCACCCCCCTATACACACACACATATATATATTATTATCAATTTTTAATTTTTTTCTTATATTTTTTTATATAACATAGAATATCAACCCAATATATGGAACCGAATGAAACTGAATTTTTCATGTCAGTTTCAACTGGTTTTTGTAGATGGTCGTTTCGGTTTTATAAAACCGGTTTAAATTGGTTTGGTTTCGGATTTAGCACTAGATCGACCTAACCTGACCCTCCCTCTGCCTCTCTCACTCTCTGCCGCTGTCACTTTCTCCCTCTCCCTCCCATCCCCCCTCCCTTCCTCTCTCTCTTTTCCTCTCTTTCCTTCCACCTCTCCCCTCCCTCCGCCTCTTTTTCTCCGCCGCCCTCTCCCTCCCTCCCCCCCTCTCTTTCTCTCTTCCTCTTTTTCCTTCTCCCTCTCGCCCTTCCTCACTGGTTTCTCAATGTGAAGGCCGGAACCATCCCGGTCCGCCTTCGATATAGCTCGGTACGTGGATGGTTCGAGATGGATCGCCAACCTTGCTTTCAAGGGTGTATTACATAGAAAGATAGAATTGCAGCTCCTCTTACCGAAGATTTCATCTCAAAACCACTGGAAAACCCTCTTTGTTTCTTTTTCCTCTTCTCTCCAGGTAACAAAGACATGATCAATTCTTTTTTGTTTCAGATACTGCTGAAAGGAGCACATAGTGATGAACTGAAGAAGGTTAAGCGTGTGGTGCATTACACAGTCTTTGCAGCATATCACTTGATTGTTGAAACTTCATTCTTTGCAGATCAGAGGTTATTTTTCTCTGGCAAAAATTCTGTAAGTGGAAATTCTGGTTCTTCTAAGGCTAAACCCATGCTCTTAGCTAGTTGTGATGCTGCACCTTATTCAGATATTTCTAGTATTGAATGTTCTACTTCTAGCATCACTCCAGTGCATGCACTGGATATTCCAATTTTTGATGGACAATTAGAAAAATATGTTCACAAGCAAATGCCATCAGTATCTGGTCAGGGCGCTGAAAGGTCTTCTTTGTCACCTCACCTAAATCCTGATGTTAGTTCGCTTGGATATAGTATTAATCACAGAGATTTGTTTTGCAATAAACCATGCAGTAGTGGTTTCCTCCAGTCTGATTCATCAGCATTGCTTAAACCTGGGCAGGTTCTATCATCTGTCTCAGTTTCTGTTAAGAAATGTTTAGGAGAAAGCTTCCAATCTCACACTTCTGAGTCTGATTCATCATTCTTTGGCTTTAATGAGAAGATGCTTGATGTCCCTATATCTTCATCTTTGGAGATGCTTGATCATGACAAAGAAGCAACTGCTACTATTAATCAAGAAAAGCCTGATGATAGAAACATCAATAATGCAAAGCCTGGGCTAGTCTCAGATATCTCTGAGTATATTGAGCGTTGCAGTTGTGATGTTAGTGACAAAGTTGAAATGCAGAACAAGGATGATATTCAGAGCGTATTAGATCCTCAAAGTATATTGGTTTTGCTGTCTAGCCAGTGTATCACAAAACAAGCTGTTTGTGAGCAGAGCCATCTTTCTCGTATAAAATATTATGGGAATTTTGATATATCACTTGGACGATTTCTGCAAGATGTTTTACTCAACCAGGTTATATTTATTTTTATATCAGTACTTGTTAAAACTCTTTGAAAAATTATTCAATTTAATCATAGTTGGCACTGATGAAATCTTTGCTATTGTGGCAGAAATACACTTGCTTTTCATGTGGTGAACCACCAGAGTCGCATATATACCGTTACACCCACCAGAATGGAACTCTTACTGTTCTTGTCAGGCAACTTCCTCCAGCGTCACGTCTGTCAGGCGAAGGTGAAGGAAGGATTTGGATGTGGACCAGATGTTTAAGATGTCAGCATCAAGGTGGAATTCCAAAATCCACACAAAGGGTTGTAATGTCGACTGCAGCGCGCGGTCTCTCATTTGGGAAGTTCTTAGAGCTCAGCTTTTCAAGCCACTCTGCAGCCAGTAGGTTATCAAAATGTGGACATTCATTGCATAGGGACTGCCTTCGGTTTTTTGGGTATGTGCATAGTATTGGAACTTTTATTTTGCAAAATTGTTTATTGTTTCCATGTTTTTGATCACCAAACTTGTTCGCTCATGCTGATTTTAACACACAGATTAGGCTCCAAAGTTGCCATGTTCCGATATTCGTCAGTCGAAATCTATACTGCATGTAAGCCACCACCGGTCCTAGAGTTCCGTAATCCCCATGGACAAGAGTGGCTTAAGAGAGAGTTGCAAAATGTATGTTATTATTATACTGCAATCGTTGTTTCTGTTTCCTATCCAGCATTGCTGCTTTTTTAATATACATTTATATTTTTTATTTATTTTCTCAAGTGACCTTTTAATTTTCCTTTTTAAGATTCTTGCTAGAGCACAACTGTTTTTCTCCGAGGTTGCAAACATGCTGCAAAAGTTGAAGCTTAAACATTCTAGTCAGATCTCAAAACAGTATATGGATATATCTGGTTCAGTCAAAGACTTTTCTGAAGTGGAAGAGATGCTGATTCAAGAACAAACCGAGTTTGAGGTTGTTTTTCACTACTTTTTAGACAGTTTTTGATTTTTATACATGATTTTCTTTCCCTAATTTTTTCAAAAAATCTTACTGATCTTATTTATTACCATATCATGATATTATTTTCCTAAACTGCTCAATAATTCTCACCATTATATTAACATCATAATCATTTCTTTTGATTGTTCTTTTTCGCTATCAATCATGCAGGCTTCTTTTCTAAAAGCTATTAATCATGGCGAGCAGCTGGGAATGACTGTACATGAGGTTCTTGTTTTAAATTGGCTAAACCAGGAGCTTCTCCTTATGCTGTATGTTTGGGACCATCGTTTGCATCACCTTCTACAGCATAAACAAGTCCAACAAAAGAAGGATGGCAGTACATGCAATACATATGTTGAAAGAAATATGCCAGAAAATGGTGAAAAAGTTTTGGAAGCTTCGAGTCAGATTCTTATAGATGTTAATGAATCCTCTTCTTCTAGTGGCAACTGTCATGCTCAAGATATGCAAACTGAGCTGCAAATTGAGTCAGTTGATGACTCTGGCGACACAAGCAGCAGAGCCCAAAATTCTCTTGATGCAGTGTTTTCTGAAACTGGAAGTTCAGCTGAGAAGATTTCAGATAGATCAACAGTTGAGGAGCATTCAGCATCTTTTCTTGACCATGATTATGGTAGCAAACCAGCTGATGTCTCTACTCCTACTGGAAGTAGCAAGAATGGTCAAGAAGCACAAATTCCTATTTCTGATGATATGCTGGTGGAACACTCTATCCAAGTTACAAGAGAACCATACCTTGAAAAGGTATCTAACCTAGAGCTAAAAAGTGATGAGACAGCTACTAACGGTGAAATATCTGCCATGTCCATGTCCAAGGACCATCCTAGAATGTCTCAGGAGCTCTCCAATTCCAAATTAGAAGACCCAGACAAATGGATATGGGCTCCTTTTTCTGAATTGCGAAGGGTATACAAAAGGGATCTTCTTGGTGGTTCATTGCAGAAGTTTGAATTTGTTAATACTTACACTCCTGTCCACCTGTCTCCAATGTGTCAACCATCTGCTCCCAAAATGGGCTCGTTGCACTTCACAGTTGGTCCTGGTGGCAATGTTTTGTCAGTTTCAGAAGATGAGATATCGAGCATAATAGCTTGTGCACTAGCCATATCTGAGGTTCAGTATGGGTTGTCGGATAGCGTGGCTGAAAAAGAAGCAGGGGAGAGCAAAGGAGAGACTGATAAAACAATAGTAAAGTCTAACAGCCTGTTATTTGATGGTTCCATGGTTTCTTCTGTTTTGCCATCTACTGGATCTTTAGACTATGAAGGAATCCACTCATTGCAGAGTGGTTCCTCACTTTCATCAGAGGAGTTGCCCTCCCCTTCTTCTGATGGTTCATCTGTGGATCGTCTGCTAGCTTCAGAAGATCTTCATCCTGAAATTCCTGTCGGATCTGGAAAAGTTTCTGGAAAGAGTAAATATTCAGTAGTGTGCATATATGCAAAACAATTCTATACTCTCAGGAAGAAATGCTGCCCATCAGAACTCGCCTACATATCTTCCATAAGTCGTTGTAAGAAGTGGGATGCTCAAGGAGGGAAGAGTAAAGCCTTTTTTGCAAAGTCAATGGATGACAGGTTCATCATAAAACAAATAAAGAAGACTGAGCTTGATTCCTTCTTGAAGTTTGGCCCCGATTACTTTAAGCACATTTCTCATTCTATAGAATCAGGAAGCCAAACATGTCTTGCTAAAATCTTTGGAATATACCAGGTCTGCTATTAGATAACTATGTTCTTGGTGTCTTTGCACATTTTTATGTGTTCACCATCTCTTATTTAGTTTTCCAAACTGCAGGTTAGACAAAGCAAAAGTGGAAAAGAGGTTAAAACTGATCTAATGGTGATGGAAAATCTTCTCTTTGGACATAGTGTTTCACGCATATTTGATCTCAAAGGAGCCATCTTTTCCCGATATGTTCCAGATACAAATGACCATCAAAAGGTTCTTTTGGATCAAAACTTCATTGAATATATGCGTGTTTCACCTATTTATATTGGTGGGAAAACTAAACATCTTCTGCAACGAGCCATTTGGAATGATACAGCTTTTCTTACTGTAAGTGTTAAGTGGCTTCCCTTCCCCCTTTAACACCATTGCAATAGGATTTTAGCAATTGGAGTTTTAACTTAAACTGTTTTATTTTGCAGTCAATCAATGTAATGGATTACTCCTTACTTGTTGGAGTGGACAAACAGCGGCATGAGCTTGTATTTGGCATTATAGATTACTTGAGGCAGTACACATGGGATAAACAACTTGAGACATGGGTGAAGTCTTCTCTGGTTGTTCCTAAAAACTCATTGCCAACTGTGATTTCCCCAAAGGAGTACAAGAAAAGGTTTAGGAAGTTTATGACTAAATACTTCATGACGGTGCCGGATACTTGGAGTTCCGAACGGTGTTCAGACCCCTGCAAATTTTGTATTGCTGACAGCAGCAATTCATCTAACGTACACAGTGAAAAACTGTCAGAACAGCCAATTGAGGCTTGTGCATGATTTCTATTTATCTGAAGTCGGAGGTTACAGTTTCCTGAAATCTGCTTAATGTCAAACCAATATTAAGTTTTTTTTTTTTGCCTGTTCTCTGTTTTTCTGGTTTTGCGAGGGCTGTGTATAAATGTTCCTCACTTATTAGGTCCTCCCAATATTTGCAATTTTTTGGCAAATTTCTGGTGTAGGTGGGTCCATGACATAATTTGTATTTTCATATATCTGTGATCATTTTTTAATCAATTCACAGTTATTGTAAAGAAATTAGAAAAGATGGTCAGTTTTATGTTCCTTGGAAATATATACAGTGGAATAATGCTAAAAAATTTCGTTTCATTTATGCATATTCAGATATGTTCCTTGGAAATATATACAGTAGTTCTGAAATATCTCCTTATAACTTTTCAACAAGCAGAGGTGGTACCTGTTCTGTATCTGTCATGCAGCAAATTCTCCTGTGGACATGCCATTTTGACAGGTTAAACCTGTCAGCTGTTTCGGTTCAGAACTTGTCATACCAGTTTTGTCGCATATGTGCAAGCTGTCCACAGTTGTAAGATGTACTACTTTTCAGATGGAAGATCTTGTTATTGCTAAGAACTGAAAGCCTTTTTATTTTGGTTTAATTAATTCAAATTGTTCTTTGTTTTCATATTTGTACACGGTTGTAAAGATGTTAAGGTCTTTCAATTTTGTTCATTTCAAATTAGTAGTTAGCCATGTGCATGGAGACTTGCTAAAATATGCTGTTTGTTATTCCTTAATCTTCCTAGACGTATGAAGGGGAGTTGTGCACCTATTGTAGTGCTTAGAGTATTCTGACTGTGTTGCAGAAGATCCTTTGCTGCATAGCCATCCATAGAATTTATTTATTTGTCAAGATAATTTGCTAAAATTTGGGTTAGCTTCTTCACAAGTTACATACCTGAAAATTTGATTTGCTGTTGATTACTGATTAATCTTTATTTTTTGGATCATATATCTGACTTTGTCAAGTTACAACAATGGCATGCATGGTCTTCTGATGATGTATCAAGATTTCTGCACAGTCGAATAAAAAAATTTAAAGTAAAAATTAAAACTTCTTTGTCCCTTCCTCTCTTTTTTGTTTTCCCTTTTTAACTATTTTTTTTGATAAGACTAGCAACTGTTTTTTTTTTTGCTGCCACCCATTGGTTGTTCTGCATAATACCTTGGAGATCCCCTTTCAATGATTGACAAAATTAAAAAGAAATAAAAAGAGCGTGTTTTCGAATAAATTGAAATAACAATTAAAAACTGCAACCTTATGTAATTTTCCTGTATGTATTTCTATTTCAGTGATCTCTCTGCCTTTTTTTTTGACTAAGGAATCCCGAGATTTAAGCGGTCTTTGGTAGTGAATATCTTTTTTTTTTTTATGTCTAGTTCCCCAACTGAATTCTGGAATGCCAAAGACAGAACATATTCTCTGTTGCAGGTGTTGCCCGTTCCCAGAGCATAATGGGTGTGTAGATCAAACTAAAGCCTATGTTTGATTCAACTTAAAAAGTCATTCAGCCCTCAATTTCCTCAAAAAATTATTGAATTATAGATATTAACAAAATTAGCAAGAACTAGAGGTTAGTAGCACTTCATGAAGTATTCGTTAGTAGATAGTTCATTATATATGTATCTATGTTTTGAATGTACGCCAGTGTTCATTTATCGAATTATAGATATTATTAAAATTAGCAAGAACCAGAGTGGTAGCATTTTATGAAATATTTCTTTGTAGAGAGTTCACTGTATGTGCATGTGTGTTTTGAATGTACACTCGTGTTCATTTAGTCTTGTACGACGATCTATAGCCCTCATTAGATGCTCATAATAATAATGCGTGCTTATTTTGAGTTATATTTATGCTGAAATAGAACACATGATGAAAGCAAATGCTGGCTGACAATTTTTATAGATTTATGCTGAAATAAAACACACGATAAAGCAAATACTGGCTGACAATTTTCTAAGAAAATGGTTTGGGATAAAACCCAAAAGAATATGTATTGAAGAAGTATGTTAATAGCAGTGTCTCGTCCTTTTGTCCATTCTTTCTTCCTGATTGGCATATTAGACTTAGAAAAGTACACATGTTCTGAAATAGCAACAAGAAATAAAACCATATTGAGTTGCAAATTTTCCATGACGAACATAGACTGAAAATTTCTTATACAGACAAGCGCATATATATTCTACCTAGAGGATGGAAGCACACCTATGCCATCTAAATATAATTTGCTCGAGTATTTCCTTCTTCCTTGCTAGAGTTCAAGTGCCACTCGAGAATCCTGCTGCTGCTTTTTCTGGTGATGCTGCTCTCTTGCTCTGACTTCTGATGTATGATTGTTTTGCTTTTATCACTAACAGACCTTTTTTCATCTATTTGGAGTTGATTTGATGTAATGCAAGCATGAATAGAAAACAGAGTTTGCTGACTGCTTGAAGAAGTAAAGAGAATAGATCATGGTCTCTTCTAGCAAGCACAAGATACTGAAAACCACAGATCAGCTATGGTTTTTCTTGGTTTTGCAGCAGACGATTTTTTTTATGAGTGAATTCCCATTTTACAGCACTAGCAGCCCTTTATATAGGCTCCATGGTTCTACTCCTAGTTAAAAGTCAACAAAGTACCTTTTAACAAGAAAACAAACGAAATAGATGCACCTCAAACTAGAGAAGTCCTATTCCTATTCAAAGTTGAAGGACCTCAAACAAATCAAGAAAAAAAAAATCTAATTCAAATGGTGAAATCCCATTTCCTAGTTGAACTACTTGACTGGATTTCAGCTGATCCCAATCTCTAGAACTTGTCAACAAGCCGTTGTACATAATAATTATACCAATCACAACGTAGATGGTATCTTGGATACCCTCTGCCTTTCTGACAGTTTAGTTTAAAACCAAGACCCTACCCTCTGGTTTTTCTCTGCTGTTGTTACCGGAAAAGATACTCTCACAATTTTATTTGCCATATCTCGTTAATTAATGGATGCTTCCTACCTATTCAAAGTTTTTCTAGTTGCATTGCCTTGGTAAGTTTTACTTTTGATGCAACAACTATATTAAACATATCCTTGTACAGATTCTTTTGGAAGTCTCCTGTTTCTAACATACTTGTTTCACTTCACAGTTGGTCCAGGTGGCAATGTTTTGTCAGTTTTGGAGGATCAGATATCAAGCATGATAGCTTGCGCGCTTCGCCATATCTGAGGATCAGTGTGGTTTATTGGATAACAAGGCTGAAAAGGAAGCTGGGGAGGGCAAAAGAGAGATGGATAAAACAATACTAAGCCTGACAACTTGCTAGCTGATGGTTCTATGGGTTCATCTGTTTGCTCATCTACTGGATCTTTAGAGCATGAAGGAATCCACTAATTGCAGGGCGGCTCATCACCTTTGTCAGGGGAGTTGTCCACCCCTTGTTCCAATGGTTCATCATCCATGGATCGCCCACTAGCTTTGGAAGATCTGCATCTTGAAATTCCGGTCGGATTTGGAAAAGTTGCTCGAAAGAGTAAATGGTTGGTAATGTGTATATATGCAAAACAATTCTATGCTTTCAGAAAGAAGTGATGCCCCTCAGAACGTGCTGGCATATCTTCGGTAAGCCGTTGTAAGAAGTGGGATGCTTGAGGGAAGTGTAAAGCCTTTTTTTGCGAAATCGATGGATGACAGGTTCATCATGAAACAAATTAAGGAGGCAGAGCTTGATTCCTTTTTAAATTTTGCTCTCCTGATTACTTTAAGCACATTTCTATCACTCTATGGAGTCAGGAAGCCAAACATGCCTTGCTAAAATCATGGGAATATAGCAGGTCCGCTATTAGATGAGTACGTCCTTGATGTTTTTCTAACTGCCACATTTTTATGTGTTCACCATCTCATCTAGTGCAAGTTTTCACCATCTTTTTTAAAGTTATGAAACTGCAGGTTAGACAATACAAAAGTGGCAAAGAGGTTGAAACTGATGGTTATGGAAAATCTTCTCTTTGGACAGATTGTTTCATTCGCATATAATCTCAACAGAGCTGTTTATTGATTTATTTTTTTTGATGAAGATCTCAATGGAGCTGTCTTTTCCCGTTATATTCCAGATGCAGCCATGAAAAAGTTTTGTTACAAGACTTTGGTGAAGAAATGCATTTGGTGGGGAAACTAAACATAGGTCTTTTCCTACTGAAAGTGTTCAGTCTTTTCTTGTGCGCCAGCGCCCTCTCCCCCACCAACCTTGACACCATTGCAATTAGATTTTAGCAGTCGGAGTTTTAACCTATATTGTTATATTTTGCAGTTAATCAATGTCTTGGATTATTTCTTGCTTGTTGGAGTGGACAAACTGCGGCAGGAGCTTGTATTTGGCATTATAGTTTACTTGGGAAAGCATACATACATGGGACAAGCAACTTGTGTCATGGTGAAGTCTTCCCTAATCGTTCCTAAAAATTCATTGCCAACTATGATTTCCCCAAAAGAGTATAAGCAAAAAGTTTAGGTAGTTTATGACCGATACTTCATGATGGCCCTGGACAATTGGAGTTCCTATGATGTTCGAACTCCTGCAAGTTTTGAACTGATGACAGTTGCAATGCATTTAATACACAGTGCAAAGTAGCCAGAATAGCAGATTGTGGCATGTGCATGAATAATATATACAGCAGAACTATGCTAAAAGCTTATTTTCAGGGATCCATATGTACTTGTTTCAGTTTTTGAAATAGCTTTTTACTAGGGTATAATGTGCTCGGTACTTATTCTTGAAATTCAATATTGAAATATAATAAATTATAATAAATAGAATATTTTTATAGTTAAATTTCTGTTGTATCTTATGCAACTAACTTTAACGATGGTTGAGTAGAAACTTCCGTCACTAAGGCTCTGTTTGGGAGAGTTGTTGGCAGTAGAACTTTTGAAAGTAGAGCTTTTATAAAAAGCCGTCTGCTGTTTGGTAACTATATTTTTAAAGTGTTGTGTAACATTAACATGTGTTTGGTAAACAAACTGAGAAAGTATTTTTGGTATGACAAAATGACCATAAAAAAACATTACATAGTATTACAGTATAACATAATAAAATATAATATATATTAATACTTAAATATATAATATAGTATAATATTAATATAATTTAATATAATATTATTATAATATAGTAATATAATATTGTATACTATAGCATAATAATTTAATATCATATTAAATTATTTAACATAACATATCAATGTGTTATGATATAATGTAATATAATATTATATTTATCATGTAATATAATAGTAAAGGTATAAAATATTATAATTATTAGCGTAAATTAATTTTTCCTTCCTCTCGATAACTATAGTATAATATAACATAATACTATGTTATTTAACATAACATATTAATATATTATATTATATTATATTTGTAGTATAATATAATAATAATGGTATAAAATATTATTATAAAGAAATATTTTGTGTAATTATTGTATTTTATTATGCGTATTTTGGTTCAATAAGAAAAACATTATTATAACTCAAAATAGCTTCGTGATAATTTTTAAAAGTGCTTTTTCAAAGAAGTTTCAAAATGGAGATTCTTCCAAAAAATTGTTTTAGCTTTCTGAAAAGCTAAAACAGCTTTTCGAAAATTTTACCAAACACTCCTATTTTATCTAAAAATAGTTTTAGAGGGCCAGAAAGTGCTTTTTGGCCCTCCAAAGCTCCTCCAAATAGAGCCTAATATCGGCATCATTAATACCAGTTCCGTGTAATGCACAATGTACGATTTTTCATCTTTTTCCAGCCATTCTTTAAATGCTATAAGATAATGTAACAAATTATAGTAAATAGAGTGTTTCAATAGACGAATTTATGTTGCATATTACACAATGCACTTTAACAATAGAAATTTTCCTCGAAAATCTAAACTGATATAGTAGTAGCAGTTTAGATAAGTACACTATTTATATATTTTAGTTAAATAATATTCTCAAGTATAAATTATATCAATTCTATAAGCAATCATTAAAGACCTATCTTTTTTTTTTAATTTGTTATAGGAGCATTACTTATTGTCCAAAATTAAGAACCATACAATATTATTAATATGGACGTCCGTATAGCGAATGGAAAGCTCAATCATGTCAAGTTACTAAATTTTAGTAAATCTCATTTGCATTTTTTCCTTTTTTAGTGCACTTCCCTTGTGTAGACTTGACTATGATAATTGATCTCCTCATTTATAAATCTCTAAATACATAGAATATTTTCAATAGGTAACTAAAAATTGTTGATTACCATATGAATATAGGTTGTTTCAATTCAAATACTTTTTCATAGCAGAGTGTATGCTCAAAAGTTAGCTATTTAAGTTAACTTGTATTCAGTATTGGAAGACTTATAAATCAAAAGATATAATGAAATACAACATGAAAAACTGTTCAATTCACATACTATAAACTTGTTGGAATATCGGCTATGTGTGATGGACGGGGTATGGTCTTTTCTCTTTGTTCCAACAATTTTTGAAATGTAATATAACAATGTAGTAAATTATAATAAATAAGAGGTTTCAATAGCCAAATTTATGTCGTACATTAACTAATAAACTTTAATGATGGGCAAGTAGAAGCACCCATCAATATCTATACTGATATACTAATATTAATTTAGATAAGTATAATGCTTATCATATTAGTTAGATAATATACTCAAGTATCAATTACATTTATATAAATTGCACAAATATAATAGGTACTTATGTAATTAATATTTATTATTGATAATAGTATGATACTCCATTATCTATCACTTATATTCGCTATCATTAAGAGAATAGATAATATAATATTCACTTATAATAGAAACCTGTTAGTCAACAATCATTATAGGCCTATCTTCCTCTTGTATATGCTATAAAAGAGGTAACAATCATTATTTACCATAAACATATTATTTTACTAATTTGATATTTATTTTTTTATTAAAAATATTTAGTTAAAAAATAATACAAATGAAAATAGTGGTTTTTATTGATATCAAAACTAACTATTATAACTTTAAGTAATATGTTATGAAGATTCATTTATCAAAAAGAAGAAATTCATTTTTGAAGAGGGAAGGAAGATTTTGTAAACTTATTAAAAAAACATTTTTGATGAATATGATTAGTTTTCTTCAAGAGTAGGGAATTTGATAAATGACTATAGTCATTTTAGATATATATAATAGACAATCCAAAATAAAGAACCATATTAACTAAGAGTCTTATATATTATCCAAAATAAAGAACTTATTTGTAATATTGTTAAATGGTCCAAAATAAAAAAGTATTAAATAGGAGCCTTACTTATTATCTAAATTTAAAAACTATATTAATAATATTATTAATATGAATATTAGCAGGGAAGGAGAGCTCAACATTAACTATGCCTCCATTTTAGCTATATATGATAGATACTAGATAAACTTTTAATAAATAGAAGTGGTATCGGTTTTGTATCTTTATCATACTTCTCGTTCCCTTAAAGACATGCAATTTATGCAGATTGAACTTAGTAATAGGTTTTAGTTTAGTTTGTTAGCACAGTTTTATGGTCTATCAACTTGAACTTATTAATAGCCTTACATAAACTTATTAACAATAAATGAGATTAGACAAAATTCAACATGTCTAATAAGAGCCTATCTTGTATAGTCAAATTATACAACTTCTCCTATCTTTGATAGACAAGTTGCATTCTATTTTTAGCTGATATATTCAATCCATCACTGGATCACCTTAAAATTAACTCTCCCCAAAATTAGGAGCTAGATTAACGCCGACGAAGCACTTAATATAAGAAGAGATTCTTATTTTTGTGGTTCCAAAGTTTTTTTTAACAAAACTATTTTATTTTTTCTGATTTATTAATTTTATAATAAAAAAATATAGAGTTTTGTCATCTCAAGCCTTTATTTGCTGAGGTCCTTGAGGAGAAGCCCTTCCTACTATTGGAATTTACCACGTTTATACCGGTAGAACATGATTCATGGAATAAAAAATTTAGTATCTTTCATTAATTGGAAGCAACGATTGTCTTTAAAAAGGAAAATCAAAAGAAACACTGGAGGCATATCAGCCGTTCATTCCATGAACGCCCAGTCTGAGACTGAGAGACGGGCGGCGGACGAAATCTCAAAGCCGGAGTCCGGAGGCCCTTCCGGATAAGCTTTCCTCTCTCCCGCTCCATGGATTAGGGTTTTTTTTTATCCTCCCTCGCACTTGCCCAATGGCCATCTCTTCTGTCCTCGGCCACCCAACACCATGTCCTCCCTCCAATTCGCCTCTTGCGAAGGCGCACCGATCAACCGTCCCAGCAAAGAAAGCAGAATTCATCAACAATGGAAGGCCGGACCTGGAAGAAGCCATGATTTCTTTGGAAAAGCATTCACTGAGGGGAAAGAAACTCGAGGATCCTCGAGCTTACTACCATTCACTTATTTCTCTCTGCATATCCCACAAGTCCCTCCACCAAGGCAAGCGCCTGCGAGCCCACTTGGCTCGCATCGGCTACAAGCCTGGCCTCTTCTTAGATAACCAGTTCATTAATCTGTATGCAAAATGCGGGCGGGTTGATATTGCTCGGGAGCTGTTCGATCATATGCCTGAAAGGAATGTTGTTTCTTGGAATGCTCTGATTTCTGGCTATTGCTTGAATGCATGCTTCTTTGATGCTGTCGCGCTCTTTGGAACCATGATCACCATAGGCCCAAGGCCTAATCACTTTACTTATCTGAGTGCTCTGCGAGCTTCAGTTGGTTTGAGAAGTTTGGAGATTGCGAAGCAGATTCACTCTCAGCTACTAAAGACGGCTCTTTTCCATCGAACTGAAGTTGGGAATGCGTTGATCAACACGTACTCAGAGTTTGGAAGACCGGAAGATGCTGAAGCAGTGTACGAGAGCATGGTTGAGCGAGACGAAGTCTCATGGAATTCCCTGGTTGCTGTGAATGTTCGAAACAGGCGTGCCGAGCAGGCAATGACTGTGTTTGTGGACATGCTGAAGGAAGGCCAAACACCCAATGAGTTCACCTTTGGAAGCCTGCTAGGATCGACAGATGTAGCTATCATTGAGGAACTCCATGCACAGGTTACCAAGAGGGGGCTGGGGAGCAATGTTTTCACGGGGACTGCCCTCTTGGATGCCTATGCCAGATGCGGGGACCCGCGAGCAGCATGGCTGGTCTTCGATTCGATAACCCAACGGAATGTCATTACTTGGAACTCCATTATTGATGCATTGTTTGGGAACAACATGGTTCATGAAGGTCTCGAGCTTTTTCTGCAAATGAGTGAGCAGGGCACGGCTCCGGATGATTATACCATCTCCATCCTGCTGAAGGCAACTATACCTCATTTTTCGATCTTCGTAGGGAAGCAGCTTCATGGGCTCGCAATCAAGATGGGTTTGCAGACAGATACCTTGATCGGAAACAGCCTCATCACAATGTATGCCAAACTTGAAGGTGCTGCTGAATCCTGGTGTGTGTTCAAAGATATTTCAGAACCAGATATCATTTCTTGGAACTCCATGATTCAATCTTACGTGCAGAATGAGAAATTCGAACAAGCCCTGACGCTTTTCACAGAAATGAGGTATTCTGAGATCGAGCCGGATGAGTTCAGTTTTGTCAGTACCTTGGCTGCTTGTGGATCGCTGGCTTGGCACAGAAATGGAAAAGAAGTTCACTGTGAACTACTCAAGAGAGGCCTTGTTCGAGATGCCTTTGTAGGAAGTGCTCTTATTGATATGCATGCTAAATCTATGGCTGTACATGATGCTAGGAAGGTATTTGATGCGATCCGAAATAAAGACCTGATCACCTGGAACTCAATGATCGCAGGGTTTGCTCAGAGTGGCTATCTGGATGAAGTTATGAAACTACTCTCCCTAATAAGAGAAGAGAATTTAGAACCTGATGGTTTCACCTTTGCGAGTATTCTTGCCGCATGTGCGAATGCAACAGCAATACAACAAGGAAGACAAGTGCATACTCTAATCTTGAAATCAGAATTTAATATGGACACAGCTGTAGCCAATGCCCTGATAACCATGTACAGTAGAACAGGAAGCATAAGGGAAGCAGAAAAAGTTTTCTCAAAACTCGACGATAAGAACATAGTATCATGGACTGCAATGATTGGGGGTTTTGCGCAGGGTGGCCATTCGGAAGAGGCTCTTGCAATGTTTGACCAAATGGAGAATACTGGGGTGAAACCAAATGGCAAAACTTTTGTCACATTATTGACAGCTTGCAGCTATGCAGGGATGAGCAGCGTAGCTGGGAAGTATTTTAAGTTGATGGAGGCAAAATATGGGATCAGACCTGGTTTTGACCATTATTCTTGCATGGTTGACATCCTAGGAAGAGCAGGGAGACTAAATGAAGCAGAAGATTTAATAAGACGAATGCCCTTCGAGCCAGATGCGCTTGTGTGGAGGATGCTGCTGAGTGCTTGCAGGATACATGGCGATTTAGATAGAGGGCAAAGGTCCATGGAAAGGATACTGGCTATAGAACCTGGTGATTCTGCAGCTTATGTGTTGCTTTCAAACTTATATGCTGCCTTAGGGCACTGGGATGGTGTGGTGGAAGTCAGACAATTGATGAGAAAAAATGGGGTGAAGAAGGAGCCGGGGAAGAGTTGGATTGAGCTACACAATGCGATCCACGAGTTCATGGCAGGAGATCGGTTGCATCCACAAGCAGATGAAATATACTTGAATTTGAGAGGGTTGTTCAAGCAAATGAAAGATGAAGGGTATGCTCCAGGTATAGAAGTATTGGTGGCGTAGGAAAATATAAAAGGTAAATAATGCTCGCTCGCCATATGGACTGCAGCAGCAAAAGAATTTTTCATGTGTTAAATGGCAGTAGCTTCCTAAGTATCTTAGAAACAGGACGCTATTCCACAAGAATCTGTACAGGGATTTGTTCTCATCAAAGGAAAACTTGCCAAGGCAATGCAATTATAAAAACATGATACTTGGGAAGCATCCATTCATGCAACATCAATTGTAAGAGTTTATCTGTAGGATGTAACAGATAAAATTGTGATTGTCGAGAGTAATAGAAGTAGAGAAAAATGAGAGAGGGTCTTATTTTTCCTGAAAGGGGAAGGAGACAAAATACCATCATCATTTCGACTCATATAAGGAACTCCAGACAGAAGGGGAAAAAGTTTGTCAGTGAAAAGGTGATCATACTTCAGTGGTCAGAGAAAGGAAACAACATCGCTAGGAAAAGCAGCACCAACATTCTCTTATCAAACAACAAGCGAAAAGGTAAGACAAAAAAAAAGGGTCAAAAAGGGGGGACAGAGAAGTTCTAATTTAACTTGCCTTTTGACCTTACCCTGCATAGAGATTAACACGTCATCAGAAGACCATGCATGTCACAATTATCTAGTTTTTGTAGCCCACAGAAGTTGGTGTGCACTATATCATGACAAACCTCACAAACAAGGTCAGTTATATAACCCAAAGAATAAATATCAATCAGTATTCAACAGAAAATCAAATTTACATATTTGTAACTTGTGAAGAAACTGTCCCAAAATTTTTTTACTCATTTATATCAACAACTAGATGGATATTATGGATGGTTATGCAGCAAAGAATATGTGGACATCATATGGTGAGAAGAATGCTCTAGGCACTACTGCTACAATATGTAGAGAAAATGTGGTAAGAAGAATTGTGAGGACCCGTGTGGGCGTGTGTCTAACCCTATATCGGCCATATGGTAGATCTTGAGTACTTATACAGAGCTAAGAAACTTAAATAATATTTTTTAGCTAGTCTTTTTGGGTGAAGTTCTGGGTTGTGACAACATGGTATTAGAGTGGACCTAGCCCATGGCCTATGCGGACTAGGGGATACTGCAACATGGGTTTATGTGCTTGTGATTAGATTTGAATAGATTTGGATTCTTAGCCCGACGAGGACATCACTGGAAGAGTATGTAGGTATATGTTTAGTCCCACATCAGCAATGCACTGGATAGATTTTGGGTACTTGTACGGGGCCAAGAAACTAAAATAATATCTTTCTGGGTTGTGAAAAGAATCCTCTAGGCACAACATCCAAATCTTTGAGCTAAATTTTCAGACCTACATGTGTTTGGGAGTGGCAGGCAGGGCTGCGCCAGATGAAGTGGGATGGTCCTGCATTATTTGGGCCACCAGGGTTGGAAGCTTCTCTGCTTGTCAATAGTAAAGAATTTCCAGCCGAAAGAATATGATGATAGAATTACAACTTGCTAGGGTCCTGTTTGGTCACCTGAATGCTTAATCCATGGATTGCAGTAAAGAATTTGGGAAACTAAGTACGATGATGGAAAGTCTTAAAGGATCTGATTCTAAATGGGTTGGCTAAATCACCTTTCAGTGGGATTAGATTGTGCCAGAAAGTTGCCAAATTGATATACCAATTGGTTAGCTGATCTCTTTCATGTCTTCTTCTTGGCCATTATTCGAGAGCAAAGAAATCCTGATCTTTCAATTTTTAAACTTTAATTTTTTTAAACTCATTACAGTCACTCTTCATTTATCTTAGAAGCATGGTAAGATTATTCGAGTTCCCATAGCAGAAAACCGATCGAGATCTCAGCTGCTAGAATTTTCACACGTTAATGCATATCTTAGTTGGTCATCGATGTCTGATTATTTGCAAAATGACATGTTTGATCCGCAGTGGAGAATGAAGGAAAATTTTACTGGCTTTGAGTTTTGTCTAGAGAGGAGGCTACCTTGCTATCACCACGACAGAGGGAGCAAGGAGGGAGGGAAGAAGAAAGCTAGGTGGAAACTCCTGTCATTAATCAAACAGGTATCTAGTGTTCTTCAAAGGTCTCAATCAATGCAATGTTTTATATAGCTGTATCCACTTAATAATCTTAGGAAGAACCAAGTGTTTAATTGATGTTAGACTATTTAATGGTGCATATTTATTATGATGAAATGAGATGTTTTGGTTCTTCATGACAAAGAATTATATTTGATAATTCCATACCCAAAATTCATCTATTTTTTGTTTTTTTATTGGGTTTTTGTCGTGAACATCCTTATAAAAATTTAAATTTACGTGAATATTCTCGTAAAATATATATTTATTTCCATATTCTCATAAAACACTATTTTTGAATAAATGCTCCTAATATAATAGTTTTTCTAACACCGTTAATAAAAACCATATTTATTTTAATAAAAATAAAATAAAATTTAAAAATTACTTTTTTGTCTTTTATCGTGATTGCTTTACAAATAATTTTTTGCACGTCTATCCATTAAGAGTATTTTAATTATTTTAATTTGTAATCGTTAATTTTTTAACTGTATTAGATAGTATGGGTTCATATAAAAAATAAAAATAAAAAAAAGATAAAATATTAACATAAGTGCTTTATGCGGATATATATGTAAATATTAATTTTGAAAGAATATTTATGTAAAATTTGATATGTAATTTTATTTTTTTTATTTGGCAACTTAAAGGGACAAGAAGAAACAATTAGACACGCTGACTAGGCCTATGGAGATTTTGGCGCTAGTAAATCTGTCTCCGTTTGCCGATTTCTCGGCTTGATTCTTCTCCCCCTGATGGCTTCTATGGCCTATGTTTGGCGGCACTCCTGTGCGGCTCTCACCCACCGCGCGTTCATGTACCTACCTCGCTTTCCAATCGGACGCTCCAAAACCACTCAAAACTGCTGCGCTTCTCATAATTTGCAACTAGCTATATTTAATCGCGTTACAAGGCCACGATTCCCGTCCGCATTCAGGGATTCAGCTCTCTCCCTTTCTCCCTTCCGTCGAACTGGCTCTGCCCTTCCCCACCCCAGCCATCGCCCTCGCCGCCGTTCCCTCCTGCTCCCTCCGCTGCCCTCCCGCCGCCGCGCTGCTGGTTTCTAAGGTCTCTCCGTCCTTCCCTCCCTCCCTGGAGTCTGCCATGGATCTTGGCGGCCGCCCCCAACCCGACCTCTCCCTCGGCCTCCACGCCGGCGCCTCACCCCGCCCCCCGATCGCTGACGACTCCATCTCCCTCCAGACCGACCCCACCCTCCGCGACCCCCCTCGCTCCACCGCCCCCCTCCACCTCTTCGACCATCAATCCGAGTCCCGCTGCGCCCCCGACGACGACTCCGACGCCGCCCCGCAGGAGAACCACGACGACGAGGAGGAGGAGATCAGCATCCTCGGATACACCATGTCCGTCAAGAAGCGCCGGCGAAGAGGCGAGTCGTCCTCCTCCTCCTGCTCCTCTACCCACCCCTCCAAGCGACCCGCCGTCGAGCCGCCGCCGTCGCCTCCTCCGCCGGACCTCGAGTGCCGGCGGGTCGCCGTCCGGGCTTGGGGCAATCTCCCCCTCTCCCTCGCGGATCCCGACGTGTTCGAGATCATGGAGCAGGAGAAGCAGCGGCAGGTGAGGGGGATCGAGCTCGTCGCCTCCGAGAATTTCGCCTGCCGCGCCGTGCTCGACGCCCTCGGCAGCCACCTCACCAACAAGTACTCCGAGGGCTTGCCCGGCGCCCGCTACTACCGCGGCAACCAGTTCATCGACCAGATCGAGCGGCTGTGCTGCGACCGGGCGCTGGCAGCCTTCGGCCTCGATCCTCAGTGCTGGGGAGTGAATGTACAGCCGTACTCTTGTACCTCTGCTAACTTTGCTGTGTATACTGGGCTTTTGCTCCCCAAGGATCGGATAATGGGATTGGATTCGCCGTCCGGCGGGCATGTGAGCCATGGTTATTACACACCGAGTGGGAAGAAGATCTCAGGAGCTTCAATATTCTTTGAGAGCTTGTCGTATAAGGTGAATCCACAAACAGGGTATATTGATTACGATAAGCTGGAGGAGAAGGCAGTGGATTTCCGGCCAAAGATACTGATCTGCGGAGGGAGCTCATACCCGAGAGAGTGGGATTATGCAAGGTTTAGGCAGATTGCAGATAAGTGTGGGGCAGTCTTGATGTGCGACATGGCTCAGATCAGTGGGCTGGTGGCTGCAAAGGTTTGTGTTTTGCTTATATAAATGCCTTTGTTCATAGAGAAGTTCAGTGAATTTGTTGTTTTTTTATGTTGCTGAAACAGCAGTTATTGTTTTCTACTATTGACTAAATTTGCTGATAGCTTTGATGTTGCAGCATTTGCTTTGCATGACTAGTTTGAAAAATTAAAATTTATCATGTGAAACTCTAATTTTAATTTAGGGTTAGGCTTCTGTATACTTATCATTACTTGATATGTGCACATCGATGATAATTAATTACTTGTGCTTTCCCGTCTACAATTTTGTGGAAGGTTTACATAGCCTTTTCATTTTCCCTTGTATTTTTAACCTTTTATAATTCACAAGATCACTCTCTCATTGCATGAGCTCAAACAGCAAGTGATAATGTCAGTCTACGAACTTGCCAACCAATCATCTTGGTCTGATGTCATTTCCTTTTCTTGCCCAAAGTTTCCTAAACTGTGAATTTGGTACCAATTCTTAAAGGCCTTGATGTCAACTTGATAATCATTTGTCAAAATCCACCTGATCCTTTTATAAGGCCTTCTGGCCTTACTTTGATGGAAGGAGGGTTAGGTGATAGTGATTATAATAGAGGTTTACATATTGTAAATGTTGTAGGTTTGTATAGCACAAATTTTGTACTATAAATGTTGCTGAGGTGCATGGAATTGATTGGAGGATCATATATGTAGTTATAGGACTATTGGAATCATTTAAATTGTAGTTCATAGATGTTCAAGCATATAGGCTTGACCTGATGAAACCAATTCTCAGTCATGAATCTCTTTGTAAAAAATCTATTTAGGAATAGTTGGTATTTATTCTTGGAAGGTTGAGAGGATAATTATTGGGGCCTCAGTCTAGTTTTGATTTATCCTCAAAGCAAGGAGTGAGTGAATCTTTAAGTATTTGAGTGCAGCAAGGTAACATTGTAAGATAAAGGTCCATGATAAATGATTCGAGATTGTGCCATACCAAAAGATTGGTTGACGTGAGATGTCTTTAACCAGAAATCCTGCGAGCTCCTTTCAGTTGGAGTTTTCTGGTTATCCATTACCAATAAACACTGAGGGCATGATATGGAACAAGAACGGGAGTCTATACCATGAGATATGTGCTAGGTTCTTAATAGTAGGAATGTCTGTCAAGAACATAAGATGTTCGTAATGTCTTGTTAGAATTACAAAACGGCACCAATTGAGCATAATGGGAATTGTTTGGCAAGGGCAAAAAGTTAAAATCAGAAACTTTGGAGCTTGAGTAGCAAAATTGAAGTCAGGTATAAGAAACATGAGATGAGCCTCAAATTACCATCTGCTAAATATATAAGAATATTTAAAGTATGTTTTCAATGTTCCTTAAATTGCTTGCAAAAGACAACATCTCACTTTCACTATCAAGGGCCAGATCGATATCTTGGAAAAAAAACTCATTTTTGTGTTTCAAGATTGGCGAGAATTAGTCAGGCTAGCATGATGCACTCATGTGATAAAGCTTTGTAATGGAAATGAGCAAATAAATTTATGGTGGTAGTGCTTGTTTCTTGAAGGTATATATCCGTTATTCCCTTTTGTTTCAAAAGAAGCTGATAAAAGTATTTTTCCAATAATTCCAGATAAATCTTCTATTCTTCATTCTTCATGAAATTATTTGTCATTTTCTTCATTTATTTTGCTTCACATCATGGTGCAATCAGTTTTACTGATCATGCATAGGTTGTTTACATGCTTAGCACGTGGAGAGTATAAATGTATATTGATTACAGTGTGGAACTTCTTGTCATGCTCATGGGTAGTGCTACTTCAAGTGTGCACTTGTAACCTGGGTGCAGGCCCTTTATGCTTGAAACTAAATATATGACTTAATTCATGATCATCCTATCGGCTAATATGATTCTATAATGAGGGCGGTCTTATATCTACTTTTTATGAAAGAAAATGTGTTTGTTATCAAAAGACAGTTTTATAATGTTGAATGACCATAGAATGTTGTCAAAGAAGTCTCCAATAGAGATGTCATGAAATTGTATTAAATGATCATAATATTTCTTTGTTTAAATGATTAAGAAAATTGGTTTTGAGTTATTCTAACACATTTAGTGGAGTATCAGGCTAGAGGAGAAATTGTTCCTAATGCCCTTTCGTCAAATACAACAATGTTGTATGACTTCTCACCATGTTCACCGCATGCTTCAAAGACGCTCGAGAATCTCCTATCATCAAAATGAGTAATGTTGTCCTTTTATTTATCAAGCTTATTTGGTAAGATCTGGTTGCTACTTAGTATGTGTTGCGAAAAATGACTTCTTTGTAGCAAAAGAAATGAGTATTGAAGTAACTTTGGTGCTTATCTTATAGTGGACTTAAATCAGTTGTGGTTGGCTATGATATTGGGACTCGACACTATACCCCAACTTACCCATGTTGTCCGAGTCCAACAGGTGACTAACATCGTTGGATGCAGCTCTTTAAGAAACAGTAAGAGATGGAGAACAAGAGAGAAGGGGTGGTACAGCTCATAAAAGAAAACTAGAGTCATTAGAGAGAAAAGGGGTTTTATGGCACCTACCTAGGATGAGTTGAGTGGTTGAGGTGCTCCATAAGGCTGATGAGGTTGGTGGTGGGCAGCATCAGATGGGTGGTGGATGACATTGGACAACATCACATGGGTGGTCGACGGAGTTTACGGGAGGAGCTAGTTCCTATACGCACATGTTTTTCCCTCTAGGTCCCACTCTTTGGCTTTTGGACCCCTAAGATCAGTCGTATTCCAACAATGCCTCACCGCCCCTGCTTTTCTTTTGGCCCAACTTCCCACTTTACAAATCCTTCAATTCTTTTAATAAATTTCTATGTTTTTAATTTTGAAATAAACGAATTTAATAATAGCTCTCCCACAAGCACCATTATCACCTTCCCTCTACTTTTCAAACTAGCTAGATAATGACATCAACATGACAGTCAAGACATTGGAGTGGAACGTGGTTATAGATTAATATTGAAGGCAATTAAACTAGGGACCAATCCGTATTCTTTAGTGTTTTTGCGGAGTGCCCTTTCTCAAGGTGAATGCATTGCATGAGAACATCAAATTTTTCTAAATAAAAAGAAAAATGGAAAATATCAGATGATCACATTAGAATTGGAGATTGGAGACTTCTCTCTCCACCACTACATCAACTATAATGCTTTACTAGTTTCCCCACCCTCAAGCAAAGTTACTCTTTCGTCCTGTGTGAACTAATAGAAACAATGTGAGGAATAAATTTACTTTTTAATTAATTTCATTATGATTTTCTTGATCTAAGATGAAATGAACATAAAGAAGTCCTAATACTTCACACCCCCCACCTTCCAGACACAATATTTGGCTCTGCGCTTGACAGAGTTGCTTGCACAAAGATAGTTGTTGGAGATGAAGGCCAAGGTAGAAGTAACATTGAGAGAAAGGGAGATTTTAGGGTTAGACTGTTCTAATTGAGCTGCTACACTTAAACGAAAGAGAAGACTAATTGTTGGATGGCTTGGATTCCATCAATCAGGATCATTTAAATCATGATAGACAATTTGCACTTGTTTCCCCTGGATTGCTTGTTTACCATTTAGAACCTATTGGCAATTAAGTTCATTTCAGGTCTCTTATTTTGTTGAATATTTAACTCAAGTCCTTCACCTATGCACAAAACAAGTGATAACATTTAAGAATGAAAATAAGTGTCTATAATAAAACTATGTATATGGGAAGGTATAAGGTTGTATAAAATATATTATGAACTAAAAGAAAACATGGTCTGGTTCTCATCATCATAATACATTAAAATCCAAGTGTCCACACACTTACAGCCAATTTTGGATCCTCTTAAGCCAGATCCCAATATCCTAAGGCTTCAGGACTAAATGGATCTGACTCTTAGGCACGCATTTGCACCTGACATCATATACCCAGACCATGTAACATAGGTGAGTATTCTAGCTTGGTGAAGCTTGTTGCAAGATATCAAACTTCAGTACTTTGCCCTGTTGTATATATTATTCCTTGTCCAATCCCAACATTCTATTTCCTCATAACAAAAGGATGAGGACCAGCTGGTAGAACTATGACAAATTTTGTGTTTCCTATTTGCCTAGCTGGCCCACAAAACTTATTCATATAAATCGAACAAGTCACTGTTTTAAAATCTGGCCTATGCAGCTGTATATGCATTTGCACATGTGGATGGAGTCTAATAACTAAACAAACTGAACTGTATCAGGCAATGTGGTTCCCATCTGTGGTGGGGCCACATAACATGTTATTAGGCGCATAGGTCCTAGATCCTGCATATGTGTCCTAGGCACAATGTTAATGACTGCATATTCTTCTCCTCTCCTCTTCTTCATTTGATAATTTGTAGATTTATTTGTTTCACTAGTCTACTTGTACTTGAGCATAATTTGTGGGAGGATATTGTTAGTTTTTATTTTAACAAGCAATTGGACAAGTGCAAGGTATGTTTGAGAAAAAATAAATATAAAAGTTTAATTTATATTATATATAAACTCTAAAAAGAATAAGTGGGACTCTGGTAATTTTTTCCTAATGTTCCTATCCTTAAAATAGGGAACTAGGTTCAATCTGGGTTTGGATTAGAGAGAAAGAGTATGCCAGAAACTTGCCTTCCTAAAGAGTAGGGATTAGAATCCAACTGCTTTTCCTTTCCTTTTCTTAAGAACCAATATTTCTTGTTTTCTCTCCCTAAGTTAGTCGAATTTAAACAGCTGGAGTTATTTAAATAGGAATTAGAGTTTTAAATGGAAATTAGTTGTGTATTATAGAGAAAGTGGAAGGGCATTCGCGATAACGAAAATGATAGATGGAATCAACATCGAATATTCTCCAAATTGAAAACTGTTGTTTTGTAATATAGGCTAGACATGTCATTCTGTACAAAATAGGCTCCCAAATAAGTGGGAAAATCTATATTTTATCTTTTCTTATTGAATGTTTGCATGATTTGTCTTTTTTCTTTTCTATTTTGTTGAACCTCATTATTTTTTAATATTTGTGAAACACTATCTCTGGATGCTCTTGCATACCTCATATGTTCTATGCCGTAGCTTGGCACTCACATATTGTGGCTGCTTTTCAAATCTTGACGCAGGTTCTTTCCTTCTTGTGGGTGTTGGGAGTGTACGTAGAAGGCTTGCATAATTTCCATGGGAAGAAATCTCAGTCATTGTTTCATCTCTACCATCTGCAGTTACCTTCATGTCTAAATTTTACAATTAATATGTAGTGATGATTCCATGACAATCTAGCTAAACCTATCAATTTCATAGGAGCATATTGAACCTTGGGCCCCTTGACTAGATGATACCCACCAAATGTATTCAGAAATGGTCTATGCTCTCCCATTGTAATTGGCTTTATCTGTTTAAACCCTTTTTATCATTCTTCATAAATCTCAATTAATTGTAACATCGAACACTAGTTATAAATGTGGATTGCCACCAAATTCTCCATGAAGAAGGGTCAATATTTTTATGTGGAAAGTCAATGTTAATGCATAAAGGTTTTCTTTCTTTTTTTCTTGGGATCGGCATGGACTGATGGATCTTATCTCGTTGAACTGGGAGCGGTAATTTTTCACCCAGACCCACCAAACCAATTGAAATAGAGGGTTATGATGTTGGTCTTTTTGTAAAAAATAAATGGTTGGCTATGTGTTTGATTCATTAACCTCACAAGTCACCGTGGTTTGAACAAATCCCGAAAATCCATCCTCAAACCCCTAATATCATGTTGGTTACATCATGGGCCATCCTTAGCAGAGGACTGATTCAATGATTAGGAAGGCTGCGCAATTAATAGTTAAGGAATGAATGAAATATAATATAGGAAAAGTGGAAGGTGTAATATGTTTAGGATTTGTGATATTGCTCTCTTGTTTTAATTTCTTCTTTCACTTTCTCACTTTATTTGGATGCCCTACCATCTTTGGCCTTATTTTGTTTTCATTTATTAATAAATACAATCGATGAGTGAAGCACTAAATGGCTGGCAGGTCCTTATGGGTCCATATAACAATGTATGGCTAGGGCATGGGTTTATTTTTTAAAACCCAATTATAAATGGGTTAGGTATGGGTTGAGGGTTTTTTGACCTGATCCAACCCAACAAATTGCCACCCCTATGATGAATCAACAAGGATGGATGGCGGGATCAAATGAGTCTATTTAAGAGAAATATATTGTTTGGATTTGTAATGAGTACCAAATGAATAGAAGCATTGAAGTTGTGCTTTTTTGAATTTTTTTGAGGTGTGGTCTAACCTCTTTTTTAGCCAAAGTAGATTTACATGGACCTATATTACATCCTCAAGTAAAATGGATGATATTGACACTATGTTTATATTCATCGTCATGGAGAAGAGATGCATGAACCTCTCAAATTGCTCGATCTTTATATATCGTTTTTTCAATTGTTCTTTTGAGCTTAGCATAATTCATTCTTACTTAGCTCTATGATCCTTAATTAGTCACTCTTCTTTTTTTCAAGGGGGGTTGTTTTAAACAGATCTTTGTTTTTGATACTAAGTATGCCGCATAGGTTGGTACCCCTGCGTACCAAGCATACTGTACCTTACCAATACTCTGGTACAAGGTACTGGAATGTACCAAGTGTTGGTATGCCAAATTGACCTCAGTACTGGGCGTACTGACACTGTACTAGGATGGTATTGTAATTGAGTTTGGCAACGAGATGGCGGCCTTGTAACTAACATGTGTTGTGTTTAGTATGGAATGCTAGCCTGATGAGAACATGTTGAGGGTATGAGATAATTACCGATGACAAAGGGAGAACAAGAGGAAAATTTCCATTTTAGATGACACTGAAAGATAATAAACTAAAATTAAACAGCCATTACCTAGATAAATCAACTTTTGAATAGGCCACTTTACATAGACCTATAAATATTAGATATCACTATGATGGAACTCTTATGCAACTAAACGAGGAATTCTTTAGATATTTCTTAAAGTATGATTACATTAAATTTCTAAACTTTTGGACTCCTTAGAGATTAAACCAATAACGTGAGTAACAATAAAGTTGCTCAGCCTTTTTCTTCCATCAAATGGGAATGGGATAATGTTCAATTTTGTTTTTTCCTTGTACACAATTGATACGTTCATCAACTTCTTTTTTCTTGATTAGCAAACTTGTAGATTTTTTTTTTTGGCTATTAATGCTTGATGTTTCAATGTTCTTCAAATTTCTATGTTCATTGTCTAAGCAGAAAGTACATAAGATATATTTCTTGGTTGCTGAATATATGTCATTAGTAACATTTCTTTGGGGTTTTTACGTGCAGGAGTGCCGTAGCCCCTTTGACTATTGTGATATTGTTACTTCAACCACTCACAAAAGCCTGCGGGGTCCTAGGGGTGGTATAATTTTTTTCAGGAAAGGAAGAAAAACGAGGAAGCAACGAATTTTTTTTGGCCAAGCAGATGAAAGTGATCAATATGATTTTGAAGACAGGATAAATTTTGCTGTTTTCCCTTCAATGCAAGGAGGACCTCACAATAATCATATTGCAGCATTGGCAATAGCTTTGAAACAAGTAGCGACACCGGAATATAAAGCATACATCCAACAGGTTAAAAAAAATGCTCAAGCATTAGCATCAGCTTTGCTAAGAAGAAAATGCAGATTAGCCACTGGGGGTACAGATAACCATTTGCTACTCTGGGATCTAAGAACTTTTGGGTTGACGGGTATGCAGCATGTTTAATTGTTTTTCTTCTTTTATCTGACATCAGTCTCATGAACATGTTGGAATGCCTTTTGAAGGACACGTAGGAAAACCGCTGTCAAATAAAAACATGATATTTTGAAATTTTTCAAACGTGAAAAATTTAGTACAGGTTTATTTGAATTGTACTTCACCAGTAACTTCCATACATGGTTAAAAGGACTATCCTTTTTCTAAGGACTGCATGCTCTTTTTTATGTATTTTTCTGGGGCGTGGTCAAAGTTGTTTCTCTTATTGTTCTCCCTATGGTCGACCCTGTAGGAGATTGACACATTGCTTGGGTTAAATGGAATGCTGAACAATGGAGAGTTGCTTCTCTTTTATGATCGAATTAGGGATTTTTCTAGTGCCTTCTATTACCTGAAGGAGTGGTTGTTAATCAGTGTTAATCTATTCCATTATCAATCATTAATTTTTTTTTCTATCATATTTCTTTTGTTGTGCTTTCTAGAATCTAAACAGTGCAGTGTCTTACTGCAATGTAGCAATGGCACGGTACAGGTTGCATGCCAGTACTTTTGTGCTGTTGTGCCAGTGCCTAACAAGCATGCCAAGCATTGACATGGGATCGCATGGTACAGTAGGTACCATGTCACTGCCATGAAACCACGGTACTTCATTCCTTGAAATACTATCTGAGTGCAACTTGTGAAGAATTAGAAACTGCACAGATATGTGCACATATATTTTCATCTAAATTTGAATCCGAATCTGGTGTAAACTAAAATGCAAATATAAATCTGAAAGACCACTGGTTTTTGGACATGAGTCATGCAGGCAGTATATCTTATCTGAGTTTTTTTCCCTTTTTTTTGACAATTTAAACAACAAAAGCTTAATGTGGGATTGGAACAGGAAAATCCATGACTATACCCTCTTCCTAAGCTTATCAGATCCTGATTAAAATATTTTTTTCATAATTAACAGAAGTTGCTTGACACTGTATGAAACCTACCACCTGATCAACCAATATGACCAGCTAATTTTGGTCTAAATATTTCAGCTCCTAGGTTAACTGATGTGGCTCTGCAATTGAAATGTCAACTGTTGTTCCTTGGATGCTTAAACTTATGTTCTGAGGATTCATTCAGCAAGCCGATTCTAACCAAAGTAGAACAATCCTTAGCTAGTCATTGCTCTCAAATTTTGACAAACCAATCCAGGGACCTTTTTTCTTATTTTGATAGCAAGGTATCTATTTCTGCTCCACCCATAGCCATGGAACCCTATTGATTAATGCAGTCCCAACACTACTTTCCCCAAAACTTCCACTATATTGGTCCCATGTTACACCAAAATCCAGATCTGTATCCAAATATTCGTAGGTTCCAAATTTAGGGTTTGCTCATCCAGACTATATTGTTTAAGGAAAAGATGTATCAAAGTATCAAACACTTATTTGGTCTTGACAGAGCTTGAACCTCTGCTGCTCCCAAGTCTCAAAGCTATTTGTATGCTGAAATTATGCTTCCCAGGAAATAGCACATGCATTTGATCCTGAAATAAATTTCTAATAATCCTCTGCAATTTTCTAAATAACAAACTTCAAACATACTGAGGCAGTTAAGCATTGTACCAAAACTTAGGAAGTCCTTAAATTACAGAGATCAGCTCTCTGGGTCACATGTGAATGTTATCATAGTCTACTTATCAAGAACATTAGGTTTTTCATATTCTTACTCATTAATTAAGCCGATGTGATGCAGATTTTATCCTCTGTGAAGAGGGTGATCAATTGATTTGATAGGTAGGGCTTGATATTCTAGGTTTATGTGATACAATACTTTTTGTTTATCCGATTTAAAGCTTCCTTTTCATTTTGGACAGGAAAGAACTTTGAGAAGGTCTGTGAGGCTTGCCACATTACTTTGAATAAAACTCCCATATATGGTGATAATGGTGCAATTTCTCCTGGAGGAGTGAGGATAGGTAAGATATGATACTGACTTTCATATTAATTTATATTTCAATGTGTTGGAAAGCATTTGCAATTTTCTCTTAGTTTTGCTTCCTTCAGGTACTCCTGCTATGACCACAAGAGGTTGTTTAGAGGGAGATTTTGAGGTGATTGCTGAGTTTCTTATTAGGGCTGCGCAGATTGCAAGTACAATTCAGAAGGAACATGGGAAGTTGCAAAAAGATTTTCTTGTGGGCCTTCAAAAGAACAACGATGTTATGGAGCTTTGTAATCATGTTGAGACTTTTGCCTTGCAGTTTGCTATGCCAGGATTTGACACATGAGTATTTCAAAAACATTCTTGGAGTCCATACTGGAATTCCTGGACATTTTCTCTCCACATGTGATTTTTCTGCATCGCAATGTCAACATTTATGCATTTGACCAAAAAAGTCAAAGCTTGAAGCAGTCATTGGAAATGGTAATGGGATGATGCCCATCTTACCTTACCCTTTTAGCTTATATCCCTTTTTTCAATTATCAATACAAAATTTTCCATTATTGTTTTCACAGATTTAGTTCTATAGACTTGTTCTAACTGAAATTTTTCTGACTTACATTTTGCTACAATTTCTTTTCCTCCTCTACCCTTCAAACACATATTAAATTGTAAGAATGTTGTTGTACGCATGATGCTAGTCAACCTATTTCATTGTAATTACAATCAGTTTACCTTACAGTAAATATACAGCAGTTTGCCCTCGCATGAGAATTAGCCAAAGTTTTCAGGTTTATGTCTTGCCTCTACTATGCAAGATAGTTGAGATGCTTTCATCATGCCCATGCCCTACTTTTACAGAAACTTATCTTAAAATTTATGGGGTTAATCATGATCTTGACATTCTTGAATTTGAAATTGTTCCATTTATCATGCTATTCTATGCTTACATGCAAGAAACTGAATTTCAGCCAATCTTATTGTCAATAGTAATGTAATGTATCTGCTTCAGACTTTCAATTAGAGGGCAGGCCTTGGGCGCAATGGTAAGGTTACTCTTGTGATTTGAGTGTCATTGGTCTGAAATGTGAAAACAACTTCTCAGCTTGTGGGGATAAGGCTGTATACTTTCGACACTCTCTAGACCCAGCAATGGTGGGAGCCTTATGCACCGAGATGCCTTTTTTTTTTGTTTCATATTTCGTTTATTGATGGATGCATCATCTCTTGAAACAGGTCCTTGAAATTTAATTACTTCTTGTGGTTACTATATTTGAAGATTAAATGTTAAATATCTATACCATTATATGGTTTTGTTCGAGGAGAATCGTTCCTTTCTCTTATGGTGGACAAAGTTTGCATTTTCAAAATAGCAGCCGTTAGAGCCTCTTAGTGATCCAATTATGGGTTTATAACTTTACGAGGTATGCAATTGTAATTTCTGCATAGTTTCTTGTATATATCTTATAGAACAAATCTTTTATCAAAGAATATCTTTCTAGTGTTACAGTCGCTCTCGTTCAGTTGTTTCCTAGGATAATTCAATCGCGTTTTGGAATAACAATATGTTGACAGTGGATATTTTATTTTATTTTTATTATAGAAGATATCAGTAGATAATAGGCTATACAATGGAAGTATCTGTCTTCCGTATGCCCTTAAACTCCCAATTCTGGTGAGGGTGGGATCAGTTATAGCTTCCTCCAGGGTTTTTAATTTGAAGAATATGCTGTTAGTCCAAAGCAAAAAGGTTTTCACTCGTCCTCTTATGGTTTTCCGTTGCTATAAGATGAACCTTTTTTATTTCTGTGTTTATGCACTCTCTGAATATCGAATGATTTAAATTTAATATATTTGAGTTCAAATATGTTCTGCGATGAAGATTGAAGAGGACACGATTTTAGATCGAGTGGTGCTGGGAAGCTTTTTTTCCTTTTCAGCTGGCATGGTCGCTCTCTCTCTCTCTCTCTCTCTCTCTCTCTCTCTCTCGTTTCGATACAGCATCAGGCTTCCAGAAAGCTTTTTATCATTTTCACCATCGATTCTGAAGCAGACAAAAAGCTTCCACAGGTACAGTGCCTTCTCATCTTTATTTTTTCCTTTCATTTTTTTTTAATTTTAATTTTCAAGAAACAAGAAATCTCCAGCTCGCCTTTCTTTTATTCTTGCTCTAGTGAAATCATTAATGATGGCAAGTAAGAAAGAAGGCGATCATTAAAAGCAATGAAAGACAAGGCAAAGGAAGGAAAGAGAAGAAGAAAAAGTTACTTTCTTGTGCTCTTTTTTCGTTTTGTTAAACTCTTTCTTGTCTTCTTTAACATCTCAGGATTCCCATGTTTCCGCAGTAGAGTCCAGCTTTGTCTTGTCGGAAAACAAACAAAATCCTACTTTCCTTGTATCCAAGTTTCTTTCTCACAATAGAGTCCATTTCTTCGTGGCAAGTTACTTTCATAGCACCTCAACCTGTTTGTAAGAGACATTTATCTACTGCATATATAGTTTTTCTGAAGGTCTCGAAGAAATCTAAAAGCTAAAACAGTAATTTCAATAGAACTGGAAAACAAAATAAAGCACATGTAGAACAATCAAAATCCTTTTCTTCCTTCCTCCTTCCTTGCCATTAAGCTCTCTCTCTCTCTCTCTCTCTCTCTCTCTCTCTCTCTCTCTCTCTCCAGCCTACCTGTGACTACACAGGTCCAAGAGCTTCTTCCTGCCTTCTACAATCTCATCAAAGAAATCATCCAATTGCCCTACCAGACTCTCAGTTCCAGACCTCAACATCCCAAACCAGCCCTTCAAGCCCTCAACCCTCTCTCTCAGACCTCCCGCAACCCCCTCAGAATCACAACCCATCCCCCCTCCCTTCTCCAGCTCTTCCCTTAGCTCCTCTGTCGCTGCCCTCGCCCTCTGGAACTCATACATCAGAATTCCTGGCCGGCCATTCATCCCTTCCATCTCCCTCACCACCCTCTGCTGCAGCCTTGCCATCGACACCATGTATCCTGACCCGAAGAAGAGCGAGCTCTCGATGATGGCATGGTGGGAGCTCAGTTTCGGCCAGCAGGAGACCGATCCCGTTAGCAAGATGACCAGCAGGAACGAGCTGGCATTCCTTAACGCATTCAGTACTCCCCTGAAACCATTGAAGCCATTAATTTTGGACTCCATGGGCCCCCTGTCGTCGAATCGGAGCGATAGCGGCTCCACCCTGGTCTCCACCAATACCCTGTTCTCCTCCTCCAAGCCCATGGCTTCTCTCCGGCACACCGAGATCGCCCTCATCACCTAGAAAGGAAGGATCTGGGAAAGTTTAGCTGCCTGTATACAGAATTGGATCGAAAGAAAGGAAGGAGTTTATAGGAGACCTGACGAGTGAGATGGGGAGTGGGATTGCGGCGCCACTCATCGAGAGAGGAGACCATGTCGGCACCGGCGGAGCAGTAATTCTCGATGCCGGAGATGCCGAGCTTGATCACATGGCAGGCGTCCCACAGGCGGGAGCTCTCGTCCATGTACTCGTCGAGCCATTTCTCTCCGACGGGCAGGTGGAGCTTCTGGACGAGGTGGGTGAGGTGCGAGTGGAGGGAGCGCAGGAGAGTCGCGGCATGCTGCAGGAATTGGAGGGACATGAAGGCGTTCGACGAAAAGGAGCGGTCGAGGTCGTCAAGGCCATGGGTCAGGTAGGAGTAGAAGTTACCGGCAGTGGTACAAGAAGGCTTCATTGGGAGAAAAAGAGAGAGAGAGAGCAGTGGTGTTATTGGGTCTGGAGGTTTGGTTGATGGATGGGAGTGAATTGAGGACGGGGAGGAGGAGGAGGAGGAAGAGGAGGGAATTTAAGGAGGTGGAACGGCTCGATAGCTCAGCTTCCCAAGTTTGAAAGGGATGGATTGAGAGCAATGATGGGTGTCTCCTGTGGAGGGGAAGGGATGATTGGGAATCTGCCATTTCGCATTGTTTAGTGCCAGAAAGAAGAGAAGTCATGGAATTTGGAAAACCCACCTCATGAATCCTATTCATTACTCTCTCTCTCTCTCTCTCTCTCTCTCTCTCTCTCTCTCTCTCTTAGAGGAGAGCAGGGAGTGGTTCCGCCTTCTTGCTGTATTTCTTGCTTTGAGGTAAGTTGTTGCCTTTTTAATTGTTCTAGGTGCTGCATCTTTGTATGGAGTGGGCTGGACTGAGGGAGGGAAGGGCAATCTAAGTTGACTGACTTGATTGGATTTCTCCTTCAAAAGGAGGGAGAGGTGGAAGAGAGGGCCCTTTGGATTTGAGTGCACTCTTTGCTTCTTATTCTCTTCTCATTAGTAGTGGCCTTTTTCTTTCAGCTAGTAACTTTTTGTTGGTATATCACGTACCATTAAGGAAAGGGCTCCAAGTTAATCATGAAGAATAATTTCCATGTACCTACTACTTTAATATAAAAGTTATGGAAAGCATTATTGGCTGTTTAACTGTGGGTGGTGGGCTTCTAGGCCGCTTTGTTTAAGTGAAAGACAAATGCTTAGTAGATTAAACAAGTCGAGAGATTTCTCCAACTGCCCAACGCACACTCCGTACGAGTCCCCATGCCTGGGTTTCATCCCTTCCAAGCAATGGAATGATGGATTTCCTTAGTACCCGTCCATATCTCTCTATCCACTACACAATTAGTCTTTTTATGCTTCTCTTTCTTCCCTGTTTTAGGCTTTCAAGGTGGGGCTTAGTCCCTTTATCTGCTTCGCATGAGAACAAACTTGCCCAATAGCCTCAGCTTGCCTTTAATTAAAGGATAAATGGAGAGAGGTGTCCGTGGGTTTTTGGAGAATGGGATGCTTGAGAGGATTTTAAGACCATGTTGGTCTTTTAAGATTTCATTGGGGAGTGGAGAACACTCACAAGGCTAAAGCAATCATTCTTCTAATGCACGATGAATATTATTTTATGGTACGGTAACATCCGCCTGTTGGATTAAAATATTCCAGTGAAATAGTGGTATTATTATAGGGAAGCCTATGGCCTTCTTTGACTGCCATGGTGGCCGTTGATCTCAATGGCCAACATAATTGGCGGACAAAGTCCTTATCAGATGCTAATGGCGTGTTAACCATGGCCATTTAAGTGATAGAGCTTACCTGTCACAGAAAATAATGTTGAGTTTATTAGTAAGAAGATGGGCATTAGCCTTCTTGAATGATAGCCCTCCACACCCGGTGAGCTACAGAAGCATCACTGTGCCTACGTATTAAGTGACTAAGGGTGTGGGTCATGTGTGTATGTGAATTTTTTCCTGCACAATTTGATTGTTTAGCAAAGAAATGGAGTGTAGACATGATCCTAGCAAGACTTTTTTGTAGTGCTTGTAACCTTCTAAGCCCTACATCGAAATCATTGGAGATATCCATGCTTGCCTCGTTTGCATTGCCTCTTTAGTTTTCAGCATTTTTGGTCTGGTGTTTTTTTTTCTTTTTTTAAAATCTATTTTAGCTGCTAAGAATTTGATTGTATTTATCGATTGATGATTACAGTTACAAGTTTGGATGATGCGCTCTCATCGTTCAAACCCCCAGCCCCAACCACCGGTTGCAGCTTGCACATGTGTGCGTTCTTTCATTCATTTGTGCGCATGCGTGCGTGCGTGCGTGCATGCATGCGTTCATTGACGGCAATAACAACATTATAGCAACCACTATATACCGGACCAACATAGTGGTAATTGTCAAAGTGGGATTTATATGACAGTATATATTGTGAATTAAATATAAAAATTTTGCTCTTGTAAGTTCATATTTCTGTTGCACATGAAACAATGATGTCAACATAATAATAATTTTGTCTTCTTGAAATTTCTTTGTATTTTTGTGATACTTGTATCGCAATAATGGTTAACAACAGCTTTACTTTTTCAGTCAGGGTTAAGAGCAACTTTTGAAGCAACAATGCCAGAGAAGAGGAGGGAAGGAGACTCAAACACATCCTGAGTCCCATGCAAAGGAGGAGCTGAATCATGTTGATTGTTTCCAGCCTTCATGTCTTCCAAAAGACGAGGATTGCGCTCAACTCATCATGGTTATCATTACAGTAATTAGTTGGTGCAAAGGGTCATTACTGAATAAGCACTCAATTTAGCAATAATTTTGACATTGAGGGCAAGTGGTGAGGTGTTAATCAGGGTACGAGGATTCCAAGATGGTGCTCTTATTTGCGAACAGTAAAAGTAGGGACACACAAGGCTGCAATGGACTGAATAATGCCCATGGTTGGTTTAAAGTTTCATGGACAAACAATGATGGCTAATGTCTTGTACCTCACTATTAGCTTCATCGCCAGAACTGTCGAGGGTGAAATGGGAAGCTAAGTAGCTTTTGTTTAGGTTAGTAGTTCATGCAATAATGGTCACTGCAAAGTTGGCAACTTTTTTCTTCTTCTTTTTTTTCTTTCAAAAATTTATTGTCATATTTCAAAAGGAAAATATTAATCATTAGGTGTTCTTTTTTGGGGGTTTGTGAGAGTCCTCGAATGACCTTCAGCTTTTTGCTGTCTTGTTTTAATGGGCACAGCCTCACAGGGCAGCCTAAGCTTCCACAAATTGGGCTTCAACCAGCGTATATTGCCGCATCTAAATTAAATAGTGCTTTACATGGTGCTGTAGCCATGCTTGGCCTGATCAAGGCCCAATCAAAAAAAAAAAAAAAAGACAGAAAAAAAGAAAACATGCAGATTGATACATAAGAGTCATATAGAAGGGGAGAAGAATTATTACTATGAACTGTTGTCATCAATAGCTCAATGTCATTTGCTGCGAGGAAAGGGTGATCACACAATTGTAGTGAGATGGATGTATCATACATTACGGGTATGGATATATACAGCTAAAAAAGTCGAAAAATTATAGGTCCCGGAACGCACCAGGTATCCCACTCTCCTCTATACAAAAGAGTATTCCCAGGATGGTTGGCCATATAGGAGAAAGCCTCTTTTGCAGTGAAAGTTGGTAGGCAGTTATTGAACATCTCCTTTGAATAGCAGAAAGACAAATCCTGCAGCATGCTGATCATGGCATGTGCATGCATTGGTGATTCAGTTGAGGGCGCTGACATGATCATTATTCTTGAAACATCTAAGCCATTCCCTATTAGCAGTAGAGGTAGCATGATGTCAAATGACTTGGAGACTCAAATGAAGTGATTCATATAGTGTCAATAATAAATTTTGAAGATATAAAATCATTATGCTAGAATCTAGTTCCTGCCCTGTCCAAAGCTAGTTTGTTCTAGATCTTGAGCAGGTTGGTAGGTTTGTTCTAAATCTTGTTATTATTAGCAAGATCTAAGGGTTTAGGTGGGGGGCTTTTTGTAATTGAATCAGTGTTGTAATATCGATAGAGACCACCATCCTGATAGTAAAAAGATTAGTTTAAAGTTTTGGGCTGGACAACTCTTAAAATTTTGTTCTAGACCCATAAGATGGTTGTAATAATGTGGTGCATCGAATGTTAAACAAAGCTTAGTTAAGTGATTGTAAAGAAGAGCAAAAAATAATATGAACAAAGTTGTAACAACAACCGGCGATTGGGTTTTTTTCTTCTCGAGAAGTAGAGACAACTTGTTTTTGTCTTTGGGAGAAGGAAGAGGAGCAGTGCCACCTGACTTCACTAAGGAAATGAAAGAAAGGTAGAGAACTCTTTGAGAAGGTAGGGAGAGGGATACAACGTCAGAAGATTAAATAAAACAAAATATCATGGACTCTGTTCTTTTAGTAGATCATTACAAAGGGAATTGAAGCCTTGAAGCAGGTTATTTGGGATGATATTCTTCCAACGTCAGAGTCCCTTCCTAAGTACCACTTGAAATGATTCCCTTTATTCAGAAAAACTTGAGAAATTTTGCTCCATCTAGGTGGTCCATATGACTGCTTGAACCAACATGGCTGTAATTCTTGAGATGAGATGAGAATCTCTCTAAGAGTCTCCTACAGCTCTATTTATCTTTACCCGTGTTT